>OW121761.1:3320000-4552500 GCA_933228765.1 Miltochrista miniata
CTTAGGTAGATAGGTACACTTTAGACTATTACAATCTAGCTTATAGGCTAATAAGTAATTTTATGCTGACTTAAACTTCTATATAATACTTATTCTAAGAAAAGAATCCATTGATTAATCTTAGAGTCTGATAAATTAATACACTTTGTTCTTGTGTTCTTAAACAGTAAGCACTAAAGACACTTATTATTCTCACTAGGCACTACACTAACTCAAAGGGCTTAGTTCTTTTGAGTCTTCTTTTTAAGTCCGTCCAATCGAGGAGTTGAATTGCCTCCGGATTGTCATGGTGGAGCAGTCTCTTTTCATGAGCTTCTGCGAAACGTTGGATAATTTTGTCAACCGGCTGTACTTGAAGGTCCCGGTGAAGGTCATCATTTCGAACGTACCAAGGTGCATCAACTATGCCCCTTAGCACTTTATTTTGGAAACGCTGTATGATATTTCTGTTGCTCTGTTTAGTGCAGCCCCACAGCTGTACACCATATGTCCATACCGGCATAAGGACTTGTTTGTAAAGTAAAAGTTTGTTTGGTATTGACAAACTTGATTTCTTTCCAAGCAGCCAATACATATCGTTATAGCGTATGTTGAGTTCTTCTCGTTTTTTCTTAATATGTGCCTTCCACCGCAACTTTGCATCAAGTGTCATACCTAGATATTTTGCTGTATTTGCAAACGGAATGATCTTTTTGTTGATATAAACTGGGTAGTAGTCAGCTGATTTGTTAGTAAAGTCAATGTGAGTCGATTTTGTTTCATTGAGCTTGATGCGCCACTTTTTGGTCCATTCAAAGACTTTTGTCACTGCGATTTGCACATTTTGCACGGCTTCCTCGCGAGTATTTCCAGTTGACATTATGGCGGTGTCATCGGCGAAAGTTGCAATGAGACTGTTTTCTGATTCTGGAATGTCACAGGTGTATAATAGGTACAAAACCGGCCCTAACACGCTACCTTGTGGTATTCCAGCTTTTATTTCCTTAAGTTCTGAGAAAGCATTTTCTTGCCTTACTCTAAACATTCTGTTAGAGATATAAGACTTTAAAATAGCTACAAATGGGGAAGGCAGCATCGAACTCAGTTTATGTATTAGTCCTTTATGCCATACTTTATCAAAAGCTTGCGCGACATCTAGGAACACCGAGGAGCACACTTTTTTTTCTTCTAATGCATTTTCAATAAGTTTCGTGATCCTATGTACTTGATCTATAGTGGAATGTCTCTCCCTAAAACCAAACTGGTGATTAGGTATTAGAGCTTTTTGGTCAAGTATAGGTTTCATTCTTTTTAATAGAAGTTTTTCGAACAATTTAGAAATTATAGGTAGCAAAGATATCGGCCTATAAGATGTTGGTTCGTGTGGCGGTTTTCCTGGCTTTGCTATCATTATGACTTCAGCTACTTTCCAAACGGCTGGAATATATTTCAATCTTATTACTGCATTAAATAGGTTTGTTAATTTCACCAATGCTTTTCGTGGGAGATGTTGTAGTACCTGACCTGTAATAAGGTCGTAGCCTGGCGCTTTTTTCACTTTCATGCTTTTTCTAATTTCGAATGCAACTTCTTTTGGGGTTACCAATTTTATTTCCGACAAATCTTGTTGGCGTTCGTGGTACGGCAAGTCCTCTGATGATCCTTCATTTGGTTGAAATATTGATTCTAAATGTCGCGCAAATCTTTTTGCCTTTTGTTCATTGCTTACAGCCCATTTGCCGTTAGTTTCCCTTATGGGAGGAATGGGTGTAATAGGTGCTTTGCATTTCCTCAACGCCTTCCAGAGTGAATAATTGCTGGTGCGGTCACTAGACAAGTGTTCCAGTGAAGTGGCAATTGAGTCTTCTTTATAGGCTTTAATAGTTTTAGTTAGCGTTTTTGTCAAGCTATTTAGTATATTTTTATCGGAGGGTGATCTTGTGTGATGCCATTTCTTTCTCTGTCGCCGTTTTTCGGCGATTAGTTCAATGATTTCTTTAGGATATATATTACCTTTACTCCTTGTCATTAAAGCAGGTGTATTTTCCCATGCCGCCTGCTGAATATCCGAAGTAAACTTGTTAACCTCAAAGTCCAATTGAACTTCATTTCGGAGGGGCACATTGAGTTTGATTTTGGATTCTAAGTCAACCTGAAAACTTGACCAGTCTGTTTTTGAATTGACTAATGATTGATAAGTTTCTCTGAATATAATATTTTCACCAAGTTGTAGAGTTATCGGGGAGTGGTCAGAATTCATATCAAAACCTTCTTCAATGGTCAAATAGTTTGACGATATATTTTTAAAAATAAAAAAATCTATCAAATCTGGCAATCTATCTGGATCCGTTGGCCAGTAAGTCGGTTTCCCAGTTGATATTACGTCGCATTTGATTTCGTTCATGGCACTTCGTAGTTCTCTTCCCTTTGTTGAAGTTAATCTGGAACCCCAGTACGTGTTCTTGGCATTAAAGTCACCCCCAAGAATGAATCTATTGCCGAGTTTTTGCAAAAAGTTAACGTATTGCTCTTTTTTGATCTTATATCTCGGAGGACAATATATTGCTGCCACTGTTAGCGGATAACGTTTCGTTTCAACGCATACCGATACTGCTTGGATGTCACATTCTTCATGTATCATGGATTGATAGTGAGAAATACTTTCTTTTATTATAACGGAGCTACCTCCCCTAGCATTATTGTATGGATGTAAAGCATGATATGCTCTATATCCATTTAGCATAATGTAGGACTCGTTTGTGCAATGGGACTCGGATATCAAACAGACGTCGATATTTTCGTTATCTAGGACTACTTGTAACTCATGTTGATGTTTCTGTAGACCATTAGCATTCCAAGTCATAATTTTCAAGGTTTTATTCATGACTGTTGCTGAGATGTAGCTCTTTTAGTGCTATTAAGCACTTTAAAGTGGCAGTGGGCCGGCCACATCAGCAGAGCAACCGACGGCCGATGGAGCAAGAAAGTTCTGGAGTGGAGACCGCGACTTGGCAAACGTAGCGTAGGACGTCCACCCGCCCGATAGACCGACGATCTGAAAAGGTCGCAGGCTAGGACTGGATGCGTAAGGCGCAGGACCGTGTGTTGTGGCGTAAATTGGGAGAGGCCTACGTCCAGGAGTGGACTGCCACAGGCTGATTTGATTGATATAGCCACACAACTGCTAGGGAGAGACCTCACCTAAAGATCCCCACAACGTTCGGTCTTGTGGAGCCATGTGTCCACCTTGCCATGAGTATTGAGTTTTTCAAAAAAAAAAGCTTTTATTAAAAAGGCCCTACACAATTAGTACCTACTTAAGTTTCAATAAACTGTCTAATCAAAGAACTTTCGCCCTATTTTTTTCGTGTAGACTAATACCACGCGGTTCGGTTTCGGTTCGTAGTACTGGATAAGCCTTTGGAGCATGTCCCTTGGAGTTCTATGTCTTCTGCAGCTTAAAAAGTCAATTTATCTTTACAACAAAATTAAAAAGCTTTCTCGTCACGTGACAAACACTTTCAAACGCCAATGTCTAAGTCAAGTCGCCAATTAAAAGTAACTTGTGATAAAAGTAGGTCCATTACCTTGTATGCTTATACATACAGACATGCAGAATTTCTAATTTCATTCCAAGTTGTAACGAATTAACATTGAATGAATGCTTACCCTTCAGATGTGTCGTAAGAAATTTACATACAAAAGCAAATTTTGTATTGTAAACTTAAATAGGAATGCGTATTTAGCACAGTTTGTACCTCTCAAGTTTTTTGAGTTGTATGCAACGTAAAACGTAAAAATATAAAATAAAATTGATTCTCTTTGAAATTTGAAAAAGAAAAATATTTACTTGTCAAACTGTACCATTTCCGAACGTTCGGGTTCGGAAATGCTAATCTCCAAAAGAAACGAATACCGGCTTTTTCAAAATTTATCTTAATTTCTAATACGGTCATTATTTTTTATGTAGGTAGTAAGGAGCAATTCGTGTCACTGTCAGTCTTGTCATCAAGAAAATCTTTAAATGTAATTTTCTGTCTGAATCTGATTTGATTGTAATGCAGTTTTTGTTACATTCAGACTCATTTGATGCTGGCCAATGGTGCTGGTGTGCTTTTTCACATTCAAGAGTAGGCGTTAGACGCAAGTAGCAAAAATTTCTAAATCTATCGTTAAGCGTTATTAGAACTGAATTCAGATGTAATTTTTTTCAAGCTTATTATTTCGCACCTTGATTTCGAAACCGTTACTAAACGAAATTTTTACGAAATTAAGTTAATAACGCCATCTTTTTTAAATCATCAGGAACTACCGAATGAATTTGACAGTTTATTTAATACCTCAGTATTACGGTAGATAGCTCTAAACTAAAACGTTACTAAACGAAAATTTTAAACAAATGCTAATGACATAACCGTTATTAAACCAGTTGTCACCGGTCATTTGAGGAGTCGACGTACAAGTTTATAATAAAAGTGTAACTATTGATGTAAGAACGGCTGACTTTCTCGTTAAGCTATATTATTTACTTATTTATATTCTATAAAGTGTGTTTTTTTGTTTAGTCACAGTTTTTAACTTAAAATGTGTATTTTATTTTTACAAATTTAAAACTAAAACCGTTACCTTTTGTATAATCCTTATAATAAAAATTCTAGATAAAAGTATGACATAAATATTTAGTTTCAAATTGTGATTATTGGTTTAGTATAGTTCTTGACTAACTTGATTCTCATATTTACGGTTAGGATTATTACAATAAGTATATAAACAGTGGTAGTATTATTACAATAAGTATACAAATAATAAGTATAAAACAAATACAAAAGATTTATAGATTTCATATTGTGTTATATTATTTTTACTTAGCTAGAGCTCCGGGTAAGCCCTCGGAAGGCCACCACTGCGGCCTCGCCCAAGGGGCGGTTCGGGTGCTATCCCGCGTCTTTGGAGGGTTTCGGGTGTGATCCCGCTTCTAAGGGGCGGTGTGAGGGAATCCCTCACGTCACGCTGCCGTCATGGGTCTGCTTCTGTTAGGACGGGGAGTAGCCCTCTCACCGTCCTCAGGCCCCAAGTCATGGAGGCCGATAGTCTTCGGCGAAGACACGACGACGGCGCCTAGGCCGCTGACTGCGGAACTCGAGTGGGAGAGTTCTCCCGCGCCTCTTTCACGAGCATGACCTGCTCGCAGAAAGAAGCGGCGCATTCCCACTTACTCCCGCTGAAGATCATGGCTCGCATTATGGTCTTGAGTGAGAGATTGTCCACGTCTAGACCCACTACGAGGACCTGGTGCTGTTGCGCCCACGCAGTGCACTCCACCAGCGTGTGGAGCGCTGTGTCATAGCTGCGATCCTCGCAGTGCTGACACTCGGCTGTGTTTCCTGGTGTCTTCCCCACCGATACATACCGAAACTACCGTGCCCGGCAAGCATCTGTGACAACCAGTAGGAGAGAGCACCGTGTCTCCTCTCTAGCCACTCTTCCATGATTATCTGACGGCCGCGATTGTGGCGAATTCGCCCTTTGGTTGCTCAAGTCGCACCTTCCATGTCTCCACGGTTTCCTGGTGGAGCTGGGACCGCTGGGGCTTGGTTTCTCGAGACGCAGGCCTATGGTTCCACTCCGGCGCCTCCTTGCGCCATCTAAATAGTGACGCAAGGGCTCTCGCTTCCAGGTCCCATGGAGGGGTTCCGGCTAGGAGACATGCCGCTTCACCGGAGATCGTGCGGTATCCCCTTATCACCCTGATGGCCATCGCTCTCTGCGGGCTCAGCAATCTAGCCACGTTGCTGGCCGTCAGGGTCTCCGCCCATCCGGGGGCCCCTACGGCCATACTTCGCACGATCTCCAGGTACAGTCTTCTTGCAGGGAGCGTAGGGTCCCCTGATGTTGGGCATCAATGCCCCCATCAGTTTTGGGACCAAACTTCGGAAGTGATGTCCGATTTTCCACCGGCCATCGAGTACGAGCCCCAGATACTTCAAAGAGGACTCGATGCTGATGCTGACGCCCCCTACCCGTAGGCTGGATCCCGCAGGTGGTCCCATCTGAATAGGAAGTAGTTTTCTGTTGATATTAACTAACTAACTATCTTCAAATATTATTATTCAAAATAAGTAAATACGGTGACTAAGCTTCAATTAAATGATGATTATTAAAAGAAAAATAAAGAGTTATTTGCCATTTATAATTGTATTTCATACGTTCGTTTAATAAATAGTGATTTTAACTTTTACCTTTTATTTTATCCGTGTCTTTAAATATATTTCACACTCATTATTCTGTCATTTAAAATTGCTAGAATTTTATTTTTTACATATTAACATTCAATTCATACCAACATTACAATATTCAATGATAATTGAAAAAAAAAGTTATTGCAAAAGTGTTACTATAAAAATTAAAATTATTATAAATCAGTAATTATTAAAATTATCTAATTATGTGCCTACACATCTTGAAAAGAAAATAATAATTTAATAAGTAATCTAAGACATACCTCATAAAAGTTCATAAGTTTTTCATTATGAGGTATTTAATAGGCCAAAAATCTTAAATTGCTTCTCCTGTAAAATTTAGTTATTTTGTTTAGTAACGGTTTCGAAATGAAGGTGCGATTTAGTCTTTAATGTAAACTGCCGTTAAGGTTACTTATCTTCTCGAAGCATCCATTATTATTAAAAAAAATGAAAATAGAAATTGAAAAAAAAATTACCACATAAACACGTTTGTAGAAGACTAAACACCAAGCAGATAAACACAATAGATAAATTATATTTACCTACGCTCTGGTTGCTTTTTTTCAAAACCTACAAACTCATTAGCAACATTGTGTAGGTTAAGTACGACAGGCATCTTTAACCTTTCGAGTCAAGCACATAATTAACAAATTATTTACCTTCTCTTCTTTGAGAAGGTAAATAATTTGTGAAATATTAAGACCTCATGTCATCATCAAAAATCTATCAAATGAGTCCATCACAACCCACTGCTGGACTGAAAAATCACCCTCCGATATTTTCCTTCTTAAAATCCTAACGGATGCTATACTCCTGGTCTCCTAATAAGAAAGGTACGGTTGGGAGTTCCTGATAAGTGCTTGGAAGCATATCCCAGGATCTGCGACTTTGGCTACCTACCACCGCGGTCCCCCTAGAGGCCTAGAGGTTCGGGTGTTATCTCGCTTTTTGAGGCAAGAGACGTTTGTGAATCTCTCACGTCACGTCATAGTGACGTGTCTTACTGTAGGTACCACGTTGGCCAGACGGATTGGAAGAGGGTTTTATACCAGGTTTCTCTTTTCTTCACAGCAACCCAGGTGTACTTGCAGCCCTAGACCCCAAGGATCTTGGTAGAGCTATATTATCGCACCTAGACAAGTTGAACTAGTTATGGTTGACTAGTCAACAGAACAGGTGGGAGTAGAAGTTTTCAACATCAAGTGTAACCACGGCCTGTCCCCGTTCATTTTCAACATGGTAGGTAGGTAGTAGTCTCACCATCTACTTCGTGGGGCAAAATGCAACTACATATTATAATAGTATGTCTCTGAATATTTCTACGAGGGAAAATACTTGACTATGTTTATATATTTTGTTTGAGAATAAATCCCCCTCTTTCAAACAAATTTGTGCAAGAAGAAATTAACATTTATGTAGCTATTATAAAAAAGTTAATTTGATTGACAGTTAAGTGTGTAGCTAATCGCCACTTACGTTAAATATTGTTATTTAATTGTACAAAACAACAACGCACTTAAATGTTTTTCATCACACAACCCACAGTCAAGTGTTGCAACACTAATAATATTTCATTACTACTAACTAGTAGTGTTGCCAGCTATTTAGTTGCGAAGCCTAGTGGTATAAAATTATATGTAATGGACATGTTGAAGGCTATGTTAGCAACTGGAAATGCGCATTGCTTTAAAAGTGTATGTAATAATGTTAACTGCTAGTCTAAGTTGTATTTACTTGGCAATCTTTGCAGAGCTAGCGTTGGAAACTAGTTCTTGATAAATTTGTAAGCTCTGGGATAGGTATGTCTCGTACATGTGAAAGCATAATAATGTAGAATGCTCTAATGTCTGTAGCGGATGTCACTCGGTTTCACCCGCGTAGCTCCCGTTCCCGTGGGAATACGGAGATGAAATATAGCCTATGTTACCTCGGGATGGTGTAGTTGCCTATCAGTGAAAGAATTTTTCAAATCGGTCCAGTAGTGTCGGAGCCTATTCGATGCAAACAAATAAATAATCAAATCTTTCTTCTATATAATTTTAGTAAAGAAAACCCGCTGAACTTTTTTACAATTTCACAGCAGCATTTTAATGAATTTGTTGAGTATAAGAAATTATTTCCCTGCACATGGAGTATAAGCATATGCATGCTATGTCGCAGCAGCGGGGAGCACACCGGCTGCATCCCTCGAGCAGTCCAAGGTTCACGTCTGCGTCCTAAGGACTTGGAACAAAATTTTTTTTTTGCTATATCTGCCTCTGTATAAAGGTGACGTGGACGGCCATTACACAACAATTTTGAGCCCAATTCCGGGGTACTGGCTGCTACGTTTTGTGAGATTACTTTACTTGCCCCTCATCTTAAATTTAATCTAATAGTCGTATAGTTCCGCAAGTCATCGGAAAGTCAATACCAGTTTCGAGACAATGCAAATGCGAATGAAAAGTTCTCAGATTTTAGGAAAAAATTAGGCTCTTTATATTCCAATTGGATAGAGGTTTAGAGGAAGGTTTTTTTTATATTTAACTCTCCAAAGTGATGCTGCCGACTAATGGACAGCCATAACGACATCTAGCGATTGGAGGCCACTTTCACAGGCAACAAGGCTGTAGACAGTGGTCCTCAAGTTGGCGGCCCTGTGATGTGCCTTTTCACGCTCCGTTTGAAGAACCCAGGATTGTAAGAGGAGGGAAACACGTGCGCTGGCAGGTCGTTCCAGGTTTTAATGGTTCGACAGAGAAACGATCTTTTAAATCGCTCAGTTCTAGCGAAGATTCTCTCCACTGTGTGAAAGGGACAACTCTGTCCAGCACGCATTGTTCGGGATCGAAAAAAAGAAGGCGGGATTAGGTTGAAGTTTTGAATATTCTTTGAAAACTTTGCTAGTAGTTGTAAATAGTGGGGCTGTGCAAAATGGCATTAAATTAATGAGTAAGATTATGTTGTAATAGAACTACTAAACAGTTAAATAAATACAGTAAATAAATATGAATGAATTAATTAGATTGTAACATCGTAGTTGATGTAAAGTGAATGTAATATGAAGAATGAATTTCATGCATTCTTCAATTATAAAATGTAAAATACAAAGTATTTTTTTAAAATAATTTTGAAGCGTAAAACCGGACTATGCGTGACGTGACACATTCAATTACTGGGTCGGACTAAGTTTTAATATAAAAATAACGATGGGTAATTTCTTTAAATTAAATTGGGAATTAAGGATGACTCGCGCTACACCGTGCCGGGTCCGAGCCGAGTGTTGGCCGTAGCTCGGTCACCAAGCCGGTTCCGTGTCTGAAACAGGATGACTCAAGCGAGACCGTGCCGGGTCCGAGCCGTGTGTCGGCCGAAGCACGGTCACCGAGCCGTTTCTGTTCGCGACTTTTCGGGTGAAGCTCGGCGGCACTGTATTCATGCAACGCGCCGTGACCGAGCCGAGGCGGGACCGAGTTGTTTCCGAGTGTTGTACGTTGCTCGGTCGTCACTCGGTTGCCACAGCAACGCTCGGAAGCAGCTCGGTCCCGCCTCGGCTCGGACCCGGTACGGTCTAGCATGAGTCATCCTTTATATTCGCCTTATGGAAAGCCACAGCGACATCTAGCGATTGGAGGCCACTGTCACAGTCTGTAAGACTTCTGACAGTGGTCCTCAAGTTGGCAGCCCTGTGATGTGCCTCTTCACGCTCCGCTTGAAGAAACCAGGATTGTAAGAGGAGGGAAACACGTGCGCTGGCAGGTCGTTCCATTACAATTTTATTTAAAAAAATATAAATCCCGTTTTTGACGTGACAACGACTTATAATTCGATGGAGCCGGCTGCATGCACGAAAAAACATGACGTATGCGGCGTTACCTCGCTCTGAGGCGTTCCATTTAAGGCTGAGTTGTCACGTTCAACAATTGTCAGTAAACCGACTTTACAGACAACCGATTTTTTTACGTGTGGAATATCCGCCGTGGATGCTATGCCGGACTCCTACCGACTAAAACCATACGATGCCTTACAACGGCTACGGCCGGGACTCCCGGGTAAGCCCTCGAAAGGATGTCCCAGGTCTCCCGGCAGCCAAGAGCACAGGCCTAAGACCGCGTATAAACCTAGTCTCTTTCGTCAGTTAGTTATGACTAAGAATTCTGACGCATGAAAATGAAATTTAATTGAGCATACATAATATGTTTATCAATTCAGTAGCGGCCGTGCTTTCAACATGTTTAAATTTATTAATTAGGTATATTAAGTGAATGTTGAGGTATCTATTTAAATCGTGTACGAAACATTTATCACTAAGTTTGATCATTTAAAGAAAGTGAAAACGTATTACCTACTTAAACTAGTTTGATTATGTCTATGGATACAAATGTTAGGTATTTATTTTCGTTGCTTTTGAACTAAGTAATTAGAAGACTTCGTATTTGAAATATTATTAGGTAATGCCCGCGATTCCGCCTGTGAATAAGATCTCATGGTAACTTACATATAATCACGTCTTTATCCCCGAAGGGGTAGGCAGAGGCATAGTATACGGCATACGCCCACATTTCACCTTATAGTTTTATGTTCCACGTGGTGAGCCCATTGCCGTGTTGAAATGGACAGGTGCAGGTCGCCGCGACCCGCAGTTGAAATTTTCTAAGGCCTTCAACTTGGCCTAACGATTGCCATGTTATTGATAACCGGGTTTCATTTCGAGTTTTCCTTCTCTACGCAATGGATCTTTTTGCGAAAGTGTTCCCTTAGTCGCCTCTTACGACACCTTCGGAATGTATTGGGGTGGCGACATTTTGTACTCTTACCCGTCGCAACGCGGGACTCCATCGCCACGTGGGGCACGGAAACCCAATCTTGATTAAGTATTCTATTTTCGTTGATATCTTTGGTTCTACTCAACCGATTGCGATCAAACAAACGTAAGATTTTAAGCCTGAGCAAGATCATTTTAATAAAAGAAACAGAGTCCATATCTATTCAGTAGTATTTGCGTCTATTGCGAACAAACAATCATAAGAACAAACAGACCAGAATTCAAAAAGAAAAGTGTTCTGTATCGTTAATGTAACGTAACCCAAATAATATATTTTTAATTTCTCCATTGTGCAGAATTTTATCTTTACACTTATATCTTTTCACAACGCCATCCTACCTAAACCAACAAGACATCTGATGAAAATACTTATTACCTGGTTATTGGTACATTTCTAAATGCATACCTACATAATATACATAGAAAACATTCAAGCTCCAAACTAAGGACAACGGATCCTAATCAGATATTTGGACCCAACCCAGGGCTTGAACCTATGGCCTTAACAACGGCAGTAGCATACACTATGTTAAGGGGTTTTTGGACAAAAAGTTATCTTACAAGGGTTCCGTATCTTTAAGGAAAAACGGAGATGTTTTCGTCCGGTCGTGGGTCTAACTAAACAAGACGCGCCGTGAGATCGTTCTTACACGACTGCGCATCTCTAACACGTTTATTGTGAAAGTTCAATCCGATTGACGTTGTCATTTTTGTTTTATTTCAAACTTTGAACAGATGATCCACGTGACCTAGTGACGTAGTTTAATGCGACAGAGTCACAGGCTATAGACAATGTCTCTACATAAGCCGCTCTGCACTCTATTTTATAGAGAGGGGCTAAGAGGTAAGGCACAATTTTACACAGACAGCTTTTGGAAAGTTGACGAAAAAGAGTACTACTTATCTCTTAGTAGGTATATTCTTATCTTTTAGTGTTTTAAGTTATCTATTGTAGTAGCGAGGTTAACAACCAGTTTCACACTGTAAAGTGACATTTGACTTGTAAGATTTATGATAAGTATAGGGAGACTACAGTAAGATTAGATAATAACTTTCAACTTAGCAAATATAAACATTAACAACGACGACGGGACTGAGACCGTCCGAGTACCTATCATACTGAGCATTTTACTAACTGAGGAGAGATGGGCCATTCCCCCTCCTAACATGATTAAAATTGGTAGAGGTGATTTGACTGGACATATAAAAAGGTTCTTCTTATCTTTATTTTTTTCTTTTTCTTCTAGAATGGCAACTATATAGATATGCAATTCATGATTATTTATTTGTTGAACCATAAAACCTGGAAATGATCTACTGACTCTGTTAGCTTCGCGCAATCCTTGTTATGATCAGTTTTTACTTTTATGTTATTGTACTTTTGGGTTAAGTTTGCATGCTATCCGTGTAATGGCTAAATGGGCTTGTACTGTCTTAAACTTGTAACCTACCATCACTATGTAACCTCATTTACAGCAAATAAAGAATTTATATTTGTAAACAGAGCACTGAAAAGTTTCTTCCCAGGGCACCGATTCTCGCTTCACACGACATGAATGCGTGGACGGAAATCGGCGGGTGACGCGTCGGGGCGTCGCCCAGTTGGGCCGCTTTTCGAACTGGTGGAACGAATTTTGTTTTGTATTATTCATGATATACTAGTGCATAATACATATTATATCAGGTTAATGTATTTTTTTTTTATTGATTTTGACAGGCCTTTTGTTATTACACTCGAATTAATGCCCTACCTTCTTTAGCCGTCGCTCTACTCTAAAACTCTAATACCTAACTCGTAATAATTCGTGTTATAATCCGGTAAAAGTAATTAAATATCCATATTGAGGAACAGCCGCTTACGAATAGATTACTTAATAATACGTTTAGTTTCATATCACTCATATTGATTTGCGTTTTGTAACTATTTAATCCTTCTTTGAAATAAATAAAATAGTTTTTAACACGTTTCAAGTTTTATAAGGCGTTGAGTCATAGTAGTTTTCTAATCGTTTTCTACCGGATAAAGGAGCCTTATTTGGTATAATTTTATTATTTGCTTGCGTTGTTGATACTGGTGTCTGGATTCTCATGTAATTTGGAGTGTAGGTACTAAAGAAGTCAGTTTAGTAAAACAGCTCGTTAACATCAGTATCAGGGCGTAGGCAGTTTTGATATTATTTTACGATATTTGAAGTCTTTGCTGGCAGTACAATGTCCTGTGTTAATTTACTTTTAGACCCTCTCAATAAAATAGAGTGCAGAAGGATTCCATGTCCAGATTTTGTCTGTAGTCTGTGTGTCTGTTGCATTAAACTACGTCACTAGGTCACGTGAATTAACTGTTTGAAGTATGAAAAAAACCAAAAATGACAACGTCAATCGGATTGAACTTTCACAATTAACGTGTTAAAGAGGGGCTGTCTGGTGAGACCGATCTCACGGCTTTCTTGTTAATGATGAAGAGACACTTCTCTTCATCATTAAAAAGAACTTAAATTGACCGTTATTTCAGAAAAAAAATTACCAAGATTCTTGACTTCACAAATTTTAATGGTGTTGGAGTTATTTTTTTACATTCGAGGCATGGTGTCTGTCACAGTATAAATAAGCTTATTTTATTTGTACCATGAAACTACAGCATGGATATAAATTACAAGTGGACGTCACGCCGTTTTACCCGCGTAGCTCCCGTTCCCGTGGGAATACGGGAATAAAATATAGCCTATGTTCACCGCGAAGGGTGCAGCTTCCCAATAGTGAAAGAATTTTTCAAATCGGTTCAGTAGTTCCGGAGCCTATTCGATGCAAACAAACTGTCAAATCTTTCCTCTTTATAAAATTAGTATGAATGTTCTTCAAACCAATGATATTATGAAAACTATAGATACGTTATCAACACTGAAAAATGGCAACAAAAAAGTCAGGCAATTGCCTTAATTTTCATACATGCTATCATAGATAATTTCATAGAAATTCTTTTTTTGAATATATAAAATATTTGCCGTTTTTGAAAGCCGTGATGTTCGTACATGACCTGTCTATATTTTATTACGTCTTTGCTTCAAACCCCCAACCCCAAAAATCCTAACGATTTTACACATCTGATATTAGGTATAAAAAGTCCAGAATAAACTGCTCATTATCAAGCAGTTGGACTGTATGTTTGTTCCATATAATACCTATCTAAATTATAGTACAAAGAATATTGTATTGTAATAGACCAGCAGTGTTGTGTAAGCAATCAGAACAAAATGTATAACTAACTCTCTACTTATTTATTAGTATTTATACCTCAAATTAAAAAGCGTGACTTATATATATCATTTACGGTTGGTAACCCTAAATTTAAAAAGTAGGTATGACGGAAAACATTTACCAATTAAGTATTCTTATTACAAATTACTTGTATGTCGTTTTATTGTATAAACCAACGAGTATTTGTTTAAAAAAAAAATGTAAATGATGACATTATAAACATAGATTGGTTATGTTCGTTGGTTCTTTACAAACACGCCACAATGCCGTCGATCCCCAGAGGGAGGACATCAGGACTCAAACCAGTTCTGTGCCCCTTGGATGGGAGCGATATCAAAACCAGGTTTTAATTTTATTTCACGCTCACAAACTTTCGCCTTTATAATATTAGTAAGAAGTAAGATACTCTTGTCACACTTGGTCAATACCCTCTTTTTTTAAACGTGGAAATCCTACTTGGATGCTATGCCGGACTTCTACCGACTAAAACCACACGATGCCTTACAGCTGTCCACTCCAGTTAGCCCTCGGAAGGATGTTCCCACCAACGCGGCCTCGCCTATAGGATTCGAGTGCTATCCCGCGCGTTCGGGTGTTAATGATAGAACGTCCAGAGTCCTGCTAGCAGGACTTTGCGTACTACCGGTAGTACGCAATGTTTTTTGTTATATGAGGCTTTCTAAACCTGCTAGCAGGACATAATTAACTGACATGCATAGTGCGTCTCTTTCTCACTCAGCGAGTTTTTGAATCGTGATTCTGCGACCAGTTTGGCCAAAATGGCGGCAAGTCTAAGACGTGGTGTCCGTGTTCGCGCCAAAGCGACATATTTCGACGCAAATGATGGCCAAAACACGGGGAGTCGCAAACATTTTGGTGATAACTATGATATAAGTTATTGTTGGGGTACTGTAAGAAAGGTAGAAAACAACTATGCAAGGGTATATTGGGATATTGACAAAAAATATTCTACCGTACCCGTTGGAGTTCTAATTTCTGAAATCGAAAACGATAATTTAGTGGAAGTAAATACCAATAAAGAACATTGTGAGTACCAATTAATATTTTATTCATATATCTTACTATCTATATCGCATTGCCGGAGAAAAAAGTACTAATAAAAAATAATTATTATTAATATTATAAAGAGGAAAGATTCTTATTTTTGTACGTAACGAATAAACTCAAAAACTACTAGATCGATTTCAACAATTCTTTCGCCATTAGTAAGCTACGTTATATATATATATATTATTAGCGATGAACAGGATCAGAATTCAACGCGGGCGGAGCCGCGAGCAAAAGCTAGTAACTTATAAAACAAAAAGTTTGTCACCCCTGTCTAATTTCATCACGCATAAAACTCAAGTACTGCTAGAAGGACAGCCGCTGAAATCCATAATAAATCCCCAAAAAATTGCGTACTGCCGGCAGGACGCACGTCCGTAGAATCGTCCTTCCAGAAGCTCCTTCCAGCAGGACCAAGGCTTGGACGTTCTATCATTAACCCGCTACTTGGGGAAGGCGGGATAGTTGGGTACTATCCCACTACCATGAGGGACATAGAGACTCGCCAACGTCGTGACCAGCTTCTGTAAGAACGGTGAGCAGCCAACTAGCCGTTCTCAGGCCCTCGGTCATGGAGGCCGGTAGTCCTAGGCGTATAGCAACCTGCGACGACCCGCCGCCGACTGCGGTACTCGGGAGGGAGATATCTCTCCCGCTGCCTACCAGCCAACCAGAATTCCACCTTCTTCCGATAGAGACCATAGTCCTCACACTCTAAGAAAAGCCCACCAAAAGTAGAATTGGGCGAAAGCTAATTTTTACAACTGAACTACAAACCAATTATTTGTTTACAAATTTTTGGAATTGGGGTTTTAAATATTAACAAATATTTCTTTTAAATATTAACAAATATAACTCCAATCCCAAAAATTTAGCCAGCCAATTTACGTTGATTCTAAAACTTATATTATGCAACTGTTATAATTCAAAAAACGGATATAAAATTAATATAATTAATGAACTCCTTTCTATATTTTGTATAATTCTACACAATTTATACATTAGGTACTAGCAAGTAATTTCGTGGATGTGTATGTTTAAATTGAAAAACTTTTGTTGTGTAAACAATGTGCAATGAACGTGTTTGAATTAATATTCGTATAAATTCATTATGGTTTACGGGTCTATTTTATGACAAATTATTTTTTTTAGTAGACCACTGAGACTTGAGGACCCAAGATAACTTGGTATGGGACCCTTAAATAATTTCCATGCACCATGGGTTCCATGCCAAAAACGGCAATAAATCGCGTTTGTTGTATGGGAGCCTCCCTCAATTCCCTTTTTTTTCTAATTTTAGTTTTTGTATAATACAGCGGCAACAGAAATACATCATCTGTGAATTTCAGATCTCTAGCTATCACGGTTCCTGAGATACAGCTTCGTGAAGGAAAGACAGATAGACAGACAGACAGCGAAGTCCTGCTTTTACCGTTTTGGGTACGGAACCTGAAAAATGCTTTTAGTATTTGATGGTATAGCGGCAACAGTAATACATGTAGGTTTTTTTTTTTTTTTTTTTTTTTTTTATACCACCCGAGTGGCAGACAAGCATACGGCCCCACCAGATGTACCGGTGGTCACCGCAGCCTATGGACGTTTGCAACACCAGAGGCGCCACAATCGCGCTGCCGACTCTTTAAAAACCTTCTAAGTCCCCTTTTGAAGAACCCCATACTGTAGGCGTTTGGGAAAACCGAGGCAGGGAGATCATTCCACAACCTAAGCGTACGCGGAAGAAAGCCTCTACCAGATCTCACCGTGCTCAAGCGCTCAGGACGCAACGTGTGAGGATGAATACCCTGTCTATGGCGAGCGGTGCGATGATAGAATGTAGCCGTAGGCATCATATCAAACAATTCTTCAGAGCACAAACCGTTGTACAGGCGGTAGAACACACACAGAGAAGCAAAGTCTCTCCTGTCACTAAGAGGTTCCACACCACCTGCAAGTATGGGATCGTTGACAACTCTCATAGCTCGCCTTTGCACCGAGTCAAATGGACGAAGCTGGTATTCGGGTGCCCCCGCCCAGAGGTGACAGCAGTACTCCATATGCGGACGCACTTGCGACTTATAAAGAAGCAGTGCTTGCGCCGCAGTAAAGTACCGCCGCGCCCTTCTGAGCACTCCGAGCTTCCTGGACGCCAGCCTGGCCTTGCCCTCCAAGTGACTGCGGAACTGCACATCACTGGAGATGTCAACACCAAGGATCCCTATACTTTCAGAGATGGTGAGAGATGTGCCCTGAAATTGTGGCGCCACAGTGAATGGGGTCTTTTTTGCAGTGAAAACACAAACTTGTGTCTTGGTAGGGTTGAATTGGACAAGATTTTGTCGACCCCAATCGGACACTCTATTGAGAGTAGCCACGACTTCAGACACAAGTTGTTCACGACTTTCTTCCACTGCAACCCGAGAGATACCGGGGCGGCCCGTGTAATAAGTGTCGCCCGTACTGTCGTCCGCATAACAATGAATGCCGTCAATAGACAACATGTCATTGATATGCAGCAGAAACAAAGTAGGGGACAACACTGAGCCTTGTGGTACTCCAGCGTTTATGGCCATGCAGTCAGAACAGCTGCCGTCAACGACGGCCCTGATGCTTCTACCGGCCAGAAAGCTGGACACCCATCCGCATAAACTCTCGGGCAGTCCATAGGAGGGCAATTTCGTAAGAAGACCACGGTGCCAGACCCGGTCAAAGGCTTTCGAGATGTCGAGGCTCGCTGCTAGAGCCTCACCCTTACTCTCGATAGCCGCCGCCCAGCGGTGTGTGAGGTACACAAGAAGATCGCCCGTCGAGCGACCGTGACGGAAACCGTACTGCCGGTCACTGAGCAGGTCATGTTCCTCAAGGTACCTCAGAAGCTGTGTATTAATCACACGCTCCATCACCTTAGATAAAAGGGAGGTGACGGCTATAGGCCTATAATTGGCCGGGTCGGTCCTGTCACCCTTCTTGGGCACAGGATGCACGTGCGCGATCTTCCACGACGCCGGGACTTGCTTCATGGAGTATGAAAGCGTGAAAAGACGTGTAAGTACCGGACACAACTCCGGACCACACCGCTTAAGTACCACCGCGGGAATGCCGTCCGGCCCACTCGACTTATGAATATCCAGGGATTGAAGCTCCCGCCTGACGTCCCGTTGCTTGAACTTAATTTCTGGCATGGAAGTGCCACACCAAGGGATACCAGGCGGAAGCACACCTCCATCGTTCATGGTCGAGTTGGAGGCAAAGAGAGAACCCAAAAGGTCGGCCTTCTCCTTGGCACTCTGGGCCAGACTACCATCCAGTCTATGTAGAGGTGGTAACCCCGACCGACAAAAGTTTCCCTCGGCAGCTTTGGCGAGCGACCAGAATTCACGACTTCCAGAGGGGTAGCCGGCTAGTCGCTGACCAATTCTGCCGACGAAATCGAATTTAGCCCTGGCAACCGCTCTTTTACTGGCCCTCGAAGCGGCATTCAGTTTGCGTTTCACTTCAGAGATGCTAGGATCTGAGTTAGCGCGAGCCGTGGTCCAAGCTCTGTAGGCAGTTTCTTTCAACATCCTAGTTTTTCTACAAAGCCGATTAAACCACGGTCGTTTCCTAGCTCCTGCCGGGATCCAGCGGTTAGGAATATAACATTCCATGCCCGCCAAGATCCCCTCAGCTACTGCTGCAGCGCAGGAGTCCAAATCATCTGAAGTGAAGCAAAGCCGCCTCCACGGGTACGACGCAAAGAACTCTCGAAGTCCATCCCAATCTGCTGACTTGTAGTGCCACACATGTCGCCACTCCTTGGGCCGAGGTGGTTCAGGCCTTGCGAGAGGCACTCGCGACCGAACGAGGCAGTGGTCCGATGAACCAAGTGGTGCATCCACTGAAGTGGTGTATCCGTCGGGCCGCGTAGTCAGCAGAAGGTCCAGCAATGCACTCTGCTCGTTCTCCCTATCTGGTATTCTCGTATGAGATTTTACCAGTTGGGAGAAACCGTAGGTCAGGGCAAATTCGTGAGCAGCTTTCCCCGCAAAGTCAGTGCGCACGGAACCCAACCAGTCAATATGGTGACCATTAAAGTCCCCCACAATCACTATCTCCGCGGAGGGATACCGCTCAATAGCCTTGTCGGTTGATTGTTGCAGGTGGTCAAAAAGGCGAACTGTCTCCGTATCACCGCTATGGGACCTGTAAATGCACGCGTAGATCCGAGTGTGGCCCCCATGATCCACGCGCGCCCATAATGTAGACATTGCAACATGTAGGTACCTGTGAAATTGTAACTATCTTTATACTGGGTGTTTCTTTTAGGGTGTCAAGCCGCCATTAGCTGGTAGCAGGGTTCCATACCTATCGATTTAACCCCCATGTATGTTCTACGATTTTTTGTAGTTTTCGAGATATAATTTTTTTTTGTTATTTTTTATAATTACGTGTCCACGTGGCTTTCTTCTTTTTGGTTCGACTTTTCTTGGATATTTTTTTATTATCATAATGCCTATTGATTGCAGTATTATGAACAAAATAATCTCCTTCCTAACTTTGATACAAGATGTAAAAATTTTAATTGATAATAAAAAATTGGGAATTATGCAGAACATTATATCTCGAAAACTACAAAAAATCGTAGAACATACATGGGGGTTAAATCGATAGGTATGGAACCCCGCTACCAGCTAGTAGCGGCTTGACACCCTAAATGGAACCCTGCTACCAGCTAGTAGCGGCTTGACACCCTAAAAGAAACACCGTGTATAACCTTTCATCAGGTATAGCCTCGTTACGGACAGAAGTTACGTATAGGTACATAATAATATACTTACTAATATCTATACCTACTAATATTATAAAGGGGAAAGATTTAATTGTTTGTAGGCATCGAATTGGCTCCGAAACTACAAAACCGATTTAAAAAAAATATTTCACAGTTGGGAAGCTACACTATCCCAGTAGAACATAGGATATATTTTATTCCCATATTCCTCCGGGAATGAGAGCTACGCGGGTGAAACCGCGTGACATTCGCTAGTAATACCTTCATAATTTTATGTCCAATAAACAATCAATTACCACAATCTGTTCACAAAAGTAATAATTTTACGACACCTCTCAAACTGTACATTAATACGTCATAAAATAATGAAATTCCTCAGCAATGGAATGAAAATCGGTACACATTCAATAACTTTATGATAACGGCACTAACCCGTTAACTGGCGCATTTACCCTACTTGCCTACATCGGGCCCATCGAGCTCATTCGGTACGAGCATGTGCGTAATTTCATCTTTGTACACTGAGTTAAAAAAGTACTGTAACAGATTTAAATAATTAAGGCCGTTGGTAGGTAACTACCTTGACCATACAAAACACGCGTCCTTCAAGCTTAGCTTATTTTAGTTGTAATAAGCTAATACTTATACTTATTCAAAATCGAAGAAAACCAAATTATAGGGGTATATTTTTTTCGTATGTTTGCTTACTTTTTTCTTACGCGTCGATAAAAATTGAAGTCATAAAATGCATTCATCTAAAAAAATTGGGGCTGACTCTATGATCGTTTTACACATGTAATGTATTTATTAATAGGTATACAATTTACAACAAACGCATATTTTGACACACATTACATCTTGTAGATGAAAAATCTATTAAGTCGTAAATTATGAAGTACATGTTCGCAGAAAGTTATAAATGAATTTCTTTACTCCTACTAGCCGATGACCGCGGCTCCACCAGCGCGTGGACGTTTAGCCCCTCTCTATAAAATAGAGTGCAGAGGGGATTATGTCCAAATTTTGTCTGTAGTCTGTGTGTCTGTTGTATTAAACTCATAACTTCAAAAACCACGTGACTTACAATACTGAAATTTTGCAGACAGTAGGTACTAGCTGGTCATTTTGAGAGAGTATACAAATTTTCTAAACAATAGGTCACGTGGTTTTTAGAAGACGTGTTAGGAAGGGGCAGTCTGGTGAGACCGATCTCATGGCTTCTTGTTATATTTCTTCATAACACGAGAATTGCTACAAAATTATTGAGCACTAGCTGACCCCGCAACTTCGTTATTTCAAAATAGTCTTAATCTTTAAGCTCTTTTATGATTAAGCCAACACGCCAGTTTAGCTTTATCCTTACATTCAAAGAAACCCCTACAATTAAAATTTTCAAAATATCTGATTCTTAAAAGTGTTATAACTTTTTTATGTATAAACCGATTGACATGAAATAAACACTAACCCTCATATTCATAATCGTTTATTAAACCTATTTTAGTTAAAACACACTTTAAGTCTATTGCTGTCTCTAACCAATGACAGAGTATGGTTAGAGACAGCAATAGACTTAAAATGTGCTTTAACTAAAATAGGTTTAATAAACGATTATGAATATGGGGGTAAATGTTAAGTAGAGCAAACCTCAACATAATAAAACCGCATTGCAATCGGTGAAGCGATTACTGAGATTAGCGTGCACAAACGTACAGACAGATATACAGAGAAACAGACAAAACTTATAAAAATCATTGTTTTGGGTTCTATTGCGTTCATAAAGCCCCCCTATAATATTTTTTCTTATTTATCTTCCATGTACAGACAGCGACCTGTTACGATTTTATTATATGTATTGATAGGTGCCTATCTAAAAAAATACTAGGGTATTTATTTTAAACTAGGGTATGTGAAAATGCTAAAATAGACAGAATTAGATTAAACCTCCTCCCCTCCTCTAAGTCCTCACAAAAGTATAGAAAAATATTCATATCTTATTACGATACAGCAATGCATAATTAGAAGTCTGTGGATGACTGACTTACTTTAAGTCTTTTCAGCTCAAAAAGTGACTTTCAAGCTGGGAATCGAGGGATATCGCTGTGACTTTCGGTCGAGAGTGTTATTTAAAACGTGCTACGATGAACTCTGTGATCCGATCACATTGAAGACGATTTCACTGAAATGAAAATATCTTTATTGATATGTCATAAAGCAACTTTTATGAACGTCAACTTGATTTGAAATCAACTTTGTTAACAAAAACAAGGAAAGCAGTCTATGAACAACATAGGTTTAGTACGGTAATAAACTGCTAGCTAACTACAAAGGCTGTAGAAATGCTCGATTTTATGGTACTTTGTTTCTGAGAAAATGTCAACTGGTGACAAATTTGTTACGGACGTAGTGGAAAGCTTATGTAAAACCTATTGCATTTTCTTTAGTTGTTTTAGTACTTGACAGTACTTGCATTTTAGTCGGGTACAGAATTTGAACTACTAGTTCTAACTTTTTTTTTTACGTGAGGTATCCTATGCCGGAATCCTACCGACTAAAAAACCTCACGTGTCCTGCTAACAGCCTACGGTTGGGAGCCCCGGGTAAGCCCTCGGAAGGATACCCCAGGACTCCCAACAGACCTACGGCTACCACTGCAGCTTCCCGCGTCTTTGGGGTTGTTTTCGGGTGTTATCCCGTTTCTTAGGTCGGGACATACGTGAATTCCTCACGTCGCGCTGTCGTCTAGGGCCTGCTTCTGTAAGGACAGTAAGCAGCCCCCTCACCATTCTCGGGAATAAACATGACTTCTTAGCTCACAGATTAACGCGTTAAAGCTCTGGGATTATGCTTTCGAGGGCGTACCCAGGACTACCAGCCGTAGGATGATAGAAGGGCACCGTTTGGTTTAGTTGGTAGGAGTCCGTTTTTTTTTTTATACCACTAAGGTGGCAGACAAGCATACGGCCCACCAAAAGGACCGGTGGTCACCGCAGCCTATGAACGTTTGCAACACCAGAGGTGCCACACTCGCGCTGCCGACCCTGCAAAAACCTTCTGGGACCCCTTTTGAAGAACCCCATACTGTAGGCGTTTGGGAAAACCGAGGCAGGGAGGTCATTCCACAACCCGAGCGTGCGCGGAAGAAAACACCTATCGGATCTAACCGTGCTGGAATGCACCGGACGCAGAGTGTGAGGATGAACTCCCTGTCTGTGGCGAAGAATTTATTATACAAGTATTACCTTAATTAAATACACGTATTACTAATGAGAGTTATGTTATCTGTGGTATTACATAGCAATGGCGCTTGTTGTCGGCAATCGAAAATAACTATAGTTAATTATTCATTACCTAACCATTTCGAAAAATAAAAAAAAAACACGAAACTCATTAATGGTAATATTATTCATCTAGATTTATAATTAAAGATTGTTTTTTAATAAAAATAATTATAATAATAAATTAGGGAAATTGTGACGTATTTATTTCATCCTTGTGAAATGTTTTACTGTAGAATAATCACTAGTCTGAAGAAATAGATTATAATTTACATTTACTTTTAAACTAGATCCATACTTATGTATTATTGTTCTCACACCTCTAATTCTTTAAGTTCGTTTCAAGTCGATATTTTTTAGATTTTTAAAATGCATGCCTAAACGAATGAATAAAGTGCATTTATTGTTCCCGATTGTTCTCGAGCTCAACGCGTTAAAACAAAAAAAAAATTAATACATACATACGCGTCACGCCTTTATCCCCGAAGGGGTAGGCAAAGGCATAGTATATGCCCACATTTTACATTTTTAGAATTTGTCCTAGGTGGTGAGCCGTATTGCCGCGTTAAGATGGACCGGCGCAGGTTGTGACTGCCTGCTGCTGAAAGTTTTCAAGCCTAAAAAGGCCTTCAACATGGCTTAACGACTGTCATTTATACTAACAACCGGGACCAACAGCTTAACGTGCCTTCCGAAGCACGGAAGCGCTCAAATAAATGCCACAAAGTGGTCACTTGGATGGTCACCCATTCAAGGACAGGCCTTAGTGAAAGTTGCTTACTGCAGTGACCGTTTACAGAACACTGAGTCCGCGGAGCCACGAGCGCTATATTATATTTTATAAATGGTACTCGTATATGTATTTTATAGATATGCTATTACATCTATAAAAATTATAAACTAATGTCAATGTCCTCTCCGCACAAAATTAAAGTATGAAGAAATAGAGGATGGAGCCATATAGAGCTTTTCCCGTCACTACAGCGGAAATTATACCTAACTTGTAACAACTGCTAATAATCAAACTAATCACTAATTAAAAAATCAGAGACAACTTTGTGAGATTTGTCGATATTTTGCAATCCATTTATTTCCTCTATCTACTTAGTATTATATTATAATGTAACTACTTTTTACACGTGGAAGTTGAATCTAAGTAAAAGTATCACGAAGATATTTCGATATTAAATCGTTTAAAATCACGAAGGACCAACCTAAAAAGTTAACCCAGTATAGAGAAGATACTTATTTTTAACTATTTCCATAATATTGAAATCAATATAGTAGAGTAAAGAAGTTGAAAGAAAATCTTCAAATGTTTGGATCATTAGGGTTCCGGACCCAAAGGGTAAAAACGGTTTTATTTTTGACGCTATCTGATCCCAAAGTAAGCTAGGAATAACCTGCTTGTGTTATGGGTATCAGACCACGGATATTAATACTTATATACTTTTTAAATACATACATATGATACATAGAAACACCCAGACTCTTGAGACAAACATTTATGGGTCACACAAATATTTGTCTCCGGTGGGAATCGAACCCACGACCTCCAGCGCCGCAGGCGGTATCACTACCGACCGCACCACAGAGGCGCGCCACAGAGGTTTGTCTGTTTGTCTGTCGTCGGTCTGTCAAGAGGCTGTAACTTCATAGCTAGAGAGCTGAAATTTTCTCAGACGACCTGCGCCTGTCCATTTCAACACGGCAAAAGGCTCACCACCTACTACGTGGGCAATAGAACTATAAGGTGAAAAGTGGGCGTACACTATACCTCTGCCTGCCCCTTAGGGGATAAAGGCGTAACTATATGTGTATGAACTCATAGAAATATGGATATAGCATACTTGTAAAATTTAAAAGACTGCTTTCATTGTGAAATGAATTAAGTTGTTTTGAAAGCTGCGTCGGTGACATCCATTTGTCATTCATTCTGTCAAAATATCAGGGTTTCTAGAGTAGAGCTGATACTCGTTTTATGGAATTGACCTAGATTTTGTATGACCTATAACACTAAGTATAATGACATTTTCATTGACCTTGCCATCTTCAGTTTTTCCCACAGCTAAATGGTGACTACATTAACACTTAAAAGCCATTTCATAGACCGAATACGACATATCTTGAAATATAGTCGATATTTATTAAACACGTACAATACTAACTGGACAAGCCGGCTTCCCTCTTAATATAACACGAAGTCCCATTTCAGAAACCGATAAACACATCCACCTTCTTTTGCACTCCCTCGGGGTGTAACATTGAAAAGCACGTAAGTGGTCCAAATGCAAAAAGTTAACCCTAGAACACCCAGGTGGACTAACGTTACAGGAGTTAACTGTGACATACATGGGTGAACTACTTAGGTAGGCCACGGGTCAAAAAGGGATTCTCCTTTGTATGTTCACAGAATAACTAATAGTACACCCGCCCACGTCGCTCGCGCCGCCCGGATGTACTTACGACAGGTTCGTGCTTTGTCGCGTTTGATGCCCCGACACAGGGTTATGGTTATTTATTTATTTATTTATTTATTTATTTATTTATTTATTTATTTATTTATTCATTAACAATGGTACATTGTGTTTGAAAAAACAAAAATACACACAAACAAAAATAACAACATAATATATCACTAATAAAAAAGTTTAAAGATAATGAGATGAGACTAATCGTGCCATAAACATATACATAATTTTTAAAGTCTCATATTAGCAATATTAAATAGTTCAACATGCAAAGTAAAACAATAACAATAGAATAAAACACTCGAAATCATCATAAAAATTAAAAATCATACTATGTCAAATTAATATACTTAATGTCAGCTAACATTTAATACACCCAATGTCAATATTTTAGGTAGAATTAAATTATTATTATAAAAACAATGTCAAAATAATTTGCAATTTCATCCATGTCAATTGTATTTGTTTAATTAATTAATTCATTTCATTAAGAATGTCAAGTTGTGTTAAAATTATTCTATCCTTAGTCACTAAAGTTACAACATTTATTCCAAATTTACAATTACAATAGTGGATTTCCCTAGCGGAGCATTTTAATTAATTGCCTCCCTATCGTCTGGTATAAATATATCTACATTTAAGTCCTATTTGTGAATTCTTCAAGAGAATAAAAACACTCTTCAATTAAATAAGTCCTCAGTGTAGTCTTAAAGTCAATTTTGTAAATTGACTCTTTTATTTCTAAATGAAGTTTATTAAAGAATTTAATTGAGTTGTACAACGTGCTATGTTTAACCACTTCCAGGGTAGGAGCAATTTGGGATGATAAATCTTTCCTTCGAGTACTTTCTCGTAACAACCTTTCCTCATCATTCTCATAACTGTGAATATCTTTGGCAAATTGAGTGAGCAATACCATGACATACAAACACGGCACCGTCAAGATCCCCAGTGCCTTGAAATGTTGCTATTTGACGATACCCAGACACATCTCTTGGAGATGTCCTGGGGAAATGGACGAAATGAGCAGCCTAAAAGGCGGTTGTCTCGCCCGCCAGGCGAGCGACGCCGGCGTCCCCACAAGAAAATAAATAATATATATACATACATATAGTCACGCCTTTATCTCGGAAGTGGTAGGCAGAGGCGTAGTTTACGCCCATAATACACCTAATAGTTTATGTCTCACGTCATAAGTGCTGAGCCAATTGCCGTGTATTGCCGTATCTCACAAGAGAATAATGATAAAAATAATGGTATGGTGCTCAAATGTATTGAGTGTTATTTTTTCATATACTTTGCCTAATTCTCAAATTTTCACAAGTCTCAAGTTATTAAATATTATGGAAATGATATTACTTAATAATACAAGAGAAAACATTCGTAGTAATGTAAATGTCGAAAAATTTTCAAATGAGGTCTAACAGTATAACAATTAAATATTTTGTAATAGAAACAAAACTATACATAATATTTAATACATGTCTCCTTGATCTAAATTAAAATAAAATAATTAAGTACATGAAATAATGAAACGGTTCCGATTCTCTCAAATTGGATTCATTTTATAACGAAATTTCTAGTAATTAATTGGTTAGTTCAAATTCTAATTAAATAATTATAATTCAATTGTTACTTAATCAGATCATTGCAATTATTATTATCTAATCGTAAACACTGTTTTTAAAATGGCAATGCATGTTGAAAGTAGGTATGTCTTTAGAAAATGGTGTGTAAACTTAATTCATCGCTTTAACATTTTTGTTTCACTTTTTTTGGTGTTTAGGTAACTTTTTCAATGAATGATCTAGCAGAAAATTCACTGAAATGAAGATTTGCTAGTGTATCAAGACAATTGATAAAAATACATAAATAAAATACATAAAAACACCCAAACTCCGAAAAAAATGTAATTTGTGGATCACACAAATATTCGGGAATCGAACCCGCGACGTCAACATGGCATTCGTATACTCGTAGGAACACTGACTACTGCACCATCGAGACAATTAAAATAATATTTAATTTATCATTAAAGAATTTCAATCTTACAATTACTGTCTTTCTTTGAATATAATCGAAGACTATCTATTTAATTTCATTAACTGACGAAAAAAAAATGCTATTGTTGTATCAAATATTTTTTTAATATCCTAAATTTTATTTTTTAACAATTAAAATTAAATTAAACTATCTATTATTGAGACATGCTCATAACATCATTAAAACGAAAATTGTTTGATCACTATTATACATATACTAGTATCACTAATATATACCCGAGTTCCGCAGTCTGCGGCGGGGGCGCCGGAGACGTGTCTTCGCCCAAGACTATAGGCCTCCATGACCGGGGGCCTGAGGTCCTTACAGAAGCAGGCCCTAGCTAGACGACAGCATGACGAGAGGGATTCAGGCAAGCCCCCGTTCAAAAGAAAACAATAGCACCCGAAAAACCCCCCAAAGACGCGGGATAGCACCTGTACCCCCCCTAGTAGGTGAGGCCGCAGTGGTAGCCGCACGTCTGTTAGGAGTTCTGGGCACCGATTCTCGATTCACGCAACATGAATGCGTGGACGGAAATCGGCGAGTGACGCGTCGCCTGTCTCATATTTAGGTACGGCGAACATGAGACGGACGATGTTTTACCCGTAAATTTGCGTCCACGCATTCACGTCGTGTGGTCGAGAATCGGCGCCCTGGGGTATCCTTTCGAGAGTTTACCCGGGGCTCCCAACCGTAGACTGATAGGCAGGATACGTGAGGAGTATTAGAGTATAGGTCGGCCTATTTGTCGTTATACAGGCAACAGAAATACTATGAAAATTTCAACTCTCTACCTATCACGGTTTATGAGTTACAGCCTGTTATAGAAAGATGGAAAGCAGTATCTCAATAATGGAATTGAACCACATTTATTTATTTCAACTTTATGCACAAAAATAGTACATTGGCGGACTTTATGCCTAAGGCATTTTCTACCAGTCAACCAGAGCGTACATGCGAGGTAGGCGCATTTCAACAAATATAACAAAACAAATATAATTTATTGAAATGAAGTTTACTAGATATACAAGTTGTAACTACATAATATACTTATACATACGAATCAATTACATAAATATATACAACTATAGACACATCTGACCGCATAGTGCCATATTTTCATATACTTCTACATATTATTATACTTCTTTTTTTTTTGTTTATGTGTGGAAATCCTACATGGATGCTATGCCGGACTCCTACCGACTAAAACCACACAATGCCTTACAATAGTCTATGGCCGGAAGTCCCGGGTAAGCCCTCGGAAGGATGTCCCAGGGCTCCCGGCAGACTTTGGCTACCACCGCGGCCTCGCCTATTGCCGTGTTGAATGGACAGGCGCGTGCCGTGACGACCCACAGGTGAAATATTTCAAGCCGCCCATAAAGCCTTTAACTTGGCCTCACGATTGTCATTTCACTGACAACCGGGGTTTCATTTCGTGTTTTCCTGTCTACGCAATAGATCGTTTTTCGAAAGTGTTTTCTTCGTCCAATCATACGGTACCCTTGGGAAGAATTAGGGTGGCAACATTTTGTACTTTCGGCGGCTTTCCCGCCGCTACACGAGGTAGTTAATTAATATTAATTAACTTGTCTACCACCATGTTAGCACCTTAACTACTAAATAGAGACCGAAACGCCGGCGTCGCGGGGTTATTAACCCAAGATCAGACAAAACTCGCTCAGATAGACATACCTAGTTGTTTACTTAACTATGTAAATGAGATAATATAAATGTGAAAGCGAAAGTTACGTGAAACGATGCAGCTTGAATTAAACGACTACATATATCATTAATAAGTAATTTACATGCGGTTTAATATGTAATGGCCGCAGGATATTTTGAATTTAATAGACAATAACACAGACATGATACAGACAATATACGTACCTACATAATATTATAGTCGTAGTGCAACTGGTGCAACTATCTATATCGTGTAGGTACTAGCGGACGTCACGCAGTTTCCCCCGCGTACCTCCCGGCCTGTGGGAATACGGGAATAAAATATAGTCCATTTTACACGGGTTTAGTGTAGCTTCCCAACAGTGAAGATAAGAAAAGGGAATATAAGATAAGATAAAACAAATTGCTTGTCCTGAGGTGACGGGAGGCCTTGAATCGTTGGCACAGCGAAGAACCATAGCGACCTTGGCTGCCTTCTATTGAATGTATCACGGCTTCTGAAGAGCTCTTCAACCTGATCCTACCCTCTCCTTTCCGATCCCGAACAACGAGTGCCGGGCAAAGATGCCACTCACACACAGTGGAGAGAATCTTTGCCAGAACTGTTCGTTTCAAAAGATCGTTCATCTGTCGTATTATAAAAACATGGAACGACCTGCTCACACACGTGTTTTCATCTTACAATCCCGGGTTCTTCAAGAGGAGCGTGAAGAGGCACATCACAGGGCCCCCCATCGCTAGATGCGGCTTTCCATCAGGCTGGTGGCGACGTCAATTTGGCGAGTTAAATATAAAAAAAAAGATAAGATAAGATCAATACTAAAATCTCATCAGTAGCTAGTTTCTCAATAATTCATATATTTTCTTTGAACGATTTTGTTGTTGTGTAGATTGTCTGGCCTATGATGTGGATGTGGGTCGAACCTATTGAAAGAACAGTTTACTTGTTACAGGTACCCAGAGGTGTTGGTGTAGATGTGTCAAAATGCTGATATTTATTGGGCCTAAGGCCCATCTTCAACAAAAAAAGTAAGTTTGTTACAACATGTAAATTAAAGTAGCACAAAAGTAAGTTTGTTACAATATGTAAATTAAAGTAGCACAAAAGTAAGTTTAAAAAGCATTACTTAGTAGCTGTGTTGCTGCGCCGCAGCAAGACGGTGGCTTCACTGTTGCGGCAGCACTGCTTTGTGCTGCCGAGTTCAGAATCATATCTTAAAAAGCCAACCAAATGCGAATTGGACTCGCGCACAGAGGGTTCCGCACTAAAAAAACGGCAAAACCCAACGTTTATTCGAACTGATTGTTGTATGGGAACCCTTGCTTTTTCTGGTATTTGTTGTCATAGCGGCAACAGAAATACATCATCTGTGAAAATTTCAGCTTTCTAGCTATCACAGTTTCTGAGATACAGCCTCATGACGGACAGACAGACAGACAGACGGACAGCGAAGTCCCATGATGGTCCTATTTTCACCCTTTGGTTACGGAACCCTAAAAAGTGACGCTTAGGTGAAGTTAGTGGGACTGATGATAATATTCATAAGTTGCAATAAATTTTATTATTTTTGTTGTTTTAAATTTCAGCACATAATAGTTTGCATCAAATTACACGGCTAGTTTATACTATGAATCTTGATAAAAAATATTGTTCTAGACCGTATACAATTAAGAGCGCAACTTTCTATGGATTAACGGTTTTGTTTGACATGGCAAGTTTTACAGGGTGATTTGACAACACAATGTAAGGCATTTGAAAAGCCTTGTACAGAATGAAGGCAAATGAGTATTTTATTATCAAATCAACCGCAAATAATTGCATGTTCTTAGGCTTACGTTTACCTTAGGCTGACTGGCACCCCAAAGACGCGGTATAGCACCCGAAGCACCCCCTGGGCGAGGCCGCAGTGGCGGCCGTGGGTCTGTTGGGAGTCTTGGGACATTCTTCCGAGGGCTTACCCGGGACTCCTAACCATAGGCGGTCGGCGTAACGTGAGGTTTTTTAGTCGGTAGGAGTCCGGCATAGCATCCATGAGGATTTTCCCTCACGTTGAAAAAAAAGAGGCTGACTGGCAGGGTACAATTGTGTACATTCTCACACAACAATATAAGCTTGTGCTATGGGATCTAGACGACTGATAGACATAGGTACATAAACATATAAATAGGTACATACATATTATACACCCGGGATCTCAGCGCTGCAGGCGGTTACGCTACCAAATGTGCCACAGAGGCAGTTGTACACTTTGTTATTGTTTGTTAATAATATTACTTTTGACTGAGATGTTCTCCATCTATGGACATCACCATGCTCCTTCACACATAGGAAAAAAATATTTTAAAAGTATTTCACCGTAAGATTGTTAACCGTTACTTTACAATTCATACCGCTAAATTGAAAACCGCCGAGATTGCAAAAACTGGCCAAGTGCGAATCGGACTTGCGCATAAAGGGTTCCGTATCGAAAAACGGCAAAAATTCACGTTTGTTTTTTATTTTAGTCATAGCGGTAACAGAAATACATCATCTGAGAACATTTCAGCTCTCTAGCTATCACGGTTCCTGCACGACACTACAACCTCATGACGGACACACAGACGGACAGCGAAGTCACATGAATAGAGTCCCGTTATTACCCGGTTTTATTCGGTATTCATGACGGAACCCTAAAAATGATTACAACACCCAACCCTAACGGTGCCCAACCGTAAACGAAAGAAATTTCAAGAATGTGTTGCAGAAAACGGACATACTTAACCATACGTTCCGAATTGCATAAGTTTGTAATAGTTGACCTACGTTGGTATACGTTGGGCGCGCAGTTTTCGTTAATCGCTTGCGTAGGACCGACCTATATTGGGAAATATATTATTTGTATTAAATTTTCCTTATTTATATTTTATTTTAAATATATTTTGTGACCGTCCGTAAACTCATCCGGAAAGTGTGGGTGAAAATTTGGATAGATTGTGAACTTGGATAGACCGTAGCCAGTTTAAAAGTGAACCATTCGAACATTTTGCATAATAAATGGATAATATTTATTGATCTCAGTTTGTGTTAATATAATGCTGGATAGATTACTCATCAATTGATCGCAAATAATAAGTGTATTTGGATGGATTATGAACATTGATAAATCGTAGCTTGTCTCTAAGTGAACAATCCGGACATTTTGGGTGCAATAATGGATATTTTTGATCGACACTTGTGTAGATTAGAAACGTGAATTGATAGCAACTAAGAAGTGAACTTGGAGTGTTTATGAATTCATTTATAAACATTTATAAAATGATGAGCTTGTTTATAAGTAAACTCTCCGGACATTTTGGGTAGATAACAGATATTTTTGATCGCAATTTGTGTTAATTTCGGATAGATTATGAACATTAAATAATCACAACTTATTAAAAGTAAATTTGGGCTGACTGGGAAAATTAATTATCCGGAGCATTAGTGTGTGAATAAGTGCAGCTTTCGAAGTGAAAATCCCGAATTATTCGAGTGGATTACGGACATTAGATTGATCACAGCCGTGTGTGAAGTGAATTTATAGACGTTTTGGATAGATTGTGAACATGGATTGCTAGTGCATTTCCATTTTTGAATCCGGATATTTTTAATAGATTGTGTGTCACATAATTTTGTTGAAGACAACCTGTGTTCCTCTTTGATTTACAAAGTGATTTTAGTTAAATCAACTAAAGTGATAAATATTATGGCATTGGAAAGGATCTGAAAGACGTGATGGCAAGTTAGACTGGAAGCCTGGACCTACTTATATTTGTATATCTTGCAAGTAGTAATCGTGAGTATCTGATTTCAAATGGAGTAATATTTTCTAGTACCTACAGTTTAATTGTGTCTAGCTGTGCTCTGCGACTTAACCTGTAACTAGCTTTTTATTTACGTGAGGGAAAATCCTCATGGATGCTATGCCGGACTCCTACCGACTAAAAAATATTCCAGGACATATGTAACATGCTACGAACTCCGTAGCACTCATTGAAGTAATACATGCCCGTATAGGTACAATAAATGTATAGAAACCTGCCAGATTTGTGGACATTTTAATTTTACTGAGTTCCTTTGGGAAATCAATAACAAAAATTATTATTAATCACAAAAAGGGTTTCTTTTTAAAGTCCGTGTAGAAGTCGTTATCGCGTAGAATTATTAACCCTTTTTGCGCAGTCACTTAATAAGTAGTCTATATATCCTTCCCATGGACTCAAACTATCCCTATAAGAACAAAATTTCATCAAAATCAGTTTAGCGGTTAAGGCGTGAAAACGTAACAGACAGACAGGCAGACAGAGTTACTTTCGCATTTATAATATTATTAGGGATTAGGGATAGCTTATAATCTATCTTAAATTTAAGCTAGATCCGTTCAGCCGTTACAGCGTAATCTGGTTCAATAGGGGCCACATGGGTCGTATAGCTTGTCTTAGGCATAAGCTCGGGGACAGCTAGCTTAATGTCCTTTTTCCAGCTATAGCCTATTTCTGTACAATTTTTTTATGTCGTAGGTTTGTGCAAAAAATCAGCATACAATAAAAAATAATAAAATGTTAGTGGTCATTCTCACATAATAACATCTAGTTAAAATTAAACTAATTTATGCACGTGCTATGGGATCTGGACGACTGACAGACATACTAAAATACATACATCGAAAACACCCAAACTCCGAAACAAACATTTTTGAATCACACAAATATTTAAACCGACCCCGAAACCGAACCCAGAACCTCAGCGCAGCAGACGGTTAACCTACCGCATGCGCCACCGAGGCAGTCAATGTTTTCACGTTTTAATAGTAATTTATCATACTATTATCGAACAGCAAAAAAACCTAACATATCGACAGGTTGAACCGGAATTGATGCTTCATTTATAATTCATTGTAACTGAAACATCATTACGATGATCCACAAAAAAGCAGGCCAAGTGCGAGTCGGACTCGAACACGAAGGGTTCCGTACCAAAAAAAACGGCAAGCAACAGTTCAGTACACAATACAATAATTCTCGTATACCTATGTTTTATTGTAAACCACAAACTTATAATCACAACATTTGCCTGCCTCGTTGGTCTTGAGGTCGAAATGTGCGACTGCGGATCACGAGGTCGTGGGTTCGGTTCCCACCGCAGGCAAATATTTGCGTGACTCATAAATGTTTGTTTCAAGAGTCTGGGTGTTTCTATGTAAAACATACATACATACATACATAACATCACGCCTGTTTCCCAACGGGGTAGGCAGAGACTATGGCTTTCCACTTGCTACGATCCTGGCAAACAACTTTCGCTTCTTCAACTTTCATAAGTGTCTTCATACATGCTCTTCGGTTAAGGGGACTCTTGACCTGGCCTTTTCTCAGAAGATTATCGATTTTATCGACTTGAGTATGCCGAGGTCGACCCCTACCAGTTTGCCCATTCACTCTCGCCTCATAAATCTGTTTCGTCAGCCTATTTCCATCCATTCTCTCCACATGTCCAAACCATCTGAGCATCCCTTTCTCTATCTTAGTCACTCCATCTTCTGTCATGCCGCAATGTTCCCTTATCACACTATTATTTACTTTATCCATCAATGTCACTCCAGCTATACTTCGTAAACTTCTCATTTCCACTGCAATAATTTGACTTTCATGCTTCTCCTGCCACACCCAACGTTCACTACCATGCATAAGTGTAGGGACAAGCACTCCTCTATGTACAGCCATCCTTGCCTTTTTAGACACGTTCTGACTGTTCATAAAGGTGTGAATGGCTCCATTCACTTGATTTCCTGCCAAAACTCTTCTTTCAATATCATTGTCACACTTTCCATCTCTTGCAAATTTTGAACCCAAATAAACAAACTCTTTCACCTGTTCCACGCTCTTTCCTTCGATCAATATCGAGCAATCAGTCATACATTTCTCTCTTTCAAAAACCATTACTTTTGTCTTGCTTACATTAACATTCATTCCTCTACTTTTAAGCGAATCGTTCATTATATTAACCATCAACTGCAACTCCTCCGCCGATGATGCCAGTATTACCTGATCATCAGCATAAAGGAGGCATTTGACGGTTAGCTCATTCATTTTTAGTTTATACGCACACTCTTGTAGATCTTTCAAGCAACTGTCCATGTAAAGGTTGAACAGCCATGGTGACGCTACACAGCCTTGTCTCACACCTTTTTCGATGGGAAAAAAGTCTGTGCAAGCTCCATTGATCCAGACACAAGCACTGGAGCCCTGATATAGAGATTTCAATGCTCGTATCAAATTGCTGTTCACTCCATACATGGACAGTGTTGACCACAGTTCATTCCTCACCACTCTGTCATAGGCCTTTTCTAAGTCCACGAAGATGCAATAGACTTTTTGGCGTTTCGCCAAAAACTTTTCAGCTAGGCATCTTAGTGAAAAGACCTGATCCGTGCATCCCCTTCCTTTCATAAATCCTGCTTGTACATCCCACATTTTTCCTTCAGTTTCGTTCATCACTCTTTTAATCAAAACTTTCGCATACAATTTGCCTACGACACTGAGCAAGCTTATGCCGTGGCAGTTTTTGCACTCTTGCTGTGACCCTTTACCTTTGTACAGCGGCACTATGACAGATTTGCACCATTCCTCTGGTACTCTGCCATTTCGCCAGCAAAGATTGAAAAGGCGGTACAGCAGGCAAGCTACCACGCGACGATCTGCTTTCAGCATCTCATCAGAAATTCTATCAATCCCAGCAGCCTTTCCTAATTTCATACTATTCAACGCTTCCACTATTTCTTCCATACTTAAGTGGCTTTCATTATCAAGTTCATTCATTTCCGAGACATGAGTATCCCTTTGCATATCCTCTTTTTCAAATAAACTTTCAAAATATTCCTTCCACCTTTTTAACACACATTCCTCTCCTATCACAAAACTGCCATCATGGTTTCTGATTTGTTTAAATTGTGAGGTAGTCTGTTCAGTCCTCATTGTTCTTATAGACTTCCAAAAGAATTTTATATTCTGTTGGAAGTCATCAGATAACCTGTTATGAAAGTCATCCTCATCATTCTCTCTCTTACTTTTTATCACTTCTTTCGCAACACGCTTATACCTTTTATACTCATCCTTTGCCATTTTTACATCCTCATCTTTGCCTTCTGCATTCTTTGATTGGCCATTGTAGCCAGCCAGTTCAACCATGCTTGCTTCTTATCAGACAAAACTTCTAAAACTTCTGCACACATACTCTTTACCTGACATCCATGTCGCCTTTTGCTTATCCGACATACTTCCAGTGCAACTTTTACGAAACCTTCCTTAATCATCTTCCATAATTCTTCAATCTCACATATTTCCTCTGAATTTTCCAATTTCTCGCTCAATTTACTCACAAATTCCTCTCTCACGCTAATATCTTTCAAATTTTTGACTTTAATGCGCTCCAGTACACTAATGGGCTTATGCGCACGATGCCGCCACCGCTGAAACAGACCCCTTACTCGGCTAATTACCAAGAAGTGATCTGTGTCAATCCCGGCACCGCGGTATGCCCGGGTGTCCAGCACATTCTTTCTCATTCTTGCGTCTACTATCACAAAATCAATCATGCTTCTCTGGCTTTCTTGTTTCCTTGTATACAAGTGGATATCTTTGTGGTTAAATATGGTGTTGGTTACCACAAGATTCCTCTCCAAACATACTTCTAGCAGACTTTCGCCATTTTCATTCACTCGCTCATCCCCAAACTTTCCCAATACACTTTCATATCCATCACGCTTCACTCCAACCCATCCATTAAAATCACCTAACATTACAATCCTTTCGTTTCGTTTGCATTTACCCAGAATATCATTCACACTCTCCCAGAATGCCTGCCTCTCACTCTGGTCTTTTGAGGACCGGCGCCACAGCGCATCCTGAGGAGCATACACTCCTAACACAAAGATGCGGGTGAGTCCAACTTTTAGCCTCAACCAAACGAGTCTTGGGCTCACACATTCATAATCTGTCACACATTCATTCATTCTCGCGGAAAGTACTACACCGACACCCTGGCACGCCGCGCTGGTTGTGGCTACGCCTGACTAGTAGGCCGTATAGGCTCCATGTGTCGTGGTGTCGCATCCCTTCCGCTTTGTCTCATTCACACACAAAATATCGAATCGCCTCTCTCGCATAATCTTGCATACCTCCTCAATTTTATCATTCATACCTCCTCTTACATTCAACGTAGCAAAGCGGCTATCCACAGCCCACTTTTCGCCCCGATGGGAGACGTGACGTGACGGGTTGCGAACCACATCGCCGTCATTCTGGGTGTTAAAATTTATCAATTCCATTGCGTTCCCACGAGTAGCAAGGGAAAAACATGTCCACCTGAACAGAGCCCCGCTTGTCCAAGTAAGGCTAACCTTATTCTGGGTTCGCCCGGTCCCAGGGTAATAAGCACGCTAATACTAGGCTCGCCCCTAGTCACGCAGCACATAGGCACGGCAACCTTGGCTTGGCGGAGAGGGGATGGAAATCGGGTTGATGAAATCAGAAAGGGATTTCAGGATAGGAAAAGACTGGGATAAGGAAAACTTACATAACCTTCTGTCTTTCAAAACCAATAGCCAACAGCCAGGACAGTTGTTACTTTCACAATATTCTCTGCAGTCCGAGCAATGTAAAACATGTATGTATTTAAAAGTATAATCATAATCATAATCATAATCATAATTTATTTATTGCATCAAATATGGTACATAAGTAGATGTAGAATATGTTAGTAGTTTCACATATTTGGCCGTTTTAAAGCACGCAATTTGACAAGTTAGGTAGACGCACAGTATGACATATTACAAATATTTTCAGTTAAGTACATCAATTTCACACAGTTGATGGACAAACATATATAATTAAGCAGGTACTTATATACAATTCATATTAATATATTAGTCAAATTAAATAGCATGTCCAATTAGAATATGAATCTTACTAATATTATAAATGCGAATGTTTGTGAGTGTGGATGTTTGTTACTCTTTCACGCTCAAACGGCTGAACGGATCGAGCTGAAATTTGGTACAGAGATACATTATAGTCTGGAATAACACATAGGCTACTTTTTATCCCGGTAGTACGTTCCCATGGGAAGCGGGAAGTAAAATTTCACGCTGACGTAGCCGCGAGCGCCATCTATCCCATACCTATGTACTTTAAACGTGTCATAAAAGTCACAACAATACCATAAAAGTACATTTCAAAGAATGTCTATTATTACCATAAAATTTGTAAAAATAGTTTTTAAGTAGGTAAGAAGAAACCTATTGAACTAGCTGACCCTCGCAACTTTGTTTACATCACATAAGGTCTTTGAAATTTGAGTTAGGTATTTATTAATCATACTCATCAAGTAGCATGTGAATCTGCCCCATTTGCTTAATCAAAATAGAGCTTAATGATTAAAGCTATTCCTCAGTATAGAATTTTCCTCAGTATAAACAATTTACATACAAACACCGGCGTGTTAGAATTTTATTACATGTATCAATGTAGTAGACGTGACATCAATCAAATGTCATCAATATTCTGAAAAAGAAATTAAACATAGAGTTCACAAACTTTTTTGAAAATACATACTGTACCTACCTAAGAGAATCGTTATGAAGATAACAGGATAGTTAACAACCATAAATAGAAAATAGATGGTATAATGCTGAATGCCGCAAAGAACAAGCGGCGTGGCATAGAATGGGGACTATCCTGATATCCTGGAGGATTTAAATGACGCCGATGACCTGTGACTGCTGAGGCACACACACGCCATCATGCATGTCTGCAGGACAACGTGCAGGATGAGGCAGCGAATGGCTGGACTGAAAATAAAATCGACAGACGCAGAAGATGTGGTGGAGGCACTAATTTACGTACCTCGGGAGTGTCGTGTCAGAAACTGATGGGATAGAAGAGTACCCTACATCATTTCGAGACTCGCCAAGGCTAGAACAACCTTCACACAGCTGCGCCCCGTAGGCAGTCGCGAAAATGGACTCGAAGAGTGAAACTCAAAACAAAGTAAACGTTAAAACTGTACTGCTAACTGCTATACGGATGCAAGACATGGAAGGTCACTAAAGACATTTCGCATCAGCTACCAGCTACAAGTCTTCGTCTACCGCTGCCTCCAATGGATCCTCGGTATATACGGGCCCGAGAAAATCAGCAACGTAAGCCCATTGGAACGCTGCAGTGAGACCCCTATCCACCAACAGATCAAACGTCGGAAGTGTAGCTGGATTGGACACACGCTGCAAAGGGACCATGATCACATCATACCAAGGCAAGCCTTACTGAAACTACTGGTAGGGTTTCAAAAACTCTTTAACTGTTCGATAGTAAGTAGGTACATTTATTGAGAATGGCTTAAGGCTACATAACATAATGATAAGATTAATAGGAGCGGTGCAGCAATGAGAAATGTTTCGAAAACGGAAAACATTTAATCGTTAGAGTATCCGTTGTGCGCATCTGCGTAAATGGTTGAAGTTACATAAAAATAATTACAAAATTGTTCCTCTTAAAAAGTTCTAAAACAAAATACCTATTTATTTATTTATCTTTTAAGGTTCGCTCACAGTTACATTTTTTTAAAGTGAGGAAATTCCTACATATATGCTATGCCGGACTCTTATAGACTAAAAATCACACGTATCCTGCTTAACAGCCTACGGTTGGGAGCCCCGGGTAAGCCCTCGGTTGTCAACCCAGAACTTCCAACAGACCTACAGCTACCACTATGGCCTCACCTAAGTGGGTTTGGGTGCTATCTTGCGTTTTTGGGAGGTTTTCGATCACAGTAACGTTAATTATTCCTGAAATAATGAAAAGTAGCGATGCGACGGGAGTTAACGCAACGGGGGTAAATGACGGGAAACATGATATCAAAATAATAGCGCTTTTTTTTCTCTGTCTCTCTCTCTTATGAGACGCAAACGAAGTTGCGCGGGTCAGCTAGTTAGTACTAATGTCAATAAATTACAAATGTCAAATTTCGATTCTATATAAATTATTACATACCTACGTTAACAATGACTAAAATTGTACTCATTAGATAAACAGGCACATACAAGGGATTCATCTTAACGATTTGTCATTTAAGAATTCATCAATCGAATAATAGCACTTATCCAGCAGTAAGCTTTTTACTTTTCTTTTAAATATGTTACTAATTTCTATGAGTAAAATCGATTTTGGCAGGTGATTATACATTCTCGGTGCCATACAGAATACACTTTTATTGAGATATGCTGTGCTACTTGCTGGGAAAGATATCTTCAAATGATTTCTCTTGCTATTAAGTTTGCCAAAAAGGTGTATATTTTTTTTTACAAAAGATGCAACCTCTAAAATATATATACAAGGCAAAGTTAACATTTTGAGCCTAACAAAGTATTCTTTACAACTGTCAGTAGGTTTTAATTTACAAATAGCTCTCACACATCTCTTTTGTGATCTAAATATACAATCAGCGTTAGTGGAATTTCCCCAGAATATGACACCATAAGTCAGAATCGGAAATACATATCCATAATATGCAGTTACAACTGTAGATGGACTTGCTACTTTGGAAAGCATGTAGAGAGAATATGAGTGTCGGCTAATTTTTGAGCATAGAGTGTCTACATGAAATTTCCAGTCAAGACCTTCGTCTATATTTAGTCCTAAGAATTTGGTATGTTCTAATTGTCCAACTTGAGTATTATTATATTTTATATCTAAATTAGTCAATTTGTTTACTCTATTTCGAAATGTCATTATACTAGTTTTGTCAAGATTTATTCGTAAATTGTTTAATGTCAACCAATTAATAGTATTATGTAAAGTAGTATTAATATTTTGCTCCACTTCAGACTTAATGTTGCCCGTTATCACAACAGTGCTGTCATCAGCAAAAAGGATTGTTTTGTAATTGGTTATCTGAGGAAAGTCATTAATGTATATAATGAATAGGAACGGTCCTAACACGCTTCCTTGTGGTACACCAAACATGACTTTTCTGGGTTCTGACATGTAATTTAAAACCTTTTTTGTAATGTTACAAATTCTAGAAATTTGGGTAACCTGTATCCGACCACTCAAGTAAGATTTTACCAAATCCAGTACATTTCCTCTTACCCCATACGCATATAATTTTTCCAACAATGCGACAGCATGTTCAACATGGTCAAACGCCTTAGATAAATCCATAAAAATGGCAGATGCTTGGGTCTTTTTATCCACTGCAGTCATGACTGAGTTGAGAAATCTATAGATCGCTACATTAATATTCCTATTTTTGCGAAATCCTGCCTGCTCATCCGCCAGTAGGTTGTTGGATTCAAAGTAAGTATATATACTACTATGAATGACCCTTTCAAAAATCTTAGAAAAGACAGGAAGAAGTGCTATAGGCCTGTAGCAATCCATATCACTTTTATTTATTTTTTTAAATAGAGGTTTTATAATTGTAATTTTTAGTTCGCTTGGATACACACCCTCACAAATACACAAATTTAATATGTGGCTAATAATTATATGCGACAACTTAGAAGCTACCAGTTTCACAACTTTTGTTGAAATCTCATCGTACCCGGTGCTGTTGGTACTCTTAAGTTTCATGATTACTCTATAAATATCAGCTGGAATTGTAGGTGGCATAAACAAGGAATTTGATTGTTTACTTATCTGTATTCTGGGCACTGATGATGTAGATTTCTTAACGTTGTCTACAAAATGGTTGTTAAATAAATTAGCAATCTTTATGGGATCTCTAATGACTTGACCCTTTATTGTTATGTTTTGTATATAATCCTTAGGGATCTGAGACTTATTCCTATTTATTACTGCCCATGTAGCCTTGCACTTATTTAAAGCACTCTGTATATAATAGTCATTTTTGGATTTTTGTGTTAATTTAATAATCCTATTTAGTCTGGATGACAAGTTTTTAAAAATCATTTTATTTTGTTCTGTCTGTTTTTTCCTATATTGCCATCAAAGTAAACGCTTACGTTTACAGCAGACTCTTATTCCTTTTGTGATCCAGTTTGGTCTTTTTTTGACAGAAATTTTAACACGTACTGTCGGGAAACATAAATCATAAAACAGTTTGAACAATGTATAAAATTCAGTAAATGCGATACTTGGATCTTGACTATTATATACTTCCTGAAAACTAAGAGAATCCAAACATTCTCTAAATTTATTAATGTTTTCTTTTGAATAGTCTCGTTTCTCAATAAACCAACACTTCAGAGACTGTATATATTTACAAGGCAGTGAAAACAATTGACCGGTGTGGTCTGATAAGGCAAATTCATAAACTCTACAGGAACAACTTTGAACATTATATAGGAAATTATCAATGCATGTTCCAGTCTCTAGACGCGTTGGTTGCATGAGAGCTGCTCTCAAGTTATAAGATAATAAAATTTGTAAAAATTCAGAAGATTGCGGTGTTTTCTCCAGCAGATCAATATTAAAATCCCCACACAGTACCACTTTCTTTTTCCCAAAACCGAATGCAGTCAATAACAAATTGAAGGCTTCAAAAAATGCATGAAGATCATGCCGACTATATCTTGGCGGTCGATAAATACATATCACATAAATCTTGTATTCTAAGAATTCTATCCCAGAGCATTCAATTATATTTTCTTTACCATATTTAGAAATATCTTTAATAGGAGCAAATAACAAATCATTGCTTACCCAGATACATGATCCTCCATGTCGAGATTCCCTACAAAAATCAGAACCAAGTATGAAGTTTGGTATCCGCAGCAAGTTCCTATCTTCCTTAATCATATTGTGTTCTGTTATGCACAGCACACCAATACCCTTCCTATCACGTTGAAATGATTCCAAGACAATTGTTAGTAGATCCGACTTTGACCCCAGGCCATCTATATTCTGATGGTACAAATTTATAACATTATTCACGAAAAAAATTATTACCTGAGAGAATATTATCATTTTCAACTACAGATTCACCTATAGATTCCACAACAGTATATAAGTATTAATATCCGTGGTCTGATACCCATAACACAAGCAGGTTATTCCTAGCTTACTTTGGGATCAGATAGCGTTGTGTGAAATGTCCGTGAATATTTATTTATTTATTAATTTATTAACAAAAATACATCATCTGTGAAAGTTTCAGCTCTAGCAATCACGATTCCTGAGATAAAGCCTCGTGACATACAGTCCCATTAGTGACCCGTTTTTACCATTGGGATACGGAACCCTAAAAACGATTTACTTACAAGTGTTTGTAACATCATTGTATTATCTCATCCAATGATCCAATGCATTATGATTTTATGATGCAACTGAAAATACTCATTATTGTACAAGTAGTATTACAGATTAATGTATAAGGAAATGATTATTTACACATCAATAATAATGACATTTATCTTTGTTTTTATACAGTAATGATATCATTGTGGTGACTACGTTTGTGCTAAAATTACAGCTCTACATATTTTTGAAAACTGCAAAAGTCAGTCTTGAAAACTTAATTAAATAATGCTCTTTTATAAATATTCTCTCCGAGTTACAGTTGTGTCAAATATATAAAAGTACCCAGTGTCTAATACTGCCTATTACCTATTTCATCATGACTAGGGTTTCATGTATCGCAAGACGTCCATAAGATCCTGAAATCGCTTTTGACTATAATTATATAATTTATGGACTGCAGGCGTATACAATACATGTCTCTCTTCTATCTATACTTCTATACTAATACATATTATAATAAAGAGGAAAGATTTGTTTTTTTGTTTGTTTGTTTGTAACGAATAGGCTCCGGAACTACTGGACCGATTTGAAAAATTCTTTCACTGTTGGAAAGCTACACTCTTTGCGGTAAACATAGGCTATATTTTATTCCCGTATTCGCACGGGAATGGGAACTACGCGGGTAAAACCGCGTGACGCCTGCTAGTGTTCTAATAAAATAAAATCATATAACTTTCTAATGATTTGAGTTCAATTTAAAGTATAATACATGACCGAAGTCAGGAGCAAAAGCTCAACCATAATTACCTGACGCTACTAAGAAGACACAATAATGAACCTTACGCAACGTAAATACCTACTTATTCTGCTTCAATGTTATCTGTACACTAACAACACTCACTAAATATGCAAATGTTGACATTTATAGCCCCATAAAGTCATTTACCGCCATTAAGTGATAAACAGCCCTATAATATATGGTACTTTCGTTAGTAATATGTATGTTATTTGAACACAATTGTGGTATTTTCTACCGTAACTTAAGATTCACTGAATATAATTAAAACATATATAACGCTCTATATCTCTAAGAGGGTAGGTAAAGGTAACCTTAATGGTTATTTTTATGACTTTACAGTAAATTTATGACTAGAATTTTGGGGATTTTGAGTATTTCCGGCAACACACATTGCGTAAAGAATAACGTCTAGTTCAAGCTAAGTTCATGCTATTTTGTAACAACAGTTAGAAACAGCTTTGATATGAATGTAGGTATGTAACCAGCTGGTTGCTTTTTTGTTTGTTTGTTTGCAGCGAATAGGCTCCGAAACTACAGAACCGATTTGAAAAATTCTTTAACTGTTGGAAAGCTACGCTATCCTCGGGGAACATAGGCAATATTTTATTCCCATATTAGCACCGGAACGGGAGCTGCGCGGGTGAAACCGTGTGACGTCCGCTAGTATTACATAAGGTTATAGCCACTTCCAGTCTGAAGTGGGTCAAAAAGATACTGGACGCAAACCAAGGACTTTAAATGTTATAGTTCATCATAGTCAAAGCGAGCAATTCAGCAGTGCAATCAGTTTCAAGCCTTTTTTAGATCTGAATTAATTTTGTTATCGTGTCCTTAATATTGTTGTTGTTTTTCTCCAGATGGTGACTTGCGAGAGCCAAGGTGGGTCTCTAGGCGGGTTCCGCCTAGGACGCGAGGATGAGCCCAGACGCGCTCGCGCCCCGTCCATCTCGTCCCTCTCCTACAAGCAGAAGATCGACGCGCTCTTCGACGACTCGCGGTCCATCACCAGCCAGTTCACGCCCAGCTTAAGCCAAGACCTTGACAGGAGAGATAAGGTGCTTTTTTCTTCTTCTAATTATACCTACGTCATTACTTTGAAATTTTGTATACTCTCTCAAAATGACCAGCTATTACTGTCTACAAAATTTTAGTATTGAAAGTCACGCGGTTTTGAAGTTATGAGTTTAATGCAACAGAGTCACAGACTACAGACAAAATCTGGACATAAGCCCCTCTGCACTCTATTTTATAGAGAGGGGCTAAAACCCAGAAACTACTATAAGATCTTTGAAAATTTTTGAACATTAGAATGTAAAAGTTAAAGAAGTAACTTATGCAATACCCCCGTTGCATGGTGCGTAAACGCATTTAAACGCCTTATCAAAAAAAAAAAACTAAGGCCATATTCATCATGCTATGCGAAGAAATTAGTAATAATAAATTATATTCGTGGTCGTCATTAAATGGGTGCTACGAAGGGGTTTGTCAGTCGTTAAGTCCAGTTGAATGTCATAAGAGGAACTAGAAAATTTTCAACTACAAGTAGCCACATCAACTTGTCAATAGGGTTTCTTATGTCGTCGATAACTGGGCTAACATGGGATAAAATATAACAGATGAAATGTGGGCATTCTCTTTCGAGAAGCAAAGTGTGACTATGTGTCTATGGTTTCTAGATTTTTTTCTTGGACTAGATATTCTCTGATTGTATGTCACTTTGCTGTTAGCAATTCTCCATAGCATTTGGAATTCACAAAAAAAGTGTCTGTTGAAGGCAATAGGGCGACCACTTAAGTCAATAAGGGCTTTACGTAAGACGACAGCCTATTACGTCAATCAAGGGTCTTACCTTACGGGTCCGTGTGCATACACCGTTTCAGTAAATACAAATGAAGTAATCTTAGTACAAAAACGAAACCACTCCTAAACGTTGCTCAAACATAAGTAGGGGATACTTGATCCTTACGGGAGACTAGGTACACAAGATTTACAGAACCTGTATAAGCCGTATTTAGTTTTATAGTGGCAATATCGATTGTATATGGTACACGATAACTTTCTAAAGATGGTAAACCTATCATATTTGACACTTTGGCAAATGGCGGGCGAGTAAGTAATTGTTGCGGCAGAAAGAAAATTTTGATTAGTTTTTATTGTGACTAAACATTTATTTAAAACTAGATGATGCTCGCGGCTTCGCCCGCGTGGAATTTGGTTCCCCCGTTCCCGCTTCCCATGGGAACATATTCCCGGGATGAAATGTAGCCTATGTGTTATTCCAGGCTATAATCTAACCCGGTTCCAAATTTCAGCCGGATACGTTCAGCCGTTACAGCGTGATTGAGTAACAAACATCCAAACATCTAAACATCCAAACATCTTCACAAACTTTCACATTTATAATATTAGTAGGATAGGATAGGACTTTTAAGTGTGTATGCATTTAATACGAGCCATTATCTATATTATTAGCAATTCTTTACGTAATAAAGTGGTAATATTATAGACATTTGAAAATATTTTTGTTTATAACCTCAAATAGCTCAGGGTACACTTGGTACACTTTATTATGGGAGATTTGATCCACCTGGCTCAAGTGTCCCCTACCTTTTTTTTTCAATTCAATGCAGAATAACATGCCAAGAGCCTACAAAACCAGAGAAGGTGCCCGAAAAATGGTGCCAGGGAACGAAAATAAAGCTAGTCCATGCCCTTAAAGTCGCACAGCGAGCAATTGAACGAGCTGTGCTATGGATGTCTCTGAGGGATAAAATCTAGAACGATGTTCTCCGTTAGAGAACTAGAGTGGTCGACATAGTTCACTGAAGCATGCGTCTTGAAATGGCAGTGGGCTGGCCACATCTCTGTAGGAGAACCGATGGTCGGAGGAGCAAACGAGTTGTGCTGTTAAAATTTTTCAAGCCGCCTAAAAAGGTTTTCAACTTGGTTTAAGACTGCCATTTTACTGGCAACCGGGATCAACTGCTTAACGTGCCTTCCGAAGCACGGAAACGCCCAAATAAATGTCACAAAGTGATCACATGGATGGTCACCCATCCAAGGACTGGCTCTTAGTGAAAGTCGCTACTACAGTGATCGTTTACAGAACATTGAAACCGCGGGGCCACGAGCGCTACCAATAAACCGTGATATAGATAGTTATATTATGAAGAAATATGTGATTTCGAAAATGAATAAACAGACAAGACATTTTTTATTTAACTCCTTAGTAAAGGTATCATGTGACCCTAAATATGGGAGACTTGTTCCCCCAGGATCAAGTCATCCAAACCGGGGGGGATCAAGTCTTACGTACCTATATAGGGGACACATGGTACGATTCCTTATTATTGATTTTAGTCAAATTACTACTAAATTTAGATATTCATATCTTTGGCTCTTACAGCAATCATAAGCAAATAAATTTCACGTATTTTAGTACCAACGGTTTTTTAAACGGATACTCAATATAGAAATTAGGGATAAAAAACAAAAGGGGGGATCAAGTGTCCCCAGTTTCCCTTACGAAACTCTGAATTTCAAATTAGGTACGTAGATACCGTAATGAGAGAGATAATTCATAAAAAACTAATTACGATAATTTATCTTAACTTGAACGAGTTAATCTAAGGAATACTCGTCTGATTAAGAAAGTTTTTTTAAGACAACTCATTTCAAAAATAAGATATCTGATGCTATCTGATACTAATATGGACGAAATGGGAAGAACTAACAATAGTTCTTCCCATTTCGTCCATATTAGTATCAGATAGCATAACAAAAGTTATCAATTATTTCCTTGTTCAAGTTACTTTAGAACAATCTAAAGTAACTTGAACAAGGAAATAATTGATAGAATACACTAATAATATCAGATACTTGTCCACAGGTTGACTCTACGCATCAAAGTAAAGTTACGATCTATGAAGACAACGATGGCTACTGTCAGAGCAAAATTAACACCATCAACAACACCGTGCAGGACAGGATAGAAAGGATGTTCGCAGAAATGGCGGGCGAATCAAAACAACAGGTCGAAAACATTGGCGTTCATCTATTCAACGTACACTATCTAGGATCAACTCCTTTGCATAGTAAAGTCACCAGTCTCTCTGGCCTTCAAATACCACTCAAAGAACTATATTTCTCTTACCGGAGAAACTACCGCCATAAAAATGCCTTTAACGGTAGACTAGAAATATCTAAAAGCGGATTAAAAGTTAGGTATAAGGGGGAGAAAGGAGATCTCGAACAACAAAACCCGTTCCCCACGATAGCAGTGTGGTCTGCCGTGAAGTTTATCGTTCAACCGGTGGACATGGACGACCGCGAATTATGCTACGCCTTCCTGCCTCTAATAACAGATCCCGATAACATTGATCGACAAGCCCTATTTAAATCTTTAGAGCCATCCGACAAGAAATATATCCTCTCCCACAACGAAAACTCGCATTCACCCATTTTCGCTGTAGTGATGAGGAAAATTGGCGTCGCGAAGCAATTGGAGTGTCATGGATTTGTATGCCAGACGACTGAGGACGCTATCGTGATAGCGGCTACGTTATACAAATCGCTAATGGCGCACATGAGCCGGCAGGGTCACACTGATCAAAAGAAACTAAAGAACAGGAACGGAGTGAGCTGTATGAGTGTAGGCAGCAGTCTGTCACCACACGAGCTGCCGGTCAGGCCTCCACGAAAGAAGCGGAGCTCATCTTCACAAAGCGGTGACAGTGATAGGGCAGATGGGTTCTCTGCTAATGAATCATTTTGTGATAAACCTAAGCTAGAAAGAACGAAAAAGGTTTCTGCAGAGAGCCAACTATACATACCTCCACCCCCGACTGCCATCCATCCCGCCGATATGAAAAGAATCACAGTCGAAGAGGTTAAAGCCAAACTGGATTCTATTAAGCAGAACGACACAAGTGGCAGCGATACTCATGATTCCAAGAAGTCCATGAAAATATCTCAAGATCCCGGCGTTCGACAGGTTACAAACTTGAAGAAAACTCAGAGCAGTACTGAATCTTCCGTACGCAGTAAAGTGTCAGAAAAAATTGAGTTATTTAGAGCATTAGAACGACGGAAAAGTTTGCAGAGACCACCGACTCTGCCTCCACCTATACCTTTGAAGAAGCCCACGGAAGACCCCCCAGACCCACCGACGAAGGAACCTCTGCGAAGGAGTCAAAGCGGGCGAAAGTCGATCACAGAATCTGGCGATATATTAACAAAAGTGGCCATTCCCCGCTCAGGAAGTTTCTTAAACGCCGGCGGACTAACGAGATATAAGTCGATTGGACATCGGTATGTATTAATTAAAATGTTTCTTTCTTATTATGGACGGTAAATATGTCTTTCGGTGTGATTGGATGCGCGTGAGCGGTGTCATTTCCTTTTATCCAACGTGTCTGCTGACATCCCAATCACGTGATTTTCCACATGATCGGCATAATCATTCGAAATAGCTGTACCGGTCTGGAATGGAGCGTGCTTAGTGGAGTGTCGCGGCTGCACCACTCGCATGCGCGTAATTGTGGCAACGCAACCGCGTCGCTGCATTCCTCTGCCCCATCACACGTTGAGTTATTTTTAACAATCGTTAAATTTGCAAGATCTTTATTGAGAAAGCCAATATACCACACACTGTAATATATTTTAAACTGTTATTAGATGAAATCACGAATAGTCTTCAACTTAAGATAGATCATAATTATGTCGACAGCATTAAAATGCCATTCATGAAAAAAATGTTTTTTGTAATGTTCTAAATATTTAATTTTCAGAAACAACGGTAAAAAAGGAGGTGGTTCGCCATTAGGGTTCAATGAACTTTTTAGTGAATTCAAAGTTCAGGAGAACTTGCACTCGATGGATGAGATTCTCAACGCCATAATAGATGCTGAAGGAATGTCTTTCAATGATTTAAAACCGATATACAAGGAGTTTCTATTGAAACTGGCTGTGACGCTCACGAAAGATGAAATATTCCAGCACAGCAAAGCGATAATGAGGAAGCAGAAAAAGAAGATACTAAGAAAAAACAGTTTTGTCCAGAATAAAAGGAGAAAAATATTAAAAGGAGCGAATGGACTGCGAATGGTTTTTCGATTACCTTTTGGCAAAGACTTAAGAGACAAACAGAGTAGTATCGGTAATACTCTAGACAGTATTATACCCAAAAATCCTATATCAGAAAGCTCAGTTTCCACTTCCAGTTACGACATGCGTCAATTTCGTCCCAAAGAACCAATCACACCACCTCCTAAACGACAGACGACTCGGCAAAGGCATTCGAAACGGTCAGACAAGGTATTGTACGTGTCTAAACGAACTGGAAAGCCGAGACAAGGGGAGAGAGCATCTACATCAGAGGATTCGGATTTTTTAACTTTAAGTAATCGACTTGGATGTCAGAATAGGAATAGTTCTAGTGGATATGTGTCGTGTTCTGAATGTGAGTCTGAGAGCTGCGTCGATAGATGCTACTGTTCGCTGAAAGGCGATTGCCAGAACAAGTGCTATTGTTCAGCAGTGGAAGTTAAAGAAGCGAAGTCCAAACTCCTCAGCAAAAGCAAGAGCTGTAAAGACTGTTCTAGGTAAGTTTATTGCACTGTTTTTTCTTTGATTGACCTTTTTAGATTTTTTTTAGCGAAATTTGTATGTTTTATAGAGATTCTTTGTCTAGAGATTTTTTTGCACAATCCCCTGGCATATATCAACATCACTCCTTTCAAAAGAAATTGACGAGAAGCCTAGTTTTAGACAACCACAGGCTGTTAGGTAGGATACATATTGTTTGTAGTAGGTACGAGTCCGGCATAGCATCCCTGTAGAGTTTTCTACACGTTAAAAAAAAGCCTGGTTTGAGAGAGAAACATCGTTTAAAAGAAATGGCATCGCATTGCCAGCTACTCCTAACCTTTTATAATCTAAGTTTGAAATGCCTTCGTGTATGGCCCCTTCTTTTAAGAAAACCTTTTAAGGTATTCGTAAATTCATTCAGACATTCTTTTTTGAAATTAGGTAAAACTTCATGCCAGCCATAGACGGTATTATATAAAAACAACGCAAGGTTTCGTCAAGTTAGTTAATTAATGTTATAAAATGAGGTTTGATTGTAGACATGTAATTACCTCGTGTGAAAGTTTATAGAAATTAATGGTTGAAGCTCGCAAGTGTAGGGCAGGCCAACAATTATGTTGAAATGTGTGTTCTCAAAACTATTGTTTACAAATTGAGTGTTGTAAAACACAGTTATGGCGTTTTATTCTTTGTAACCGATTTTTGAAATAATAGGCTTGTGACTTCTGATTTGACGGGAGATAAAGTATTCGGGCAAATCGACTGCGGGATTATTTTTTTAAATTTATCGGATGTCAAAATAGCATTGCAGTTGCAGATTGTAAGCAAAGTTCTAAGCATAGAGTTAACTATTATTATAAGTTCTCGAAGTCCGTAGTCTAGTTGATAGTTTTTGAAGAATTACGATGACTTTTTAAACAATCAAGTAGGAGTAATGTTATTTGACGAAGTAGGTACTATTTTGTTAAACCATTTTGAATTATTTTGGTCTCAAAGGAGATTTATAAAAACCTATTTCTCATCATTTTGTTGGCAAACTATTGTATGTAGGTATTTCTACTCCATCAAATCAGCCTAAAGCCGTCCACTGTTCTCGTACGTAGGCCTCTCCCAATTACGCCACAATAGAAGATTCTGCAGTCCCTCTCTACGACCTTTTCCGGGTTCTCGGTCCATCCAGCGGAGGCTCGTCCTACTCCACGCTTACGAAGACTATTAAGAACTGTTACTATTAACAAAACCAAACTCCATCCAAGGTATTAGGTAGAAAAAACTGATCGCAAAATCAAATTTATTCCAAGGTCATCAAAATCCTTATCCAAACGCAATCAAACAGTAACGATATTATCTATCTGTGAGTCAATGGCCTATTACAAAATGTCAATGATAGTCTGAAACCCATTGCCACAGTATTACCAGTTGAATTTACTGTTATTATAAGTTATTATCGCAATGATGTACTAGACATAGCTAAGAATAATGTAAGTGCTATAGCGAAGTACCTAATAGCCGTATATTGTGAAGATGTTTACGAAATCTGGTATTAGAACGCACTGGTTGTTGACTTTCATCTTTAGGCGTTGTGTAAAAGCGAAAATAAGCGGATGGGCTATGTAGTAAACGAGTGAAAGCGCAAATCGCGACTTGGCCAAAGTTCTCGGCAGCCCAATGGAGCGACGCTATAGGGCAAGTCTTGATACTGAAGGTAATAAGTAGGAGTACTGTGTGGTATAACGCGGATGGGACAAGGCACAAATGGGAGCAAAGGCAAATTAGTCTAGGAATCACTTGTTGACTATTGTCAATCAGCTCTTCTATGTTTAACTGCTCCACTGAAACCAACAATAGTAACCCAGGCAAGCCTATCTTAATTTCACTGCCGAAAAATCCGCAACGGCTTGCCTTGGTAAAGCGAAGGAGTTTCAAGAACACAAAAGCGGCTTCCAGTGTTCTTGTGTGGTGGATGCAACCCCACCTCATACCACTAAGTGCTTTAATGTCTGCTTATGTTACGGGGTTGACTTATACGGCCACATGGTCACAAGGGGCGATTGTAAGTATCCCTGGGCGGGGTGGAGAACTGGTGAAATCTTCCACCTGCCTACATCACGTCTTACGAACGGTCAGTAGCTACCTACTGGAGATTTTCCACCTCCAATCCTCGTTAATCGATATCATTGCAGTAATGAAATCCAATGGTGATAGACCTCTCAGATTCATCTTATCAGGAAGTCTTACTGCGCACCTATTTGATAAAATTATCATCTCTCAAAATGTATTGTGACTGTGCAATTTATTACATGTGATTATATTGTGCTGACGTCTGTATATTTTATTACAGAAATAAATACTTTTGTTGAAAAATACATTCAAAAAATATTTTTTAATTAGTATCAGACAAATGAATCATCTGAAAGGCATTGTTATATTTTGCAAAATTGTAGCAAGAATGCACTGTGTATGTACTGTTTAAATGCTGAATACATTATGGAAATTTAAATCTAAAGTAATTTTTATAACATTCGTATGGGTTCTTTTGTACAACGAGCTCATTTTGAAACATAATAATGTATCCTAACTAGAACCACAGATAACATAATACATTCTATAATATTCTATCTAGAACTAGCTATTTCATTACGAAGGTAGATGTATATTTTAATAGATATATGCGCTATTATCTATAAAGATATAGTCTAGATAAATAAATCTACAAAATAAGTAAGATTAGCACATAATCAACAACTCGGGTGCCTCGTAAGCCTTACAAAAAATTAATTAAAAAGCCTCGAACAACACACATTGAAATTTATTCACACTTACATATATTCATACACATTATTACTGTTTACCAAAAATTTCTCTACTTTCAACGTCCATCCGTTTACCGCCAATAATCTTCATCAAAGAGAGTGTAGCATTAATTTTATTAATAATCTCGTTATACCCACATAATTTTGAACTTTATTGCTTCTGTAATAAAGTTCATGTTTGTCGTTACAGACTGTAGTAGAAACGAAATGCATGGAGGATTATCAGAGCGTGGTGCGCCCGCGCAAGGCGCTTCGTGAATTACTGAACTGAATTAAGTGTGTAGTTGTGTGTAATTAGATGATGATGTTACAGGACGCGTTAAACCAACATGGCTTTATTAACTAGTCAATATTTTTATTATTTTCATATCAAACTGTGCCCCGTGTGGCGACGGGGTACCGAATTGCGACCGGGTAAGAGTACTAAATGTCGCCACCCCAATACACCCCAAGGGTGTCTTAAGAGGCGACTAAGGGAACTTTTGCAAGAAGATGCAGTGCGTAGAGAAGGAAAACTCGCATGAACCCGGCTGTCAGTAAATTGACAATCGTTAAGCCAAGTTGAAGGCCTTAGGGGCGGCTTGGAAAATTTCAAATTCAGGTCGCAGGACCTGCGCCTGTCCATTTCAACACGGTAATAGGCTCACCACCTATTACGTGGAACATAAAGCTATAAGGTGAAATGTGGGCGTATACTATGCCTCTGCTTACCCCTTCGGGGTTAAAGGCGTGACTATAATAATATGTATGTATGCATGCAAACTGTAGCGAAAAGTTCTTAAAATATCTCTTAGTCAATTAACAACATCAAGAAATCACTCTCTGGCCTATGGCAATGCACAACTGGACGTAGCCCTCTCTCAATTTACGTTACAACGCACGGTAGTCGCCTTCCGCATCCTTCCGGATCCTATCCCCCTTGTCTTTTCTAGGTCGTCGGTCCATCTAACGTCGTCCTACCCCACGTTAATCAAGTTGCGGTCTCCTCTCCAAAACTCGTTTGCTCTATCGGCCATTGGTTCTTCTACAGCTGGTCCATTGCCACTACAAAGTCCTTGCTCTGCAAGCGATATTGACCACTCTCGTTCTCTGTCAGATCGGATAGCGTCGTAGAATTCTATCCCTCCTAGAGACCCCGAGCATAGCTCGCACCATGGTTCGTAGCGTAACCTTGAAGGCATGGATCAGCCCCACTTTAGGTGTCCACGTCTCGTCTAGTATTGAAAAGTATTATCAAAACCTTTATCTCAGTCAATGCACGTTCACCGTAAGGAAATGTTGAATATGGGTACTTAGTACTCCACCAAAATTTTGAATAAACAATTAACAATAAACAATTTGGTTCAATGGTCGTTTTCCCGAACCAAGGGTTCAAAAATACATCGAGACGAGTAAGTAAAGAACTTCTCAAAAATATCATTCCGGCTATAGTTTCCTAGGTCTCGAAAATCATACAAATTAAAAAAAGGTAAGTAGGTACTAATTATTGTTATGTAAGAAAGTGATTTTATTTTTCCTTAAAATGAAAAAAGAAATCTTTAAATCTTCTGAACATTCATTCAAAATTGACTCGGCTTAGTGCTATGAAAACAATGAAACCCTAAATACTTACTAGAATTCGTCATTGATAGATCCGTTTGCACTCCCCTACACCTATAGCAGATATAGTATAAGTTCAGTATGTGGGTAGACTAACAGTGTAACTAAATCATTTTTTTTTTTAATTTACTAGTTGACTTACAACTAAAAAGCTTTTGTTCTATATAATCGCCTCGTTTCATTCATGGTCTGCTAATGAAACAATGGATGTGTCGTACGTGACAATTTAATTAAGTTGTTTACATGTTGTTGAAGCACTTGTAGCCCCCCGCTGACTAAGTAGTGTTCTGTACCTAAACAATTGCTGCGTTACGAATCTTTCGCTACTTCTGGTCCTCAGATGGGTGTGCACTGTCACTGACACTGGTGTGCAATGTCGGATGCGTTGGTTACACCGTGTTTGCTGTAATTCCTAACAGTACAACTTTCTTCAACAATAAAACACTGAAGTTAGTCTTTGTGAAAGACTAATTGCATGTATCCAGATTACCCACTTTGTGTAAACAATTAGGTTGAAACACGTTACAGTTAAGAATTTCAAATTAAAAATATACTTAATGACTTAAACAAATATTTTAACAAATTTTGATGAACTCATAAAATTTAAATAGCAAAAGTTTAGATGTATCTTTGGATAAGCTAAGGAATAAAAATGTTCGAAGATTATAGTGCTTGAAGATTAAGAAATAAATACTGACAGATGACAGATGTATGCAGTGTAATAACTACTGTATAAATGAAGGTATCAAACTTTCTTTTTTAATCTACGAGTACTATAGTATTTTACATACACAACGCATAATATTAGTCACGCCTATTGTATAGTAAGTATACCTAGTAATCGTTTGCCGAATTGAGCAAGTAGCAATACAAGCGTTCCTCGTGGTGTGTCTCGGCGTGGACACTCTGTCGCTCGAGACCATGGTGCGAGCCATGATCTCCAGCGGGAGTGAGTGGGACTGCGCCGCCTCTTTCTGCGAGCAGGTCATGCTCGTGAAAGAGGCGGCGGGGCGGGAACGGGAGAGAACAACCGGTCTTCGCCGAAGACTATGCCGCCTCCATGACCGGAGGCCTGAGGACGGTGAGAGGGCTGCTTACCGTCTTTACAGAAGCAGGCCCGACGAGTTCACGCACGCCCCCCCTTAGAAGCGGGATCACACCCGAAACCCCCCAAAGACACGGGATAGCACCCGAGACACTCCCTAGGCGAGGCCGCAGTGGCGACCGTGGGTCTGTTGGGAGTCTTGGAACATCCTTCCGAGGGCTTACCCGTGGCTCCCAACCATATGCTGTTGGGCGTTACGTGAGGCTTTTTAGTTGGTAGGAGTCCGGCATAACATCTATGATGGATTTTCCCTCACGTATAAAAATAGTGCAGTGTAAGTACTTACTTTTTTCTATACACTTGTCATTCCACAACCGATTAGCGTTTTCCATAAAAAATAATTTAAAAAATTACACACTGTGAAATACATAGTGTACTTAAATTATGTTAAGTCTATATTTCCCTAGCTGACCCTGCGAACTTTGTTACGCCATATCAAGCTGAGCCGATATTTTTTTCCGTTCTTTTTTGGAAACAAAACTTGTCCCTATAACTAACACAACAAAAAAAGAATCAGCGAAATCGATCCAGCAGCCGTTCTAAAGTTATGAGCGTACATACATTTCGCTAGCTGCCCCTCGCAACCTTGTTTACGTCTTCATCAGACTCATCAAGCAGCGTGTGAAACGGTCCTGTTTGCTTCAATATTAAATCTATCTAGCTCTTTTATGATTAAGCCACCACGCCAGTTGAGATTTACCCTTACATTCAAAGGAACCCTTTAATTCTACGTCTTGCGAAAGTTGAGATGCCTCTAATTGCTGAACTACAAAACCTTAAACATTAAAACTTGTGTGAAATAATCCTTAAACTACTCCCTGTATGACACTGAACAAATTTTTGGAATCGGACCTTGCGTTGAGAAGTTACAACTAAAAAACCATTTTGTCTTTCATCCCTTCTCCCAAAGGAAGTATCAAAAGTAGCCTAGAAACTTCCTCGGATCATAAGCTCAGATTGTACTAAGTTTCATTCAAATCGATTCAGTAGTTTCGGCGTGATACTTATTCGGTATACAGACAGACAGACGTAAAAAATTTAAATTACATTTTCAGCTTCAGGATCGATTAGAGAACGTCCAACAATTAAAATTTTAAAATATCTTTTATGTTCAGACCCTTGAGCCTCAACAGTTTTATTATATGTATAGATAAAGAATTAATGTCGTAATTCCATTAAGTACTTTAATTACAATGTAAATAAAAGCAGGCTTAAAACGACGTGATACACAATCACGTACTTTAAATAAAAATAGGTAAAAAAACTTTTTAAGTTAAACGGTTTTATGTTAAACATACATTGCAATGTTTAAGATAAATGTACTAAAAACCAAAAAATAATAAAATAGATACAGTCGTGGGAATTATAAACATATGCATAGACTAGACTAAAATAAAACCGTGGGGCACGTCAATTGTCTACAATCGTTGATTAAAATGTTTATTTTGTAATGTTACACTATAACTAGGCAGTTGTTCAACCGATAACGATGGGCGTGTGATAAGTACGGCTAGAATGTGGAAACAAGCTAGCAAGCTCGATTATAAGCGAGTTTTCGCGGTTTCATAGTGGTGAGCGAGTAGTACTTTTATCATATGTTTTGTCGATTAAAGACAAACTACGAGCAGTGAAACGATTCCTCGCCAGCCAGCAGTGTAAATGTCCAACGATAAACTAGTTGAAACATTTCTTTTATTTACATGGAGTGTATAACTATTGGAATTTCCATGAGCAAGGAAATAGTGAGTAATTTCCTCACCGTCTGCGGGCCAACTGCCTAACGACGAATTAAACGATTCTTCTATCGCACATTAAGTCGATAATTTGTAGACAATTGACGTGCCCCACGGTTTTATTTTAGTCTAGTCTATGCATATGTTTATAATTCCCACGACTGTATCTATTTTATTATTTTTTGGTTTTTAGTACATTTATCTTAAACATTGCAATGTATGTTTAACATAAAACCGTTTAACTTAAAAAGTTTTTTTACCTATTTTTATTTTCTAGTTTTTAGTTTTTATTTCGCATTCTGTTTAATTCATTTAGGGCTTCATTACTGCAAGGTTTCTTGCCCGTTAGTTCATTGCAGTCCAACTTCTCTATACGTAGTCCCTGCAAAGATCTTACTCTACTAAGAGCCACGTAGGCTTGACCTTCTTCAAACAGTTTCGCACCTAAGTATACGACTGCGTGATCCACAGTGCTGCCCTGCATTTTATGTATTGTAGAAGCCCATGATAGTATTAAAGGCAACATTCTTCTTTCAGCCGTCCCGTAATTGTACTTAGCTGGAAACTGTATAGCTTTCGGGTGTATAAGATGTACTCCGTCTCTTGCGAAATCAATTCGGATGGAAGGTACATCTGTTGCATACATCTGAGTTCGACGAAATTGTGGCCAAACGATTTCGTTGATGTAGCCTATAGCGCCATTTACTAATCCCTTTGAAACGTCAATATTGGACCGTAGCATGACTTTTGCCCCCACAAATATTTCCAGATCAGATACCTAAATTACAGATTCAATTTCTAAATTTAAATCTTATTATTATGCGCCATTTAGTGGCTGCGCCCATCTTAAATATTGAGGTTGTATGGTGCATTGTATTCTTCTTGTCAAGCTCTTTTATTTGATACCCATATTGGTGGGATTGTTAAAAAATTGTTATCAGCCATTTGGTAGCGGCAGCCATCTTAGATTTCAATTTTGCATAGTAAATTGTATTCTACTTGTTGAGACCTTTCATTTGATACCCATGTTGATGGGATTGATAAAACCTAAGTTATCCGCCATTTTTTAGAGGCCGCCATCTTGGATTTCAATTTTTTATAGTATATTGTATTCTGCTTGTTGAGACCTTTCATTTGATACCCATATTGATAAAACCTACGTTTGCCGCCATTTTGTAGCGGCCGCCATCTTGGATTTCAATTTTTTATAGTATATTGTATTCTGCTTGTTGAGCCCTTTCATTTGATACCCATATTGATGTGATTAATAATAAATAAATTATCCGCCATTTTGTAGCGGCGGCCATCTTGAATTTATAAAGATAATGAATAAACATAATTGTATTGTCATCAAAATCCAAAGTGTATACAAAATTTCAGATTAATCGGTTGACAGGAAGAGGGTGAAATTTGAATTACTAAATTTGACCCAAGAATAAATAATAAAAAAACAAACGGGGTGAGCTAAATAAAACCGTTTAAAAACCGGCCAAGTGCTAGTCGGATTCTCGCATAAAGGGTTCCGTATCATAAAAACGTAAGGATTATTGTATGTATAGGAGCCCCTGTAATTTTCTTTTTCTGTTTTTACATACATACATATATGGTCACGCCTTTATCCCCGAAGAGGTAGGCAGAGGCATATTATGTGCCCACATTTCACCTTTTTTTATAATTTGTCCCACGTAATAGGTGGTTTTTGTTTTTAGTATTTGTCATTATAGCGGCAACAGAAACACATCATCTGTGATAATGTCAACTGTCTAGTTATCAAGGTTCAGGAGATAAAATGTTGTCTGTTGACAGATAGACTGTTGACAGATTGACAAAGGGGTAGCAGAGCCTGATTAATAGGTTCCCGTTTCTACCCTCGGGTGCGGAACCCTAATAATATCATTTGTTGAATAATAGTTACAAAGCTGTAACTGTAGGTACATACGTTTAACTTTATTATACACTTTCAATTACATTAAATATTACGGTATTTAACGTCGCATGAATATTTATTACGTGGTTATTTCTTAACGTAGAAACAAGATGATAACATATTTTTACTACTTAGTTGATCGCGATTCGCGTAACGAAATTTTCCCGTACTTCTTTTGCCCAAAAACGGGTCCCAAGAATAAAAAGCTTGAGTTTTAATCCATAATTCCGATGCGCGGTTTCATTAAAAAGTAAAAAAGTCGTTCGGATACGAATGACGTCTATTGGCGTCATTCAGAGATTAGCAATCTTTAACATTCTTATACATGTTTTGTTAATTTTATTTTATTACAGAATTAAATAAACCACATTTAAAAACCCTGACACTGAGGCTGTCCTAACTTAAAGATGCTATAGGTATATTGCTGAAATTTTCTGAGAAGTAATGTATCCTTCAGATTATCGATTAGTAGATGGTACTTTCGGCTACACCGATGTAGATTTCTGTTCTCTACCTTTTTCTTTGGATAAAAAGTAGCTGCGTTATTCCAAATCATAATTTTATACCTGAACCAATTCTTCTCCATCTGCCTTTACTCACAAACTTTGACATTTATAATATTAGTAAGAAACGAACTATATCACAAACATATACCTATTCGTTACTGAATCCAAAAAAAACACTTATTTCCAGAGAGTACTATGACGGCGACTTCAGTTATTGTTCCTGCGACTCAGAAAGCTGTGCGGACAGCAACAAGTGCTACTGCCCTGGACCCCGACGGATACAGGCGTCTCACAGCATGGAGTACTTGAAAAGCCCTACTAAGACGTACTCCGAAAGGATGAAGAGGGCTTTCGACGATGATAAGAGTGTTAGAGGAAAGTGAGTAATCTGATGATTTTGATCTATTTGAGGGATTTCGTACCCAAGGGGTAAAAACTTAACCCTATTCCTATGAACCGTGATAGTTACTCAATTGAAATTTCACAGATGATGTGTTTGTTTTGCCGCTATAAAACTAATAAATAATACTACCTAATAAGAATAAAAAAAAAGAAATTGGGGGACTCTCATAAAACAAACTATATTTGCTATTTGTCTTTGGTACACAACCCTTTGTGCGTGAGTCTAACTCGTACTTGACGGGTTTTTACTATAAGCAGAACATAAATATGGGCGTTTTCTAACGCAACCGCTTGTATAACGGTTAGTGTTCTAAGGAATTGTTTGAATATTGATGCTTACGGTAACTTTTCTATATTAAGCGTCGCTCGCTTGATGGAAAGCTTACATCCAGCCAATAAAGGCCTACAAGTACTAAATATGTACCTATAGTACATACTTCTCAAGGAAAATAATCCGGAGTTTATATGTGGAGAGATACACGTACGCTGACAGCGTTCCAAGTTCAATAAGGTTCAATAGAGAATCTATCTTTTAAATATAATAAAAGGCATCTTTGCTCGGCATGCGCACCCGGAATCGAAAAGCAGAGAGGGTGGGATGTAGAACTCTTCAAAACACTTGACTTGGTAGATTCAAATTCCATATTGTTAGATTCGGAAAAGAAATCTCTCCCTTTCCTAGTATTTGAGCGATATTACAACAGCATAATTATTGAATCCTGTTTATCTTGGGAGTCCTGGGACATCCTTCAGAGAGCTTACCCGGGGCTCCCAACCGTAGGCTTTTGGGCGTTACGTGAGGTTTTTTAGCCGGTAGGACTTCGGCATAGCATCCATGAAGGATTTTCCCTCACGGTAAAAAAAAATCCTGTTTATCTACATTTTCTTACCAATAATAATAATGTTCAAAAAAAACACTCTAGAAAAATTATCTTGTTTTGTGCTACGAAGTTCGTTGATCACCCAGTGTTTCATAAAAGGCCATGTGTTCACAGCAAGTGGGGCGGCCCCGGGGGAAGGAGGCGACGCGCGCGCAGCACCGACGACGTGGCCCTCGACTACGAGCTGTTGTTGCAGAACAAGCCGCGCGTCCGGAATATGCAGCGTCTCACTGGTGAGTACCACTTTACTCTAGGGATGTTTGCGTATTGGCGTATTTCTATCTTCTTCTCTTTGAAAAATCAGTAATCAGAGAGAGATACACAGCAGTTCAAAAAGTATGCGTAAGAAAAAGATAGAAATACGGCAAAATGTGGAAACTATCGGCTTAAGTTTGGTGATCGAGTGAGTAGTCTATTCACCCTCGATCACCAAACTTACACCGTGTTTAACCGCAGTCAGATCAGTCCTGGTTGCCAAACCAATTCTTGAAATGTTGTTGCCTGGAATGCTGAAATAGAGAAAGTGAAAGATTTTGCGGGAAATCGGCCTAAGCTCTTCGACCTCACGCCGAGATCGAAGAGTTTACGACGCTCGAGATTTCGGATGAAATATGGACTCTGATCATCGTTAAGAATATTACAAATTCTTTTGAAACCCCACCCCTTTGAAGTCTTAAAAATAAGCGTATAAAATTTTCATAGTTGTCTCGAAGAACAAGCGAAATTTAGGACTTCAGAAGCATACTCAAGTACTGAATTTTGCATGATTTTCGGCATTCCTTACCGAGAACAACGTTGATCCGTATTTCGTCTTCTACCACACCTATTCAGGCTTTGAGAGACATTAATTAGATGCAATGGGAACGGTCGATTGTTAGTGCAACAATCAGCCTAGTCATTTCAACAATCATTGCATTCAACAATCACCCTCCCAAGAGAGAAGTTTACATCCAGCTATTGCTGGATGTAAAGGTGATTTAATGTACTGGATGTTGGTCAAATGGTAAAGGGTTGTGTTCTGAGTTTTCTATTTCATCTTTATGACCTCGTCCGTTATTCAGCAGGTCCACCACTTGCAGGTGAGGCTGGCATGAGCTTCGAAGATCTTGGTAAGGCTTTAATACACTCTATGCAATGATAGTGAACTAAATTCATCATCATTTAAGAAAAGAGACAATAATTGATATACACTCAACAAAACCATTCGGTTTGCAGTGCAGACTTTAAAACAACAATCAAAATTTAAAATCTTTTGATCGCCTCGCAATTTCACTAACAGCAATGTTTTGCTCATGGACTACAAACCGAACTATTTTGCTGAGTATATACCTACAGATCTACGTAATATATATTTAAACTTCAATACTCATTGACAACTCTTTCATCCAGTGCGCAGTACAGGCGCCGGCGCACACCAGGCGCTAAGCGTCAAGAAGTCCGCGGAAATGGCGGCCCTCTTCGCCGACGTGCGCTTGTCTCAGCGCACAGACATCCGGGACTTAGTCCCTCCTCCCCGACCCCGCAACCCCTCCACCGCTGCCCTCTTCCGCCACGCTCCGCTCAGCAGGAACGCCAGTCTTGAAGATACGCTTGGATACTTACCTTGAATAAATTACCTAAGGACTAAACTCTCATCCTCCTTCCTACTATCCATTCCTAGTAGTTCTGGTTCTTGCTCCTTTTTCTTCCCGAACCAATTCCAAAACTTCCCGTCATACCCGAATATGGTGTTTCTTTTCACCTCCAGAACCTATCTCGGAACTGAGGTCTTGAAAATTCGCTAGCATATTTACAATAAACTACCCAAATATTACATCTATTGACCCTATCCTCACTTTATCCAATATTTGTGATTCCTGAGAAAAAAATTGTCATGTCCTGAATGAGAATTCAGGACATGAAAATTTACCTTTCAATCATCTTAAGATGCCATTTATTTTCTGAAACAGTAATAGCTAAGAGTTGCATTTGATGCTTAAAAATTAATTTCCTTTCATCATATTAGGTCTTTAAGTAGTTTCCACAATTTATCTCAAGTTTTTCGCTCAAGTTTTGATGTAAATTGCGACTGGTAGAACTTTATCCTGTAGCTATCTAGAAATTTTGACATTTTAACAGATAATGATCAATTTTATTGTAATCTGAAAAGAGCAGTCAGTAAAATTAGTGAGTTACATTGCAGTCAATTTTGTCGTAAATAAGTGCAATAATATAAGACAAAGAGTGTTTGGTGCAATATATTTTGGCAAGTGCAATATTTCTATATATATAATTTATAAGTTAACGGACATAACGTCAATAGACGTCCTCGTGGCGATTTGGATGATTCTCTGAGAACTTAGCATGATCAAGACTCTTTAACAATTGTTTTCCAAAATGTGATGTTCTCTTAATATTGTGAATGTGAAAATAAATCGATTGGTTGTTTCAACAAGTGTCGTAGAAATTTTGAACATTTATTACATGTGGTTTTTGAATATGGATATCAAACTTAGCTGTAACAATGATCTATCAAATCGTGCCAATCGCTTAGCGCGAAACGTTACAGAATAAGTTTACACGCAGATATTGTATATTCGTACTTTTAAGTTTATATTTCTCATGTATACCACCTTATTTGAATATAAGGATTTACAGTATAGCGAGCGTTTTACAGAGCTATGTGTGTAGTTATTTATTTTTAAAATAATCTGTTATACATAGTCTTAGTTACTATTTAGATAGTGTTTGGTTTCAAACAGCTAGTCTAAATTTACTTTTATTTTGTCACTGAATTTTGGCTTAGACAAAAACATTTCAAGAAACCAAATCATTTTTAGACGATTTTGTTTTTTTATTTCTCTATGTATCTTAGCCAAAATTCATAAAGAGATACACTATGTTATAAAAAAATAACATGCTTTATTTACTAAATAGAGTAGTTTTTATCTAAGTATATTGATCTATGTATATTCAATTGGTTGCTTTGTGAAACCAAATTTTTATTTATGAACTGGTTTGATATTATTATCTACAATTTCTTGTTTCATAGTCTATTTCATTATGTATTCTATGCATTTAGTTCAAATTCATTGTAATCATAGGCTCTTGTCTCACTAGAGTGTTTAACTATTACAACAATTGATATGTGATAATTCAACTTAATTCAATTACAAGTGCCTGCAATTATAGTGTAACGTCTAATAACGTTCTTGTTAAGATAAAAACGTGATTAGACGTCGAATATTTTTTTTTATTAAATAAAGTTTTTAGGACTTGTTCTAAAGCTATTTGAATGGAAATATCTACTTATATTGGTGATTATTGATTTCTAGCATGAACTTTAGATGAAAAATAAAGTACTTGTATTGAAATCTGATAACCAGTAATAAACTAATTTACATCCATTAAAACTGTCTCATAAGTTTCTGTTATTAGTTGAGGTTTTTAATGCAAACAAATTTAAATTGAATAACGTTTTTCGAATAATTAAAACATAGTTAAATAATTTTCACTTTTACATAATGTGTGACCAAAATGCACTTTACATTTTTATGTAATAATTTTTAAAGCGAAAAAAATGTTGTATTATATAGAGTTCAAAAAGTTGCTTGCTTGAAAGGAGTGAAAACAGAAGATGCTTCACGTTAAACACCCTCTCAATTTATATTTTATTACAACAAAAATTATTTTAATTCCTAAACATTTTATAACTATTTATTGCAATTCTCTGGTGAGACAAGTACCTAAAAGAATATGACGCAACTTATTATTGTGCTATTTGCAAAAAAACTCTCAGTGCAGTCCCTTAATAATTTATCTTAATCTTAAATCTTACTTAAAAATAGATTTTAATTTTAAACCGACTTGATATGAAGGAGTTCTGAATTCTTGTATATTTTTTTAATTTTATTCTATGTGTTGTACTGTATTATTATATAATTATTTATTGTATAAAACTGTTAACTAAATGCAATGCGTGCAATCTAAGTGCAATATATTAATTATACGTACTGGTTCGCAGTGCGACTGTTGTAAATAAATGAAATAAATTGACTTTTAAATAATTATTTTTGTCATTTAATCACGTTCCCTCTATCTTGCTCTGTCTGAAGTTTAACTAAGAAATTTCTAGGAAAAAAATACCGTCAAGTGCGAAATTTTAGTATTTTTGTTGTTATAGCGGCAACAAACAATAAATCATCTGTGATATTTTCAATTAAGCTATCACGGTTCCTGAGATACAGCGTTACAGACAGGACAGTGAAGTCTAAATAATAGGGACCGGTTTTTACTTTTCGGTACGGGACCCGAAAAACATGAACACTCTAGAAAGAGTATTTTGTATAGAAAAATAACAGTCTTGAAACCTACATCGAATTTAATCTGGTGTATTTAGTTGGAAGAGTCGTTGATAGCGCTCGTGGCCTCGCTAGCTCAGGAGCAGTAGGCTTATGACACCAGCTAGACGTGATAGTTTCGCGCACGCCTCGCGCCCCAAGAAGCGGGATAGTACCCGAACAACCCCCCAAAGCCGCGGGATTACACCCGAACCCCCTTTTTTTTTTTACGTGATGGAAAATCATATGGCTGGGACTCCTCCCGACTAAAAAACCTCACGTAACGCCCAACAGCCTACAGTTGTGAGCCCCGGGTAAGCCCCCTAGGTGCGGCCGCAGTGGTAGCCAAGGTCTGTTGGGAAACCTGGGTACATCCTTCCAAGGGCTTCCCGATGCTCCCAGACGTAGGGAACGTATGGTTTTGGTCGGTAAGAGTTCGGCACAGCATCTATGACGGATTTCCACGCGAAAAAAAGCCCTCACTGACTCTGTGTTCTATAAAGGATTTGTGCTGAGTTGGGTGACCGTTTTTAATTTTTGTTCGCGAGCCTTTCCTTGAACTGAAAGAGCAACATCAACTTCTTCAAGCCCGCCATGTTTAGGACCTTATGAGCGACTTACCAACAGACAGCCGGTAGCCAGAGCCTGCGCCTGTCCGTTTCTTCTCGGCAATATGCAGCATGTAAACTGGCTTCGTGTCAACCAGTTTTTCCTACAATCTGCTTTTGATTATGACGACGATGAGCCCCGTGTCGCGAAGTGGCCCAGTGTGACAACGTACAAAATGTCGCCACTCCAATTCATTCCGAGGGTGTCGTAAGAGGCGACTTAGGGAACTTTTTCGTGAAACGATCGAGTAGAGAAGAAAAACTCGAAATGAAACTAAATTTCAACTGCGGGCCGTCACGACCTGCGCCTGGCATTTCAACACGTCAATAGGCTCACCGCTTATCACGTGGGATAAAAAACTATAAAGTAAAATGTGGGCGTATACAATGCCTCTGCTTACCCCTTCGGGGATTAAGGCGTGACTACATGCATGCATATATTTGTATGTATGTATGTGTGTTTCAGATTTTGTCATTGTAAATCACTTGCTATTTTAGGTATAACTCGTCAACTAACAGCTTTTAAACTCACCCCGTGTCAGCGAGCCTTAAGGTACAGGTTGTAGTTAAATAAATAAAAATAAATATTTGTGGACATTCTCACACAACATTATCTAGCCCAAATTAAGCTAATATAAGCTTGTGCTAAAATAAAATAAAATAATTACTTAAAATAAAATAAAATTTATTGCCTTTGAAATTTAAAAAAAAAATATTAAGGTTTGTCAAAGCTATGAGATCTAGACGACTGATATATCTACATACTTATATTTAAATTTCTAAATACATACATATTAAATATAAATTACACCCAGACACAGAACAAATCAATGTGATCGTCACACAAAGAGTGTGTGGGAATCGAACCCACCACCTCCGAATCCAAAGTCAGGTTCACTAACCACTGGACCACTAGGCCAGTCGAGTTGTACGAAGATCGTGAACTAATCATTATATTTCTTACGGTCTGCCCCGAATACCACAGTAAGTTAACTACATAAATATCCTTTAATTAACCAGATATTTCTAAAGTAAATAAGTCAATATGAAGTAATAAAAATTCAAGTAGACGTTGTGATAATTAGCTTCGCCTGTGATTTCAAATACTTATGTAAATACATGGAATGTAAAAATGTTATCATAATATTACAAAGTTGTTTAGGCTAAAGTGTGCTAAGAATTGAACACATAGGTACATTATAAATACGAAAGTAACTCTGTTTGTCAGTTACGTTTTCACGCCTAAACCGCTGAACCGATTTTGATGTATAGTATAGAGATTTTGAGTCCAAGGGAAGGACATAGGCTTCTATTTAACTGACTGCGCTAAAGTTGGGTAATGATTTAACGCGATAACGACTTCTACGTGGTCGAAGACTCAGGGAACAGCTAGTATGACATAAATAAGGAAGTGAAATTGATAGACTAATAACTGAGGCTCCACTGTTCGTCATCAGGCTGTATATCATGAATTCGGAGGAACCTAACCTAATTATTAGATAACTAAAACTTTTATAGATGACTAGCTGATATTTGTTCCCGTGGGAACTTATTCCCGGGATAATAAGTAGCCTATGTGTTATTCTAGACTATAATGTATAACTGTACCAAATTTCAGCCAGATCCGTTCAGTCGTTTGAGCGTGAAAGAGTAACAAACATCCACACTCAGAAACATTCGCATTTATAATATTAGTAAGATGAATTCCTGTAGCTGCAATAAGAACAAATACTAAAACCAGAATAAAATAATATGACGGCTGGGAGTCCAGGGTAAGCGCTCGGAAGAATAATCCCGGGCCTAGAGAAGAGTAGATTGTATAAACGAGAGCGTTTTGCCTACCTCTATTATACAATCAATTAGTCATTTTACAATCAAGACGTTTTGCATGCATAGACATTTTTAAACCTTTACATTCGGACGTTTAGCTATTACAGACGTTTTACAATCTAGAGCTTGCCCTCCTATCTCAGCTTTGAACCTATCTAACCACTTCGAATGATATTCGAAGAGACAATTTTTTATTCAGCGTGTTGCTAGCCGACAACAACAGGCGCTAAACTATGGTGTTTTGTGTTTGCAATTTTTATTTATTTCTAGCTGTTCCCCGGGACTTCTCCGCATAAAATCATTACCCTTCTTTAGCGCAGTCAGTTAAAAAGTAACCTATTTCCTTCCCTTGGACTCGAACTATCTCTATGCCAAATTTCATCAAAATCGGTTCAGCGGTTTAGAAGTGAAAACGTTACAGACAGACAAACAGAGTCACTTTCGCATTTATAATATTAGTAGTTATTACATCTGCAATCACGGACACACTATGTTTCACACACATATGCTCACCCTTTTATCCCCGATGGGGTAGATAGAGGTATAGTATAAGTTCGCAATCATATTATCACCTCTTTAGGGTTCCGTACCCAAAGGGCAAATAGTGAAACAATATTCATATGACTTCGCCGTCTGTCTGTCTGTCTGTCCGTCCCAAGGCTTAAATTGTCACGGATGATGTGCTTTTGCCGCTTTAACAACAAAATAGTAAAATCAGTAAATCCCCCCCCCCCCCCTTGCTGATTTTAGTATTTTGTTGTTAAAACGGGGGGATTAAGGGATATTCCTATATATGGACTTCCAAATGAAATAAAAAGTATGCCCTTAATTAAGTTCAAAAAGTGTATAAAAAGTAAATTGTATTGCGAGGGCTACTATACAGTTGACGATTATTTGATTGATAAGGAAGACTGGAAATGATCTGCTTGCTCTACTGGTGGAGTTTTAGTTTATAGTACTTATTGTAAATATGTAGTGCACAAAAAGAATAGCCCGCCGAGTTTCTTGCCAGTTCTTCTCAAGTGGGCCGCGTTCCGAACTGGTGGTACTATTTGATTTGTATTCGTTGACGTGTCGCAAGTGCCTATGTATTAGGATTATGCGAAAAAAATGTTTTTTTTTTTAGTTTGAGTTTATAAGAAAAATGATTTATTGCCTTTTTTTGGCACGGAACAATTCGTGCGCGAGTCCAAGTCGCACTTGACCGGTTGAAACAGTTTAAATTTATCAAGCCGCCCACACGGCCATCAACTTGGCTTAACGAATGTAACCTTTGCGCTCGGTAAGACTAATTCGTAGTGTGCCTAACTCGCGTTACGTCTAAATGTCATTTACAAGTCGCTTTCAGCCTAATTAGCTGTATGCCTATATAGCAGTTGGTCTATTTCGTATATGGACTACTTCGGCATATACCTAAATCTTAGTTGGTCTACATCGCGTTATGCCTAAAATATTAATTAAGTTAAATTCTTAATTTGTACATTTAGATGAAATCGTTGTCATGCAGCTGTAAGGATATTTTGACGTTTGAATGAATAATATCAGTTTCATGTTATCTATAGGCAGGTACTTTTTTTTAACGTGAGGGAAAATCCATCATGAATGCTATGCTGGACTCCTACTAAAAAACCTCACGTAACGCCCAACACCCTATGGTTGTGAACCCCGGGTAAGCCCTCGGAAGGAGGGGTGCTGGGAAGGACAATCTCCACGTGGTGCATCCTGGTAACGTGGACGATAACGTGGGCTTCGCGCGAGGCGCACGTCGTCGCCCATGCCCAGTAGTCCACCAAGGAGGGGGGGCCTTTATGGCCGGTTTGTAGTTCTCCGCATGCGCTCTGTTATGCAGAGCGTACCCTACTTAGCGGAGAACTCTCAGGGCGACGAGTACTTCGCCACTGAGCGATCAGTGGCAATAAGTACACAGTCCCATGAGGACCATCGTTCGGCCGAGCCGTAACCCCGTCTGGCAACAGACGGGCACGGTGGCTCTTTGGAGTTGCGAGGAAGAAAACCTCAAACCTCTATAAAAATTACCCCGAATCCTACGCTCTGACGCCCGGCAATGGGATGCATCGCTGGGGGGAACTCAGTGCCTAGGGCGTCACTCCCACCCTTCCTATCCTCACCTTCCCACTCCCACCCCTACGTCGGCGGACATTAAGCGTAAAAAATCACCTAACTCTGGCTTTGCAAATGTCCCTAGAATACGGTGACCGCCTTCCATCAGGTGGGCTGACCTCTTTGCCACATGTAAATATTTAGCCCAACTTAAGAGGCTTAAGACTAAATCTCAGTAGGTCTAGTTATTATTTGACCTATTTAGCTGTTGGCCTACATCGCAGTAGGTCTAATTCGCGTTATGCCTACTTCTCCTTTTGACTAGTCATAACGCGAGTTAGGCGTACTGCGAATTAGTCTTACCGAGCTCAAAGGGTCACAAAGTGGTCACCCATTGAAGGACAAGTCATAGCGAAACTTGCTTACTGCAGTAATCGTTTAAAGAACACTAAGTTAGCAGGGCTACATAACCATTTAAAATGTGAGTAACTATTAATAATCAAGTAGGTATATTACAAGAAACAAGACGACATTCCTTGAACAGTTACCAATTTACAGTTAATGTTTATTTGAACATAGCTCTGTACAAATATCGTAATGAGTCCATTTATGTGCATTTTGCAACCTGCGAGGTTACAAAATACTTATACAATTCGTATTCCGTTCTTACCTAGGTACGTGAGATTTTTGCATAGACTGTGTGCAATAGAACTTCGGACATCACTTCCGAAGTTTGGACCCAAAACTGAGGGGAGCATCATCCGCACTGGCGCGGCTGATGCCCAACATCAGGGGACCCAACGCTCCACAGGAGACTGTACCTGGGGATCGTGCGAAGCATGGCCCTATACGGAGCTCCCGTATGGGCGGAGACCCTGACGGCCAGCAATATGGCTATACTGCTGAGCCCGCAGAGATTGATGGCCGTCAGAGTGATAAGAGGATACCGCACGATCTCCGGTGAGGCAGCATGTCTCCTAGCCGGGACCCCTCCATGGGGCCTGGAAGCGAGAGCCCTTGCGTCACTGTTCAGATAGCGCAAGGAGGCGCTGGAGCGGGGCCAAAGGCCTGCGTCTCGAGAAATCGAGGCCCAGCGAACCCTGTTCCACCAGGAAACCGTGGAGACATGGAAGGTGCGACTTGAGCAACCAAAGGGGGGATTCGCCACAATCGCGGCCGTCAGACCGGTCATGGACGAGTGGCTGGAGAGAAGACACGGCGCTCTCTCCTACCGGTTGACACAGATGCTTGCCGGGCACGGTAGCTTCGGTAGGTATCTGTGGCGAAAACACCGGGAAACCACGACCGAGTGTCAGCACTGCGAGGACCGCAGCGATGACACGGCGCTCCACACTCTGGTGGAGTGCACGGCGTGGGCACAACAGCGCCAGGTCCTCGTAGTGGGTCTGGGCGTGGACACTCTCTCGCTCGAGGCCATGGATAGCTTTTCCTAGTTATTATTCTAATTTTAAGGATCTGTATCTTAAAAGGAACAACTTATAGGATCATTTTGTAGTCCATCAGTCTGTCTATTCTATATACATATATCGGAAAGGAGTGGGATCTAGTTGAAATTAAAACCTCAACTCAGATGTCCAGGGACATCCTTCCGAGGGCTTACCCGGGGCTCCCAACCGTAGGCTGTTGGGCGTTACGTGAGGTTTTTTAGTCGGTAGGAGTCCGGCATTGCATCCATGAAACATTTTATCTAACGGTAAGAAAAAAAACAAATATACTCAGGTCTACAGTTCTCCACCTGTTTGTTGACATAGAAATTATTAAATTCTACTGTACTATATTTCATCCGTGAAATTTGACAAGTAATTCTGACTTACTCTACAAGTATAAGAAACGTTTCTGAAAACTGTATGTACATCATCAGAATCTCAGCCAGTTTTTGCCCACTGCTGGGCATGGGTGTTTGTTTCCCATAGATCGTTCAGTCTCCTGTCGCTGGCATCCGCTCCGTGTTTTGCAGGACACGAAGTCATTAAGCCAATTTGAAGGTCTTATAGGCGGCTTTAAAAATTTCAACAGTGAGTGTGTCGTCACTACCTGCGACCGGTTCCACAACGCGTGTTTAGCACCTTTGGTGTTGCAAACGTCCATAGGCTACATTTTTTTGTTGTATATAATACTAGCGGACGTCACGCAGTTTCACCCGCGTAGTTTCCGTTCCCGTGGGAACGAAACGAACGAACGTAAATAAAAACGAACGTAAATAAAATATAGCGCATGTTCACCGCAAAGAGTGTAGCTTCCCAACAGTGAAAGAATTTTTCAAATCGGTCCAGTAGTTCCGGAGTCTATTCCTTACAAACAAACAAACAAAAAACAAATATTTCCTCTTTATAATATTAGTATAGAAGTATAGATAAATAATATTCCATGGTAAGCGTTTTATTTTTATGTATAAAATAAGAAAAACAAATTGCTATGTTGAAAATTTTATTGTACAAAGATTTTTTCATAAAACAAGATATTATATTCGTTTATAATCTACATATAATATTTACTTACAAATAAATTACAAAAGAGACATGTCCTGAGAATTATAGAAAAAATGTTATTTTAATTTGTTCCTGTTTCTTAAAAATATATATTTAGTCTGTTTTTGCAATTCAGTTTTGATATGAATTGTAATGCAGTCGTTGTAAAAGATCACAGTAGCTTGCTTATTCCCCTGATACTTATTAATTAAGTAAGTACTAAAACATGAAAAAAAATATTTTCAAGGGAAAGATAATTATGTTTTCGATGTGTTTCTGTTTAACACAAATTCAAAAGGCTATGGTTCACCCACAATATAAAATTTTGTGCTACGGTTAGGATCTCTCCTACACCAACTTGAGAAATATAGGTCGAGACTGCATTGTATAGATAGATAGACGATTAACGACTTGACAATAATTTCATGAAAAAAGAAACTTACACATAATGTAGACAGTCGCGCTGTAGACGCGACTAGCAACATTTATTTGATGTTGTAGTCGAGTCGTAGGCGCCGGTCAGTGCAGCCTCGGCCTTAGAAAACGAGTGTGGCAATTCACATTTTGAATAAAAAAATGTCTCGCAATTATTTGATTTTGTTCTGTCTTTGAATGAAATCGGTTATCGGAAAATCTACTTTTGCAACTGCAGCTTTAGGTTCTAATTTCTAATTGTATTTTCCATAATTCTCAGTAAAAAAACTCGAATAGTAAACATAAATTTTCAAAAACAAAGTTATATAAATTTTGAATATTATATTTTTGTTAACAAATACAAGTACTGGAATGAATTAATATTTTCTCTAGAACCTCTTAATATTTTTCGAAAGTATAACAGTTTTATAACAATAGAGCACAATAATAACAATGTTTGCATATATTTGTATCCTATCTATAAAATAACAAAGGTACTTCGTTTATATTTACAAATATTACTTTATTTGTGTCATTATACCGGACTTATGAGTATTTATAAATACATTGCTATTGGAAAGGCACTTCAAATTCATTACCTTAAAGATGTCATTACACCTGCACTGTTCAATGCGAGAGATAAACTTAAAGTGACCTAAGGTTTACCTCCCCTGATGAGCGGGTGATACAATAATGCCCAGAGGTACGCAAGTTAACAAATATAATAATCTATGTCCACTAACATATTAAAATTTAACGAATAAATCAGGTATTGACAACTCTTCTGAGGCAATGCCCCTTCGTCCAGCGTCCGTGCATCTCTGATTTTTGGTTCCTCGAAGTTTCAATGTTCCTTTAATATCTATGAATCTACTATGGCATTCAGTAAGGTCTGACGGTGCCCAGGCGTCCCCTGGGTATCGGCTCCGCATAACTGTGGCGGAACTTCGTCTGTTGTCTGTCCGCGAGGTCACGGAAGTCCCTGTAATCTCTGTCGTAATATCGGTCCCTGTCTCCTTCAACGTACGACTGGCGCTGATCGTCCAAGAGTCGAGAGCGACTGAAAGCCCTCTGCCTATCGTTCCAGTCTCGCCTCCTATCCTCAATCACCGGTTCGATGACTTCGTCCTCATCGATACGCCTGTCCAATTCTCTTCTCTCCCTTCTGTCAAATCTCTCAAAGTCGTCCCTAAGAGGTTTCGGTTCAATTCTGTTCAAATATTCCTCAGCACCATACTCGAAACGTTTCACATCATCTCGCTTTCTGCCGATGCGAGGGAGTCTCTCCATCTCCCTGTGTACGAGCGGCTCGATGTCTCGAATCCTCTCGGCATCCTTGCGTCTCTCGGGCTCCCTGTGGCGCTCGACGTCACGGTGAGAGCGTTCAGGCTCTCGCCGGGAGCTCAGGTCTCTGTGGCGCTCCTGTCGCTCGTCCCTCCTTTCCTCTTCGGGGGAAGAAGTCGAGCGACTATTCCTTTCTAGCATGCTCCTTCTCATAGCCATGTGCTGTTCGAGTTCTCTATTAAATCTCTCGCGTTCTAAGTTCATGAATTTTTCTTTCGCAACATTAAATCTGTCTTTCGGGGACGCTTCTGCAACTTTAAGACTACCCTCGCTGGCACCTCTCTGGAGCTTCCCGAATCTCCGTTCTTCTACTCTCTCGACATTTCTGGTGGATGGTTTGGTTTCTGCGACATACCTTCGTCTGTAGTTGACTGCGTCCTCCTGGAATTTGTTATCCTTCTCGGGAAATTTATCTTTGCTTATGTGCTCCAAGGATTCATGCCGGAATCGTCTCTCGAAGGTGTTTTGGTCACGGAACGGGGCGAGCTGGTCGCGGTACTGGTCGAAGTCGTCGGCGTAGGCGCGTTCGTAGTTCCGAGGGGAGAGAGCGCGGCGGGAAGGTGAAGTACGGCGAGGAGGCGAAGCGCGGCGGGGCGGGGAAGATCGGCGGGGAGGGGAAGCGCGGCGCGGGGAGACGGCGCGACGTGGAGGCGACGCGTCGAAAGCCTCGTGCATCATGTACGCAGTGCTCTCCGCCCAATCTTCCTCTGAAAAGAGACACAAATAAATGATCAGTATATCTGATATTCTCAAATAGAGCACTGGCCATCCGAGTACTGAAGAATAGAAAGAGACTGAGTCCTGGGGTGAATGTTAAAAACGACCTTACACCATACCAACGTGAGTACTTAACGAAATTACGTCAGACACTCAGCGAACGAATTGCAAATGGTGAGTCAGATCTAACTATTAAGTACATAAATAATACACCACGAATAGTTACTACAAAAGCTGACGCTCCAAAAAACAGTTAAATTTTTATGATTTGACGGAGCTTACTTTCTTCTACACAAACCTGGCATCCTTAATGGCTAAAAGAGACTGCTTAATGATTGAATTAGACAAACTTCAACCTACTTTTATAATTCTCACAGAAACCCATTTAAAACCCAGCATACCAGATAGCTTGATCAATATTAGGGGGTACTCTCTATTTAGAAGAGACAGAGACAACAATGTAGGGTGGGGTGGCGTTGCCATTTATATTGCACATGAGCATAGGGGAATTCCCATACATGCCACACCACACCCAACTTACAACAACAATATTGGTGTAGAAGCCCTGTGGCTAAACATAACCTATGGCAGCTTTAAGCTGCTTATCGCTGGGGTTTATCGTCCAACACACTATACTTTTGAGAGAACAGATGAAATATTATTTGACACAATACAGGATGCTGATATGAAACATAGAACTTTCATAATGGGTGATTTCAACTTACCAGACCTCAAATGGCCACTTAGTATACTCAATGGTTACAATTTATTGCATGAGAGCTTCCTTGATATGTACATTAACAGTAATTTAAACCAACTAGTCACAGGCATAACTCGTAAAAGAAATGAACAGGAATCACTATTGGACTTAATTATGTGTAACGAGGAAAATTTGTGTACTTCGGTGAGACATTACCCCAACATCGGTAAAAGTGACCATGAAGTACTTTTAGCAACAATACAACTCCCTCATCAAAGCCAACAAAGTACTAACCGAACTCTGAGGCGAAACTTCTTCCATGCTAACTATGAACTAGTGTCCCGAGCTCTACAAGATAATCCCCTACCCGTACCTGCCACCTTGGCCACTGAAGCATGGGGCAATTTTAAAACAATAACACACAACACTATAGAAAAACATATTCCCTTTTGCAAAGTTAGGAAAGGACATCATTGCAATAAGCCCTGGGTCGACCCTGTCATAACTGTGCTGGCCAAGGAAAAGGCTATGTTATGGAAGAAATATAAATTAAATAATTGTACTATGAGTTACAAGAAATACAGAACAATTAACAACAAACTAATTGGCTATTTCTACTTTTTACGATTCTCATCGTCACCTTCATGGTAAATTTTAAATACTGATTATTTCAACAATTTTTGTAAACAAATACAAAGCGTTTGGTAAGTTAAGTAACACATATAAGTCAACAAGTTAAATTTTGAGTCAGATTTGGAAGAATAAGGTTTTGAATTTATTTGATCCCACGTAGGTGACGCGACGATCCACGAAGGTGATACAGACATTATTAATCATTATTTAAGTACACATTATAAGTTAATTTGTTCATTCGGCAGTTATATGGTAACAGCTACTTAACTAAAAAACAATTACCAGATCCTATACCTACACATGCTTTTGACGTAAAAGTTATTCTGGAACCATATATTATAAAAATAACACAGTACATCTCTTTGGCACAAAGTGGCAAATTATCAGTTGTCTAGGTCCCATAGCATAAGCTTATATTGTCTTAATTTGGGCTAGATGATGTTGTGTGAGAATGTCCGAACCTGGCTACTTATAATGGAAGCACTCTGCGGCTGGACGATCGGCTCGAACTCGAGGTAGAACTGGGTCGCATAAACTGGCACATACTGGAGTTGTGCCAAGTCCGAAGAAAGGGGGAGGACACGCTAACCCTTGGGTCGGGTGACCTATTCTACTTTCGGGAAGGTGATGGAAGACATTCTTCCGAGGGCGGTGTCGGCTTTACGGTGAAAAAGGAACTCGTTAGCAGCATTGTGGAGATCAGGAGTGTTTCGCCTAGGGTAGCATACGTAATACTGAGACTTACCAACAGGACTCCCTGAAGGTGATTCAGGTGTACCTATGCCCCAACTTCGTTCGAGAAGCACTGACGAGGCAGTTGAGACCGTGTACGAGGACGTGGTGAAAGCATTACACGGTACTGCCAAGACTAGTGAGTCTTGGCAGTACCGTGTAATGCTTTCACGGTCCTCGTTCACGGTTCCTTCGTACATGGCTTCGTACACGGTTTTCGTACACGGTCCCTATCATAACATTGTAGTGACAATGTTATGACAGGGGACTTCACTGTCAAAGTGGGGGTATAAGAACGCGGTGAAACGAAAATCGGACATTTTGGTGTTGGGCGTAGAAATGACCGGGGGCCGCGGGGCAGTATGCTTATAAACTTTCTTGAGGCTCAGGGGCTCTTCTTGATGAACTCATTCTTTAAGAAGAAACCCCATAGAAGGTGGACTTAACGAAGCCCCAACAAGGTCACAAGGAACGAGATAAAAGTCATCATGTCGGACAGGAGGTGTATATTTAGAGAAGATTTCTCTGTGATCAACAGGTTTAATATCGGAAATGATCACCGGCTCGCCAGAGCGTCACTGAATTTAGACTTCCGCGTCGAAAGGGCCCGGATGATGAAGCCTACTCTCCGACCTACTGCGCTCCAAATAGCTTTGTGTGCCGAGAAGTTTCAATTGGAGCTTCAAAATCGTTTCGATCTGCTGGAAACCACTGGCAACGATCACGATAAGGCCGACACTGTAGTCAGGACGCTACAACAAGTGTCCCGAAGGTTTCAGTCTGGAAAAAAGCAAAAATAGGTGTTGCCAGCTTTCGCCCGAGACCCTCGAGCTCATGAGAATTAGACGGGAAACGCCATCTACATTTCATTGAAGTGCGAAAATTAGGATGCATGCTGTGTTCGCACTGAGTTCTCGGCTGAACTGAGTCTAAATGAGCGATGTTGAATAGTCTTGCCGAGAATCCAGTTTGCGAACCTCAATAAAAAAATAAAAATCTATGCATACGTACTTTTGCTTACTTTTGGTCTTCGTCAGACCAGAGAGATTTAACATCAAAATCCGAAAGCTGATATGACGCGACCTCAGACGTTATAACACCAACATCGTAGAGGCAGCGATCACACAAAATTGGGGTACTAAAGTCTTTGCCCAACAGCTCGGAAGACCTCGTTTGACAAAATTGAAGACAGCGGGTGGCAAAACCGAGACCTCGAGGTTCGAGATTCTCGAAGAAGTTAGGAGCTTCTACAGAGAACTATATGCATCACGGAAAAAAAGACCGACGGGACCTAGCGACCGTGACCACAGAGCCCCACTAACGCGCCACTATACCGAAGACATTCTGGATATTGACCAGGGCGAGGTCAGGGCTGCTCTCGAACAACTAAAAACCAATAAATCCCTGGAGAGGACGGACTAACGACTGAGCTTCTTAAAGCTGGCGGGACTCTAGTTCTCAAAGAGCGGACAAGTCTCTTTAATTCCGTCCTCCAACAGGGACAAACACCTAAAGCGTGGAGCGGGAGTGCGGTGGCTCTGTTTTTCAAATAAGGTGGCAAGACATGGCTGAAGAATTATATACCCATCTCACTCCTTAGCCATGTTTACAAGTTGTTCTCGAGAGTAGTCACAAACCGCCTTGCCGGAAAACTCGACGAGTACTAGGTACCTAAATGTATTTAAGTTGATATAAGTATAAGGTAGTAGGTGCCTTGATTAAGCTTTAGGTGGCATGACTCTTTCCCGGGATTTCTTCTTGAGACTTGGGCGCGAAGGTTATTGTGTCTTTGTTCAAAAGTTCTTAGCATACCGCACGCCTCAAGAAGCGGAAAAGCGTCTGCACTAACCCAAAAGACGCAAGATAACACCCGAACCCGTAGGCGAGGCCACGGTGATAGCCTAAGCCTGTCGGGTACCCTGATACATCATTCTAAGGAGTTACCCGGGGCGCCTAATACTAGACGGATAAGTAGCTACGATGTGGGTTTTAGACGGTTTGGAGCTGGCATAACTTCACACGGAATGTTATAGGTATTGCTCTGTCCTTTGCCATGATTGCAGGTACCTACTTATTTGTTCTACTATTATTCCGCTACATATCTACTACAATACGAATCTAAAAGAGTACCACTCTTACTAAAACTAGTCAAAGATCACCTTCGTGGCATAAACTCACCTTCGTGTGTAAAACGCCACGAAGGATGTGACACGAAGGTAACGAAAAAATAGCTTTTTTTTAAATTACGACAAAGTTTAGCCGTTACGTTTTAAATCAAATACTACATAAATTTCTCAATTAATTTGCGGTTTCGATGAATTAACTCTGACTTCAATAGCTATTATATAATATACAAAAAGTCACCCACGAAAAGTACTCGAATTAAGTGTCAAATGTAGAAACTTACTGATATTTTTTTTTCTCAAGGAGCCAGGAGTTGCACGTTGCACTCCCGCGATGCCCGATCACGAATAACGTTCAGTTAAGTTGAGTTTTGTTATTGGGGCGGTCGTTTTGGTCAAAGTAAACCGTTTACTACGCAAATTTAAAGTACCTAGATTCGTGTGACCGATGTATATTGTGTTTTAAGTTCTAAATAATAGTTAGAAGATTTTTTTTGTAATACTGTGTGTGTAGTGTATGTTATTACGGTGAATTTAGTGTATGTAACTTCAAAATCTATGGAAATTTGGTGAAGCAGTAACCAAATGTTTAACTGAATCGGGAAGTGTGACACGAGTAGAATGCGAAAAATGACCCCGATTTTGACCTTTCGTGTTAATTTTTGGTATGAATATTTACTTCTATTGCAACAAATTTCAGGTATTTTATAGCTTAATAGCTGTTTTATCCACTATTTTAAAACATTTCTTTCTAACTCATACGGTTTAGAAAATATAAGCGTGTGACCATCAAATTTAAGCAACCAGTAGAAATAGCCAATTACACAAGTACGAAAAGCGAAGAGCAACTTTGAAGAAAAAATTATCAGTAGTGGACCCAAGGCTTTCTATGGCTACATCCGAAACCAACTTGCATCCAAAGTCTCGGTGCCACTCTCACTAATTGATGATACCACAGATACAGTAGTAGCGGACCATGGGGAAGTGGCTGATATATTTGCTAGACAATTTGAGAAGTCATATATTCGGGAACCTCGGGACTTGCCTATTCCACCTATAATCTCACCTAGAGTCATCAACTCCATCGATGACATAGTGATTACACCAGACCTTGTTTATAAAGCACTGATGACCTTTAAAGACGACTCTGCTATGGGGCCTGATGGAATTCCCGCTGTTCTACTGAAGAGATGCAGTCGAGCTGTGGACTCACAGTTGGCTGCTATTATGAACCTAACACTGGCCCAAGGTATACTCCCATCTGACTGGAAGGAGGCAGTGGTAACGCCTATATATAAAAAGGGAAATAAACGAATAGCAGCTAATTATCGTCCAATTAGTCTTACTAGCATAATATGCAAAGCCATGGAGAAGATAGTATCCACCGAACTCAGAAACTTCCTACACAGAGAAAATGTTGTGATGAATGAACAGCATGGATTTACTGCGGGGCGCTCGACGGTCACAAACTTGCTCTCATGTTTGGACTTGTGGACTCAAAATTGGAATTGTCATCAACCAACCGATGTGATTTATCTTGACTATGAAAAGGCTTTTGACCGAGTCCCAATTAAGCGACTAATTGCAAAACTGGAACACTTTGGTATACGCGGAAATCTCCTAAGATGGATAGAGAACTTCCTCTCCAATCGTACTTTTAAAGTTCGAGTGGGGGACACATTTTCCAAGACGCACAATGTCCATAGCGGTGTACCGCAGGGCTCTGTGCTTGGACCAACCCTCTTTGGAATATTTATCACCGATTTGAGACAGATTGTTGAGTCTGATCTTTCACTATTTGCAGATGACACGAAAATAATGGGTAACCCACTCATAGCTTATAACATTATACAAAAAGACCTCGATTGTATTTACCAGTGGACACAAGAGTGGCTGTTAACTCTCAACACATCTAAATGTACAGTACTGCATATTGGCAATAAAAACCCCAAAATGGTCTACTCAATAAATAATAATCAATTAGATGGAGTCACAAATCAAAAAGACCTGGGTGTCAATATTGCCTTCAACTTGAAATGGGAGACTCACATTGTGGAAATTACCAAAAAGACTAACTCCATACTATACATCATAAGAAAAGCATTCCAGAACTTAAACAAAGAACTGTTCTTAAAGTTATATAAAACTTATGTCAGGCCGTTATTGGAATATGCTTTCCAGATCTGGAACCCTTATTTCAGAAAGGACATTGATCTCCTCGAAAAAGTACAACGAAGAGCCACTAAAATGGTACCAGCCCTCAACAGATTACCATACGAGGAACGCCTGAAGCAACTTGGGCTCACAACCCTGGAACAAAGAAGGCACCGTGGAGATTTAATTGAGACCTACAAAATCCTAACAAAGTACTATAACTCACCTGTGCTGCCCGGACTTTTCACCATGAATACTAATGAACATCTTAGAGGGCATTCTCTGAAACTCCATAGGCAACTATGTACAAGTGACCCACGCAAACACTTTTTGCCTAACCGTGTGGTGAAATCCTGGAACAAACTGCCGGAAACAGTTATAAGTGCTCCCTCTGTGAACTCCTTTAAGAACAGACTGGACAATTTCTTAACCAACTAAGTGCACTAGATATGCACGCATCAGCTAAAAGCTGCTAGTGCATTATATAATAATAATAATAATAATAATAATGGAGCGAACGATTCAAGAGTATAAGTTGTGTGATCCCAAGTGTCGCGCACGTATACCGCGTTTGCCTACGCATAAAAAAAACATGGCCCTAGTGAGTACCCTGGACTCGGTTCTACCAAGTTATTTTAATACTTGTGTAGATATTAGTGACGCACACTCAATTCTGTATTGCGCGGCTGTAGCAGTGTGTCGGGTAGCTGGTGTCAAATTTCCTAAATTTGAGCCAGCTCCTAGACAGGCTGTTCCAGTCTGGCAGTGCAGAATTGAGCGTCGTATCACCGAGACTAGGGTGCTCATTGGTAAGCTATGCTGCTTCAGGGCGGGTAATACTCGACCTAGAGTGATGCGTTTTGTGACTCGTGCATTTGCGGGGACTGATATTAGTCCTCGCGAATACTCTGTACGGGTCACGGAACGTATTGACTACCTGAAGCAGAAAATTTATGCGTGGGCAAACCGTATACGCAGATATAAGAAAAGAGTGGATAGGTATACTCAGAATCGTTCGTTCCAAAAAGATGAGAGGTGTATATATAGAAGATGGGAGCAAACCGATTCAAGTGTGACTAATATGTGCCTACCTGATGCCGAAACCACAATCACATTCTGGAAAGGTATTTGGTCGGCGCCTATTAGTCATACAGAGTGTGATTGGATGCGGGATGTCGGGCGATCATGCGAGTCTATTGAGACCATGGCACCTGTCACAATAACACCTGATGACATTGCCAGTGCAGTTCGTTCGTTGCCCAATTGGAAATCAACTGGGCCGGACGGGCTGCACAATTTTTGGTTAAAATGGTTTCGTAGCTCACATGATTGTCTGGCATCTTGCTTTCAATCATTACTTGAGTCTGGGTCGCTTCCATCTTTTATGACGTCAGGTATTACACACCTCCTCTATAAATCTGGTAGTACCACGGACCCGAAAAATTATAGACCGATAACTTGTTTGCCTACGGTCTATAAGCTTCTCACATCTGTTTTGAGAGTTAAATTATCATCTCATTTAGAAAATTATTCCATAATGTCCAACTCTCAAAATGGATGTAGAAGCGGGTCACGTGGTACTAAAGAACTCCTTATTCTTGACATGGCCATTAATCAGCAGGTTCGTCGTAACCGGAGAAATTTGGCAACATGCTGGATTGATTACAAGAAAGCCTACGATTCCGTGCCACATACATGGCTGTTGAGGGTGCTGGAGTTGTATAAAGTTGATACAACTCTTCGCACCTTCCTGCAGGCATGTATGGGGCAATGGAGAACGGCTCTTGTTTATCCAGGATGTCGTCAGATGCTTGGAAACGGTGAGCCTGTCAGGATTGAGAGGGGTATATTTCAGGGTGATAGTCTGAGTCCCTTATGGTTTTGTCTAGCACTGAATCCTCTCAGTACTTTACTGGAGAATTCAGGGCTAGGCTATCAGTTTCGGAGAGGAGGTCAAGTTGTTTCCCACCTTCTGTACATGGATGACTTGAAATTATTTGCCTGCACCAATACCCACTTGATAGAGTTACTCAAGATCACTGAAACCTTTAGTAATTCTATCAAAATGGAATTTGGTGTAGATAAATGTGCAGTCATGCATGTAAAGAAGGGACGGATTGTGGAATCTGAAAGAGTACAACTTTCAGATTTCACAAAACTTAAATCCCTCTCCGCGACTGAAACCTACAAATATCTTGGTATGTCGCAGGCATTAGGTATTGCTGAGACAGGCATGAAACAAGCGTTGGTGGATCGTTTCCTTGGCCGCCTGAAAAAAATACTGAGAAGTCTTTTATCAGGAGGTAACAAGGTGCGCGCCATCAATGGTTGGGCCATGCCTGTCTTAGGATATTCCTTCGGCATACTGAGATGGACTCAGACAGAACTGGACACCCTGGATAGAAAAGTCCGTTCGTTGTTGACCGCAAACCGAATGCATCATCCACGTTCGTCTGTAATGAGGTTGTATATCCCACGGAAATGTGGTGGTCGTGGATTTTTAAATATCAAGACGTTACATAACCGTGAGATATACAACCTTAGGGAATATTTCCTTCATGCGGACGTGGGTATGCATCGGGATGTGGTAACAATAGACAGCGGACTGACCCCTCTTTCTCTTGCCAAAGAGAACTGGCACAAACCAGCAATACTAACTACTAATGATCGCAAGGAGATATGGCAGGGCAAAGAGCTGCATGGACGATTCTATCGGGCCTTACATGGGTCCGATGTAGATTTATTAGCATCAGTATCCTGGCTACGTTTTGGTGATCTTTTTGGAGAAACCGAAGGTTTTGTCTGTGCAATTACTGACGAAGTTGTTATGACGAATAACTATCGGAAGTATATTTTGAGAGATGGTACGGTTGACATATGTCGGGCATGCCACCGACCGGGTGAATCTCTCAGACATATAATTTCTGGTTGTCCTCGTCTTGCCAACGGTGAGTATTTGCATAGACACAACCAAGTGGCCAGGATTGTCCATCAGCAACTTGCCCTAAAATATAAACTTGTGGATGCAGAGGTACCGTATTACAGGTATGTGCCCGACCCAGTTCTCGAAAATGGTCATGGCACATTGTATTGGGATCGGTCTATTATCACTGACAGGACTATTGTAGCCAATAAGCCTGATATAGTGGTAATAGATCGATCAGAGCGCCTCGCAATAATCGTTGATATTACCGTCCCACATGACGAAAATCTCGTGAAAGCAGAAAAAGAAAAACAAATAAAATATTTGGATTTAGCTCACGAGATTGTCGACATGTGGGATGTGGATTCAGCGGTTATTGTGCCGATAGTCATATCAGCACATGGTCTGATTGCCAAGAGCCTCGATCAACACCTAAAGAGGCTCGGGTTAGGTAGTTGGGTCAAGGGCCAGATGCAAAAGGCAGTTCTCTTAGACACTGCACGTATTGTGAGGAGGTTCCTGTCTCTGCAGCCCTAACCACCGGTATCTTGGTCCCTGTACCCGATGCCGGTGGGACACTATTTTTTTATATTTTTAAATATATTTTTTTTTATATAATGTATTTAAAAATTTAAATTAATATGTTTTAAAATTGTAAATAAAGGAAATAATAATAATAATAATAATATTTTTCTACGGACCATTGCAGGACGGATCATTGCAGTTATTATTTGCTTTAATGGATAAGTTGGCTGAGACTCCCAAAAAAATCAGCGGTTATAGTCGACCTCATTAGAAGTGGTGGACCTGATGACTACCGCATCCGAATTATGTAGGTATACATCTTCTAAAAATTAGTGGCCCTAGACATCATTTCCAACAAACGTTCGTCCTACATAATATTATGTATGGGAAAGAAAATTAATGAATTCCTTATTTCTTTTTAAAGAAGATTTCTAGGGACGAATACCTACTGCTGAATAGGGACGTGAGTCCAATTGACAACAACAGCATTTTTAAAACATTTATAGCAGGCGGGACCTGGCAACCACGGGGCAACTTAACTTTAACTTTAACCAATCAATCAGCCGATCGCAGGACTCTCCCAATTCTTGCTCTACCAGGTATTCGGGCAATTAACATAATCAAACGGTTTTGTACATTGCATGGCAAGATGCTGAAATTCCAATCTATAACACAGGCCTGCAAAATGAGGGTCATAACTTCCTCTTTGGAATTTGATAGCTGATTCTAGAGTATTTTGGTGCGCTGATTACGAATATGTACTTAGTTTTTCTGCATCACCTCCAGATTTTTCAAAAAAGGTACAGAAAGAAAATAGAAAAAAAGACCCAAGTTTTCTCATAAAAAAAATATATTTAAAAAAGTACATTACTTTTAACTTTAAAAACGACTAAAATATAACAACAACTGGTCACTAGTCTAAATTACATGTAAATTTTATTTGTTGAACCTGGTCCTTTTTTCCTGGGACCTTCGGTTGTGCGATTTTCGGTTAAAATTCCAGTTTGGATCGTCGCGCTTCAATAACCAACAATAGTCCGCCATCATGCTAGTATTCCATGTTCCTTGATACCAGACTTAAAGCTCTTTCAAATCTCGGTAAAATCTTTCGCTTTGTTCTTCGACAACGGCTCCTAGATTTTCTGGGAAGTTATCAATGTGCGAATTTAGGAAATGAAGTTTAGTGCTCGTTTATGTCCCGTTTATTATTAAAATTGTATCCAGTTATGTCACAACAACAACAGTAGCAATCTTTATCATGGTTGTTAGCCTCTCTTCATAGCATAGGCGAAACGATTTTGAAACAATTTTTCTGTCTTTTTGACCACTGGCGAAGTTCTAATAAACAAATCGTACAAAGTTTATGAGGTGTTCAAGTTTTGTCTTTGGTTAATTAAAACGTCTCCATAAAATGCTGTTTCGTTGTTTTATCACTATAAAATTCCCGCAAATATTACAAAAACAATTTGGAGAATTTAAACATCTTCGCGATGACATTTTAAAGTTCATGTTGCAAGATGCGCACTTCAACTGTTAATTTTCTAAATAAGTGCGGGTACTTAATAAAATAAAGCCTTTTGGATTATCTTTATAACACCCTTTTTTTAATATTTACAACAATTAAGTAATATTACTACTAGGTAATATTTTTTATTATTTTATTACTAAATTAAGTCAAAATTACCCGTTTTCAACATGGTTAATGCGGATTACTTTTACTTTTTATGTAGTAATCATCAAATTACTGATTTGCATTAATTTCTATGTCCCCTTACACGAATTAAATGCAATAAAAATTAAGCTGAAGTATTTTAATGACGTTTTATAAATTTCTAAAGGTAGACGCTCAGACATTTTGGAGCTAAATCTTAAATATTCAATATCAAAAAATCCTAACGTGATGGATTTTTTTTATTATTTTTCTCGTTATCAGCACATCAGAAACTATAGAAAACGTTACTCGGATTTCAAAGAGGAAAACCATTGCAGACCTGTGTAATTATAGTGATTTCAAAACATAACATATTACGTGATTAACTGCAATACTCAAGAGCGACCTACATTTTTTCCAGACTCCCATCGAGCTTTAAATAAATATCTAGCATACCGCCACCTGTCCTACCATTCCACAGATAATGAAATCTCATTTATAAATGTATTTGGGCTTCGATACTCGTTTAAACACATAAAAATATCTCCATAACAAACCAGATCTTTTGACACACTTTACGAAGTTGAGCGTTAAGCGAAAATACGACTATGATAGCTTGATAAAGCTGCGGACTCACTAGAGCGGTATTAATTGACAAGCGTAAGCATCACCACGATTATTTGTTCAGGAAAAACCAAAGCTAGTAATTTCAAAACGTAGGGCAGAGGCTATTACGAATTTCCTCTGGTAATGTTTTTTTGAGCCACATTTGGTACAAATTTTCATCCGTTTTTCGCAACTCAAAATTGGAACAAATTTCAAATTCCACCCCTTAGGAAAAGTCATGTTTCATTCATAGGCGAAGCCAGTCTAGTCTAAATACCAAGGCCTGTGAATATAAATAGAAGTTTATTACTCTGTCACGCTCTGATGGCTGAACGGCTCTGGCTTTCAAGCAGGTGGAACTGCGGGCACCATCTAGTATTGATTGTATCTTGGTTAAAGATTGGTTCATGAAAGATGATGAAGAAGAAGAAAGATTAGTTCTGAAAAAGGCCTCAAATCATCACCGCAGAGTAAGCGATTTATGCGCAATTACTGCGAGTGTACACGAAACTTTAAACACAAACAGCCGTGGGTTACATTCAATGATATTTTAATACTGCAAAAATTACAATCCACTCGACGCAGGTGAATACCAAATTCATATGTTCACACTTCACGGAACCCAAATTTTGAACCAAGCAGACTTGTTTTTTAATACAACTTGACTTGACATAGAAAACGAACCTGTCATGCTAGGGCCTTACGCCGGCCACACGCGTTCAAGTATACTTACTTGTACAAGTCTAGGGTCCACACACACGAGGGAGAAATACGTGAAGAACTATAGGCGTGCGCGTAGGTATTTCTATACACTTCTGTGAAAGTGTATGGACACTTTACAGATACCTATATTATTATCGCGCCGAGAGATTGCATGAAAATACATCCAATTCTACAATAATCTCGCTGCTATTTTCTCTTTAGAGTGTGGACGGCCTCTAGACTTGCGCAAGTACACTTGAACGTCTGTGGCTGGCGTTATAATAAACTTGGATTGACGGCTATACTTTTTTTGTGGCAATATTTAATGCATGTTAAAAAGATATGATGCCTCGGGCATTGATTTAACTTGATGTTTTATTATGTTTTGAATAATCTACATGCTCTATTTCTTGGTGAAAGAACGTTTGGGTGGAGTTGGAATGAGTGATGGATGTAGTTCAACAGTTATATTAAAATTTAAGCGTTTGGCCCGATTGAAAGCGTAGCAGACAGCTATCAGAATTTATTACATTATTTTCGAAGTCGTAAACAATTAGAATAACGAATTCTTTTCATATCAACACAGTTACTCAAGCAGGTTGAAATTATTAATGAGAGAAAAAGACCGGACTGCAATCACCATCGAATAAACACAGTTAAGTTTTCAAAAGCAGTTTTAAAAAAAATATGGGCGCTCGCTCACAAAAAAATTCTACCTTTAGAACACAGATAAACAAAATAATTTCATATTTAGGAACGAATCAATGAAATGAAAATGACTGTTCTGGTAATTAGACTCGTGTCTTGTTGAATGAGCTGCGGAAACTTTACGATTTCTTGTGAATATTGGTTCTAAATAGTTCAATATTCACGGTGACATAAAATTCACCCACTGCAGTTCTAGAAAATCGATAATAATATCGAATGAATCACAAGATTTAATTTCTCTAGCCTAGATTGCTCAGCTTTAACAGCTCCCTCGATTTAACCTATGTAACTTCCTCTCACAGCCAGTATTCGTACGATTGTAACCTTAGTCTCATGTACAATAAAAAAAGTTAACCTTACTTGCTATTTCTCACGCGGCCATATTGTCAATATCAGCACCATCTTGAATTAAAAGCGCGCGCTGGCGCGCAAATTATTCAAGTCTCAAACAACGACATGGCAAGTGTATTCATTGTTAAATGTAGCTATTGCTCTCATTCTCCTTGTGCTTTATGAGAAAAAAAAAACAAAGATTTTTATTTACTTACATTGTTTATTTGAAGTTTAATAAACTCTTGTGAAACATTTTTACGAAATGCGAATTAATTTGCCTGGGAATAGTTTTTTTTTCACAAAGATTAGAGACTATTGCAACACTTTTGTCATGTGCCAATTGCATGGTTATTTATTTTATTGCTGCCTCAATCTATGATTAGTTCAACATACTACCTAATTAATGAAGAAATTCTATTGCTAAAATGTTACGTTTACATGGAATTATTTATTTCACACACAAATGTTGTGTTAATCGAACTGTTAAAATATCGTGGGTTTCAAAAGTGCAGTAGTAAGAATTTAGTCGTGGGCATTTGTATTATTTATTACGTCATCTTTCTATAGCATTTTTGAGTGACAGCTGTAATTTAGAAAATGAATCTAATGTGTCAAACGAACCAAAGACCGTACGCTTGTTCACCAACGTGGCTTGGTACCACCAGGGTGGCCATTTTGTTCTTTACAAAGTACAGCTTGGCAAAAAAGTCTAGAAACGGAACTAATATTTTGCAGGCTGGCTACATTGTCAAAAAGCTGCCAATAACATCACATATTAGTATGTCTGTTGATTCGGCGGGAAACTTTCAGACAAGCATTACATTGTGTTTTAATAATTTTTCAAAACTAGTGTAATTTTGAGTGTTTATGTGTAATTTATGGTGGATTATTAAACATAAAGGTTCGACAACGTGCAAAAGTGTTGGAAAGTGATAAAGCGCAGTGAAACGCGAGTTTTTAGGTTTGTCGACGAATTCCACAGCAAGCCCTAGTAAGGTACCACCGCCTTACTAGAGTAGAACTTAGTCCAAACTTGGACATACATGAATACGCTGCTCATATGAAGAATCATAATATGAAAATGATTTATATTATTTTCACAATGAAATTTACTTGACTTTGGCATACTCTCAAACCGAGAAAGTCCAAGAACAAGAAGAAAAAAAAAAAAAAAGTATGTCTGTCAGTCGATGACGTTATACAATTTGATTGGTGGGTTTTATTGACGGTTGTTGGCAACATGATACTGATTGGTGGTTCTTTTTTGCCAACCTGTAGAAACTTATATTGTACGTAAATCGCGAGTAGATAACCCACAGTTCGTCAACGCAAAAGTTGTTTTGCAAATCGACATCTTGGCATTCCAATACAGTTAAAGTGGCGAAGCCATTGGCCCCGGATATCACGCACACTTGATTCACCTGCCTCACTCATTAAGGGCAGAAGATGATTCATTATTCATTGAGCCCGCAATTCTCAATGGAGGTCGTAATTACTACGCATGACAGCTTACTCGCAAGGTGAAACTGTTTATGCATTCATGGATTCTGTCTTTAGTTGACAAGGATTAGCAATTGACAGGATTAGGTACGCGTAATTAATTACTTGTGGAAAGAATTTCACGCTCTAGCGGATTTCAACTTGCGTCTTCTCCCACTGTTCCAGTTGACGAAGTTGGAGCTGAATAGTGAAAGAGATTTCAGCTAAGTTTCCTTTTTTCTACCATCAAAAGAATAGACAATTTTTGTCGCTCCCAAAATTTAAAAAGCACCTAAAAGGATTCATTTCAACCATTACGAGGAAATCTATCTCCGAAGATCAAGTCACAGTCTAAGTTTCAATTCATTTTGATTATCCGCTAATGCAAAAATATTGCGAAGATAGAGATCTATTTCAAATCCCTTTGTGTTAGAAAACCGGAGTTTCGTAACTGGTTTCCATGAAGGGTTTTTAATACGTCTACGTAACTAAGTAAGTACATAGTTTTCATTAAGAACTACTATGTAACTAGCTTTCAATAATCTCGACAATAGATTATCTTTTGGCTGTCTAGTATGACAGATAGAAAAAGCTTTTAAGATTTCAATCGCGGTTGTATTCACGGTTCTTCATCAGCAACCGTGGCTAAAGTTTAATGTAATCCGAATTCTCGAAAGATACCATAAGTGAGATTATGTGTGAAGCTCCAAAATGTGAATCTGCGACCTCAAGAACAATTGCCGCATCTACTTTCTTCCATTTCACTTTTTATTTAATACGGTAATTATATTTAATGTTTAATTCCCATAAGCCTCTTAAGCGCTTTTAGCAGACAACGAATGAGTCGTTAACGTACCCTACTGACATAAATTCGTTAATAACTTTTATTTTTTACACTCAAATATCGGTTTTATTCAATAGTCTGGTCAGAGAATTAGTAGCTTTGGTCAATTTAACATCGAATATAAATTGCCCAGAATCAGTGGAATCTTTATCTAAAGTCAGAAATTTTCTGATTGGTAAAAAGATTTCTGCACAATTTCTCAATAAATGAGCAGTCCGAAATCTTTGATAGGTAATGTATTGGAATACTAACAAATGATATCTTATTGGATCGGATCGCTATGGACTTGAATCGCCCAGCTGATCACATAAGTTTAGTTTGGTTATTTTTGTAACAAAAAGTGGAGCTAAATTTATGTGAATTATGTACCTATCTTTAGACTAAAAGAATACGTATAAGAGAACGTAAATATATGGCGTTATAAGGGTTGTCTTCTTCCCTCGTAAGAAAGGTTTAGCTGGTCGAAGCCTGATAGGCCATCTGAGTTGCAACCACCCTATGATGGCCTATCAGGCTTCGACCAGCTAAACCTTTCTTAGCTTCAGCTTAGTTTTAATCTGAAGTTATACCTAGTTCTCTTGTTTCTCCAGATAAATGAGAAGGAAGATTGTGTAGTTTTAGTCGATCGGATGCCGAGATATCCTTTTCAATGAACCGAAGCACGAGGACGTTTAAAACATGTAATATGTAAGTTAAAATACTTCTTTATTTTCTAATAGCCCACCTGAGTGAGTCCTGGGACATTCTTCCGAGGGCTTAACCGGGGCTCTCAACCATAGGCTGTTGGGCTTTACGTGAGCTTTTTAGTCGGTAGGATTCCGGCATAGCATCCATAAGGATTTTCCCTCCCGTTAAAAAAACCCCACTTGGGTTGCTCAATTTTATTCTCTCTCAATGCCTTCTTAACGGGTAATTGTAAGGGTAATTATATTCAGAATGCTGTATACCTGCATCTGAGTAGTCGCCAAATTAATTAAATACTAAAAACAAAGGGATATGTAAAGAAAAGGAAGGTCATCCATTGAAAAACCTTTATTCCAGACAATCGCCATTTTTTGCGCATTGGGAAAATCTAGTACGTGGAAAATCTGTTATCTAATTCCCGCACTATTGTTTTCTTTCGGTGAGGCGTGGGAAGGGGCCCAAAAGACCTTTTCAAGGCATGTGAAAAAGCTGACTTTATTTGTCTTGAAGTTAAAGTTAAAGTTCTTATTGCAGGATTGAATGAACGAGGTATTCAAGGACGCTGAAGACTGCAAAAACGTGAAAGAAAAGATGTCTCATATCGGACATCGGATGATCTCGATCGGATGTCTCATATCGGACATCGGATGATCTTGATCGGATGTCTCATATCGGATATCGGAGCGGAATTCGGATCGAACAGAATCGAACCGCGAACCTAACATTTAAAAAAAATTCTTTTTTTGGCGTAACTTGGAAAGTATCTACCAGGGGCAGCGTACAGGTTTCCCTCGTAATTACAAGCCCAGGTTCTTTAATTAGGGCGCAAAAATGATTATCTTATGGTTTCAACTTTAATACCACAATCAATATTTGGGGAGTGAAAATGGTCCTTAATCTCTTTGACATTTTATCAGTCAGGAGACACCGTTGTTTATTTGACGAGCTAAAAAACCGACCAAGTGGGAGTCTGATGGAGTTTGTTGTGAGGGTATAACTCACTCCAGTACTTATTTGAATGGCAGTACTAACAGAAATCTGTAATTTTTTTTTAGTTTCTAAGATACAGACGGACAGCAAAGTCTCCATAATAGGGCCTTTTACCCTGCGGAACCCAAAAAACTAATTCAGACGCTAAAGCGAGATAATAACGCTCAGATGACAAATCTACACCCTCATTACTACACCACCGCGTCAAAACAACCAAAACGCGTTGACTTACAATCTTATTCACATCATAATTTACAAGATATCCATCAAATTTTTACCACACCTCTGCAATAAAACCACAGAAAATTCAACTCTTTCACCTCCAAATAAATGTTATAATCGTATATCAGTGTAAACAGTATTGTGTTAAGTGTTAAATGTTCGCTGTCGTTCTCTCAGGCTGTTCAATGATCAGAAGGTTTGAAGGTGAGAGTGGTCTTGAACTATTTGTTGGCTGTATGATTCGGTTACCTTTGCTTTGTTATTTGAATGTTTAATAATATATGATTGTAAACTTGTATGGAAGTTTTTTTTTGCAAATTTTTATCTAAGAATACGTTTTAAAACTTGACTTGAGGTTGCTGTAGAAGTCGTAGTTTTAATTGAGAGAATTTGACACTATCAATATCCGTGATCTTACATTTAAGCACTTTTATACACAGTATTTTTTGACGTGACAACGTCTTATAATTCGATGGAGCCGGCTGCACGCACGAAAAAACATGACGTATGCGTCGTTACCTCGCTCGGAGGCGTTCCATTTAAGGCGGAGTTGTCACTTTAAATTATCGTCAGTAAACCACCTTTACAGACAACCGATTTTTTTTGTCTCCCCTTCTTGGGCAAAATAATGAAACAAAATATGAATCTTTTACATTAATCTTGTAGTTAAGAGCGTATTCATGTGCAAAATTCAACAAATTTCTACTTTAGTAAAGCGGTAAAGCTGTCAGTTACTTTTTAGGGTTCCGTACCCAAAAATAGAAATGCGATTCTATTACTGAAACTCCGACTCCGCTGTCTGTATGTCCGTCATCTGGCTGTATCTCAAGAACCGTGATAGCAAGACACTTCAAATTTTAAAAGGTGATGTTAGTATTTCTGTTGTCGCGACTAAAAACTTACTTACAAAATATGATGTTAAGGCGGCTCCCACACAACAAACGTGATTTTTCCCAACGACGCGGCGGCGTATTATAATAATTTTAGACACGTCATGCACGAATGTCACAGCTTTCAAGAACAGCAGATCTTTTATACATTTATAAAAATAATTTCTATGAAATTATCCAGGTAACATGTATGAAAAGTAAGGCCTGACTTTGTTGTTGTCATTTTCAGTGTTGGATACGTATCTGTAGTTTTTACTTATCATTGATTTTCCTCCGTTTTTTGGTACGAAATCATCCGTGTGCGAGTGCGACTCGCACTTAACCGGTTTTTTGTAGTACCTACTTCAATTCTTTATTAACAACAATAGAACGAAACAAAAGACCTAGCATATACCTACTATAATTAAGCTAATAGCTCCTTAGCGGTATTTCCTCTACAAGATGGAGTCGCATGTTCTGCTCCCACCATTATAGGTGAGCAACAATTATAGGTGATGATGCTAATACGTATTAATTAAGGCATCATCTTGCGTTGCAGTTTAAAATAACTGTTAATAAGTAATAATATAGTAGCATAATAAAGAAGTTAGGTACATCCCTTTTAGCCCCTCTCTATAAAATAGATTGCAGAGGGGCTTATGGCGAGACTTGTGTCTGTAGTCTGTGACTCTGTTGCATTAAATTACGTCACTAGGTCATGTGGATCATCTGTTCAAAGTTTGAAATAAAACAAAAATGACAACGTCAATCGGATTGAACTATTACTTTCACAATAAACGTTAGAGGGGCAGTCGGGTGAGACCGTCTCACGGCTTCTTGTTTAAAATCAATACTTGCCCTGTGTTTTACAAAGGATACATAAGCCAAAAAAATACTTTTTGTCTATTTAATAACGCAAAATCTACTGAAAAGTTAATATATCTTATTGCATTTCTGCGGAATTCTATAAATTTGTGTGGCGCGTATGTGTGTCCGCAAAATTTGGTCGTGCAAATAGCAGCAAAGCAACAGCATGAGATAGGATGACCAGAAGTGGGTGTAAATTGCTAAACATTATCTAATGGCACGGTGCCGAAACTCCAGCTTGAATGTATGCGTGTGATCAATAAATGTAAGCAAATTGTCCGCCAACACGCACGTCAACTCTATTGACAGCTGTGGCGCGACAGGGAGTTGCCGATCTGTATGTAATACTATTATATTATCTTTGCTAATGGCAAAAATGCAGGAGCAAGATCGGCATCATGGGGTTCTTCGACCCGAACTTAATATTTTGCCTCCTTTGCCTCCCGTATAGACTGAGAGCTACGAATAATTGAGAGTAATTAAAATTACCATGGCATCAAAATTTTCGCGCCTTGAAAGTCTCGTGCGTCACCTAGACAACCATTAAAATCAAATATTTTGAATTCTTCGTTTAAAGAAATCTGTCGAAAATTGTAAACTTCCTTATCGATAAACGTTAATATCGAATATTCTTGTTACTATTACAATCAACTCAAATCTAACCTAACCTAACCTAACCTTCAATGGGGTGCTAGGTCGGGAAACCTCCTAGTGTGCTTGGTCCGGTTTTCTATCCCTTCGGGCTATATGCCCGGTGGGAGTGACAATTGGACTTAGACGGTGCACCCTGGAACATCGGCTAATGGGTGCGGTGTGCAGCCCTCATTAGTCGATGTACTAATATCCCGGCAAGCTGACCCCATGGCGAGGGGGTCGCAGTTCGGTGGGCCTGCTAGGCCCACGGTGTTGCGTTGCATCTGCAGCGCAATACAGCGTGGCGGACGCCCCAATGCTCCCGGCTTTCTGGCTGGTAGAAGCATTGGGACGGTTTTTCGGCCGTCATTTGACGGAGTTGCACGGTGGTGTGTGTTGCTGCCGGCCGCGAGTAACAGCGCGGCCGACAGCAGCAGTGCTTGGCTGGCATCGCTTCGCCACATTTGCTGACGAGGCAATGGCGGCAAAGTGAGAGGCACTGCACGGGAGGGGCGGGAGTTTGGGTAGATGCTTCCGCCCTATCGTGCAGTTCGGGGGCGCCGCGGTAACCAGTCACTGCGCGCCCCGGATTGTTTCTTGACCGTGGGTGTAAGGTCGGGGGACCCCACCCACCAACGGTCACACGGCGGTGGGCACCTTCCCCGTGTTCCGGGGGTGCCCATTAGCGCACGCCTGCGCCAGCCGCTCTCTGTCTCCTCTATTACAGAGGGGCGCTCGAGAGCGGTGCAGGCGTGGTCTTTTCAGCTCCTTAGGGAGCTTTGGGGAGCCGCCCATCTGGCTCCCCCGAGGAGAGCCCCGAATTAACGGGGCGCCCCTAGCCGGGTCGACGTGAATAATCTTTTGATACCCCTCAGCCCGGCTAATGGGTGAGGAGGAACACCGCGGGGTTTAGTGGGTAGGACGGTCCATTCCGGACCGGGCCGGGAGTCCCACACACCATCCCAGCTGCCCCCGCAGCTGGGATGAAGGCGCATAAATGCGTTCCCCGCGTAAACAAAAAAAAAAAAAAAACCTAACCTTCAATCAAAGGGAGGCCAAAGATGTGTGATTCTATTAACAGAAATCATTCACGATTCGAAATCGATTTCGTTTATGAAATAACAGAATCGCAGCGCTGATATTTATCAGATTTTTTTTTATGTGTGGAAATGGTTACATATTAAAATACCAGAAATCATAATGCCTTTACTTAAAATGCATTAGACCAAAATACCCGAATTCAAAATACCTTAACATTCAAAATACCTTATTTCAGTACACCTTACCGTAAAATGTCTAAATTTAAAATACAAATAATTATTATATCAGAATTCAAAATACAAATTTTCAAATATCCTTAATTTAAAATACCGAAAATAGAATACAATGTGTCACTGTCACTCACACGTTTTGTTATTTGGCTTTAACTTATTTACAACCCCCCCCCCACCTAAGTGAAGCCGCTGTTGTAGCCGTAGGTCTGTTGCTCCTTGGGTATCCTCCTGAGGGCTTACCCGGGGCTCCCAACTGTAGGCTGTTATGTAGGATACGTGTGGTTTTTAGTCGGTAGGAGTCCGGCATAGTATCCATGTAGGATTTACCTCATGTTAAAACACTTTGATTCAGAGTGACAAAAGTACTACAGTGGGCTAACAAAAAATAAAATAAAAAAAAACCACGAAGGCTAAGGCGGGAGCTCCGCTTCGCTTCGCTCCCGCCTTAGTCTTCTACTAGTCGAGTCGGGATACTCTGAGTCGGGGTGTTAACCATTCACAGATATATAGCATCCATGTAGGATTTAAATCATGTTAAATAATAATAATAATAATAATAAACATTTATAAACATATATTTTATACATCTATAAACTTTTAACGTCCATTTTGAGAGTCAAAATTACTAAACACATAGAAAAAAATTCGATATTATCTATCTCTCAGAATGGATGTAAAAGTGGGGCCCGTGGCACTAAGGAGCTCCTTTTAATCGATATGACCATCAGCCAACAGGTGCGTCGTAATCGTAAAAATCTGGCGACATGTTGGATAGATTATAAGAAGGCCTTTGACTCAGTGCCACATACATGGCTTCTGAAGGTACTTGAGCTGTATAAAATTGATACAACTCTTTGTACTTTCTTGAGGACATATATGGGGCAGTGGAAAACGGTCCTTTGCTATCGAGGGTGTCGTCGTTTTTGCGATAATGATGCACCAATTAGTATCAAGCGGGGAATATTTCAAGGGGACAGTCTGAGTCCGTTGTGGTTTTGTCTAGCTCTGAATCCTCTTAGTACTATGCTAGAGGGTTCAGGGCTAGGTTATCGGTTGCGTAAAGATGGTGGGGCTATATCGCACCTCCTTTACATGGATGATCTCAAATTATTTGCCAACACTAAATTGCAACTGATGGATTTATTGAAAGTAACAGAAACTTTCAGTAGAGCCATCAGGATGGAATTTGGGGTGGACAAGTGTGCAGTCATGCATGTTAAAAGAGATGTGATAGTGGAATCTGAAGGGGTAGAACTTTCGGACTCCACTAAGCTTAGCTGTCTTTCTGGAACCGAAACTTACAAATATCTGGGTATATCACAAGCATTAGGAATACATGATACTGGTATGAAACAGACAGTGCAGGAGCGTTTCTTCGGCCGCCTAAAAAAAGTGTTAAAAAGTCTTTTGTCAGGCGGTAACAAGCTTCGCGCCTTCAATGGGTGGGTCATGCCAGTCCTAATATACTCTTTTGGTATACTCAGATGGACTCAGACTGAACTCGACAAAATTGATAGACGAGTAAGGACACTGTTGACTGCATTCCGCATGCATCATCCCCGATCATCAGTAATGAGGTTGTATATCCCGCGGAAATGTGGGGGTCGTGGCTTTTTAAATGCTAAGACCCTCCATAACCGCGAGGTATACAACCTTAGGCAATACTTTTTAAAAACAGACACCAATATGCACCGTAATGTGGTCGCAGTGGACACGGGACTCACCCCGCTTGCTATGGGTAGGGAGAACTGGCGCAAACCTGCAGTACTTAGTGCTGACGATCGCAAGGAGGTATGGAAAAGCAAGCAGCTACATGGACGCTTTTATCGGGCCTTAAATGGGCCTGATATTGATTTAAAAGCGTCCGTATCTTGGTTACAGTTCGGTAATCTTTTCGGCGAAACCGAAGGTTTTGTCTTTGCCATAATGGACGAAATTGTTATGACTAAGAACTACCGAAAACATATTTTGAAGGATGGTACAATTGACATCTGTCGGGCATGTCATTGTCCCAGAGAATCCCTCAGACATATTGTTTCTGGTTGTTCTCGTCTTGCCAACGGAGAATATTTGCACAGACATAACCAAGTGGCCAAGATTATACATCAGCAACTTGCTCTTAAATACCATCTTGTAGATTTTGAAGTACCATACTACAAATATGTGCCCGACCCAGTTCTCGAAGATGGTCAGGTCACACTATATTGGGATCGATCTATCATCACTGACAGGACTATTGTTGCCAATAAGCCTGATATAGTGGTGATAGATCGATTGGAACGCCTCGCAATAATTATCGATATCAGCATTCCTCATGATGACAACCTCTTTAAAGCAGAAAAGGATAAAGAAATTAAATATTTGGATCTGGCTCATGAGGTTGTTGACATGTGGCATGTTGATTCGGCAATTATTGTTCCAATTATCGTTTCAGTCCACGGCTTGATGGCAAAGAGCCTCGATAACCATCTAAAGAGGCTCTCGTTAGACGGCTGGATCAAGGGCCTGATACAGAAGGAAGTACTTTTCGACACGGCACGCATTGTGAGGAGGTTCCTGTCTCTGAAGCCCTAACCACCGGTACCTTGGTCTCTGCACCCGATGCCGGTGGGACACTATTTTTTTATATTTTTAAATAGATTTTTATTTTTATATTATTTATTTAAAAATGTATTAAAATATGTTATAAATGAAAAATAAATGGAATAATAATAATAGTCATTTAATTCAGAAATTACTTTCCATAGATGTTAGTAGTTACAGTCAGACTTAAAAAAAAGGTATTTTGTGTTTGAACATTTTAGGATAAGGTATTTGATAAATTTATTTTTTGGGTTTCGGTTATTCGATCGTAAGGCATTTTAAATTATTTATATTATAAATATTTGCCTTTTGAATATTGATATTTCGATTTCGGGTATTTTGGGCTCGGGCATTTTAAGTAAAGGCATTATGATTTCTGGTATTGTGACGGTATACCGTGGAAATCCTACATGGATGCTATGCCGGACTCCTACCGACTAAAACTACACAATGCCTTACAATAGTATATGGCCGGAAGTCCCAGGTAAGCCCTCGGAAGGATGTCCCAGGGCTCTCGGCAGACTTTGGCTACCACCGCGGCCTCGCCTAAATGGTTCGGGTACTATCCCGCGTCTGGGGTGTTTGTTCGGGTGTTACCCCGCTACTTGGGGAAGGGGGGATAGTTGGGTGCTATCCCACTACTATGAGGGGCGAAGAGACATGCCACTGTCTTGGCCTGCTTCTGTAAGAACGACGAGCAGCCGACTCGCCGTTCTCAGGCCCTCGGTCATGGAGGCCGATAGTCTTGGGCGAACAGCAACCGGCGACGACCCCGTCGCCGACTGCGAAACTCGGGAGGAAGATTTCTCTCCCGCTCCCTCCCCGCTGCCTCTTTCTCGAGCATAACTTGCTCGCAGAAAGGCGCAGCAGCGTCCCACTTTCCACCGCTGGAGACCATGGCCCTACGGCTCATTAAATCAATACATGTCCATAATATTTAATTAATAAGTATATGACATTTATTGTTTCTGTTCCGCTCCCTTAGGTAGTAGCCTGAAGATACCTAGTTAAATTAGATACCTACAAGAATTTTGCTTTATTTTGGCGAAATATTTTTTTAATAATCGCTTGGGAAGTAAAAGAGCTTATGAAATACAATCAAACAAATTGTTTCTCTTAATAATTTTAGTACAGATGTAGACTAGTTAGGCTCGTCACTGGTCCGCGTGGTATGATTTCCAGTAGAAAGTTATTCCGGGATAAAAAGAAGAATTAATGCCCTTTTACAAGCTCATTCAGAATCAGTTCAGTGGTCAGAATCACAGACATAGAGTTACATTCACCTTCAATATACCTATTAGTAGAGATATTAGCTACATAAAGAATGGTTCATACAACCTTTTCGAAGGTTGCAACGTTATTATGTATGCGGACGTGTGAAACGCACATATTGTATATATTTTAGCGCATATTAACACACTTTGTCGTGCGTAGAACGTTAGAACACTATGTATGGAAAACTATTGTTTTGTGAGAAACGATAGCCGGATAATAGACATGATGTAGTGAGGCTGTGTCCTGAATATAAGCGATAGACAGATCGACTGATAATGATCTTTCAGATATTACTATGTCCGTTGAACCACTCTCGCTGTCATCTAGGATTTTTTTAATAAATAAATAAATACATAAATTAATTAATAAATATTTGTAGACACACAACATCATCTAGCCCAAATTAAGCTAATATAAGCTTGTGCTATGGGATCTAGACGACTGATATACAATACATAGAAAACACCCGAACTCCGAAACAAACATTTGTGAATCACACAAATATTTGGACCGACCCAGGAATCGAACCCAGGACCTCCAGCGCCGCAGGCATATCACTGCCGACTACGCCACAGAGGCAGTCGTTTTCAATAAAAAATGGAGTAATAATTTTACATTGCTGTCACCATCGCTCTGACCCCGCCCCCTGCTTTAGACCAGTACAAAGCCAGTATTGATTCTTAGACAGAATAAGTATAACGGATAGCCTAATGCCACTTCAACGTGGTTATGACGAGACCTATGTCGACAACGTTGGTTATTTGTCACATAAACAAGTTTCGGAGTGTACCTATCACTTTCAAAGACTCCTGAGTCTTGCGAGATTTATAAGGCACGCTCTATCCATATTATATGCGTCAAGTTTCAGTACGTATCAGTTGTAATCTTTCGTCTTAAGGCATTGCGGTAAAAGTAAAGAAAAAACTCGATGTAGTTTACTGAAAGCCGATCAAATATCGGGAACTTTCTTCCGATTTCTTAATCTTAACAGTTAGTTACTTACTATTTGTCTAACAAATGACTTTTCAGACGACAATATACCCTGCCTCGAATATTTCCTAAGTACTTAGGGATATACGACCTACTTAAACACTATTAGGTACTCCTAAATAACCTAAACAACGAAGGCTGGATACAATCTCCGTACAATAAACTTGAGAATTGATAGTGACATTCAGAAAACATAAAAAAAATGTTACGTGTATATTTAGGAGGTTGCTTAAAATGTCATTAAAACGTATCGAAATTGTCACGTAATTATACTGATATATTTAGAAGAAAAAACGGCGGTTTCTGTTATGTGATCGTGTGTCGCAAACGGACAGGTCGCGGGTGATATCAACACTTATAATGTTGTACTACCCGTTCGCGTTAAGTTTGCCGGTCGCCTTTCATACTACGCCAGCGGAAAACTTAGCGCGAACGGGCAGTAATGTCGTGTGCTTTCCGCCGCTAAGGAATTAGTTGCGACGGCTACTCTTGCGCATGATGCAAGAGATCGCGTTCCCGTGACTCTGAAACGCAAAACGTTTGCCCCAGAAGCACAGTTACCTCGTAATAATTTGATTGATGTTATTAAATGTGTATCAAATGTATGGTGTAATGTATGTACCAATGTTTCATTGAGAAAAATTACTTTCTTGAGGGGATTTTGAATAGATTTAAATTTTGTGCTAGTGTCTAACACTAGGCCTGTTTGATTATCAATTGTAAGCTTTTGGGAGCAACTATACTGTCTAATGAAATCAATTACGGTGACACGAGATCAAATTTTGACAACCCCTCATCCACTCAATAATTCTAAGTAGATATTTAGTCTTGAGTCTCCATCTAGGTTTAAAAGCATTTTGTTTAGTATTTCTATTATATTTTTTACTTATACTCGGACAGGAGAGATTGTAGATGCGTAAAATTCAATTTGCTTCAGTATACAGTGTTCAGTCGCAGAATACGTACGTCCTCTATTATATAAGTGGGCTTCAACAAAAACTGGAAAGTACTAAATTGCGTGTAATTATTTTATTATACCAGGCGGCTGACAATAATATGGTCGACCTGATTAAAGTGGTCACCTTAGATGGACGATTCATGACGATTGCAACACCTATAGCCTACTAGGAGGTGCAATTCACACCTTTATAAGAACCCCGTACTGTAGATGTTCGGGAAAACCGAAGCAGGGAGTTCATTCAAAGCTATGCGGAGAAAAACCCCTAATGGAGCTTACCGTATACGAGCAGTCCGGAGTTGCGGACGCAAAGCAGGAAGATGAATTCATCTATGCCTACCGCCTCGGAGGTATAGGCGTGATTGTATTCAGTATGTTTACTTTAGACTTTGATCTTGTCAACGTAAATTATACTCATTTAAATTGTGATCTTTAGTTTTTTTCTTCTTTACTGATAGCTAAGAACACGGAAACATAAAAATTCAATACCAATAGCATCATCTTGTACGCAGATATGTTAAAAAAATAACAGCTATTTAAAACACAAACAGCATCCTGTTTTTGTTTCAACACTTATTACATCATTAGGTTGTAAATAATGATTTGGACATAAGCTACTGGATTTTTTATTGGAACATTTTTGGTTTGGCAAGCTCGAAAACGAAACTATGATGCAAATATGTAGTTTTAAAAATTTTGAAATTTCCTGCTTCACAAGTGTATTAACGAGGTTATAAGAATGATTAGAGATACTTATTATGAAATCTAATATAAAAAAAGAAACACTTTATATTAGGGGAACATGGCGCCGATTCCTGATTAAACGACTTGAATGCGAGGACGTAAAATGGGTAAAATGTCTTTTGTTTCATGTTTTGCAGATGACGTTTTACCAGTCAATATCCATTCACGTATTCACATCGTATGATCGAGAAATGCCACCCCGAATTATTTAAAGGCAGTGAAAAAACGCCGTATTTCATTTAAGGCTGCAATGTTCGACCTTGACAAATCATAAGGCAATTTGAAGGATTGCAGCGTACGCTTTTGCCGGATTTCATTCGATTCTAATACATTATATTACTGTTATAAAATCTGCGGGGTTTTAAGAAAAATCTAGCCGTAAAATATTTTTCTAAAGACCTATATCTATTTTATGACAAGTTTGATGAGAATTAAACTCATTTATTTAGATAAAAAAGTACATTACTTGTTAAGATTTTTGCAATATTTCTCATTTTTCGAGAGCGATTTCGATCGAACAAAGTATTCCTAATCGTGTTTTGATTCGTTAAAAAAGCAAGAGTATCTAATAGATTACAATAATATAGTTTTATCAGATCAAATCGAAGAATATTTCCTAGAATAAAGTTTACCCCAAGATGAGTCTCTTTCGAACATACAAGCCTTATTAATGTAGAAATCATACTGAATACCCTTATAGCTGCTTGCATCGGCCAGCAGACGTGTAATGATTTGTCCAAATTTCGGTTTGATTCGGGTGTAAATAATCTACGAAAGATCTCATAAAATGCGTCAGAGGCTTGATCGTCACTTCAAATACGATGTGCAATTGGATCCTAAAGGATCATTCCGAAGCCCTTGAAAATAGATTTTTGTTTTATAATGGCTATGGTGACATCTAGTGATTGGGGACCACTCCCACAGTAGGTACACGTGACTATTATTAGTGATTCTTTAGTTGGTGATCTCCAATGATGTGCCTTTGTACACTCCGCTTGAAGTCGCATTTTGGTAAATCCGACCTGGACCGGTATGGAGGTCTATCAATCGTTTACGCACCCTGGTGGGCCGGTCTAAACAAAATTTATGCAGGTGAGGAATGTGAGACCCGGGCTTAAACCGCTTGTGACTGCGGAGCCCCAGTGCAGTTCATGTTGCACTTGCTTTCATGCCCCATATGTCCTACCTCCTGCACTAAGGGCAATCTTAACGATGCCACTGACAGTGCGGTTAAGATGACAACGTTTTATGCCCAAACTATCTGCGAAGTCAAAAAAAATCGTGAATCATTGACACGATAGAAGAAGACTCCGCTTGAAGAACCCGGGGTCGTAGGACGAGGGAAACCTGTGCGTAACAGGGCATTCCAAGTGTAATGGGCTTTGGAAACAGTCAATATGCACTTGAAAAGTCTGTTAAAATATGAATGAAAGTAGCTTCAGCGTGCGTGATTTCTTTGCACGAGACCGTCTACTGAGCCCATAAGAAGTATTTAGTTTTTTTACTCACCGCTAGTGCTATGATTATCATGCTGCCTCGTATATTCGTTCCGTTCTGGCGACGGAGCCAAATCACTCCCGATCCCGGAGCTTCCTCCAGACGATTCCAGCTTCCTCCTAGCGTTGACTCCTACGATGTTCTGGTTCAAGCAGCGTCTGGTGTCAATGTTGCTTAGGTTACCCTTCTGGCGGTGGACTGTGTCGTAGTCTCTTGGTGGCAACAGGATGGGACTCTTTCCTGTGGAATTTTGAGCAGTGGCGTTGAATTTTTGAAAATCTTTTTATAAGACAAAGTTTATTGGTAGCTGTAGTTGATATTATAAGGAGTAACTAAGGTTTTCTATAAACAGTTGTATAAATTAATTTTACTTTATATAAAAAGCCTTATATTAAGCAGCTTGAAGCTTAAATTATTTACGATATTACTACATAAATGCAATATACTAAGATATGTATTGATAACTATACCGCGTGGCTTCGCCCGTGTTAAACTTGTTACCCGTTCCCGCTTCCCATGGGAACATATTCTCTTTAGGGATAAAAAGTAGCCTATGTATTATTCCAGGTTATTATCTATCCCTGTACCAAATTTCAGCTTAATCCGTTCAGCCCTTAGAGCGTGATTGACTAACAAACATCCAAAGATCTTCACAAACTTTCACATTTATAATATTAGTAGGATAAGTAGGATTTTACGGATATTTTGGTAGGCATGTTATGTGATGGTAAAGTGTTTATATTTTCAATTAGAAGTCCTAAGTTTGGTCCCGGCTGTCATAATTTTTTTACACAGCGACGTGAGCCTTTTATCACAAGTAAGTTCAATTTTGCAGTACAGATTAACGGGATACAGTTGTTAGTATTTATTACCAGCTGTTACCCGCGCGCCCGCGGCCACGTAGAAGTCGTAATCGCGTAAAACCATTACCCTCTTTTTGCGTAGTCGTTTAAAAAGTAGCCTATGTTCTTCCCAGAGACTCGAACTATCTCTATACTTAATTTCATCTAAATCGCTTCAGCGGTTTCAGCGTGAAAGTTTAACAGACCGACAGAGTTACTTTCGCATTTATAATATAGTATGAAGTAGGGATAAAACTAAGCATGAAACCTATTCGAAGCTTACGAAATTGTTTCTAAGTTTCCTGCCGTATTACCCTACATTTTTCAATCAGTTCAGGTCAAGATGGTGGCTTAGACCTTGACGATCTTAAGAGGGGCTTTTTATAGCTATTGCTAAACGTTGTATATTATATAATAAGAGGGTTAATTTTACACAAAATTATTCATCGACCGATTTGTGATTTGTAATACGACATTATTGATTAAGTAATTACGTAATATTTGAGCAACTTTATGAGTGTGATTTTCAAGATCATTTTGTAATATACTATCTCATCTTAGCGTTGTAATTCAAACACACGCTCTATGCTTCATCTACACTATTCGCGAAGTTGGACGAAGTTCCTCGGCGAAGTCGCCCGAGGCGAGGTAAAGTTTTGACGAAGTAAGCCGAAGTGCCTTTCAACACTATCGTATTCGTCCAACTTTCTTCAACTTCGTGCAACTTCGCGAGTAGTGTAGGGGAAGCTTAACTTGAAACTGAAGCATCTGATTTTTATTTTTTAAACATATAATGCCAACGTTCAACTACATATTCACTTATTGGATGTTGTGAGAAAAGTTGGAAGTTGAGAAAGAGTGTACAAAATGTTAGCCCATTAACTTATTTCTTTGCGTCCGTCGTCGGTTAGTCGACGCTGTGATGCAAGGAAATTAAAAGTACGTCAATGAGTGTTTTAATACTTATAATAATACTAGCTGACGCCCGCAGCTTCGCTGGCGTAAAATTTCTTTCCGTTCCCGCTTCCCGTAGGACTAATACCCGGGATAAAAGTAGTCTATGTGTTATTCTAGACTATAATGTATGCTTTTTTTTTACGTAAGGGAAAATCCTCATGGGTGTTATGCCGGACTCTTACCGACTAAAAAACCTCACGCAACACCTAACAGCCTGTGGTTGAGAGCCCCGGGTAAGCCCTCGGAAGGATGTCCCGGGACTCACAACAGACCTACGGCCGCACAGGGGGTGGTTCGGGTGCTATCCCGCGTCTATGGGGGGTTTCGGGTGTGATCCCGCTTCTAAGGGGGGGGGGGGGGGGGGCGTGCGTTAGCTGCTCACGTCACGCTGCCGTCATGGGCCTGCTTCTGTGTCGGACCGTCCTCAGGCCCTCGGTCATGGTAGCCGATAGTCCTCGGCGAAGACACGTATACACTGCGGGAGTATAATGTATGCTTGTACCAAATTTCAGTCAGATCCGTTCAGCCGTTCGAGCGTGTAATAGTAACAAATATCCACACATCTACACTCACAAACTTTCGCATAAAGATAGAAAGATAATAAACGTACACACTCTAAAAAAATATTAATCTGTGACGAAAGATTGATTGTTAAATGTCTTAAGTACACAATACATTATGCGAGTGAATAATGATAATTAATAAATAAATTAGTGCGGGGAGTGACTGGATGCGAAAGGCGAATCGTGTATTGAGGCCCAATTTGGGAATGACGGCAGCGTGACGTGAGCAACTCACGCACGCCCCCCCCCCCCCCCCCCCTTAGAAGCGGGATCACACCCGAAACCCCCATAGACGCGGGATAGCACCCGAACCACCCCCTGGGCGAAGCCGAGTCCCGGGACATCCTTCCGAGGGCTTACCCGGGACTCCCAACCACAGGCTGTTAGGCGTTACGTGAGGTTTTTTAGTCGGTAAGAGTCCGGCATAACATCCTCTGAGGATTTTCCCTCACGTAAAAAAAGGCCCAATTTGGGAGAGGTCTGCGTCCATCCGTGGACTGCGATAGGCTACATAGGCTACATAAAATAAATAAATAAAATCATAAATATTATGGAAAGCATACACTATGATCTACATACCAATACCGTAGCGCGGGAAGCGTTACTACCTACGAAAAATAAACAAAAAAACTGACCTAATCCCTTTTTACCTGTAGACAGCTTTTGTTTCAGCTCTGCAGCTAAGCTATCGTACAAATTAGCCACGCATCTCTCTTCGTTACTCCCAGAATCCGATTCCCGGGAAACTTCACTTCCCAGGGAAGAATCTGGGGGTTTCTTGGAGGAGGGTAGAGCGCCCCTCATTTGTAGTTTGCGTTCGATGTCAGCGAATTTTTTCTGGTTCTCTGGTCGTTCTATCAGAGCTAGGAGATGTGTGTACAGCATCTCGGCTGTGTGGTCTGAATCACATCTGTAAACAAGAGAAAAAATGACGTTAAGACTTATAAGTTCTTATAATTTACCAATAGATATACTTAGATGCTTTCTATCGAAATATCATTAGTCAAAATAGACACTTACTGAAGTGGAACATCTATAATATTAGTATTATAAAGCTGAATATTTTGGTGTTTGAACTTTGAACGCTGGAACGCTCAAAAACTCTATTACAATTCGATAGTCCATCTTTTGTTTATTAAATCAAGCTAAGATGAATAGGAACGGAGCAGCAATGAACTATGTTCTGAAACGGGGAATATTTATGGCTTTTGTGAAATGTACAGGTGGGAAACATGTTGTTGCAAACGAAGTTGCACAGGTCAGCTAGTATAATATATTGGGTGTAACAAAATTGACTCTCCAAATTTCGTCACGTGACGTGGCATCAGTCAAGAAACATTACAAAAATAAAGAAAAAAAAATCACATGATTACTTTAACCGTAAATCCGTTTTAAAGGTCCTATAAATTTTTAATATCACCCTTTCTACCGCTACTGAGCGGCAGTAGAAAGCGACAACAACAGCCAGACGGGTGCTCCGTGTTTGTTTTGCCACGGCGACCATGTTACCTCGAATTGCCGCGGTAAAAAACGAATTCTTAATGTGCGACAAAAAAAAAATATTAACCCCCTTTTCTTATATTTCCGAGTACAAGTCATCTTATGAAATTTGGAGAGTCAATTTTGTTACACCCAGTATAACAATAAATATAAAAAATCATATCGGTTCATTCCTGTTGGTTTTGCCTTAGTAAGATAAATACATCATAATCGAATCATGACGAGATAAAACGTGAAGAAATGAGAGAAAAGGCAGGAGATTAGTCCTCGATAATGTTATCAGTTCACGAACTATCTGTCACGAGCTTCGATCAACTATTCTATAGGCTCAGAAAGGTCAAAGGTTTGATGCCCGCTGGGTGTAAAAGGCAGTTTTCCACTTTAATATATCAATAGAATAGAATAAACTTTATTGTACACCGATAGATTTTGAAGCGCTCGTGGCCCCGCGGACTCAGTGTTCTGTAAACGATCACTGCAGTAAGCAACATTTACTATGGCCGGATATGGATGGGTGACCACCACGTGGACCACTTTGTGACATTTATTTACGAGCGTTTCCGTGCTTCGGAAGGCACGATAAGCCGTTGGTCCCGGTTGTCAGTAAAATGACAGTCGTTAAGCCAAGTTGAAGGCCTTACGGGCGGCTTGAAAAATTTCAACTGTGGGTCGTCACAACCTGCGCCCGGGTCGGCAGCGCGTGTGTAGCGCCTCTGGTGTTGCAAACGTCTATAGGCTACGGTTACCAACCTTCCGGTGGGCCGTAAGCTTGTCTGCCACCTAAGTAGTATAAAAAAAATACAGTGAAGAGAAAGATATTACAATTTTATACATGTACAGAGGGCGGCCTTATCGCCAAAAAGCAATCTCTTACAGACAACCTTTGGATGGAAAAGACTGTTAAGAATATCAACTAAGTATTTACTTTTTAAGTAATTCATACATACATAGAGCATTATCTTATCCAGTGATAGTTCGCTCTAAAAATCTCGAGGCGAGGTGCAGACTCTATTAATTGACTATCTGTAACTTTACGCCTATTTAGTAGATATTTATATTATCTATTTTTTTTGAGTACCTATTATGTACTTGGGTATGTATTTGACGACATCACATTACCTAATACCAAGGCCATAATAACTGACAATATAATAAAAACGAAAGTGCATTTGTCCGTATGTCATCAAGGGTTCCCACACAAGCAGCATAGCCAATTCATTGACAACTTTCACTTAGTTACTTTATGTCCAGAATAATACCTTTAATCGCACTGTGACGTGAATTGGACGGTTGAATTTGTACGCGTAACTAGGTATAATAATAAGTGTATAATAATAATATTATACCTACTGTAAAGGGGTACCTATTCTTTATTAACGCGTGGAAAGCTTGTTGGGTGCTTTGCCAAACTCCTTCCAGCTCAAACCCACGCTCAAACCTCAAAACGGCACCCCAGAATATGTTCCGGATTCAGAGTCCCGGGTAAGCAGTAAGAAGATCTCCAGGACTATAGAAATATAATTATACGATAGTAAAGTACACTCTCATTCCTTCTTAATTTATACGATGGATTTCTAACATGTAAAGCCTTATTATACAAGTCGCGTTTGTTAAAACTACATAGTTTTACCAAAGATAATAATTATCATAGTATTACTATACAGATCGGCAACTCCCTGCCGCGCCACAGCTGTCAGTAGAGTTGACGTACGTGTTGACGGGACATTTGCTTAGAATTATTGGTCACACCACGCACACATTCAAGCTGGAGTTTCCGCCCTGTGGTTTTATAAGGCAAACACTAATCTTAAGTTTCAGGGTTTCAGTTTTGAGGGTTTCATCTTGTAATAGGCCGTTATAAGACTTTAGCTACACAAACCTTCTAAAAGCATAAAAGAGCTTTCTGCAAAGAGAGTCACGCAAAACCTGGACTTGAGACCTTATGGCAGAGAAAAAAAAACTTTGCTTTGTTTAGATCAAGCAAAATCTTTGTTAACGTTTAATTGCAACTAACTATTTTACTCGCTGATTAAGAAGTAAATTTTAACTATGTACTCGCTGAATAAGAAGTAAAGACACTAGTGAAAACGTGAAGTTTTAACACACACTTACATCTGTCATCTGTCAAAATTGACTTCTTAATCTACGAGAAGGTACTTTAACGGTAGAATGTCATGACAGAATCAGTAGGTGGGTAGTAAAACCCGGTCACTACAGGTCGTGAGTTCACACTTCACTGTCCGACATTGTGAGTAGCTCTCAGTAACTTGAGTGTACTTCAGACGACATGCTATTGCTTAGGTCTGTTGTTGAGAGCATGTTTCAATATTAAGCAACCATAAGGCCTCAAACTGGATGTGAGCGGTGAGCGAAGCGACGGCGTTTCTGGTGAGAACGCGATGCCAGAGTAGGTACAAAATAGTAAAGCGGCACAGCGCTCGCACACAAGCAAACCGCGCTTTGTGCGTTTGTTTTTGTTAATTCGAAGTTAAATACTCTCTTGTACTACTCAACCAAGCCAGACCAATGCGTGGAATGGCCCTTGCCGCCCGTACCCTACCTCAGGTATCGGAATCGCCTTACTACCAAAGCAAGGATGCAAACCGCGCTAATTTACTTATCAGTTTTCGTAATTTAAGCCCAGAACAAAGAAAACCCGATCGATCATAGAGATTTTCGTCACATTCGAGTCGTTTACTTCGCTTGGTTGAGTAGTAAAGCCGCACAGCGCTTGCGCCTAAGCAAACCGCGCTCGGTGCGTTTGTTATCGTGTTGGATCGAGTTGCCTATTCTCTTGTACTCAGGCACCGCATCACGGTAACCGCGCCATTGCCGCTGTCGCCACAGCTCCGCTAGCCGCTGACATCCAGTTTGTGGCCTTATGGATGCTTAATATTGAAACACGTTCTCAACGCTATAGTACTTGTGAACGGTAAGTATTGGTCAGTTATTAATATCGATATTTACCCATATAGGTGTGAAAGTTTTTATACAGCAGTAATAAGTAATACATATTGTTTGTACAGAGAGCCTTTGCTGCTGCATATCTTTATAATATAATAATCAAAAGAAAATTGCAAAATCGTTTATCTGAAATAACCCGGAAACGAGATCGGGATGCATTGAAAGGGTGTTTTTTTATTAATATATCCTACTATCAACAATTTATCATTCATTTCATGAATGTAACTACAGTTACCGAAACCTTGTCTCCCAAAATTCCTCTGCAACTCAACGAATCAATCTCAAAATTCAAAGCGAATGTCAGTTAGTCGTGACATGGCCTTGTATGTCAGCGTGGTATGTGGATATGCCGCTTGTATGACCTTATGATGTAATAAATATGATATAGGCATAATAGAGAACCGTATTAGAAATAAGAAATCAAACATCATTTCACAACAAGGGTCATGTTTACAAAGTATCGTCTTGTTAAGTTAATACGTACGAGTATACGTTTGTGCTTTGGAATTTTAACAATCGATGTACAAAATTAAACTCGTTATTTTCTCAATAGACAAGTACCTAAGAAAATAAATATTGTTGGATATTCTCACATAATATCGTCATCTAGCCCAAATTAAACTAATATAAGCTTGTGCTATAGGATCTAGACGACTAATAAAAAGACATGAATGAGGAAGGATCTTTGATTCCTATGAAACTGACTATTCATCTTTTAATGAGGCGATTCCAGATCTAGATATAATATTACTGATGGACCTGACATGGAAAAAATCAAAGTGCTCATAAAGCAAAGATTACTTTAGGGATTCATGAAGAATTGGTTACGAACTCATATGTTAAATTCACGTTTAACTAATATGTTCACAGCTAGATATAGTAATAAGAACTACACAGAAAAAGTGTTTAGAAACACAAAAAGTTTAAAGGATATATGTCTCAGAAAAAACATCCATCCCAAAAGTTAAAGTAAATTGCCGATTTTAATTCAACGCAGCAGAGAGATCTGATTTCTTTTCATGCATATTTGCTATATGCCACAGACCTAAAATCACAATAAAAACGAAAAATGATTGAATAATATTACGCAAAACGGAATTGCGCTTATCAAAATGAAACTTAAAATATACGGGATCACAAAAACTGATTATGATTTTACTATGAGAGAGTTCTTCAATGCTCTCCCTCAAAATGTCTACCGAACAAGACACCTAATTAGGCATCTGCTACACGCTCATACACAATTACAATCACAACCGATTGATGGTTTGAAATCAATATTAAAATATCATGATGACTGATTCTCAGTCATGGTGATGACGAGCCTATTAGAAGATAAGGCAGACGTCAGTCAAGATAATGATTGCGTTTGAAAGTTTTTTGGGCTTGTCTTATTAAAAGGTGAATAGTCAGCTTCAGTGGAATCAAAGATCCTTGTTCATCTGTTTTTTTTTCGGGTTCCGTACCTGGGACCCTATAATGAGACTTCGCCTTCCGTCTGTCTGCCTGTCCGTCACAAGACTGTATCTCAGGAACCATGACAGCTAGAAAGCTGAAATATTCACAGATTATGTATTTCTGTTGCCGCTATAACAACAAATAAATCAGAAAAAAGGGGGTTTAAGGGAGGCTCCTATACAACAAACGTGATTTTTGCCATTTGATGGTACGTAACCCTCCGAGAGCGGGTCCGACTTGCGCTTGGCCGGTTTTGTTTTTATATTTCAGAGCGGTGTGATAAGACTTTTATTTCCGGTCCCCCAACTACTTCTCAAGCCAAATAAAGTCTAGCTACTAGTATTATGAGACTTGTTTAGCTTAATTGAAGGTAATGGGTGGCCTGAAAATTTTCAATGCCTGGTAGTCACAACCTGCCCCTGTATCAATACGGCAATAAGTACTTTTACGTGGGACAAAATACAATTGTTAAATTGGGGACAGTCTACCCCTTTTCGGGGAAAAAGACGAGACATACTTCCTGTTTGACTTACATAACATTATATTGCTTGAAAGGTTGAGCATTAACCGGTCTTTGTGAAAAGGAAATCATTTTTAATATTGGCATCAACTTAAAACCCTCAGTTGCTATAAAATAATATTTCAAACACCGGCCAAGTGCGAGTTGGACTGCGCACAGAGGGTTTCGTCCCAAAAAACAGTAATTTTTTTTTGCTGATTTTGGTATTTTTTGTTATAGCAGCAACAGATGTACATCAGAAGTGAAAATTACAGGTCTCTAGCTATTACGGTTTCTGAGATACAGTCTCGTGACGAACGGACAGATGGACGGGGAGTCTCAGTAGTAGGGTCCCGTTTTTACCATTTCGGTAGGGAACCCTAAAAAGGAATTACCTCAACTTTTTAAAATTACATTTCAACGAAACGGCAGTGATATTGATACCATACTGCCTACATGAAAATATAATGTCACAACTTGTTAAAGCTAAATATTTTAGAAGTTCAAATGCCTCACAGCATGTTATATTTATTTATGAATGTATGTATTTGTACCTATTATGCTAAATAAATTATGTAAAGAATCATAGATTGCACATAAAATTCAGTGGGTATTCATGACAATATGGTAATGAACGAACAAGTTCTTACAAACCCAGGAGGTCCCTGCCTCTTACGCAAATACTTATGCACCATAGACTATATTTCAAATGTCAATATGACAGATACAATTTGAATTTATAATCTGTGTTTATATTAATAGTAATTTGTCTTACAATGAATGTTGCAACTGGTTTTTGAGCCCTAAAATGTATTGATATTATAATTAGTTTGCAAAGTTGTGGGTGGCTGGGTGTTTAGGAATTTGAGTATTAAATTATACAAAGGTGTAGGTACTTGATTCTATACTTAAATTAATATTATTAGAACTAGGCAGTAAACTATCTAATTCGATATTAGCATATCATAAGACTAAATAGAAGAATCTGGTTGACTAACTCATCAAACTTGAAACTACTGAAGAATTATGAACTTTTCGCAATAGATTTAAAAAAATCACCCATATGGGGTTGAAATGTATTGGGAAATTATTTAAAGGAAATATATTTTTATTTGAAGCGCTCGTGGCCCTGCTGACTCAGTGTTCTGTAAACGACAACTGCAGTAAGCAACTTTCACTATGGCCGGTCCATGGATGGGTGACCATTCATGTGATCACTTTGTAATATTTATTTGAGCGTTTCCGTGCTTCGGAAGGCACGTTAAGCCGTTGGTCCCGGTTGCCAGTAAAATGGCAGTCGTTAAGCTAAGTTGAAGGCGTTATTTCAACAGCAGGCAGTCACAACCTGCGCCTGTCCATTTAAACACGGCAATACGGCTCACCACCTATTACGTGGGACAAATTATACAAAGGTGAAATGTGGACATATAATATGCCTCTGCCTATATGTATGTATGTATGTATGTATTTTTAGAAATATTATCGCATAGGGAATTAAAACGTATTGGCAAAGTATATATGGGAGACGCAGTAAAAATTATGTTTATGTCTTCAGATTAATTTAGCTTAGATAATATTTACATACCTCTTCAATAAAAATAAAATATGAACGAATGTCTCAGATATTGTCGAAATTATAAATTGTTATGTGGTCTTGCTATTACGACTTAAGATTTCAGAATTTTCCAAAATCCCACCCGTTGAAAAAGCTGGAGCAAAAGGGTGCTTGTAACATATTCCAGATGGGCAGCAAAATTTGCGTGCTTTCTTTAGTAGTTGATGCAAACTATTTGAAAAAGTGGCAGTGAGTTTTACTGCCAGATTCTTCCACACAGACTTTGCCTATTACTTTGCTAATCTGGCAGGAAATATAAATGAAGAAGCAACAATATGGAATCTGATACTTGTTTCATTGTGACCTACATGAATAAAGATATTTTAATTATTTCAAATGATAAAAAGACTCACCCATTATTAAGTTAATTAACCTTCTTTAAAACGGTACATGAATTTACACCTTGATAATGACACACAGCGGGTGCTCCGTCGTTTGCCAATTTAATTACTCGAACAGTACAAAATGAGTAATACGATGTGCACAAAACAAGAATCGAACTGCGGGAATGTTGACATTTGAATGTCAAGGATGTTTGGGCATACCCCTTTGTGTTGTTGATGTGCATGAAAAGTTAGGCATTCGTTTAATGTTATATGTTTTGCAATGTAATGACATGTCATGCATTTACCTAAATACAATACACATGCAATAAAATAATTTTCTTTGATCCTTTTTTGTACTTTGACAAAATTTTCGTGGCTCTGATGAATGTAATATGCAACGAGGCCGAAAAGTACTAAAGAAACTCAGTCCAGATTTTTAAAAAAAGTATTTTTTAACGTGAGGTAAAATCCTTCACGGTTGCTATGCCGGACTCCTACCGGCAAAAAAACCTCATGTCACGCCCAACAGCCTACGGTTGGGAGCCCCGGGTAAGCCCTCAAAAAGATGAACCAGGACTTAGAACCTAAATTAGTTGTTTTTTTTTTTCAGATTAAGAAAGGATCAATGAAACGAAGGGTACGTATACAGAGACATGCTATACGCCCACATTTCAGCAGTTGTATTTTATTTCATTTAATAGGTGCAGTGGATACGGCCTGCTGTTAAAACGTATTAAGTTCAAGCTCCGGGTCGAGGATACATCTAAAACTATAAGAACCTACCTTCAGTCATGCACAGTGATAAGTTGATTTGAAATCAACATAGGCATTCTTTTCTCATACAGAAGCCCTTGTTCACAATCCTGCGCAAACGCAAGTAATTCGAAGGTCAACTCCCACGCAGGTAACGAGATAGCCTGTCACTTTGATGCACAATTGAACGAACAAGGTTGTTCATTAACATATTTAACTGTACATACCACACATATTATGACAGTCTTCAGAGAAAAAAGGAGTGGCCGTGAGTTTTATTGCCAGGTTCTTTTCTCTTCGGCTCTACCTATTTCGTTGCGAATCTGGCAGTAAATTTAAATGTAGAAGCAATCATTAGATGGTCATAAGTGTTACTTGGTGATCTATTTAAATAAAGATATTTCATTTTTCATTTGCCAGTGCAGTGTATACTTATTGCTGTTTAGAAGATTCAGGTTTGATCTCTCAGTGGGAGCATAATGTTTTTACGACCGTAATCTTCTTCATCGTAGATTCTTTTTGGGACTTCAAGGGCATTCTTCCGAGGACTTACGCGAGGCTCCTGGCCGTAGGCATAGTGGTAGGGCATCATGTGGTTTCAGTCTGTGAGAGTCTTGCATAGCATCCATATGAGATTTACAGACGTAAAAAATCTTATTTTCGGGACAGCGGCTTTCAAATTCTATCCAGATTTGAAACCTCTTTTCAAATCTCGAGACTCAAGATTTTTGCCTAATAAGAGCAGATGTAAATCGGAAAGATTTCTCCAGAATGGCATTGCCCTGTCCATCGTGCAGTCACGTGACTGATCAAAGATGGCCAAAGGCGGCCACAGACACTTCATCACGTAATCAGATACCCGATAGGCATAGTTCAAGAATAAATTACTAACTATGTAAATGAGGTGCAAGTTAATACCGTAAATAATGATGCTCTAATCAGAATAATCTTGATTAGATCTCTCGTTAAATTCATAACCGGATTTGACTCATTACATGTTTGGCATTCACATTGCTCTGGTGTCAAGGTTCTCATCAACTGTCTGATAATGAGCAGAGCGTACCTAATTATGATTCAAAGATGTGATTTGAAGCCTTACCTAGGAACTTATTTTTTACTACTCCACCAAGCGAAGTTGACGATTCAAATGTTACGAAAAATCTCTTTAATCGATCTAGTTCTTTTTCGTCCCGAACTAAATCTACGGAATCGGATACATGAGCGTCGTCTGCATCCTTGCGGATGGTACTAAGGCAATTCCGGTATCTGAGGTAGGTGCACGCGGTAAGGGATCATTCCACGCGTTCGTCAAGAACGCTTGAGTAGTACCTACAGCAGAAATTTGGGTACGCCCAAATGGTTAAAACGCGACCCTATATCTGAGACTTCTCTGTTACCAAGCTGAATCCCAGGAACTATGATAAACAGAAACTGAAGTTTTTACAGAAAATGCATTTCTGTTGTATAATAAAAGTTAATAGGAGCCCCATACAACAAACTTGATTTCTTGCAGATTTTCGGTATGAAATCCTTCGTGCGCGACATCGACTTGAACTTGTCCCGTTTAATTAGGTACCTCAGGTTAAAGGGTCACGTAAACAGTACCTAAATTAGGTCTTTGAGATACCTTTATTATTCGGTTCAGCCTTGTAGGTTCAATGTGTACAAGATAAAATTGCTCAGTTCACATTCAGCTACTTGCACTTTCATACCTAAAACGATCATGAAAGTTGTTTACCTTAAATGTACCTTTGTAAGTACAGTGTATATTTATATGGCAACTCATAAATACATAGGTAAGTATAATAAATTGTTTGTAACTTCAAAATGGCGAAAAGTTAACACCATAAATTTGTTTTACTGCAGCTTAAGATGAATATCATAATGACCTTTGTACACAATGTGATAACCACTTATTCTGAAACTGAGATCTAACAAGTAGCAAAGTTAATATTATAAAGAGGAAAGATTATGTTTATTTAAAATCAATAAACTTTGAAGCTATGAATAGCCGTCATTCGAAAGCTAAATTATACTGAAATAGTACAGGCTTATATTTTATCGTGCTACCTAAAGGAACGAGGTAGTAATAAAAAAAATCAAAAAGAAAATGGCGTATTTTCATACAACGTTGTAAATACGGGCATTTACAATGATATATAAAAACTTATAGATACGTTACCAACACAGAAAAATAGCAATAAAAAAGTCAGGCAATTGCCTTACTTTTCATACATGCTACCATAGGTAATTTCATAGAAATTCTTTTTATAAATGTATAAAAGATCTGTTGTTTTTGAAAGCCGAGTCGTTCGTGCATGACGTGTCGGTGCTACGGGATTCGTAGCGTGCGTAGGCGAGGACTGGGAACCAAGCTAGTCGAGTGTCATGGTTCTCAATTTGAGCCTTAACGGCTGTACTTTGTAATGTAACAAACAAATCCATTAACAAAATGGCGTTCGAATATGGCGCGAAAATACCTAGTTGTGATTTTCAAACTTCACGCTTATTTAGCGAACTCACTTTATGATTATAACAGCCAAACGTGTTCATTGTAGTCATAAAAATGTGTTTGAATATACCTAATAAAAAAATAAATAAAAAGCGCCATATAAAGTGAAAGTATTTTTTAACTGTGCACTGGCGACCATTTTCCAGCAGCTGTCAAAAGTCACATAGCGAACGGCGCGCTGTCAAAACGAGTAAATTACTCAAAATGGACGTGAGCAATGCTTGGCGGTTTGGTGAAAGGCGGGAAAAGGCATGTGTCTTATACAGCCATCGATGAATGCGCAGTGATATGTTTCGTTCAATAATAGGTTTCTATGTCTTTGTAGCAGAGGGCGTCCTAATCACCTTTGTGCTAGAAAATATTTCTATTTTTCTTCATTAGAAAGTGTTTATCTATCCTTGCATTTAAATGTGGAATGTTGCGGTATTGCCGCACCTCAGCTTGGCAATATGTAAAGCCGGCTTTACAAGCTATTGCCTAGTCAGTGAGTTTGCAAACAGATTGTAAAGTCGCTCCGTGTCATCGAGCTCTTTTACAATCTGCTTTAACTATCGCATTGTCGCTAACTCGTTAGCTTTTAAACTCGCTCACTAGAAGCTTGTAAACACGCCCGTGTCGTGGAGCCTTTACAACTTGGCAAAATAGAAAATTCGAATTGTAAACAGGATTTTTTTGAATTTCCGTCTTGATTGAGGACTTGATTCCGTCTTGATTCTTTTTATTTCATTCTTACTTCAAATCATAGTTACATCTAACCTTATTACTTTACAATCCAAAGTCTGCCTTATTTGAATTAGTCCGTTAATCCACTCCAAAAAATCCACCCAATGACAAACCAGAATCACATGTTATTTGGTTCTCGAACATATAATAATTATTACAGTTTTAATAAGGCTCAATGGGAATTCCTCAACTTTCTATGTTACCCAGCGAGCAGTATTTCTCGTTTAGTATAATTAAACATTATTTTATAAGTTCTAGAGATTGACTTAATGTCTTCCAGGAATTCCAGGTTTCCGTTTCGGAAGGAAAGTCAAGCCGTTGGTTCAGGTTGTCATTAACATGACATTCGTTAAGCCAAATTGAAGGCCTTATAAAAAATATTTTCAACAGTGGCTCGTCACAACCTGTGCCTGGGTCGGCAATGCGTATGCATGGGCTACGTTGACTACGGTAACCAACCATTAGTTGGACCGTATTTTGTCCTTTACCCTATTTTTTTGCGTGAGGAAAATCCTACATGGATACTATGCCGGACTCCTACCGACTAGAAGACACACGTATCCTGTCTAACAGTCTACGGTTGGAAGCCCCGGGTAAGCCCTCGAAAGGATACCCCAAGAAATTGTCTTCCACCTTAGTAGTATAAAATATTAAAGAGCTATTCAAATTGAAGTCAAAATCACAATAACCTTACTTTATCACCTTGCGAATGATGAATGACATTTGCGTAAACAGAATGCAACATGTTCGTATCGCAATTTAAAAGGTAAATATTTTCTTCCTGTAAAAGTCCCGTTCCAACGTCGATCGTGTCAACGCATCATTGAAACAGGATTCTTGCATGGAAGTCGCCTGCAGAACCACAGTATTATTTCTATTACCTTATCCTACCAGTTCGTGTTTTTCATTAGAATCTAATCAAGCCTCCAGCTATTAGTACGGTTAACTTCTGACAGCGCTCGTAAGATATTAAGTATAGGATGGGTTTGTTAGGGTTGATGCATCCATAAATTGAAGGGGAAAATTATATTGGGAGAGTTATCAGCCTTCCAAGCTAGCCAGGACACAGATTGAATAATAGTTACTACGTAAGCCAGGGCGCCAATTTTAGGTCATACGACGTTAATGCATGGACGAAATTTACTTGTGAAAAATCTTTTCAGGTTTTGCCGTCTGTAGGATGAGAGACAGAATATGACGACGATTCACAGTTCACGGATTCTCATCTAATGATTGAGAATCGCCACCCAGACGGGGTGGTATACTGTATTTCAATAGATTTGCGCAAAATGTAAACAAACACATTTGATCCTATATATCCATTTATCTATATTGCAATTGAATATTTACCCTGATTATATTCCAGTATGCAGGAGTCATACAGTGTTCTTACAATCATTTCGACACCAAATAACTTCTTTATGGTAGTTTATTTTCATTTAAAATACCTAATCAGGATAGTAAAAAATTCAATGATTTGTCATATTTTTCTACTCATCTGTCTTAGACAACGATTGTCAAAACATGACATGTTTACATTATTGCCAGATCGGGTAGGATTGGACTATACAGGGTTTTGTTTAGAGATTTCTTTCTCTTCACCATGACCTCATCCACTATTTAGCAGGTGCACTACTCGCAGGTGAAGCTGGGTTATACCACCAAGATCTCAATTATGTGGTAAGGCACTAGTTAGCTACAAAAATTGAGTCAGTTCCAACCCTAATCACATTGAGCCTACATACTATTTCTGGACTGAAATTACCCGTTCACCGGTTTCAAACCTCTCACAGATCCAGTAAAACTTACTTAATAATTGACATACCCATGGTATCTACTTGTATTAGATTTGATTTATAGAAGGCACTTTCCTGTACAAAATTACAAGGTTATTTTATTAATACTCAGGCTGGCGAGCTTAGAAGTATTCTCGTGAAATGCAATTTTCTATAAATAGAGGAAATTATTCAAACGTGCAGTCGGTCTTGCCGAGTTTTGGGCTGGGCTTATTTATCTATTACTTTTTTATTTTTTTTTATTGTTGCCATTGACACGAAGAAGAAGAAGAATTCAATACGTAGGCTGGATGGTTCTGTTTTGTGATCAGGAACTCAGATTCGGAAACCTAAATACTCCACTTACATACAAAATGTTAAACACGCACATGTACTGACTTTTTTCCGAGCGGAAAATTTCGGAGTTCGTTTTGATACAAAGAGAAACGACATTTGCGCCTGTCATTCGGAATTTCGATTCCGAATTCATGATCAGGAAACCAAACTTGTGCGGCCAGTTTAAGACCAAGAATATTCTGTTGGTCCATTATATGTATAGATTTATATGCTGAAGCTGTTCTGATGCTGAAAGCTTTTATATGGAGTGAAAATTATAGAAGCGCGGGTGCAAATGCTCCAAAATTTAATAATCCGATCATAATAACGACCGAAAAGAACTTGAACTTAGCATTAACAAGTTCGGGACTACTTTCGTTTGTTTTTTTTTTCATTTCGTTATACAACAATTCGGCCGCTGACCGCTAACAAACAGGTGAGCCATGTGCCTATCTGGAATTTAAAAAAAAAGAACTCGCTAACGGGTTTTCGATTCATTGAATATTCGGCACCAATTCCTTACAAAGCTTCCATCAAAACTTGTACATAGTAATCCCCACTTAATTAATCAATCCAAAGGTGATAAAGGTATCCATTGATTGTCAATCAATCACCAAAATCGCTGTTCCTCCATTGTTACATCGGCCGTAGTCGTATAATTGACAGTTCGGATATGTATTTTGTCTTTTTAAATGATGTTGTAACAAAGGTTTTTGAGATTGATGAGTGTAATCATATGTACGTATTGACAGGAGTATTAGTCTTTTGAGATAGAATGTTATTTATGAAGCTTTTGGCTACGTGCGAAGAAAAGGCGTAGAAGTATTATCTTACAATGATAATATTAGTATTGTAATAATACTAGCTTCAATGCGTACATATTTGAATAATATTTTCTACATTCTTTGTATTCAATGCCGGTTGCCCCTGCGGCTCAATTTTGAATGAATTGTTGAATGCTGAACTCGCGGTAAGATTTGAAATTCACATTCAAATTTTGAAAAGTCACCGCGAAGCCCTGCTGCCGAGATACATAATAATGTTGTTCATTCGTACCTATATCGTTTTGGTAATTTAATACGATTAGGGAATGCATTGCCAGTAGATATACCTACCTACCTATATTTTACGAATTTAATTTTTTACTAGCTGAACCCGCAACTTCGTTTACATCACATAAGGTTTGTGAAAGGAGAGGTATTTCTTCAGCAGACTCATCAAGCAGCTTGTGAAACTGCCCTGTTTCACAAACGTACACACAAACAGATATACAGACAAACAGACAAACATTCTGAAAATCATTGTTTTGGGTCCTATTACGTTCATAAAGCCCCACTGTAATATTTTTTCTTATTTATCTTCCATGTACAGACAGCGACTTCTTACGATTTTATTATATGTATTGATATGTACTGATTCAGACATAACTTGTCATTCTATACAATCCATACTTTTAAATTCACGTACAAAATTTTAAATTTATCGCAAGTTTAGCGTCAAGAATGTCCCCCTAGGTGATACCGCAGGCTACCAGCCGTAGGTCTGTTTGATGTCTTGGGATATCCTTCCGAGGGCTGACCCGGAGCTCTCAACCGTAGGCTGTTAGGTAGCATCCCTGTAGGATTTTTTTCACGTTAAAAAAAGCGTCAAGATTGAGATTTTAAAACGATCTTCCCATTTCTTGATAACTCCTTTACAATTTCAAAAAGCTTACCACATTGAATCACAACAGTAAGCTCTTCAGTTGTATTATATTAAGAAATTACTGTACTTAAAAGCTACAAAAGCGCCGCAACATTGCAAGGAGGTTTTATCCTTGCAACACAACTTGCAACACTTGACTTAGTAAATGTCAGGCGAAGATGCCACAAAGCTTTTGAGAGCTTTATTTAACTTGACACGACTTACGCTATAATACAAGGTATTTTATAATTTCTGTGCTTATGATACGTTAAACCATTGGTCTCAACTGCAATGGTAACTAACCCCCTACTCAGAAAGGGCGTTTTAAGCGTGTAATCTTAGACACACGTAACTTGAGTCACTTAAAATACATTGCGTCCAGAAGCTTTCCGCTGTGATGCATTACATTAGACAGATACGCGCGTAAAACGCTTCTTTCGGGCACGGGTTCTTTTTAACATGAGGGAAAACCTCATGGACGTTATGCCAGACTCCTACCGACTTAAAAATCTCACGTAACCTACCCAACAACCTACGGTTGGGAGCCCAGGATAAGCTCTCGGAAGGATGTCCCAGACGGGCAGGAGGTTAGCAAAGTTGAACGCTTTTTACAGACTGAAAATTTTTCAATAACGGATAGCTACCTGCCCTGCCCTGTCTGTTTCAATACTGCCATGGCTTATCATCCATTACGTGGGGCGTGTTGCAGCCTTCTAATGATGATTTTAGGGACAAGACATGATAAATGTATGTATATTTTTATGATATGCTGCCAATTTTGGTATTCAAGTCGGATTGTAAATGTAGATACAAAATTGTTGAAAACGTCTAGGTGGAAAATGGACCCACCAACATCCGCTAAACAAAAAGTCACTCAAAAAAAAGTAAAAAGCACTTTTAAAAGTTTATTAAGGCCATCATGCTTATTGATAAGTTAAGCGCCCTTACCGAAAAGTTGCAATAGGTTTTGGGTCACAACAACAAGATTTACAATAGAATACCATCCAATCACATTATTTGTAAGTTTGTAGTTAGTTTTCGATGTAGCAACCGGTTGACATATCACGTTTCGTGCCCATCTTGAGGTCGCTGCGTCCCAACGGCAACTATCGATGGAGTATTTGTTACGTGGCACGAATAACTCGGGCTTAGCCTTATGCGGAGTGAAGAATGTACGGTTGTAGGATGTCCGACTTAGTATGAACAAGATATAATTGTGCCTGACTTTGTCTGAGTGGATTTTGATGCGTTTTATTGACCTGACCCCCTTTTTTTAATGTAAGGAAAATCATCTAGGAATGTTATACCGGACTCCTACCGACTAAAAACCACACGTATCCTGCCTAACAGCCTACGGTTGGGAACCCCGGGTAAGCCTTAGTAAGGATTCCCCAGAACTCCCAAATTCTTGACCCCCTGTTACGAAGTGTAACAGGAGTTTAAGATGTTCAAAATTCAAGGGGTGTTCAGCGTTCTTTTGTAGGAAAGTTTCATTTGTTTGTCTACGTCAAAATATTCTATCTATCTTCACTATAAACACAGGGCGGAAACTTCAGCTTGAATGTGTGCGTGTGAACAATAATTCTAAGCAAATGTCCCGTCAACACGTACGTCAACTATAATGACAGCTGTGGTGCGGCAGGGACTTGCCGATCTGTATGTAATAGGTACTATTATAATCTATACATATAATAAAATGATAGAAAAGTCAAAACTGTACTTCGGAAATATTTAAAAAAAAATACTCGCTGGGTGTTCAACATAAGATACCGAAGTCGAAAATATAGTTAGAATTTTTTTTGTCTGTTTGTCGGTTTGTCTGTTTGTCTGTTTGCTTTGCTTTGTCCGGAAGGATCTCGAAAAGTACTGAATGGATTTGGTTCAAGTTTTGTACAAATATTAGCTAGGGGTAGGGTCTTAAAATAGGCTATATATTATCACGCTACATATCCTAGGGGCTAAGCAGAGAGCAATCAAATTGGCATTATAACATAATTTTCACGCGTACGAAGTCGCGGGCAACAGCTAGTGTTTGCTATAAATTGTAAAAAAAGACATGACGCTGAACTAAAGATAATTTGAAAATATTTACTGTAACTAACCAGAATTCTCTTTTCTATTAATTATGGAATTCTGAATCTGAATTCATGGATTGTTTGTTTTAATGTTCAGAATTGACTGAGTTAAATGCTTCAATGCTTGATTCATAAAAATATAAAATCTAGATTAAGTTTGAACTTTACATTTTTGACTAGCGAGTCTTTTCACACCGATGCAAGCTAGTATTATGAATCATTATTATACATGTAAGTATGTAACTTAATATACATAGTTGTTCTTACAAGCCAACCAAGTCTGCACGCACTTGACATTGTTGGTGATCTCTGTGTGAGCTAAATACCAATGGCTTATTATAACGAAACCAGCAATTTAGCTTATTAGAGAGGGTAACGGGAGTCTTAGAATAGATCTATAGGTACTTAGGTAATTGTTTATGTTTATATACATACATATAGTCACGCCTTTATCCCCGAATTGGTAGGCAGATGCATAGTAAACGCGCCCACATTTCACCTTAAAGTTGTATGTCAAACGTAATAGGTGGTGAGCCAATTGCCGTGTTGAAATGGACAGGCGCATGTCGTGTTGACACGCAGTTGAAATTTTGAAAGGCCGTCAACGATTATCTTTTTACTAACAACCAGGTTTCATTTAGATATTTCCTTCACTACGCAATGGATCGTATTGTAAAAGTTAGTCGCCTCTTACAACATCCTCGGGATGAATTGGGGTGGGGATATTTTGTACTCTATCCCGTCGTCACATGGGACCAGGAGATTTACAGTAACTAAAGTACTAACCTGTAAGCGTGGACATGTACAGGACATCCTGTAAGCGGGTTGTACAGCAACAGAACACAGGCAACCACATCTGCCTGTACCACAGCGCTGGTGATGCTCCCGTGGGGAATGAAGTGCTTGATCGTCTGCTGCTTGCCTTTGGCTGTCACATTCTGAATTATCTTCAACCCTTTGTGGGAGACCTGTCGAAGAAAAAGAACTCGTTTAAATTGAATCAGGAGTTTTTTAATACCTCTAAAGTGGTAGACAGGCATTCGGTCCACGAAATATACTTTTTTTTGGGTTAGGCGCATAATGTCAGAAACGCAAAATGACAGATTCGCAGAATGCCAAGTGCTGGCACTTACTCGCAAATGGTCAGAAACGCAAAAAGACAGATTCGCAAAATGACCGAATCGCAATATGACAGATGGGCACAATAACAGATGCAAAAATAACCACGAAGGCTAAGGCGGGAGCTCCGCTTCCGCTTTAATGTGAGGGAAAATCCTTCAAGGATGCTATGCCGGGCTCCTACCGAGTAAAAATCCTCCCGTAACGTCCAACGGCCTACGGTTGGGAGTCCCGGGTAAGCCCTCGGAAGGATGTCCCAGGACTCCCAACAGACCTACGGCTACCGCTGAGACTGTTGACCTTGTTAAAACCAAGACCCCTTTAGAAGAACCCCATACTGTTACGTGACATATTGAGTTTAAGAGCGTTTCTGTGCTTCAGACGTTCGGACGTTTAAGAGCTGCCATTAAAATAAATATAAATAAATAAGTAGCGCCTTTTTTCTTAACGTGAGGCAAAATCCATCATGGATGCTACGCCGGACTCCTACCGACTAAAAAACCTACGCCTAACAGCTTAAGGTTGGAAGCCTCGGGTAAACCCTCGGAAGGATGTCCCAGGTTATGTAGTGCCTTTTTACTTTATTCTCCCTTTGCTTTTTCATGTACTTTGTGTTTGAGTGTACATACATTCAATAAATAAATAAATAAATCACACTATTTGTTTGTTTATTTTTTAATGAATAGCAAATCACATTTGATTATTTAGCAATGCCACCTCTTGTCATTCATCAGTTGTGCAAAGATTTCGCACTACACTTTTATTCATATTTTTATCAGATTTTCGCCAGGGTCGACCGTGTAACCGCAGATTTCGACATTTTAATATGGTTTTAAACATTTATCGCGGAATCATGAAAAGCCAAATGGCATATCGAGAGGCGCACCCAGGCTCTCACCAATAGTTGTTAACACACATACCAACAAATATTTGTGTACTTGTGTCTTTTAGAGATCCTCAGTCATAATTTTAAATCTTTACACTTTCACCAGATCTGTTCAGCTATTAAAGTGTGAAAAAGTAAGAAACTTCCATTAGTACTTAATTTTTTTTAACGTGAGGAAAATCCTACATGGATGCTCTACCGGACTCCTTTTTTTTTTTTGTTTAACGTGAGGGAAAATCCTCATAGGATGTTATGCCGAACTCTTACCGACTAAAAAACCTCACGCCACGCCCAACAGCCTATGGTTGAGAGCCCCGGGTAAGACCTCAGGAAGGATGTCCCGTGACTCCCAACAAACTCTACCGGACTCCTACCGACTAAAAACCACACATTTCCTACCTACTGCCTACGGTTGGAAGCCCCGGGTACCTATAAGCCACGCAAGTTGGTAATACGCGGGAACCTTGTCATGATGACAGCTAAGTGACGTCATCGTGACGTAGCACAAGCGCGCGCTGGCCTCGCGAAGCTGCGTACGGTATTTTTTTTAGTACTGACTGCTCGACGGACATACGTCAGCAAGTGGTCACCAAGATGGCCGCCAAGCGCAATATCAACGTGCGGGGCTTATAAGCCCTCAGAAGGATGACCCCGGGATTCCCAACAAACCTTGGCTGCCACAGAGGCCTCACACAGGGTGGGTTCGGGTGCTATTCCGCGTCTTGAGTTGCGTGAATCTTCCGCGTTTCCATACATCCATACTTACAAACTTCACCGTTTAACCTACTAACATTATAAATGCGAAAGTTTGTAATTATGGTAAATGTTTGTCATTCTTTCACGCTCTAACGGCTGAACGGATCTGGCTGAAATTTGGTACGGGGATAGATTTTCTGGGATAAAACATAGGCGTTTTATCCCGGGAATAAGTTACCACGAGAAGCGGGAAAGGGAACAGAATTTCACGCGGGCGAAGCTGCGGGTATCAGCTTGGAATTGGAAATCCTTACTGGATTTCCAATTCCAAAAAATATGTGCGGAATGAAAGGAACGCAAGATATACGTCCGTCTTTGTCTAACAATAATGTCTACTATCAAGGAACTGTAGCGAAAGTTATACGAGCGTCGTACGTTTCCTACAAATAAATGAATTAGACTCTAATTCATTTATTTGTAGGAAACCTTTGTGTCGAATTCTTACATAACTCAGTTATATGGGAAATGCGATACCTGTTGATAATGAATCGCACTTAAGTACATCATTATTATTACGTAGGGACTGTGATTTTTCTCATAGTTTCCAAAGTTCTGCATCTAGAATGTAGATATACCGGATCAATATTTGGACAATTTTATTTTGTGTTTTATGGGGTTGAATACAAAAAGACGGTTAACAATGGTTTGTGCTCTGTGGAATTTTTTGATATGATACCCACGGCTGGTTCACGGGAGACAGGAAGCAGGCTTAGATTGTAAAATATACGCCCTGCCTCGGTTTTCCCAAACTTCTACAGCATAAAGTTCTTAAAAAGGTCTTAGAAGGTTCTTACAGTTGAAAAATTTAAGGCCTAAACCTGCCAATCGATTGTCATGTTATTAATAAAGAAACCTGGAACCATTAGCCATAGCGAAATATTCTTAACGCAGATCGTTCATAGAACACCGACTCTGCGGGTTTACGAGCGTTTGTAATATAATATCAGAAAAAATATTATTTCACTCACCTGAAGAGTAACCTTAAACGGTTCAAGGTCTCTGGCCCTCTCCTCCAATATCCGTATAGCCGGCAACGCGAACTCCTCGCCTCTCAGACCCCTGGACTCCTGAGCACCCAGGAACCACACGTAGTAGGAAGCTTTCTTAATATCTTTCTTTAATCGCAGCGCCATTTTGGAAGCTTATGTCATTGTTGGTGTACTGTGGGCAAAAGAGAAATTAGGTTAAGACAATTTACTACATTTTAATGTTTTCGTTTTGAAACAGTTCAGGGGATTTACATACATACATACAAATAGTCACGCCTTTACCCTCGAAGAGGCAGGCAGAGGCATAGTATACGCCCACATTTCACCTTATAGTTTCATGCCCCACGTAATAGGTGGTGAGCCTATTGCCGTGTTGAAATGGACAGGCGCAGGTCGCCGCGACCCGCAGTTGGAATTTTCCAAGCCGCCCATAAGGCCTTCAACTTAGCTTAACGATTGTCATTTTACTGACAACCGGGCTTCATTTCGAGTTTTTCTTCTCTACGCAATGGATCTTTTTGCGAAAGTGTTCCTTTAGTCGCCTCTTACGACACCCTCGGGACATTTTGTACTCTTACCCGTCTTACCTTACTTACCCGTATGTCACAACACGGGACCCCGTCGCCATATGGGGCATTTGAGAATATCTATTGCCATGGATGAGTTCTGCTAGTAGATAATACAATTGTATAAGACCGACTACAGGGTGTCATGCTCTGCAGCAGAACCACTTTGACTATATTATGTACAAATCACAGGATAAAATGTAGATAATGTCTATATTTTTGTAGCTTAATATCAAAAATTGTATATAGTTAGTTTCTTGGGAAATATCAATTCAAAGTGGTCATGCTACAGAGCATACTCTCCAGCAGGACCACTTTAAAATAGCGGTTATTTCACGCTGATTATGCACAGGTCATAATATAAACAAATGTATATATATATATTGTATATCAAGATAACATCTACATTAGTGGACAAAGGGCAATTTTAGATAAATACTTACTGATTTTAAGTAACATGTAAATATTTTATCGGAAAGCGCCTGCTATGAATTTGTAAGCAAATAACAAGATTAATACGAAATATAAATTGTATGTCAAAATAACATCTGCAATTAATTTAAAATTATTAATTAAATTGATCTCTATACTGCTCACAAATCGTGGTAGGTCTGGACGTGGACACTCTATCGCTCGAGACCATGGTGCGATCAATCATCTCCAGCGGGAGTAAGTGTTACTGCGCTGTTTCTTTCTGCGAGTAGGTCATGCTCGTGAAAGAGACGGCGCGGGCGGGGCGGCAACGGGAGAGAACTCTCCCACCCGAGTTCCGCGTGTCTTCGCCGAAGACTAACGGCCTCCATGACCGGAGTCCTGAGGATGGTGAGAGTGCTACCACCTTCCGTACAGAAGCAGGCCCATGACGGCAGCGTGACGTGAGGAATTCACGCACGCCCCCCCCCCCCCCCCTTAGAAGCGGGATCACACCCGAAACCCCCGAAAAACGCGGGATAGCATCCGAACTACTGTGGTGGCCGTGGGTCTGTTGTGAGTTCTGGGACATCCTTCCGAGGGCTTACCCGGGGCTCCCAACCATAGGCCGTTGGGCGTTACGTGAGGTTTTTTTTGTTTTGTCCATCTTCGAAATAAACCCATTTCATGGGTGGATTAACGCCTTAACGGACTAATTGGATTAATAATATATAATTCCTGAAATCCACCCCTTGGGAGGATTTTCGTGGGTGGATTGTCGGACTATTTTGATTAATAATTTATAATTCCGGAAATCCACCAAAGGGGTGGATTTTCATGGGTGAAAGAAAGAAAGAAATAATATTTATTCGGTACATAGCCTTGACATTAAAAAAACTAAATAAAAGAAATAAATGGTTTTTAACATAGGCATGCCGAATTAATTAACGGACTAAATTCTCTATCGGATTCCCACAAGGGAATCAAATACGGGAAGCGGGAACTGGAACAAATTTTACGCGGGCGAAGCTGCGGGCATCAGCTAGTTAGTTTATATATCGTAAAAAAATATATTAATCTTGCTAACAAATTCATAGCAGGCACTTTCCGATAAAATATTTACATGTTACTTAAAATCAGTAAGAATTTATCTAAAATTGCCCTTTGTCCACTAATATAGATGTTATCTTGATATACAATAAATATACATTTGTTTATATTATGACCTGTGCAAAATCAGCGTGAAATAACCGCTATTTTAAGGTGGTCCTGCTGGAGAGTATGCTCTGTAGCATGACCACTTTGAATTGATATTTCCCAAGAAACTAACAATATACAATTTTTGATATTAAGCTACAAAAATATAGACATTATCTACATTTTATCCTGTAACTTGTACATAATGTAGTCAAAGTGGTTCTGCTGCGGAGCATGACACGATACAGGCATGAAATATCAGACCAAGAACAGTCACCCGTCACTTCGGCTTCAAGAGCCTTCTAAAATGCCTCGAAGATTACATATCTCCATGATCGTTGCATACTATCAAAAACGCAACGATCTCTAAAACATCTTCATCCAAAAAAATTTTCAATAAAAAATTAAACCGACTTCCAACAAATCCTGAAAAATAAAATTTACTTAGCACAAGGTAATATGTGTTTTGATTTATCTGATTTTATTCAATATCATATTGAAGTCGGCGCCAAGTAAACCCATAGGTTTATGTATATTCATGGCACCAACTTCAATACTATATTGAATAAAATCTGATAAATCAAAATACATTTTACTTTGTGCTAAGTAAATTTTATTTTTCAGGATTTGTTGGAAGTCGGTTTTATTTTTTATTGAAAATTTTTTTTTCATTATTTTAAGTGACGGGTGAACCGAAAAATATATCTATCTAGGTAAAAGTTTTCATCAATACAAATCAATCAAGCCCAAACACAAGGTAGCTGCTGTAAATCGTTAAGGATTTCCCTCGACTGTCTTTCGGTTCCATAATCAGATCGACTCCAGATATTCATTAAATTGTAGTACATTAAAGCACTGAATTAAAAAGTTAACAAATGCACTGGTTGTCCCTACAATTTTCGGTGGTTGACCTCGATTTCTCCTGGATCCCATCATCAGATCCTGATCTGATTAAAATAGGACCACCTCAGAAGTAAACCCTATATAAGAAAGAAAACAATTTAAATCCGTTTATAATTGACGGAAATATCGGTGAACATACATAAAACATTGAGAACTTCCTTTTTTTTTTGAAGGCGGATCTATCAATCTAGGTGCAAAGTTCTCATCAATACAAATCAATCAAGCCCAAACACAAGGTGACTGCTGTAAATTGTTAAGGAATGCTCTCGACTGTCTTTCGACTCTATCATCAGGTCGACTCCAGACCTTCATTAAAGTGTAGAACATTAAAGCACTTAATTAAAAAGTTAACAAGCGCACTAGCTGTCCCTACAATTTTTGGTGGTTGCCCTCGTTTTCTCCTGGATCCCATCATCAGATCCTGACCTGGTGAAAATGGGACCACCTCAGAAGTAAACCCTATTCAACAAAAAAATAAATTTTGAAATCCGTCTATAATTGACGGAAATATCGCTTAACAACATACATAAAAAAAAATACATACAGACGAATTGAGAACCTCCTCCTTTTTTTGAAGTCGGTTAAAAACAAACTCCATCAGTATTCGTATCATCATTATTCTCTTCTATTTGTAACAACAAATATTTGGGTACCCAAATACCGTTGTCATTAACATTCACACTGAACGTTTGAGAAAATGGCAGACAGCCATTACGAAATAAGGTATTGTTAAAGTTTATCATCATTTTGAACGACATTTCTGGCATCTGAAATCCTCTTCGTCTGCGAACTGAGGGATCTATTTTCCTGGTGTATTACGCTGACGCCCAGTGTGGCGACCGGGGCCCTTGCGACGGGTAAGAGTACAAAATGTCGCCACCCCAATACATACCGAGGGTGTCGTAAGAGGCGACTAAGGGAACACTTTCGCAAAAAGATCCGGTTGTCAGTAAATTGACAGTCGTTAAACTAAGCTGAAGGCCTTATGGGCGGCTTGAAGAATTTTAACTGCGGGCCGCGGCGACCTGCGCCTGACCATTTCAACACAACATTAGGCTCACCACCTATTACGTAGTACCTACATAAAACTATAAGGTGAAATGTGGGCGTATACTAGGCCTCTGCCTACCTCATCGGGGATAAAGGCGTGACTATATGAACGTTTGGATTTTAACTGTCTCTTATTTATCCTCCTAATCGATCGAGCCCAGCATGACAAACTTGACAATTGCCACACTTTAAATAAAATCTCCTTTAAGGATCACAAAATATACCTAAGGGCCTAAAAAGGCAACATTGTACGTTTCATATGATGAAACATAAAATGATTTGCATGGTTTGTGGTTTGTACGTTATGTATTTCAAATTATATGAATTATTAAAACATAAGTCAAGCTGTATTATCACCTCAGCTGAAACGATTTTAATGAAACATATAGCAATATTTAAGTTAAAAAAATACCTACAAAATCCTTATAGTACATTTATGATCAAGCTACAGAATTTAGCTCCAACCCCGAACAAATAAACAAACAGACACGAAGAAACAAAAAAAATAGATTTGGACTCAGAAGTCCTAAATTAGTCGACTATAGTTAATTATTTTAATTTATCTCGAATGTACCGTCACAGCTGTTTTTACAATTTTATAATAGTAGAGAAGAGATGTGTTTCATATTATGAAATATACAATGCTGCCTTTTTAGGCCTGCTGGTAGTCTTTTCAAGGATTTGATAATTATACAGAAAATGAAACGGTTCATTGCTTGACCGTAAGGCCTTCCACATGTAGGTACATGAGGGGCCTCTTAATCCCAGCGCTGATAAACGAGAGAATGTTTGATAATGTCTGTGAGACACAGAACAGTAAACAATTAAACCAGATCAAACACAATGAAGGTATGTAAGTACCTTATCCTGTAATCTTGTGAAAAAATTTTGGATGAGACATGTGATTTACGATTAGATGAACTCATCACAAGATAATATTCTCATTTTAAATGTTAGAGAAAAATCTATACCTATCTATTTGCATAAAAATTAATCTGCGAAATGTAGGTATATAGGTACGCGCATAACTTTAGAACGGCCGGATCGATTTCGCAAATTCCTTTTTGTTTTGTTTGTATTAGATGTAGCCAGCGCAAGGTTTGTATTCAAAAAAAAATTAAGTAAAAAGAAATATTTATATGGCGAAACAAAGTTCGCCGGGTCAGCTAGTCTATACTAATATTATAAAGAGGAAAGATTTGTTTTTTTGTTTGTTTGTTTGTTTGTTTGTAACGAATAGGCTCCGGAACTACTGGACCGATTTGAAAAATTCTTTGACTGTTGGGAAGCTACACTCTTTGCGGTGAACATAGGCTATGTTTTATTCCCGTATTCCCACGGGAACGGGAATTACGCGGGTGAAACCGCGTGACGTCCGCTAGTGATATATAAAATCTAGAAGTCTGAGCCTTGGTTGAGCCAGTCACCTACCTGTGGTTTTCTTCGACAGTGGACTTCATGCAAACCACACGTACCTATACTTACGCAAGTCAACACTTAGTGCAACACGTAGTTCCGCATCCAAAGGGTATAAACGGGACTTTCTTGCTAAAACTCCGCTGTCCGTCTGTCTGTTTGTCGAGGCTGTATCTCATAAACCATGATAGTTTGAAGAGAAATCTGTCAATCAAAATTTTTAGGCAGAGATCATGAATTTATGTTGCCGCTTTAACAACAAATACTTACTAAGATACTATATTATGCATGCTCTCATGCAACAAATGGTACGGAACTCTCCGTGCGCAAAGCTGACTCGTACTTGGCCGGTGTTTTATAAGTTTTCCCGCTAATGCAATGTTTATTATCAATTCTTGTAAAGTTTCGTATTTCAACTACAAAATGTCAATGTGCAACGTTTACAAATGTACGAATTATGCAAGAATAACAAATTAAATTACACTGAATTAAATATTACCAAGTAGGTATGTAGTTATGTTAAAAATGTTTAAGTGATTACAAATTTATATTATTTAAGTGAAGTGACGCCATCTTGCTGTCTCTATCGTTCTTTTTTTTAATTCTTTTTTTTTGTTAATACCAGTTTCGTTTAACATACAGCCAATGCAGTAAAAAATGTAGTTACCTAAATATTTTTGGAGGCTATTTTAAAAGTATTATTTTAGAAGTATTTTCTCCAGGCAGTAGCACAGATTACTAAATAGTTACTACGTGCAGTAGGCAGTGAGTGGTGGGCACCCAACTTTGATTTTAGTCGGTAAGATTCCAGCATGGCATTCATGAGGGATTTCCACACGTAAAAAGAAAGAAAGGTTATTTTATAAGCATGAACTTTCTATAATAAATCATTCTCTCAGCTATAATATTGTTTGATTCATTTATTTTACTTCTCAGGTTTGGTCACAGTGAATGTATGAATGAATGATAGTTTATTACAAGAAACATGGTTGACGTTTCCATTTTTCGACTCCATTATGCCCTGGCCTCGAGCATTAATTGAAGATTTCTGTCTGGCCAGCACAGTTATTTGCCGAGCTAAATATAAAACGGTAGATGCAACTTAGCTAAATTGCTAATGTATAATTTTTTGTTCCAAAATTCAGAATTGCATAGAAGCTTTTAAATACTTTAAGTATTTTACCTACACTTAGTGTAAAATGCTGAGTTTGTATAATTAGTTAATAGGTATTACCTACGAATTTAATTCAATTTACTTTATAAAGTTTTATTAATAAATAAACCGCTTTTGGTAATAGTTTCTTATTCTGAGAATTTGAAGTAAAACCACAGCGTTGCTATTAGGTAATAGTATTAATTTGCCCAATATTTGACAAATTTAAAAATCAAATGAAACTGTCAACTAGGAACAACACCGAAGTCACTAACGTACCTAAAACCCACCGTGATCAAAAAAATATTCACCGGAATCGTAGGAATTCCCATCGGGATTTTAGGACTTCCCGCCGGGGTTTAATTCTTAGCGTGTAGGTTCGAAGTTGAGCAACGAGTGATGCTTGGTGTGTCTTTGAGGTCTACTAAATGAGGTTATTCGGCAGAGAACAACAGCGGTCGACATAGCTCACAGAATAATTTTATTAAAGTAGCGGTGGGCTGCCCACATCTGTAGATGAACCGCTGGCCTAGACCGCGACTTGATAAACGTAAACTAGTACCTCACCTAGGGGGTTCGGGTGCTATACCGCGTCTTTATCGGGTTGTTCGGATTGTAACGTGCGTGAATCTTTCACGTCACGCTGTCGCCTTGAGCCTGCTGCTGCCTCACCCTCCTCAGGCCTATGTGACACAGTAACACACTATCACATTTAAGTAAACAGTATCCTTCTCAGTACGTGTACCTTTTGTAAAGAATAAAGATTGCATCAGCTTTTATATTTAAAAGTACACAACTGGATAGATAACAATTTTATTGAGAACGAAGTGTGAAACTGGTACGTTGCTCATACTTATAGAATTCGGGACTTCACGCGAAACACATTTAGTTACTTACATTTTCACACCGACGTTTTGAGCACGTTGCAGCGCCCGTGGTCGCGGTTGGATAAAGTAAATGTGTTTCGCGTGAAGTCCCGAATTCTATAAGTATGAGTGTAGAAAACCGCGATAGTTTAAAAATAACATTGGTACGTTGCTGTTATTGTTAACTTTCTCTATTTGTAGGGGTTCGTCTTACAATCATGTAGCCACGTCTGTGGAAAATCTGTAACGGATGCTATTTACCGACTAAAAACCACACGTTCCCTACCTACTGCCTACGGTTGGGAGACCCGGACAAGCTCTCGGAAGGATACCCCAGGAATGTCGCGGGGGTAGATAATGGCATACAATTTTTTTTTCAAGATTTTCTATACGATATATGAGTACTAAAAGTACCCTTATATCTTAGTCAGATTATAGCTTTTAGTAGTAAGGATAAACAGATATGTATGTCTGTAATCCAGCTGTTTCTGAGCTGACCTGCGGGCAGATCAACAGACAGAAACATGGTGAAACTTCAGAAACTCTTTGTTTACTACGAAATAATAAAAACACAATTTTATTACCCTAAATGGTAAACAACGTGCCCAATACACACAGCAAAGTAAAACTATAAAGTTATCTCGCTCGATTGCCCCACACAACCTTGGTATAGTTTTAATTATGAGTTGTGACCGCGCGCACGAACAAACAGCCTGATATTAGTGTTGAGTAAGTGCACAATTGTTTTATTTCACCTTTTGATTGTAAGATCGTGATGCATTATAATTGAGGCAGTAGAGACGGGTGCGAACTTGCTTTTCCTTTCGTCTTGGCCCCTCTATATCATCTCCCTCAGTTCTGGCAAAAATTCTCTCCACTGTGTAAGAGTGGCATCTCTGCCCGGCACGCGTTGTTCGGGATCGGAAAGGAGAGGGTGGGATCAGGTTGAAGAGCTCTTCAGAACATTCACCGTGATACTTTCGGTGGAAGGCAGCCAAGGACGCTATGTTTCTTCGCTGCGCATATTATGGCAGTGTGTTCAGTCTGGATACGTGTGGTCAGGGGAGGGTTGAGAAACTAGCCAGCTACTGATACTACAATGGTAATAAGCACCCTCTCTGCTCTCAAAAAGACCTTCGTCGACGATACAATACGTGCAATAAGTTTTCCTACTGAAATGTGGGGAGTCTTCTGGAGAACACTCTCTCCTGGAGAACACTCTATTTTGGGCCGTCTCTTTGCCGAAATTAGACAGACTTCTAATAATGTCGAAAATTGTTTTGCGAAATCACAGGTCCTAACAAAATAAAATAAATTAAATTTGAAATTTGTCAACATTATCGTGACTCTATAGAGCGTTACAAAATGGATCACGACAGAGAAGAACTCCGTCGAGAACGAAGAAAATGTTTTCGTTTCCGAAAGTAACAGTTCCTTTAAATCTAGAAAGAGGCTATTTTAAGTGTTCAGGCACGTTCAAAAGAAAAAAATATATTGCATTTACTCACAGAAAACAGATAAATATATTACTTGTGAGTATACATACGATAGCATCCAGTACCATTGTGCAATAGCAGTAACTATTATAAATCATCAGATAGCATGCTATATAGTGATAAATCTGCGCTCATCTTAGCATGAAATGAATTATCATCGGCCATGTCATATGATAAATTTTCTGCGCCATGGTGTCATGGAGCATGACCGTCTCATATAAATAATTGGGACTCAAGCTGTGTGAAGAATTATAGGGTAGGCAGATGTCATAAAGTTATTTAAGTACATGATGTTTACTGAATTATGGGACTGTTATAAAAAGAAATTATGCAAAATGTCGTAGGTGACGACACGACGTCTACACAAATATAAAGAGAAAAGATTTTATTGTTTGTTTGTTTGCATCAAATAGGCTCCGAAACTACTGGACAGATATAAAAAATTCTCACAAACATTTGTGTTATCTACGAACACAGTTTCGTAGTTTAATAGTTTATTATGATTAGACTAGCTGACGCTAAAAAGGTCCTACAATCGAAGAGGGTATTATTCATCTGCTGAAGGTTTTAGTTAAACACGCACTTCTCTATTGTAATTTAAAAAAATCATCTAGAGCTCAAAAATATCAACTACGCTATAGTTATGATGGTCGGTGGAGCAAGGGAGCTGGAGTGGAGACCGCGACTTGGTATACGTGGGGTGGTACGACTCCTGCCTGATGGACCGACGACCTGAAGAAGGTCGCAGTGACTGGATGCTGAAGGCGCAGGACCGTGTGTTGTGGCGTTATTGGGAGATGCATACGTCTAGCAGTGGACTGCTATAGGCTGATTTGATTGATTGATAGCTATGAAGCTATGATAAAGCTAGATGCGCCGCGTCTCCTTAAACGAGCCCTTAGCGATAATTTACAATTTTAAGATTAGAGAGCCAAGTGTAAGTTGGTGTAATAATGTATGGAGCCGACACAAGTTCCCGCGTTTATAGCTAGGTAGCGAGGAGTCGATGCCATTCGAATCGGCGTTAACGCGCTCACCGTGAATAATGAGATGTTATTATCACCTCTCATAATAGGTGATAATAACCTATCCTCTCGCTCATCGTCCAGAGCACGCCAAAACTCGCAACTCCCTTTTATAAGTTGGAGCACCACAGGTGTCAACAACAACAATTTCATAAAAAGAAAACAAATAGCAAAAAATCTAACCCGGAAATCGAACTCAAATCGTACGCAGTTACCTTCCACTGTGTCAAAGATACAAAACATTCACTAAATAAACGGTCAAGCTTCAATAAAACGGTCAAGTCTTAATCAACTCAATCAATGTTACATCATTATCCAATTGTGTAATTAACCGACTGCAAAAAATAAAGTAGGTATTTATCGGAACTTTCACAACGCCACGGGCCATCACGATGGTATTTTGAAAGGGTCCGAGTGTTTTCGGTGTTTATGGTTAGGGTTCCGTAAAAACGTGACAATATTACTGAGCATTTTGCTGTCCGTCTGTCTGCCTGTCACAAGGCTGTATCTCATGAACCGTGATCGATAAACAGCTGGAATTGTCATAGATTATGTGTTTCTGTTGCCGCTTTAATAACCCATACTTACTTAAACTCAAACTAAAAAAACATTTATTTCGCATATAATACCTACAAAGGCACTTGCGACACGTCCATGAATAGATACAAAGCAAAGTCACTACCACCAGTTCGGAACGCGGCCCGCTTGAGAAGAACTGGCAAGAAACTCGGCGGGCTTTTCTTTAAACTAAAAACAGAAAAATCTCATAATGTAAAAAAAACGTAATTTAATCGTCTTTTTTTGGTATGGTATGGAACCCTCCAATGCGAATCCGTCTCGCACTTGACCGGTTCTTTACTATAAGTATCTCGTATGTTGGTATTCGATTATCTCTATTAGAAGTATATAGTTATATAATATCGATAAAGAAGAAGTATTTGTTATACAATTGATTCTATGTTCTGTATCCAATTCTTTAAGGAAAATTGCATCATATTATTTATACTGTTGATTGATGGCACTTGGTGGAACTTGCTGCACATATTGAAAACGACACTTGTACCTACTGTCAAATTTCATCAATCAAATCAGCCTGTGGCAGTCCACTCCTGAACGTCGGCCTCTTCCAATTTACGCCACAACTCACGGTCCTGCGCCTTCTGCATCCAGTCCCAGACTGCGACCTTATCCAGGTCGTCGGTTGCTATCAATTTTCATAATAATATACAGGGTGGAATTTAAAGACGGTAGTTGGAGGTAAAGTACCCTTAATATTGATAATGGCAAGTTTTGCTGAAAGGAAACATTCCTTTATTTTCAAAAGTAAGTAAAACTGCGTTTAAAGATTTTTGAAAAATCACCTGCTTGAGCCGGGAATCGAACCTGGGAGATGTAAAAAAAAACATCCTGTATTTTATGATACCAACCGAAGGAGTCTTTAATAAGCAACAATTTCTTTTATGCAACATAGTATCTTAAATTAAAGAAAGACCAATTAAATAATGTTTTTATTGTAAAGCTTACTCACTATCTGAAGAAAAAAAAACAGTCAAATTGAGATGCTTCCCTTTTTTTTTAAGTTGGTTAAATAAGTCTTCTAGTTTCTGTAAATGGGAATATTCCTTATGGTCAATTAACCAACTAACTTCAAAAAAAAGTAGAAAAATCTCAATTAGAATTTTTTTCTCTTTAGATAGTGTTTTAGTTTAGTTACAATAAAAACATATTTTACTTGATCTTCCTTTAATTTAAAATACTATGTTGTTTAAAAGAAATTGTTCCTTATTAAAGACTCTTTTGATTGGTATCATAAAATACAGGATGTTTTTTTTTTACATCTCCCAGGTTCGATTCCCGGCTCAAGCAGGTGATTTTTCAAAAATCTTTAAATGCAGTTTTACTTACTTTTGAAAATAAAGGAATGTTTCCTTTCAGCAAAACTTGCTATTATCAATATTAAGGGTACTTTCCCTCCAACTACCGTCTTTAAATTCCACCCTGTATAGAGTCTGGGCGAGGCCGCAGTGGTAGCCGTAGGTCTGTTGGGTGTCCTGGGATATCCTCCCGAGGGCTTACCCGGGGCTCCCAACCGTAGGCTGTTAGGCAGGATACGTGAGGGTTTTTAGCCAGTAGGAGTCCGACATAGCATCCGTTAGGATTTTCCCTCACGTAAAAAAAATAAATAATAGATAGAGTAGGTATGCTTTTTTACCCCCACAGATGTCACACTGGGCTCAAATCGACTAAAACCACACGATCTCAACTTATCCGTCTAACCTCGACCCGGTCAACTCCTCAGAAACATATCCTAAGACTCCCGGTAGACTTGAACTACCACCGCGGACTCTTCGAACAGCTCTTATTTTTCTTTTCTTATTTACATGTGGAAATCCTTATGGATGTCATGCCGGACTTCTACTGACAAAACCACACGATGCACTACCATCTGCCTATGGTTGGGAGTCCCGCATATCTCTCGGAAGGATGAGCCCAGGGCTCCCGACTGGCTTAGTCTACCATCGAATGGATTAACCTAGGGTTTGGGTTTTATCTCACTTCTAGATGGGGTTCGTGTGCTATCGCCATATGTATAATTATGCGGCGTTTCTATGTAAGAAGTTCTGTAGAAACCATAATCGAACCTACAAAAACTGATTTTATCTCTGACCGACATTTCGTAGGACGTGCGTGCCCTTCTGAGGGCTTTCCCGGAACTCCCGTCCTTAGACAGTTATAAGGAATCGTGCGGTTTTAGACGGTAGGACTCCAGCGCAGCATCCACGTAGGGCTTCCATTCATAAAAAAAGAGGACGCATTGCACTTTGCAATAAGTAAATCCAATTTTTTTCTAACAACAATTATTATTAGAGTCTGCATATCAGACTTAGGTGCGCATCCGTACACAAGTTAGGCTGTATACTTATGTATTTAGCACATTGCTGTCAGAAAAAATGCTACAAATCGAATACATAACCTAACCTAAATAAGTGATTGACCAGTGAGAGTTTTACACAATCTCTGCGGTCAGTATGTTTTATGATCTAACTAAAACTACTATAGTTATCTAATATTACATAAACACACTCTCCTTACTTGTAGTATAGATGCTAATACAGTTAATATATCTAATGAATCGCACATAGCTGCTCGTGATGTAATGGAGTATCTCAGTTTCAATCTTGAAATATTCATAGTAATTTAAGTAGGCGGGAATAAAGTGGTGCAGGGAATAAAATGTTTATATTTCCTGTTATGGTGCCGTGTCTTGTATTAATACCCTTATTATAGAGCATTTTATTACACCGTAAAGTTTGCAATTACCATTGAAAGTATTTACCGTAGTCTAGGGGCATCTATATACAGAAACATTTCAAGGCGTCTTTTGAAAATTTCTTACTGAAGACGTTTGAACGTTTGGACAACGTTGGCTGGAAATTCATTCTACAACTGACTGGTAAACGTTTTCATTGTTAAACAACTTCAGTAAATGAAGAAATTTCTTAACGCAGTGACATACGTACGAAACACATCAGGAAGGTTATGTATGAGAGCTACAGTTCCAACCATTCTGGTTGTAGTTTAACAATATATTATACCTTATAGCCAGTACTTTTAGATTATTTTACTTGGATTCCTACACCTCTGTAAAATAACCGACCTGAACGGTTTTTCATAACGCGGTTAATGCATTTGCACACGATTATGTTATGTGTAACGCACACACACTCCTGCCTGTGGATCGCTTAGCCCAGGGTAAAATGACCGTCCTACCTACAAAACCCCGTGCGGTTCCGCCTCACCTCATAATAATTACCGGCTCGCAGGGGGCGCCCTGTGTTGGGAGTCCTGGGACATCCTACCGAGGGCTTACCCAGGACTACCAACCATAGGCTGTTGGGTGTAACGTGAGGTTTTTTTAGTCGGTAGGAGTCCGGCATAACAGCCATGAGGATTTTCCCTCACGTTAAAAAAGAAGAAAAAAAGGGGCCGCCCTGTAAATTCAGGGCTCTCTTTAGGAAAGCCAGATGAGCAGCTTTTAAACGCGGTTACTGGTAAACCAATAGCAGAAAAGGTTGTCATGGTTATAGGCTAAGAAAGGCCTCTTTCAACCATGGCCTAATTAGTATAAATTAAAAATGAACAGAGAAACCCACATCACATGTGAAACAAATAATAATGACCCTCGAGGCAAGCGATTAGGTTAACACAATACTGATGGCCAAGTATGAGGTCTGACTTGGTGCTAATGGTGGTCATAATTAATGGAAAATATCACTCATTGCTTTGCCTTTGTGGCACAAAGGTACTTGCATAGACGCAACACTTACAAATTAGGACCTAAAAAAAACCTCACGTTACGCCCAACAGTCTATGGGAGCCCCGGGTAAGCCCTCGGAAGGATGTCCCAGGACTCCCAACAGACCCACGGCCGCCACTGCGGCCTCGCCTAGAGGGTGGTTCGGGTGCTATCCCGCGTCTTTGGGATGTTTCGGGTGTGATCCCGCTTCTAAGGGGGGAGGGGCGTAAATCTCTCACGTCACGCTGCCGTCATGGACCTGCTTCTGTAAGGACAGTGAGCAGCTCTCTCACCGTCGAATTTTTCTCACGTTAAAGAAAGGCACTGTTTGAATCCTGGGATGTCCTTCCGAGGGCTTATCAGGGCCTTAGGCGTCCGGCATGATATATGTGAGGAATTTCAGCACGAAAAAGCCTTATTACGTAAATCTCTATGAAGGCTAGCTATACATTTACAGTTAAATAAGTTTCTATGACATAGATCAACGAACAACCATTATAATTTCAGTTATGTGTCGTACAAAGACTGGTAATTGCTAACCTTGGCGTGTCAGAATTGACTGATGAATACATTTTACATTGCAAAAGTCGACTCGATAATCCTAGTGGTTAACGGTGAGGAGCTGCCTTAACTAATTATAACAGTAGAATGACGAATGAAAACCCTTTTTTTAACGTGAGGGAAAATCCTCATGGATGCTATGCCGGACTCCTACCGACTAAAAAACCACACGTAACGCCCAACAGCCTATGGTTGGGAGCCCCTAGGCAAGCACTGGGAAGGATGTCCCCGGACGAATCAAAACTCTTAAGAAAGGTATAGTATACTACATACATTACGGCAATATATTCTGCATTAAGGTGACAATTTTTTTTATATACCTAGCCTCTTTAAACTTATAAAAATTTTAAATGTCATGGTTTTTGTAAAATAAAACACGTTTTGTTTGTGTACTATACAGTATGTGGAATGTCTTCTAGTAACAACTTTTACCAAATTTTTCGTATGCTTATTTGCCAGGTTAGTGCCATAAAAACACAAATAAAAAGCTCCTTGTACACAAGGTTTCGCACACCGCTACTAACGGTACAAGCTAGTGACGTTTGAGCAGCGCCCGCGCACCCGTTACTCACATTTCTAACGGTGTGACATAATCACTGCTACGGTCAATCTAATTGGAGGGACGAATGTTTTTCTTGTATTATACAATTTCTGTGTTATGTAATAAGGTAATGATAGTATCTGTATCGCTGTAGGGGGTTTGGTTTCCATCCTTGATACGCAAAGATAGGTAGAAAGTGGTTTGACACTTTATTTCAACAACAACTACAACTGCATGACGAGTCTTGATCATTGAGTTCATCTCTTTCTAAGCCTCTTGCAACCTCGAATTCTTCCGGACACAAAAAAGTATGAATTTCTGAGAGACTCCAGGGTTTCATAGCCCTAGGTGAAAGCGCGGTGGTAGCCGAAGTCTGTCGGGAATCCTGGGATATCCTCCCGAGAGCTTCCCTGAAGCACCCAAACATACTCGTAGGCAGTGCACGTGTAGTTTTAGTCGGGAAAGAAGGGTCTCGTAGCCTGTCTAGCTCAGAGTTCTATAAACCTTAGCTACCAATACCCTTCTAAGGAATACTCCAACCCAATTTGGCCAAGCGAGAGGAGTTGCGGCTGCGGGAGCATACTGGTTAGACTGGTCCGCCCCGTCGTCCCGTCCGGGGGGCCGTCCTGTGCACCCCCACGACTTGTGTCGTACTAGAGGCTGGAGTTCAGAGAACCTCGTCCACCGATGATCATTTGGTGGAAGGCAATGCTGGACATCACCAGCGCCTACTCAGCCGCTCTCTACTCTCTATACTTATAGCGGGGAGCTCAAGAGTGGTGCGATGCAGGTTTGTTTTCATCAGCTCCTCAGAGAGCTACGGATAGGCCATCTGTCTCCCCCCGAAAAGAGCCCTGAACCTACAGGTCAAAGTAATTGAGCTTCCTGGATATCCTTCGACCTGGTTATAAACTGAAGTTGAAGGAATCTCTTTGAACCTCGAGCCTGTCGAGGGCTGGAAGTTCCACATACCGTCCCACTCCCAGCTGCCCTATGCCGCGTTACTTCAACAGAAAAAAACCCGAAACCGTTGCGACAATATATTGGGTGTAACAAAATTGACTCTCCAAATTTCGTCACGTGACGTGGCATCAGTCAAGAAACATTACAAAAATGAAGAAAAAAAATCACATGAGTACTTTAACCGTAAATCCGTTTTAAAGGTTCTATAAATTTTCATTATAACCCTTTCTATCGCTACTGAGCGGCAGCAGAAAGCGACAATGACAGCCAGACGGGTGCTCCGTGTTTGTTTTGCCACGGCGACCATGTTACCTCGAATTGCCGCGGTAAAAAACGAATTCCTAATGTGCGACAAAACTTTTTTACTAAATATTTGTATTTGACTTCCGATGCCAAGTCATCTCATGAAATTTGGAGAGGTAATTTTGTTACACCCAGTATAAGCTGGTCATCTTTTACGCAGAGCCAAATATAACTAATGTAATGCGGGAATGCAATACCTTTTCCACACCTTGAAGACATTATGTATTATTCTATGTATGTGTAATATGTTATCTAACATACTGGCATAGACAAAGATCAGTAATGAACGACGTTTGAATGGCATTCGCGAACGAATGATTCGTTGACATTTGAATTTTAAACAACACCTTGACATATTGACATCAATCGAATCATTTTTGAAATTCGAATGGTTTAATTTTCTTCCTTTTATGTCGATATGTTGCTTTTTAAGGCCAAAATTATTTGACCATTGTACATTTTGACGAATGTGAGTTTTGACCTAAGTACAATTAAACTTCTGCTCGTTGATGTTCCAGAGGGAATTCGTGCATGTTGATCTCCTTTTAGAAGCAACACGAGTCTTTTAAGCCAATATTATAGTTTAAAGTAATTTAGGTTTATTCGCTCTAACTGAATGGCTCCTAATCCCTCACTTCTTCAATTCCGTGCGTGAACTATTTTTAGAAGCGCTCGTGGCCCCGCGGTCTCAGTGTTCTGTAAACGATCACTGCAGTAAGCAACTTCACTATGGCCGGTCCATGGATGGGTGACCATCCATGTGATCACTTTGTGACATTTATTTGAGCGTTTCCGTGCTTCGGAAGGCACCTTAAGCCGTTGGTCCCGGTTGCCAGTAAAATGGCAGTCGTTAAGCTAAGTTGAAGGCTTTATTTCAACAGCAGGCTGTCACAACCTGCGCCTGTCCATTTAAACACGGCAATACGGCTCACCACCTATTACGTGGGACCAATTATACAAAGGTGAAATGTGGGCATATAATATGCCTCTGCCTACCCCTTCGGGGATAAGGGCGTGACCATATGTACCTATGTATTTATTTTTAGGGTTCCATACCCAAGAGTAAAAAACGGGACCTTATTCGTGAGACTTTGCTGTCCGTCTTTTTTCTGTCTGTCCGTCACGAGGCTGTATCTCAGGAACCGTGATAGCTAGAATGCTGAAAGTTTAGCAGATAATGTATTTCTGTTGCCACTATAGCAACAAATACAGAAAGAAGGGGAAATTATGGGGTCTACTACACAACAAACGTTTACCGTTTTTTTGGTACGAAACCCTACGTACGCAGGTCCGACTCGCTCTTGGCCGGTTTTTGTTGTATTGTATGCGTAGCTTCCAAACATTATGACCGATCTGGGAACTTGATACGAAATTTTGCTATGTGCACTTGATACGGGTATTTCAAGACAATTAGGAGCCGGATTTATTTATTTACCGTTTTTACCAATTGTTTATGGAACCCTAACAAACACTCAAATGCAGAAAGATTTTTCTTTATGTGACTGCTGCTTGCTCGCCGCTCTTACAGAAGCAGCCCAATATGATGGCGAATATCTCTTTGCCCCTCATAGTGGTGATAGTGGTGGGTTAGTACCCAATCTACCCCCCCCCCCCCCCCCACTTCCTCAAGTAGCGGGATAACACCCGAACCAACTACCCAGACGCGGGATAGCACCCGAACCCCATAGGCGAGGCTGAAGTGTTCGCCAAAGTTTGCCGAGAGCCCTGGGACATCCTTCCGACGGCTTACCCGGGACTCCCGGCCGTAGACAGTTGTAGGGCATCGTGTGGTTTTAGTCGGTAGGAGTCCGGCATAGCATCAAAGCAGAATTTCCACACGTAAAAAAAATAAAACAGTGCCTACATAATATCGACTTTACTTTTCAAAGCCCAATGAGATTCGGCGGTAAACTTTCAGACAAGCGTTACATTGTGTTTTAATATTTTTTCAAAACTAGTTTAATTTTGAGTGTTTATGTGTAATTTATGGTGGATTATTAAACATAAAGGTACGACAACTTGCAAAAGTGTTGGAAAGTGATAAAGCGCAGTGAAACGCGAGTTTTTAGGTTTGTCGACGAATTCCACAGCAAGCCCTAGTAAGGTACCACCGCCTTACTAGAGTAGAACTTAGTCCAAACTTGGACATACATGAATACGCTGCTCATAAGAAGAATCATAACATGAAAATGATTTATATTTTCACAATGAAATTTACTTGACTTTCGCATACTCTCAAACCGAGAAAGAAAAGAAAAAAAAAGCCCAATGAGTACCATTTGGGTCACACGAATACAGTACTACCCGTTCGCTCTAACTTTGCCGCCGGCGTAGAGGCGTATACCCGAATTGTTAATTACACGAAGTAAATTGACAGTAGCTAATGTCACTTCGTCATAGAAAATACGCAACATTGTATGAAGAAGTGACATTAGTTGCTGTCAATTTACTTCGTCTATAAAAAAAATCGACTTTAGTATGGAGCCGAGCGGCAAAGTTAGAGCGAACGAGCAGTAGGTAAGGCTTGTGGGTACTCACGACCGAACTAACCGTGAGTGATCGAAACAATGGGTTATTAACACTATACTAAGGAAGTTGGCACTTATAAGTTCACTATATACGTACCTACACATAATAAAGTGGGGACCAATATCAACAGGTTCAAAAAACTTCTAAAAATCCATATTAGCAAAAGCTCAAAAAGGACCTATACTCTGTAAAAACTAGGATGATAATTTTGACAGCTCTTAGTAGGGCACCCCATAGTGTCCAATCGTTAATTAATCTATTCGATTAATCGATTGCGTAAAATTTTAAATTGATAGTTACAAAAAACCCTTTTTATTATTTTAGGTAATTAGGTAAATATTTATTGTTTGTTTGTGCAAATACATATGACCATTTTTCTCCAAAACCGTATAGCACTCCCACATGTTTTCGGAACGATCCCAGGTCCCCCGAAACAACAACGCTATTATTAACTTTTTTGAGGTATTTTTCATGTCGGGGATTTTTAAATTTTGAAGTCGGGCGTTTTAAATTATTTTATCCTTTTTTCAATTAAGTAGGTACTTACTTTATAACCGTACTGGATTTTTTCAAAATTTTTAATTTTGTTTTTTTTTTAACTGTTTGAGCAAGAGTTATCACCGTAACACTTATCTAAGAACATGTGGAAATATTCATAGACATCATGCCGAACCCTTACCGACTAAAACTACACGTACTCTACCACGGCCTCCGAATGGGAGCCTTTGGTAAGCCTTCGTAAGGATGTCCCAGGCAGATAGAAATGTATTGAATCCACTACCCTCCTTGCGGAAGACAAGAAAGATAATTGGACTTATAGCAAAGACAATATAATAGTATTAGATACAGATCGGAAACTCCCACTGAGTAAGCTTCCCCATCCCCCCGCCAAAGTTGATGTGTCTATTGCCGTGTTAGTACTTGAGAGAGTGTCACTGCGGTGCATTACGTATTACTACCTACGTACTTTGGCACGGTATTGCTTTGGTTTAATTTGTGCTTAGCCGAGGGTAGATTTGAAAAAAAGGTAGCTACATTCATGAGATTGCGTTCTGTTCCTTATTATTTTGTTTCCATAGCTAGTGTCCCTAGTATACTCACACACACATTCAAGCTTGATTCAAGCATTCACATTACGTGTATATTATTGTGGGTGATAACGAACATTTTCGTATGGAGTTTCCGCCCTGTGCTTATAGATAAGGGAAACACCATTTTTCTTTACAACAAGAGATTAATAATACTCCATTAGCTGGAACCAGCCACATTACGGCGACACCTATTGTAGTTTTTAGCACATTTCTAGATAAAGGAAAGTAGGAAGCTAAGCGGAAAACCTCCGCTAATTATACGCATAGATGGCACTGCGGATTTTTTGTTGCGCGCGAGTCGTTCGCTATGTTCGAAGATTATATTATGGTATGTTTTCTTTGTAATCTATACTAATATTATAAAGAGGAAAGATTTGTTTTTTTGTTTGTTTGTTTGTAACGAATAAGCTCCGGAACTACTGGACCGATTTGAAAAATTCTTTCACTGTTGGAAAGCTACACTCTTTGCGGTGAACATAGGCTATATGTTATTCCCGTATTCCCACGGGAACGGGAACTACGCGGGTGAAACCGCGTGACGTCCGCTAGATATCTATAAGGCAATTGACCAATGTAGATCATAATCTTAAACTAGACGTTTAACTACACTAATAATATAAAGATGTTGATTGTCAAATTCTTTTCGCATTTGGAAGTAAAATTATTCTGAAGTTTTCTAATTTTATCTTCTAATCTATTTTTTTTTTTCATATCAAAAGTTTCTATGAAAACTCTCCTGCAATCTCTGCCGTCATCCTCCCCCTTTTTTTTGCGTGAGGAAAATGCTATGCCGGACTCCTACTGACTAAAAACCACACGTATCCTACCTAACAGCCTACGGTGGAGCCCCGGGTAAGCTCTCGGAAGGATGTCCCCAGGAATTCCAATAGTCATCCTCCCTGGAAATATAGAGCATGTTTTGTCTATTGTCTATCTCTGTCACTCCTACACACCTAAATAAAGAAAGTCGCCCAAATAATTATTCTGTATTGCCCAAATCATTTTAAAAATTCCGATTACCATACAACACGTCTGTATATGAATGAACTATTAATCAAACAATATAATGATGTAACTATAAAAAGTTATAATATAATTATTATTCTGTGCACGAAACAACATGGCGCAACTTCCCATAACGGAAATGTGACGTCACTTCCACTTAGCGTTTTCGATTTACGACGCGTTGACAAATCCAACTTTGTCATTATATGTAGGTTTATGATGCTTTTAATTAGAGATGCGCCGAATGTTCGGCCGAATATTCGAATTCGGTACATTCGGCAGGTTTTAGAAAGTTCGTATTCGGCCGAATATTCGGTTTATTTGCCGAATGATTACCGAATGTTGTTATTATTATTAACGAATTAATCTTTCTTGGAATTAAAATTTCCCATAACTAACCTCATGGTACAGTGATCTCTTGTGACGCTCAGTAACTACTTCTCTATAAGTTGCAAGTGCGGCCGTACATGGAGTACTGCTGTCACCTCTGGGCGGAGGCACCAGAATATCAGCTTTGTCCATTTTACTCGGTGCAAAGGCGACCTATGAGAGTGGTCAACGATTCCAAGTCTGCAGGTGGCATGGAACCTCTTCGCGACAAGAGAAACTTGGTGTCCTTATGCGTGTTCTACCGCCTTTACAACTGCTCTGAAGATTTTTTGAAATGATGCCCACGGCTACATTCTACGATCGCGCCGCTCGCCACAGACAGGGTGTTCATCCTCACACGTTGCATCCGGAGCGCTCGAGCACGGTAAGGTCCGATAGGGGCTTTCTTTCGCGCGCGTTTAGTTTGTGAAATGATCTCCCTGCCTCGGTTTTCCCAAACGCCTACAGTATGCTGGGTTCTTCAAGAGGGGGTCTTAGAAGGTTTTTACAAGTTCGGCAGCGCAAGTGTAGCGCCTATGGTGTTGCAAACGTCCACCGGTACATCTGGTAGGCCGTATGCTTGTCTGCCACCTCAGTGGTATTAAAGAACACGCAGTCATTTAGATAAGGCCAATCTGACGTCTAAAAAAAAAGTTCGAAGTGCTCAACGACGCTTACCTAAAAATGCCCGGTTTTCGCCATGAGCAGAGCAGACCCATTATTCAATTCGTTTAACTCACAGTAAACTCGCAAAGTCTTTGTTTTCCCACCACTAAATGGTCGACATGAAATAATAAAATATGTTTTTATTTCATTATTGGACTGAGTGTTAGAAATTGTTGGATTGAGCTGACTCAGTTTTCGATGGTGATTATGGAGTCCGTTTTCATCTGTTCTTCTTTAAAATACAATATGCACCTCACTTGATTTCGTGTCACACGACATTTTCATTAATACGCTACAAAACTCGACCGCACACAACCAGTCCAAACCTCCAACTGAACTAACTCTCTATGAAAATGAACAGTACACGAAGAATAAAAAAAAATTTAAAACTCTTCGTTGCTGGAAAACAAAACTCATTTCATTAAAAATGAGCCCGTTCAGCTCACTATCTCAAGCTAATTATTCTATCGGCGCGTGTGGCCACACATGGAGTGTGTTGTCATTTTGAGCTGGTGCTCCTAAATACCACTTTCCCCATTCGACTCGGTATGGAGGTATGCTATGAGAATTATTAACGATTTTCTACTTAAGGGCCTTCGCTTTTTTACAGCTTAAAGGATCTGCAGACCTAAGCGAACCACTATATAATAGCAACAGAGTGACGATTCCCTTCATGGACAGAGATTTACTGGTGAAATATTTGTGGCTAAAGTTGCAAAAGACATTGCGACTAAATTTTCTTTTCGCTTGCAAGTGGTTCGATTGAGTGTTCGATTGGTGAGCGCTGCCTGCCAAAAGAATGTCGCCAGCCTCGTCGACTGACCAGTACTAACCTGTTTACCGCGTTAATTTGAACCGAATAGTTCGGCCGAATATTCGGTTCGGTACATTTTATACCGAATATTCGGCCGAATGTTCGAATTCGGTTCCACCCACATTCGGCGCATCTCTACTTTTAATCCAATTTTTATCATACACTAAGATAATATAATAGTATTACATACAGATAGGCAACTCCCTAGCCCCACTGAGCAATCTACCCACTGATCTGTATTATAAACCACAATCTACCCCACCCCCGCACATCTGTCATATAGTTGGAGGGTATCTTGAGGGAACGTTTGCTTAACCTTAGTGATCACACACACACATTCTAGCTATTTGGTAACGTGTTTTAGTGTATGTAATACATTTTTAGCTACCTATTTATCTCAACTCTATGTTATATTCACAGAATCGACACTAATATTATGTAGCTCATAGATTATAAAACTCAAGGCAGATGACGCTTACCGATCAAGAAAGTGAGACCAAGAAAGCAAATACTAAATGAAAAAGTGACTGCGTCGACTCTCTAGAAATGAATGATAGAAAGAAATGAATGTAACACGTGAATAATAACGTCTTGTACATAATACAAAATAAAATGAGAAATCATTTTTTATGTATGAACAGTGTTCAGCACTGCCACGTTACAGTACCTAACTACTCACTTAGGATTTAGTATTTGCTTTCTTGGCCTCACTTTCTTGATCGGTAAGCGTCATCTGCCTTGAGTTCTGTAATCTGTGAGCTTTATACCTAATATCGATTCTGTGAATATAACATAGAGTTGGGATAAATAGGTACAAGGTCTGACCTTAACATAACAGCGGCTAGGTTGATACGGCCATAAAATTAACAAGTATCATGCATAAATAATGTGTGAGAAAATATACAAATATTTACCTTAATAGTAATTATTGATGCCCGCTCAGATTTTCTGTAACAAACAAGATTATACCGTTAGATCATTGGCTGCACGTGTTCATAATATTATTGAAACTAGAGGCCCGTTGGTCATTGCCCAAGACTATATATAGGTCTCCATGACCGGGGGCCTGAGGACGGTGAGGGGGCTGCTAACCGTCCTTACAGAAGCAGGCCCTAGACGACAGCGTGACGTCAGAGATTCACGAACGCCGAATAATTAACCACCACGACGCGGGATAGCAACCGAACCTTCCACCCTAGACAGGTGAGGCCGCATTGGTAGTCGTAAGTCTGTTGGGAGTCCTGGGGTATCCTTCCGAGGGCTTACCCGGGGCTCCCAACCGTAGGCTGTTAGCAGGATACGTGAGGTTTTTTAGTCGGTAGGAGTCCGGCATAACGTCCATGAGGATTTTCCCTAACATATAATAAATAAAAAGGCCCGTTGGAAATCGAAACTTGTCAGCAATTCATTAAAATTTGATAGCAATTCACTACAACACAACAACTACCTTTGTGTACTTCTTCATACAAACTTTAAGTATGTCAAATTTCACGTTCATCCGTTAGAGCATTTTTAGGGTTCCATACCCAAAGGGTAAAAATGGGACCCTATCACTGAGCCTCCGCTATCCATCTGTCTGTCACCAGGCTATATCTCATGAATTTTTCACGAATGACGAAAAACAACAATACAACGAAACAAACGTGATTTTTTGTCGTTTTTGGTATCCCTAGGCAATCTCAAGGACCTTGACCAGCCTTGGCCGCCAGCCCTTTACTACCCCAACCGCTAGACAGCTGAAATTTTCACGAATGATGAAAAACAACAATACGAACGTGACATTTTGTCGTTTTTGGTTTCCCTAGTCAATCCCAAGGACCTTGACCAACCTTGGCCGCCCGCCCTTAAAAACGCAAAAAACTATATTTTCCTATGTTTTCATAATAATTATAGATTTACAATGTCACTGAAAACAAAGTCATTTCCTCTGTTCTAATGAGTAACTGCTCTAAATTAAATCACTTTAATTTAAAACTACTGTAAGAGGCAATCATTTTTTAATCTAGGCAATCTAGTTCAAGTGATGGTAAGAGCCGTTAGCAGTACCTTATCGCGGGATCAACGACCGCTGATAAGGACTATTAGCATATTATAAAGTAATACGATGAAGATGGGCATAGGGATGTACAGCGATTGTAATTTATATCGATAATTTTCTGTCACTTGCAACAACCACGACGACCGCATGCTCCGCTTTGAATGTATTAAAATTGTACTCTCAAAAGTTGACACAAATGATATCAATTCGGTACATTTTTTTTAACAAATATTGCGATTTCATTTCAGCGGTGGCCTGATTTTTGAAAAGTTAAAACTATCTATTGTTTAAACTGTCTATGTTTTTGGGGGACTATAAAAAAATGGTAGGTATGTGTAATAAATAATGAATGTCTTTCTTTTTATCTTTTGGCAATTGTGTGCTTCTTTGTACCATAGCAACAGAATACTCAAGTAGTACGTACTTAGTTCTCTATAACGATATAAAAATCTAACACAGCTCTTGTGATCAACGAAATACTTCAGTGTCATTGACATTAGCATATAAAAAGAACTACAAAACATAAATGGCAAGTACTTAACTCTGTCCTTTTTATATAAATGGGAATGACTCATGCCGTTCACGTATTCCTGTGGTCGGAGTCTTCGTGTGGTTATGAAGGTAAACTTGAAATACAGCATTATAAGACCGATATTATAAAAAAAGAAATGTAAATGTTAAAATGGTTATGGCGTTGCGGCGAATACGATTAGACGGCTTTAGAAATGTCGATGGAATATTACCTATGCATTTTTTTGACGTTTTCTTCTTAGGCGTATTATAAGTCCAGCGAAGGGTAAAACACATTATAGTTTTATGTGATTATATTCTTTGAGAACGTGACTGTTGTCTCAATCAGATATACATAATAATTATGCCATCAATCGCCTTTAAGGTGCCACTTTTCGACACAGTCAAATTAGATTATTGCAGTCCGCTGCTGTTACGCCTCTCCCAATAATTTTGGGAGGGTGATTGACATCATTGTACCAAGCTGGTCTCACGGATTGATACAGGGTTTTGTTATTAGTGCTCCTTGCCTTCATAAAGACCTCTTAATTAGCTGGTGCACCACTGGCATGAGAGGCTTATTTGAACGTCTAAGATCTCGTTACAGCCCCACTGCACGTTGATCAATTTAATGGACTGTCTACTACACAATATCTATTATATAAAAATAAGTCGGGTTTTCCTTCCTGACGCTATAACTTTAGAACGCACAAACCGATTTCCACGGTTTTGCATTCGTTGGAAAGGTCTCGGGCTCCGTGAGGTTTATAGCAAAGAAAATTCAGCAAAATTTCACATACAGCGCCATCGCGGGCGAAGCTGCGGGCATCAGCTAGTAATGATATAAAAAGTAATTAAAATACATATGTATACTTTCATAAGTAAAATTGTTACAATCAATTTTAGTAACTCTTTGTAATATATAATTAATCGATATATCAGGATAATTATAATAACACGTCACTATTTCAGCCCCGAGGCGCTAAAAGCGCTTCCTATTCCTACACTACATTCTAAAAGGTCAATGCCCCTTCAACCATTGATTACTGTACATCATTTCGCTCATAATTATAGTACTAGTGTTGTAACTACTCCCTCGGGCGCAATCGGCAGATATCAACACGTTATCGAATCGAATATTAATCGATTTGAAGAGTGACTCGTCCCCTTTCTATCGATCAATGTTTCTAGTGGTATATTTTACAACTCATTGTCATGTTGCAATACTATTTTATGTGTAAGAATGGCAACATCAACTGTAATGGTTTGGAAGTGTCCAAAGTTTGGCCTGTTTGATGATTTTTGAAGTAAAACTTCTTTAGGCGCGACCTAGGGAGTAACTCATTTTTTTTCTGACGGAAGTAACGCTTTCGAATTTTGAATAGTGGAAACGTAGCTGCCGCTATTAAAAATTCGAATGAATGATATTAATATAACATTTGATGCCGTCAATGGCAAAGAAGTTTTAGTTCAATCGCGCGTAAAGGTTACACGCACACACTTTTTTTTTAATCTATCGTATATAATACGCTTGTGACAACTCTTACTATTTTTGGGATCCGTACCCAAAGGGGAAAAAAGGAACCTTATTGAGATTTCACTGTCCGTCTGTCTATCTGTCACTACCGTAGCCTATGGATGTTTGTAACACCAAAAGCTACATACACGCTGCTGACCCAGGCGCAGGTTGTGACAACTCAATGTTGAAGTTTTTGAAGCTGCCCATAGGATAAACATGAAAATGTTCTTATATATTTCTAATTATAATATACATGAAGGTTGTCTGGAAGAAATTGCATTTAGCGATAAGGCCGAAGAAATTGCATTTAGCGACACGTATTCCCTATTCATGTAATTCTTAATTGATGTTCAATAAAGTATACTTCTATTCTTTTCTGCATTAATTTAAATAGGAGTAAATATTTGTGAAACAAAGAAAAAATGCTTCCACCTGGGTTTCAAACCGGAAGCTTCAGCAATACCTATTGATCAAAACATTATCACTGCGCCACTGAGGCAGATAATAGTTGATACTATTAATTTTAAAGTTACTATCTCATTTCATTATTGTGACGAAAATTTAATAAATAAATTAAGTTTCTTTATGAATCTCATCATCTTCGTTGTTTTGACCGTGAACAGAATCTAAATGAAGGTCTACTTAAACAATCTATAAAATTGATTATGATTAGTAAAATATCCATAAAATTCTTACATTTCCGCCTTTAACACGGAAATGAAACAAAATAGAAACATCTGTTATAATAACTATTCGAGGTGTGTCATCCTTCTGCCTATACGTTTGGGGGAAAAGACGTGATAGTTGTTTTATAACTTGAACTTACCTACTTACTCGACTGCCTCGTGGTCCAGCGGTTAGAGTACCTGACGATTCGGAAGTCGTGGGTTCGATTCTCACTCAGTACAAATCTCTTTGTGTGACGAGCACATTGATTTATTCTGTGTCTGGGTGTAAATATATGTAGTTAGAAATATATAAGTATGTTTATCAGTCCTTTAGATCCTATAGCACAAGCTTATATTAGTTTAATTTGGGCTAGAGGATGTTGTGTGTGAATGGTGAAAATGTCCACTAATATTTATTTTTGTTATAACTTCCTCTGCGTATTCTGTAAAAGATCAGTCGGTTAACATTTAACTGATGTAAATATCCTGAAGGATGCTATACCGGATTCTTTCTAGCTAAAACCAATGCCCAGTTTCTAACTACGTCCAGGAGTCCCGGCTCTTCGGAAGGATGTCCCAGGATTTACGTTAAGCATAATACCACAGTATAAAGAGAGAAAAAAACCTACTGTTGGCTGTGATGATAAGCTTCGGTTGGTTCTGAGTTGGTTGACCGTTTGTGGTGACTCAATTTACGAGGGTAATCGTACGAAATCCCTGCTAATATTGTAAATGCGAAAGTAACTCTGTCTGTCTGTCTGTTACGCTTCACGCCTAAACGGCTGGAGCGATTGAGATGAAATTTGGTATAGAGATAGTTCTGGGAAGGACATAGACTACTTTTAAACCGACTGTGCGAAAGGAAGGTTATGGTTTTACGCGATAAACGACTTCTACGCGGTCGAAGCCGCGGGGATCAGCTAGTGCAATATAATGCTGCTGGTCCCGTATGCTAGTAAATACTGTAGTTGTTATGATAAGTTAAAGGCTTTATAAGTGGCTTGAAAATTTGTTTTACCTAATTAAAAAAAAGTACGCGCCAACTAGTTTGACATTTAGACACCAAAAAACGGTAATTTTAAATTATTTGCTCGCACACATTAAGTAGGTATAAATTTAACGAAAAACTTGTTGAATACGCACGGATTAGAACTTTGTCTAATTCAAGGTTTGTCAAGTACTTCCTACTAAAAATAAACCGGCCAAGCGCGAGTTGGACTCGCCCATGAAGGGTTTCGTAGTAGCAAGTAACATAATATAAAAGTTCTTACAGTTCGTTGTAACTTGGATTGATGTTTTAACACGTTCACATTGGTAGTGATTTTTCTAACTGAAAATTGCGGTTTATGACGTATTAAAAAAAAACTACCAGCTCTATCTCGTTCAAACCAATTTTCGTTGGTAGTTTATATGGCAATGTATATCATACATTTTTTTTTAGATTTATCATTCTCTTAGTTTAGAAGTTAGAGGGGGGGGGGACACACATTTTTCCACTTTGGAAGTGTCTCTTGCGCAAACTATTCACTGTAGAAAAAAATGATTTTAGGAACCTCAATAGCATTTTTGAAGACCTGTCTATAGATATCCCACACGTATGGATTTGATGAAAAAAAAAAATTTGAGTTTCAGTTCTGAGTATGGGGACCCCCAAAATTTACTGTTTTTTTTCTAGTTTTATATAAGAATCTTAATGCGGTTCACAGAATACATCTAGTTACCAAGTTTCAATAGCATAGGCCTTATAGTTTCGGAGAAAAGTGGCTGTGACACACGGACGGACAGACAGACAGACAGACAGACAGACAGACAGACAGACATGACGAATCTATAAGGGTTCCGTTTTTGCCATTTGGCTACGAAACCCTAAAAACGTTAGGTACAAGTAGGGTTTTTGTGATCATAAAAAATCCGAGAATAGTTTTACTTAACTTTAGGCTGTATGGACTGAGGTGCTTTGCTTGCTATATCAGGACTAATATTTTTTTTCTCCATATCCAAAGTCTGGTCTGTTTCATTAATATTTTTTTGGCAACATTACATATTTTTGATGAAATACGAGCTTAGAAAAGTTATTCAAGTACTAAATAGATAAATGGTCATCAGGTGCGACCAGCAACGGATCCTCTCCATCTTAGTAGAGTCCTCTATACCAAAGACGTCTCAATAACTAAAAGTTGAATATGTTATTTTGAATGAAAAAAAACCTTACAACACTATTTTTTGATTGACTTCGCATGTATCGATTACGAAATACCTCAGCAATAAGTAAATACAAACATTGTAATTATAGGCGATAAATAAAATGGTGACCATGTATTTATTGGCAATATTCTATCATTTGATTATTGCGTTAGATTGTTATGGGTTATTTAGACAGTTCATTTGCTCAGGACTTTGATCGTTACATTTTACTTTAAAAAAAATACACGCTGATATAAAGAAATAAACGCATTACAAAGATTCATTGTTATTTTATTAGATACTAGCGGACGTCACGCGGTTTCACCCGCGTTTCTCCCATTCCCGTGGGAATTTGGGAATAAAATATAGCCTATGTTCACCGCAGAGTGTAGCTTCCCAACAGTGAAAGAATTTTTTAAATCGGTCCAGTAGTTCCGAAGCCTATTCGTTACAAACAAACAAACAAACAAAAAAACAAAAAAAATCTTTCCTCTTTATAATATTAGTATACATGTAATAGAGAGGGGGAGGGGGGGTAGTTAAGGTACATGAGTAGGTCCTGTGAACCTGGACTACCAGTTGGCAAAACAGTAGAAAATAATGAAGGTGTCAGTTTGCTGGTATTATGACAGCCCGTTAGAAACAAACATTATTTTAATTTAAACAAATTGTAGTACTTCATTTAAGCTGAGAGTGACGTTTTTGACAATGTTGCCAACATGCAAAATATTAGTTCCGTTACTAGATTTTTGCTAAGCTATAAAGTACGGCTACAAAAGATATACGACTGGCAATCAGGATACCTAGCTTTCATTATCTATAACCTGGAGATCTATATGCAATGTAAATTTCAATAAAGACTTTTAAACCCACCTGTTGGCTCAGCGTTAAAAGTCTTTCATCGCGTTTTATACCCGGACCCCCTACCATATAAACCGTGACGATTAAATCCAGGTTTATACATATTACCGCTAACCTAAGGCTGCGTGGAGGTCGTATAGCCATAACACCGTGTAAATAGGAGCGATTAACTCCGTCTAATGGGATGGCATTTTGGTACCGTTATCGAGATAAGTAGGTGACGAGAAACGATTAAGATGTGCACACATGGCTACATCGCTTCGTTACTTAGGCAACTAGATTTTATAGAGATATTCTCGGGTCGGAGAACTGCATGAAGCCGTATGCGACTCCCAAACTGAATTTCGACAAATCCCAACACTACTGTACTCCGACAAAGCGTTTCTTCCTTTGTCGGAGTACAGTAGTGTCGGGATTAAGTTGTTACGATCTAAAATATTGTCGAAATTGAGTCGTGTCGGAGTTTCATGTTGTCGAAGTAAAATCTTGTCGTAGAAGGATTTGTCGAAATTCAGTTTGGGCTGCGCCGTATCCACTCCTGTATTTTTGCCAATAGCGGAAGATCATGAAATTGACACCCTTCCTCAAATATGTCCCAAAATCATTTATCTTCATCGCAAGGATCCCCCAAGCCTTTTGAGAGTTATAGTGGTAAGATCAAGTAGTGCGGACAAGCGTACTCAAGCACCGTACCCCACAACACTGCTACACTCATTCTGCCGATCCTGCTAAAACCTTTATGATCGAGACAAGGAAATCCGAGGCAGGTAGTAAGTAACTTTGATGTATGTAATAAGTTTGTTTGAATACCTACATGGAACTCAGCCTGATTAACTGACAATTAAAGTTACTGCCCCATTCCCTTGGTCAGTAGCAGAATATTAGCCTAGCCTTAATATTTTCAAAAAGGACGGTAGGCTCCCGATAACACGGGACTAGCCTTTGCGAACCACCGCATACAAAAATATTCTGCCAGTTTTCATACAAGTGAAGGGGGAAACACAAAGACATATAAAATTTCATTGCATTTAAAAATGTATTATTCGACAAACGCGTAATGGCTGTTGTGTGTTAATTGTTATTGTACAGTCAACTACAATGTAATGTACTAGTTTAATCATATAAAATGATGTACTGATGTACAGGCTTTTCATAAAGCCAAAACACCAAATGGTCATGTGCAATGGCAGAAAACAATGCTTAAGTAAGGCGCATCCTGTGGTTAGATGATCTAAGCCCGAGACTGATACGTTCAACTCAACAAACAAACTCTTTAGCTTAATACTTATTATTAGTATAAATAAACACTTATGTTAGACAACAATAAGGTATTATACTGTTTTCTTTGAGTGTACTGTTAAGAAGTCAGTTAAAACAGACTGACAAAAGGATCATAAAACGAACCAAACATTAAAACTTTAATGCATTTGTTTTGTCAGCATCCTTGTCGAGGAAAAAGGCGCGAAAATTATCTGTCATGGCAACTGTCCTAACAACACAACATCCGTCGAATAACATACAGCCTACCTAAATAGTTATCTAACGGTACTCTGCACTTAGAACGGAGTACTGGTATAAGCTTTAACTATCTTTGAGAAAAAAAAGCAAGTTGACAGTTTGTATACTGCCGTCATGTCGCGGTGATGTACAGGTCTGCAAATATAGTTTCGCCTTAATCTCCGAAAGGGTAGCCAGAGCCATACTTAGTGTACTTACTTACTTAAGCTCATTTTTACCATTTATTTTTGCCCCACGTAATAGATGGTAAGTCTATTGCCGCGTTGAAACGAACAAGCGCAGGCTGTTAACTACGTGCTGTTGAATGCACTTGGTTTAACGTGCCTTCGAAAGCACGGAAACGCTAGCAAGTGAAAATTTCACAACGTGGTTGCTCATCTGAGAACTTTCCATAGCGAAAGACAACACAGAGTCAGAGCGGTCAGTTCTAATGAAGTTTGGTACCTCTGTGAAACGCACAGAGGTACCAAACTTCATTAGAACTTATTCCACGTTTGTAAAGTACGCGTGCCAAATGTGACATTATACGGTGCACTCGCGCGGACTCTAAGGTTATTGACACCACAGGTACCGAGTTCATTTGGCAATAGCAAGCAACGTTTTTGAAAGGGGGTACGTGACGGAGTGGCGATCGATCGGTTCAATCGAAGTTTCATTATGTTGTCATGGTCTGTGCTGTTGAAAAGTAGACATTTTATGTGTACTTTTTTCTTGTGGGCCAGTGTGAATAGATACGATTTTTTTTTCAGTTAGATCATAGAGAATAGTTTTTGATTGACATGTGTATTACAAAATGGCGGCTCTGACCGGAAATTCGGTTCCCGCGTTTCAGAGGAACTTATTCCGGGGAAAAATAACGGCTATTTGTTATTCCAGAGTTCCAGACCATAATCTATCGCTTTAAAAAAAATACGCAAATCAGCTCAGCTGTTAGAGCGTGTTAGAGTAAAAAATTACAAACATTCACACTCACAAACTTTCACGTTCAGTAAGGTTAAGGCATGCCAAAAAGTTGCGAGAACTTTTTGTAAAAAAAAGCTAATTAAAAACATTTTTTTAAACAAGCTTAATAGGCATTAATCTTTCGACCGAAAATAAAAGAAAGATCACCGTTGCATAGTTACCTCCTACGGAGATGCTATTAACCAGAACAAGAGAATTTCAATATCGTTATTGTTCGTAAATTATTTCGAAAATTTTGAAATATTGCTAACTATACAAGTCGATAAAGAAAACTAATAAAAAAGAAATAAAAAGGCTACCGGGAATCAGTGGACCACAAAAATGTGATTTATACTATCGATTATTGGAAATAAGTGCAACTTGTTGTAATTATTAAAAATAAAGTCACGTGCACTTTAAAAAAACCATGAGCCTTTGATTATGTCGTAAAGTGAAACCGGTCAGGTTAAATAAACAGCTAAAAATTGGAAAATGTGAGTGTAAATTCATTTATTGGTTGATTTACAAAGCTCAATACCTACTGTATCTGGATATTTTTGTTATTTATCAAGAAGACACTCGGCTTATCTGTGTCATAAATTATAAAGATAATAATACTATCACTTCCGAAGATTATATTTGTAACCCATTTCTTTCACTACTTATCAGCACTTATGCACAAGTTAAGTGATAAGTGTGATTGGAATGTGGAATGCACTAAAACTTGCATAACAAGTGTACCTACCTACATAAAGTAAGTTTAAAGCGTAAAAAAATTACTGACTTTGGCTAAGATTATTAGTGTTAAACCAATGTTCTACTTTCAGGATAGCATTGTGGACATCACCATAGTTATCTTGGTGTCTTTTTATTTAGAATATTAAGGAAGTGTCATTTGCAAACAAAAGTTGTTGTCCCCTACGTAAGTCATTCATATAAAATATAAATCAAAAATAGAAATGGTCCGAGTATCGAACCTTGCGAGATGCCCATAGTAACTACCGATCCCTCTGAAAATGTGTCACCCAACATCGCCACTCTGAGTTCTATTGTTCAAATATGAAGTCAGAGGTCCTCCACCGATGGCAATCATTCAACTGGATATTGTTATATTGATGGAATTCCCTTCATAAGGAGGAAGCTATTAGGTTAATATCGCCAATAAATTAGAAAAGAAACCTTTCAAGGCTTACTAACATAAAATACCTATAAAACTTCCTAGTCACAGACAAGAAGGGATCTACAACAATCTCTTTCAAACAAAGCAAGTGGCACGAGGAACACAGATTATACATGTAATAGTCTATTATCTATGGCATAAATTAAAATGGCGGCCTCGATCAGATTAATCTGTGATTGACTAATTAATATGTAGGTAAGTGGTTTCACATTTTTAGAAGACCCATTGTTTTTGGGATGTTAAAAATGCATCCGGGATTCGCCATAAACATCCAAAACCTTTATACATTTATTTCTGAAGCTCTTCTTCGCTCTCTCTCTCAGCGGCTCTCTATATCTTCTCAGTCTGTAGCATTTCCGAATACTCTCGGTAGTCATTTGTCAAATCTATTTTTTTTTTAATTTCACAGCGCTTCAGTTTTATTTTATTTATTTAGCCCGTGGGCCATTATTTTTGTTATTTCATTACAACCAGTCAAATAAAATGTAGAAAATTTAGTGAATGCCTATGTATAGTTCATATAACCATCCGTTAGAAAGTATGATTTATTTTTTGATAAAATCTTTTACGTGAATTATCATACTTCATTTTATTCCATGACTATGACCATGACAGGGAGGTTTTGAAGGCAGTTTCAGGACGTTTTTGCTAGACTGTCCAAGATTTCGAATCCCCTATTTCGTCTATTTTTATATATATTAAGGTATAGACAAGCAAACGGCTCACCGGATGTAGTGATAGCTTAGACCATCTAACACAGGACCCGCCTTACTGAAGCATTACCCTCTGCCAAGGCAATAGACCATTCCGACTAAGAGGTTTATAAAAAGCACTTGAGAATCGATTGATTCACTATCATAATCGATATACATCGGCCTTAATCTGAGGACGCCATGCGTTCGCACACAGCTATAACGATTATGATAGTGAATCAATCGATTCTCAAGTGCTTTTTATAAACCTCTTAGTCCGAATGGTCTATTGCCTTGGCAGAATGGTCTATTGCCTTGGCAGAGGGGAATGCTTCAGTAAGGCGGGTCCTGTGCTAAATAGTCAAAATGTTATAGTCACCGCAGCCTATGGACGTTGCAACACCGGAGGCGCTACACTCGCGCTGCCGACCCTGTAAAAACCTTCTGAGACCCCTTTTGAACTGGTACTGTCTAACGAATTAGAACTGAAAGAAGCAACGATTTCAGTTCAGGGTTTACTAGTTAAAATACCTGCGAAATTATACGATAACTAGCGGACGTCACGTCGTTTCACCCGCGTAGTTCCCGTTCCCGTGGGAATACGGGAATAAAATATAGCCTATGTTCACCGCAAAGAGTGTGGCTTTCCAACAGTGAAAGAATTTTTCAAATCGGTCCAGTAGTTCCGGAGCCTATTCGTTACAAACAAACAAACAAAAAAATAAATAAACAAATCTTTACTCTGTAAAATATTAGTACTGATTATGATGATGTAACAACAATGAATCAAGTGCGATGTGAGAAATAAAAATACGTGTGTTACCAAAGTTATACAACTATAGATATTACTAAAATAATTACTGTTAATACTCGTATAAATTTAAATATTAGATTACACATACTATTATACAAAGATGTTTTAACTAACAGTTTAATCTTTTCTTAATTGAAATTTACATGGAGTATTCGTTTACGCAATCAATGTTGATTTAATTTGTTTATATACAAGTCATTGAGAAAAAATATTTTGTTTATTTACTATATTTTTATGTATATCTATGGAGTATCAAAATTAGGTAATGAGAGATATTACGTTACGTTACATACAAGAGCAGACAATAATGTCCCATACTGCTCGTTCGCTCTAACTTTGCCGCTCGGCTCCATACTTAAGAGCTTGCCTGACCCTAACCAAATCGCATGACTCACTGCCGCTACCCCCGCGCCCATTTGCTACAGATCGCGCGCCATATTCACGCGGCGCCGCGTCAGTCGGTGACAGATTACGATTGTAAAGCAAGTAGCGGCGGATCACAACGCACTAGCGAACAATGAATAGAATGGAGTAGATATTTGTGTAAATAGTTTTACTCGGTATTTAGTTTTACTTTTTTTTTAAATTGACCGTATTATACTACTTATAAAAATAGGAGGAGAATTTTTATAAAACTTTAAAATGAACAATTTTGCAATTCATAATTTTTATGTAACTTTAATTATATTTACTCAGCGCACGCAACGTATACTCTCAAAAGGAATAAATTTTCCCGTTTTCGAAACTTTATTCATGGTTGCTCCTATTCGTTGAAGTGTAATGTTATAAACCTTCCTCAACAAACGGACTATCGAGCACCCAAACTCCGAAACATCATTTTGTGGATCACACGAATATTCGGCCCGACCCCAGAATAAAATCAGGGCCTCAGCGCGGCCATCGGTTATACTACCGAATGCACCACCGCATCAAGGCGAATTATGAAGAACGAATAATCCTTTTTTACTGTAAAAGAACAATGATGAAAAAGATACTATCCATCTATCTACCTTCACGCCAAATCCCTTGCGGGGTAGGCAGAAAGAACCGAGCGCCACACGGCACGGTCCATACACACGTCACTTGCTTCTTCAACTTTCATTTTTCTTTTCATGCATGCACGTCGGTTCCTTCGGCTTTGACACCACCTTCAACTAACACACGATTAATTTGGTCGTGGTAGGTGTATCGTGGCCTTCCTCGACTCCTACGTCCATCCACTTTCGCGTTGTATATCTGTTTTGTCATTCTTTCATCACCCATTCGCTCCACATGCCCGAACCATCGTAGCATGTCCTTCCTTACTTTAACAACGACACTCTCTTCCATACCAACTCTCTTTCTTACATCTTCATTCCGAACGCGATCTGCGAGCGTTACTCCGCAGATTTTGCGTAGCGCGCGCATCTCGACCGCGTTTATTCTACTTTCATGCGTTTCCTGCCGTACCTAACTCTCGCTTCCATACATTAGCGTAGGTATCAGCACCGCACTGTGTACTGCAGCTGGGCCTTTTGACTTTGGTTGGGTTTGGGTACCCAAAAGTTTGCCTAACGCTCCATTCACTCTATTTCCCGCAGTTACCCTCCTTTCTACATCAGTGGTGTACCGTCCATCCCTGCTTAATGCACATCCAAGATATACAAACTTATCTACCTGTTCCAGCACTACATCATTTACAGTTATCCTGGCATTCGTTCTGTCCTCTTCTCTTTCGCATACCATCACTTTCGTTTCAGTCGCGTTCAAATGTAAGCCTCTCATTAGACTATCATCTTTCATCGCTGTGACTAGAGACTATAGTTCTGATGGCGATTCGGCTATGAGCACGGCATCATCTGCATACAGCAAACAGTTCACATTCACAAGTAAGTCACCCATTCGCAATCCAACATTCATCGATCTTACTCTCTTAAGACAATCGTCCAGGTAGAGGACAAACAGCAGGGCCGACAGCACGCAACCCTGTCTGACGCCAATGTTGACGTCAGACCAGGGAGACAGGCTGCCGCCCACCCGCACACATGCCATACATCCCACATATGTAGACTACACTGCACGAAGCAGCGCACCATCAATCCCAAATCCTGGCAAGATGATGAGATGACACATAATCCAAACACGCTTTCTTCTTTCTTGCTACGCAGGATTAAACCTCTGCATCCCACCAGGCATCACCTATCGAATGTTCATGTCTCTTTGCACTCCCACATGCTTCTTTTGCTCTATCCACTATACTTTCTTTCATAATATTCCAGCATTCATCCACATCGAAGTCGGAAAGGCTCGCGTTTGCAAGCCTTTCACTGACTAAGCCTACATACATACTCCTTACGCTTTCATCTTCCAGTTTTTCACTCTTTATCCTATCAAAGTCTCCGAGAGGGACACGCACTCGCCAGTGCCTCCACTTCTTGAAAAGACTGAATGAAGAAAAAGATACTAATAATAGAATTTTTTTTAACGTGAGATAAAATTCATCATGAGTGCTATGCCGGACTCCTACCGACTAAAAAACCTCACGTAACGCCCAACAGCCTATGGTTGGGAGCCCCGGGTAAGCCCTCGGATAGATGTTCCAGGACTTCTAACAGACATACGGCCACAATTGCGGCCTCGCCCAGGGGCCGGTTCGGGTGCTATACCGCGTCTTTGGGGGGTTTCGGGTGTGATCCCGCTTCTAAGGGCGTGCGTGAACTTTTCACGTCACGCTGCCGTCATGGGCCTGCTTCTGTAAGGACGGTGAGTAGCCCTCTCGCCGTCCTCAGGCCCACGGTCATGGAGGCCGATAGTCTTCGGAGAAGACATGTCGCTAGCCCAACTGCGGAACTCGGGTGGGAAAGTTTTCTCCCGTACCTACCCCACCGCCTCTTTCAAGAGCATAACCTGCTCGCAGAGAGAGGCGGCGCAGTCCCACTTACTCCTGCTGGAGATCGTGGCTTGCACCATGGTCTCGAGCGAGAGAGTGTCTACGTCCAGACCCACTACAAGGACCTGGCGCTGTTGCGTCCACTACACCAACGTGTGGAGCGATGTGTCATCGAAGTGGTCCTCGCACTGCTGGCACTCGACCGTGGTTTCCCGGTGTCTTCGTCACAGATACCTACCGAAACTACCGTGCCCGGTAAGTATCTGTGACAACCGGTAGGAGAGAGTACCGTGTCTCCTCTCCAGCAACCCGTCCATGACCGGTCTGACGGCCGCGATTGTGGCAAATCCCCCTTTGGTTGCTCTAGTCGCACCTTCCATGTATTCACGGTTTCCTGGCGGAGCAGGGACCGCTGGGCCTCGATTTCCCGAGACGCAGGCCTTTGGCCCCGCTTCAGCGCCTCCTTGCGCCATCTAAACAGTGACGCAAGGGCTCTCGCTTCCAGGTCCCATGGAGCGGTCCCGGCTAGGAAACATGCCACCTCATCTGAAGTCGTGCGGTATCGCCTTATCACCCTGACGGCCATCGCCCTCTGCAGGCTCAGCAATCTAGCCACATTGCTGGCCGTCAGGGTCTCCGCCCATACTAATAATACTATTGACGTGAACTTTGTTACTCAGAAGATAAACAAATGGAACTCTTGACACTTGTTTATTGTTCTGTGTAATCGATCAAGATAAGGGCGAAATCATGTGAGATGAAAACGTCGACAGAAATTTATTTGCGAAATATCATTTGTCTCATATTTAAAAATGACAAATTTTGAGATAGAAGACATTTCACCAGTAAATTTTTATATTTACGCTTTCGAGTAGTTACGTCGAGAATGGATTTTGTTGGTTGGGCCCGTGATGGCCGAAAGTTTTGTTAGTAATCCATCTTGGCATCCAGGAGTTAGGTCGTCATGAAGCCATGTTGAAGGTCAAGTCTAAGCAGGTTTCCATAGCCTGCCTCTGTTCACTTCAACGTATTACGTGGGACCAAGTGATACTTTTGGAATGTGACCGTGTATAAAGCCTTGAATTTCGTTTTTTATGAAATAATAAACAAAAAAGAACTCTAAAATCTTTTTATTTATTAAAATAATTAGCAATTTTAAATTTCATGGATTCATCAACAGGCTGTCGATGAATCTATGAAAAATTAGAAATGACTACCTAAGCCGATAGAAACTACAGCTAAAATAAGAACAGTGCATGGCTTTAATCAGTTCAAGTCTGATACGTTTATAATGTCTTTTAGATCCAGTGGGGTAATGGGGCTCATATAAATAACGTATTTTCAAAAGTATTTTTTGATACATTGCTGTTTTTTTGGAATCAGGTGTTATATAATTGCTCTTTCTTTTCACATCACTGAGCTCTTTTTAATAACCACGTCAATTTCTCTTATATATGTTTCGTGAATGTCTGGGATCCAACAATTTAGCCAGTAAGGATACAATCGAGATAAGAAGACTTAGAGTTTGAGGACCATGAAATCTTCCTATAATATCTGGTTTCGTTTATTTCGTTCTATTTTTATGGGGCGATTTTCACCTGACCAGGTAGCAATTAAACATTCTTTCCGGCTTCAGTACTTAAAGTCCACTTTATCGAAATGACCACTTTATCAAAATGACCACATCTTCGTAATGACTACTGCTTTTCACACAATGTTCTTCCTTTTGTTCTTTGGGTCATAATATACCCAGCATAATATATTATACTTTAACTACGCGAACGGGAACTACGCGGATGAAACCGCGTGACGTCCGCCGTTCCCGTGGGAATACGGGAAAAAAATATAGCCTATGTTCACCGCAAAGAGTGTGGCTTCCCCAACAGTTAAAGAATTTTTCAAATCGGTCCATTCTTTCCTATGACTAATATTAAATAAAATTAATATTAAATAAAATTGCCGTCATTCAAACAAATTCTTCAAAGGCATTTTGTATTATCTCTTGGGTATTGAATTTCTTTCCCGCCAAAAAGTTATCCAAATTCTGGAAATAGTAGTAGTCTGTATCGCAAGGGCTGGTGAGTTTGGCGGATGACGGAGAGCTTCCAACCTCAGTTCTTGCAACTTGGGGACCGTCTGCAGTATGAGGTCGCGCATTGTCGTGCAGGAGCAGCGGAGACGAGCGATTGATCAATGCTGTGCCAGCTTCTCCATCATTGTGTTCAGTTCTTCAGTTCAGTTCTTCACAGAACACATCTGCATCAATGCTCACCCCGTTTGGTAAAAACTGTGATGAATCACACTGGCGCGCTAGACCACCAAACAGGGACCATCACGTTTCTAGGGTAAGTATTCGTTTAGGGGAATTGTTCGGCTTTAATTCGTCATTGTCGACCAAAGTCTTCGGACGACCGCGAGGTTCATTTTTCAGGTCGAAATTTTCAGAACGAAAGCGAGCAAACCAATGCGAGCAACAGGCAGTGCGTTGGATTGTAGTGTTAGCTCCGTAAACGTCGTTGATGTTGCGTGCCGCTTGTACCGCGTTGCAGCCACGACGATTCTCATTTTTCATAACTAGCGGACGTCACGCAGTTTCACCCGCGTAGTTCCCGTTCCCGTAGGAATACGGGAATGAAACATAGCCGACTAAAAAACGTCACGTAACGCCCAACAGCCTATGGGTGTGAGGCCCTCAGAAGCATGTCCCAGGACTCCCAACAGACCCACGGCCGCCACTGCGGCCTCGCCCAGGGGCTGGTTCGACTGCTATCCCGCGTCTTTGGGGGGTTTCGGGTGTAATCCCGCTTCTAAGGGGGGGCGTGCATGAGTTCCTCACGTCACTCTGCCGTCATGGGCCTGCTTCTGTAAGGACGGTGAGCCGCCCTCTCACCGTCCTCAGGCCCCCGGTCATGGAGGCCGATAGTCCTCGGCGAAGACACGTCGACGGCGCCCAGGCTGCTGACTGCGGAACTTGGGTGGGAGAGTTCTCTCCCGTTCCCGCCCCGCCGTCTCTTTCACGAGCATAACCTGCTCGCAGAAAGAGGCGGCGCAGTCCCACTTACTCCCGCTGGAGAGCATGGCTCGCACCATGGTCTCGAGCGAGAGAGTGTCCACGTCCAGACCCACCACGAGGACCTGGCGCTGTTGCGCCCAACAGCATCATCATTCAGTAAAAACTCATTTTTCTTTCATTAGTACCTTCAATAAAATGATTATTCTTTTATGTGAATCAACAAGTATTTTTGAAACAATTTTGTTTTGAAAATATCACCGGCAATTTTCTACTATTAAATCGAAAGTCTAAAGACAGTGTTATATTTTACAGATTTTTTTTTAAATACTTACACTGTCTTTTTTGTACTTGAATTAGCCGACTCCATTGTTTTATGTTCCGTGCAATTACTTCCGGCACCGACTCGACTACTAGGATAGTAGTGGCGGTTTCTGGGTTTTGTATGACATTTTTAGGGTTCCGTAGCCAAATGGCAAAAACGTAACCCTTATAGATTCGTCATGTCTGTCTGTCTGTCTGTCCGTCCGTGTGTCACAGCCACTTTTCTCCGAAACTATAAGGCGAACCGAACCATCAAGATTTTTGTATAAAACGAGAAAAAAAGCAGTTAATTTTGCGGGTCCCATACTCAGAACTGAAACTCAAAATTTTTATTTTCATCAAACCCATACGTGTGGGGTATCAATAGATAGGTCTCCAAAAATGCTATTGAGGTGTATAACATATTTTTTTTCTAAAGTGAATAGTTTGCGCAAGAAACACTTCCAAAGTGGAAAAATGTGTGTGTGTGTGTGTGTGTGTGTGTGTCTCTAACTTCTAAACTAAGAGAATGATAAATCTAAAAAATATATACAGTGTACATTGTGATAAAATCTACCAAAGAAAATTGGTTTGAACGATATCAAGATAGTCGTTTTTTTTTTAAAACGTCATATACCGCAATTTTCGCCGAGAAAAATCACTACCACTGCGAACATCAATGAAAGTTACAACGAACTACACGAACTTTTACATTATGTTACTTGCTGCTACGGAACCCTTCATGGGCGAGTTCAACTCGCACTTGGCCGGTTTATTATTATTGTTCCTAGAAAGCGTCCAATTCCATTAGGCAACCTATCGAGCTTGGGGAGGTAAGACAGCAGTCGCTCTCAACTTTGCCAATGGGGATGAAAATTCAATTCATAGCTGCTGCTCCTGGCAGCCAATAAAAGCTGCGTCTGGTTTGAAATATGGTTGGGCTTGAAGGCAACTGGGCAGATACTAATATGCAGATAAGGTCTGGGCCCCATGAAGATCTTCTAGGCCCAGGCCGACGTCACTTGAAGCAGTGCAGGTGCTGACCAACGAACGAGGTCCTGGTACAGGCATTCCGTAACGCCATTGGGAACTTAGATGATTCTCGGTGGCAACAATATCGAGGAGATAATATGCCAAATCATGCGACCTAGTCCACACAAAAGTAACACCCCAGTTTCTACAAGCCATCGTGAAGAAGCTAAGTAAGATAAAGAAAATTTACATCGGATAGTAAACAATCAATACGGTTCTTAGCTTTTTATTTCTCTCGTTCTACGAGCGAAAAACGTTTTTTGTTCCTTTTTAGTCATTTTTTTGGTCTTTATATTTATAACTTTTATAATTAGTTTCATTTATTATTTACACAAATTAAGATTTTAAGCACCTACAGCCATCGCCCCCCCCCCCCCCTGCTTACTTCAGTGAGGAATTTAAAAGTTTTTTAATTGATCTATCGATGTCGTAATTGAGCATTGTGTGACGCAATCGGGCATAGGTCCGCTTCCTACAAGGCGCGCAGCCAGACTAATCGTAATCGGTAGAGGATAGCGCATACAGATTTCGTGAGGAAAGAAAGAGAGAGAAGGTTTGGAGCGCGTTTAGCGAAATGATATGAAAGCTAAAAAACAGATAATTACAGATAAAAAGAAAACTATTATAAATATTAAAAAAACCGACTAGTGTAAATGAAGTTTTTAGTATTGTCTTTCTTATACATTAAAAATAATATTCAAATAATAGATAATTATAGAGATCCAGCCTAAAGTTTAACTAAAACGAGGTGTTTTGAAAAATTAAAAGTATCGAGGTTTTTTTTAGTAATCGTGTTTTCAGGCTAGTAGATCTTTAGTTCATGAACTGAAGTAGCTTGTGTTGTAATGTTAGTTCATCAGACCTCACGAGTCCTGAGATCTAGATCAAGATAATAGTCCATTTGGCGTCATACGTCCTCTTAAGTCGAATTTTTAATTAGACGAAGTAAATTGACAGCAACTAATGTCACTTCTTCATACAATGTTGCGTATTTTCTATGACGAAGTGACATTAGCTACTGTCAATTTACTTCGTCTAATTAACAATTCGGGTATACGCCTCTACGCCAGCGGCAAAGTTAGAGCGAACGGGTAGTACCTACAACAATCCTAAGCTTTCTTCTGGGTACAGTGAAATAATATCCACGATTTAGAACTCCCGAAATTATGTACCTACGTAAGTTCAGATGATTTGTTAAAATTTCCCTAGGGAAATAATTTGACTTTCTTTTGGTAAAAGAGTTTTCAACATCAGATTCAGTATATCAAGAGATTATGCGTTACCTTTCAAAGCTTAACTCTATAAAAGACGTCCCAAAATTTACTCGGAAATTGCATTATATTGAATGCAGACATTTGCATTTAATATAATGCAATGAAAATAAAGGTAAAAATAATAAACTCTAATTAAAAAGTAAAGCTCTTTAAGATTCACCAGCAACAAAAAAAAATCTCTGAAAGATATTCGAATTTGGAATTCCATGTTCAATACAGTCATTAGAGTTCCAAGTGGCCAGTAAAAAAGCTTTACCGTCAAAGGAAAAAAAAGGTAGCATCTAGTCACGTTTTCTGAGGAGTTATACGAAGTATTCACGGCTAACTTCTACAAATTTATTTTAAAAAATACATTTCATTTTATTGTTATTCTTTTCGTAGTGCGATAATGATGATGATGATTACAATGATGGTTTAAAATTGGCACTTTGATATCGAACATCAAGTTCCCACAGATAAAATTCCTAGCCAGACATCAGTTCAAAAAAAAAACTGCGAAACCCAATGATATAAAAACTATAGATACGTTATAGACACTTGAAAATGGCAACACGTAAAGTAGGTAATTACCTGAAAATCTGTGACGCGGCTGTAGGGTTAGCGAAAGGTCTATTAGCACTGTTTTAAATTCTGTTAGTAAGGAAAACTCGAATAAAACATGCCTTCATGTATCTTCAGATGATACACAAGCTACACAGCAACTGTTCAATATAAAAACGTGTCATTTCATGCGTAAGTACAATAGAAATAATAATATTATTTCATTTTCTCGGATCTATAAAATGGCGGCAAGCTTATTGAATGCACAAGAAAAATGTACTCTATAGTCTGTGGTTTGGCGCCCGCGACCCGTAAGGGGATGTCGGGGAGATTTTGTACTAATGTTTTATTTTGCTATTTGAATATTTTTTTTCTTTAGGTAATTATATGTCTTTAAAAAAATAATGAAACATAATAATAATATATTAAGATTATTAAAATGATTTAAATTACAAATATTTCGATTACTTACTAGGTACTAAATTATTACTTACTAGCTGACCCGCGCAACTTCGTTTGCGTGATAAATGAAGAACCACTCGACCGATTTTGAGCAAACTTCACATAAACCATCTACTAAATAGTTCAAACAAAGCCTTACGATTTGGCTTGGATAGGTGAGCCCGTTCTTGAGTTATAAAATTACAACGAAAAGTGGCATTGATTTTTATATATATAGATTAAATAAATGTTTCTGTTTGATATTGTTATATTTTTATTTTATGACTGAAATTACGTTAATAATTACTAATTCAGGGTCGGCAGCGCGAGTGTGGCACCTCTGGTGTTGCAAACGTTCATAGGCTGCGGTGACCACCGGTCCTTCTGGTGGGCCGTATGCTTGTCTGCCACCTTAGTGGTATAAAAAATAATCCGATAAACTAAATTAACATTTTATAAATTTAAATATTACGTACCTACTTTACCCGTAAATACATTAATCATAATTATTATGCCTGAGTAAGTGAAATTCAAGTTTCCCTTTTTCCCCACATTCCTCTGATATGGACTTCATGCATGCTACCACAGATAATTTATAGAATTCTTTTTTCAAATTTATAAAAGTTTAGCTGTTTTTGAAAGCCGCAATGTTCGTGTATAACGTGTCTATATATGATACGTCTTTGGCGAAACCATATTTTTTTATTTCTAAAGTTTGAGTTGTATATTTAGGTGGTACCTACCCTACGTTAAAAAACATTTTTTTTACATTAAATAATAAAAAGATTAGGTATGTAATTAAACGTATATTTTTTGGAAATTTAATGAGTGTAACAGTAAAATTTTATTGTAACGACTTCAAGAATAATAGTTTTTTAAAATTTTGAACTTAGAACGTGCAGTCTAGACTTTTATTTTTTATAGGTTAATGTTACACGAAATATTATGTCTTTCAGAGACCGTTATTTTAATAAACCTACGCATGCAATAATTTAATAATTTAACGGTTTTCTTCCGTCAGCGGCCGGTGGTCGTCATATAACAGACGCTTATCGATTCGGACTACTTAAAATGGCCACTGCAGTTTATAGATTTGGACTGATGACCTGCTATTTTAACTGTTAACACTTTTATAGCAACAGCTGAAGCTAAATAGTTTCGTGAAGAGACTTAAAATTAACAGATGTTATAATAAACTTGACATAGGTAAACAAACGGGTACTTCAAGTAGTCATTTATAACAATACATTTCAAGCAAATACAGAATTCGAGAGAAAATAGGAATACCTGGCCAAGTGCAAGTCGGATTCGCGCACAAAAGGATAAAAAGCGGCAAAAATACGTTCGTTGTATGGGAGCCCCGCTAGCCTTAGATATTACCACCAGTTACTTCTTTTCTTTAGTACCTATTTGTCATTAATACGGCAACAGAAATACATGTCCTGTAAAAATTTTAACTGTCTAGCTATAACGGTCCATGAGTTAAAGCCTAGTGACAGACCGAAGTAACACGGTCCTGTTTTTATCCTTTGGGTATGGAATCCTAAAAACAAAATACCTACCTTTTAAGGTCGCGTTGTGGTGTAAATTGAGCAAGGTAGCCTAGAAGCTTTTTCTTGTACCTTATTCAACTAGAAGTACGTCTTTTCCCTCTATCTTTCCCTTTTTCGGACTATTGTGTCTTACCACCCTCGGTTACCACCCTCGGTAAGGCTGCAGCGGTAGCCAAGGTTGTGAATTCTGGGGTCATCCTTCCGAGGGTCACGGAGCTCACAACAGTGGGCATTAGGTACGGAACGTGTGCTTTTTAGTCGATGAGAGTCGGTAATAGCATCCAAGTAGAATTTTGTTCATGTTTTAAACAGGCTCTATTGTGTCTACAGTATGAACTATAATATTGTTCATTACTGCAGAAGAATATTGTGAAAACAGGCCTAAGTAATATAAAATAGTATTACATACAGATAGGCAATCCCCTGCCCCTCACTGAGCAAGCTTCCCCACCCCCGCTACAGCTGTCATTATAGTTGGAGGGTATTTAGACGGAACGTTTGCTTAGCCTTCGTGGTTACACACACATTCAAGCTCTGTACAAACATAACGTTTTTATAGTGTAGGTGACAGAATTGGAAACGAATCATTTGTATGGAGTTTCCGCCCTGTGCAGGCTTCAAGTAGGTACTCGAAGTGTAGAATGTGACCAACTGTCACCTCTGTCTGAGTAGTGATCAAGAATTATTGCTCACCTTGCACGATTCTTTAAAGAATAGAGGTTTCTCATGTGTACAATTAACCTACTTACCTGATTACTATATTTACACGTTCCGACTTAAATACTATGATGAAGTCATATGTATATGACCTTCTTGTTAGTGAAAACAGAGATATTTGTTTAATATAGACTGGCTTAATGCAAGGGTTGTCTGTGCTACGATATGTGCATATTCTGCAAACCTTTTTTGGCTGAAAAGGCTGAGGCCAATGGCCGTTAAATTATATTAAAAAAAAATATTAAAAAACGAAAGCTTGAAATGAAATTAGAACTTTACATTGTCTCAAGGTTTGTCCATTGTAAAAAATAATACCTACAAGAAGTACCTACAAATACATCAGTATTTTATCTTAGTAAATCTTTGAATTATAAAATTAACTGTCAAAAATGCTACAAAAGAAACACTCCTCTTGAGTTGTCAAATAAATAGCACACTAGCGCCACCATATATTTCTACTGATTTACACTAATACTTCACTACTTTTATGTTAGACGGCTCGTTACTAATTTAATTAACAATCGCGATAACTTCATAAAAATGTATCAATTTCGACGCAACTACTCGGAACGAATCGCTTTAATAAATTACAATGTTATTCAATGAACGGAACTAATTTACGCGGTACCTATTACTTTGTAAATGATTTTTAAAAGTGGAATAAGTTCTTAGCTATGAACCGGGTATTTTAAAAAAAGTTAATTCAAATAACTAGCAATTCTTATCATCGATTGTCTATGAAAATGAAGTAATTTTAAATTAACTTTATTAAGATGTTCGCGTAGTGTAGGTAGATTTTTTAACCAATAAAATATGTAAACAGTACTTAAATAATGAATAGATCTTTTGGCGAGAACTGGAAGGAAGCATATCGCCTCGATGTATAAATTTTCAAAATTAGTGTATTTTCGAGTGTTTTGTGTGTATTAATGGTAAATTCCTAAACATAAAAGTTCGACAACGTGCACTAGTGTTGGGAAGTAATTAAACGCAGTGAATCGCGACTTTGCAGTTTCTGACAAAAAATGCAAAGATAGGTTCTTTCAGAAATTTATCAACCGCTTTTCTGAAGGAAGACTGACTGTGACTTAGGGCTGTACTTGACTTTGACTGGACTTAGAGGACGAGGACTGAGAAAAAATACATAAACAGCTGAATAATACAAGAGTTGACAGTATGGTTTTAAATACCTTCGCCTGTCCTTTGGACGAACAAAGCAACAACAACAATAAATAATGAATATAATAAATACATATACCAATGGATCTAACTAGGATTGAACAATTTGGTTTAATCCAATTATATAAATTGGATTCATATTCGGCAGCATGCGTCGTATCAGATCCAAACCCAACCCAAAGCGCTGATCGCTACAGCGCTACATACATACATACTACCCGTTCGCTCAAGTTTGCTGCTGGCGTAGAGGCGTAGTATGAGAGGCGACAGGCAAACTTGTAGTGCACGGGCAGTACATACACAGAGTTGAGACGACACACAGAGTTGAATTACACACCCTAACGTTTCCCAAAAGTTTACTTGGCCTTATTTAAAAAGGGGGCCAGCAAATTGCCGTTACCTTATGAAACCTACAATACAACCATTCAGATATTCAGATAACCAAGGAACTAATTATTTTACCAGTAGCTGAATTGACCTATGAGAACAACAATTTAAATCGCGAACTTTACAAATAAATAAAATTACAGAACTATTCACTATCACCGTGCACGGCCGACGCGCGACGGTCAGCCACCGACATTGTCCAGCCTGTTGCCCTCCAACCAAGGCTAGTTGGACCGGTCACATTCCATACACAGTGCTTTACACACTGTTGTTGGAAAACGTACTAGATGTGCACTATGCGCTTTTGGTATAAGCACGTTTGTGAGAAAACAAGGACAAGATCCTTGTCTGATTGATTTTACTTTAAAAGCGATTTGAAGTCTCTTTTTAGTCTTGCTTGCGAGAGATATTGCTTTACTCTTGAATTTATCATTGAAGGGATCGAAAGTTGATTTTTTTATGTCACTTCGAAGTGCAATGGAAGGAATCGGGCGTTGAGATAAGGCAAAGGGATTGGGGATTGTACGTATGCGGCTTAGAATAAATTGAACGACCATATTGTGTTAAACCACAGGACGTAGCAGTTTTTTAAATTAAATCAATTGTTATTGTAGCCAACATTGAAAAAGTAGGTTGTATGTCACAGTGTTGCCAGACTAGACAAATTATTGCAACTGTCCAAGACGCATTAACCCTCAGGTGGGCCACGATTTTCATCACCACCTAGGAGGCCTAAAAACTTTTAATCCCCGTGACGAAGTACCGTGTAGTTGGAATCAGTTTGATACCAGCTCAGTGACCTCACAGTTCATCGTGGTAGGCTCTATGTAGCAATTGCTTGAGACTGTAGAAAAAACAAACAAATGTCACTTCCTTTCAAAATGGATTTCTGTGGACTTTTTGGCGCGAATCAGTCATGAACGGTTATTGCTCCGTTGTATAATTTTTCAAATTTAGTGTATTTTCGAGTGTTTTGTGTGTATCAACGGTGGATTCTTATACATAAAAGTTCGACAACGTGCACTAGTGTTGGGACGTGATAAAACGCAGTGAATCGCACTTTTCTGGTTCCAAAGTCGAAACAAACTGTCCAATGAAAAGCTTCAGAAATTTATCCACCGCTTTTCTGGTGAAAACTGACTATGACTTAGGGTTGGACTTAACTTTGACTGGGAAATGAAGTTAGATGGAAACAAGATTTGGCATAATATGGTCTAACCGGCCCCATACTCGTACAATATTATTGACTCAATAATATTGCATCAATATTTATTTTAGTCTGAATATAGTCTGTGCAAACCTCAATATTACCCATCCCACCTCAATATACACCCTCAATTTATTGCTATATTGATCAATATTATTGTACGTGTATGGGGCCGGTAAGTAACCAGCGCCAGTATCTATAAATAAAATAAAAAAAATGGATTTCTGTTTAAAATTCTGACAGATGACTCGTATTTTTTTTTTAAAACGAGTATTTTATTCACTGTTCTAACTCAGCCTTGGTATTCTAGAACATGTATGCTATTCTACTATCTTGACCCATAAAAAGACGGTAAACAATTTTTACTTAATGTTTGATGCCAAATAAAAATTGTTTGTTCGGCATAAAATTGGGCAATTTACGTGCTTGCTCATATTGTCTAAGTATGTACCTAGTTTTTATTGCGGTACGCGCGAATTTGCGTCAAAATAAGGTGATTCTTTCACGCATATTTGCGCGTACTAAGTTTTAGAGTTAGGTAGAGAAAGGCAGGGTTGTCCACCAAATTTGCTGGATAGGTACCTACCTATTTCATCTAATCAATTTTGTGGGAACAACACCAGACCAATAATTATAAAATAATTATAAATATAATTTCCAGTTTTTGACAATATTAAACCGATTATAAAATATTCGTTCCCGCCATAAATTTTATTTAAAATCCGCACTATTTTCGGTCACCGATTACGTAACCGGCCTTACCGATTTTCCAGATGAATCGATTCTGAGTAATTGGCGACTCGATACCGCAATTCGGCCAAGTGCAAGAGCTTGACAAATCGTCCGAAACGACAATTTAACGGACTCCGAACCAATTTGGCGGAGCGGTCAACACTCTTACACCCATTGTCTCATTATTAATCTTTGTAAACAAGTGAGATGACAGTTTCTAGGCTTCAGTACAGTTTTGCGGATATTGTGATAGCGGTAACTTTCTTATTCAAGGATATAGAAGCCTGTGTTAGGAATTATAATAACCAAACCAGTTTATTACAGTCAACTTATGAACGTAGGCATTTCTATGGGCGCCGGGAGGGGTGCAAAAAGGTGCCATTTCATCCCCCTAGCAGGAAAACAATGTCCTGGCAAAAATGTTTATATTTTAGTATGTTTAGACGCAGATGCAGCCCCAGAAAATAATTCTGGATGTACATGCCACCTCCTGGAAATAATCTTGACGGCGCTCATGGACCTCTCTCAATCTTAGCAGATTGTAGTATGGCCTATTTACTGTACCGCTCTAATTCCTGAACCCTTCACCATCGCCATGGCCTCGTCCGCACTTTCAGGTTCAAAAATGTTTTTAAATTTCTTGACATCGCTACCTCAGCTGCATATTTATCGGCAGTAATTGAATCACTAAGAAACACAACGACATTGTAGATAGCAGCCATCTTGGGCAACAAATATGCGGAAGAAGAAAAACTACTAACAGACACAGAATAAATAATTAGAAATACAACTGGGTCTTAAATCAATTTGGGTAACACAAGAATGCACGTTATAGGACAAAAAGCAGTTCCACGTCTAAATACCTCAAAAATGTTAATCGCTTAACACCCGAACAAAACAGGTTACCCAAAAATAAATCACAACCAAACCGTCTCAAAAAGCCTGTCCCTTATCTGCGTACATCGACCACAAAAAACAGGTTAAAAAACAACAATAAACTATGGTATTAAAATACCAAAACATTCGAGCACGCGATCTGGGATCGAACCTGCACCATTAACGCGCCAGAAACGCCCACCTGACGAAAAAAGTGAAATGTATCAGTGAGTACACAAGTGCTTTTGACCTGTTTAATGTTTTGAGGACAATGTTTAACAATAATACTGTATTGCAACCATGAAAAAATAGAAAATGATACTGTAGGCGTTCGGAAAACGAAGGCAGGGAATGTGTTCCATAACCAAAGGGTACGCGGAAGAAAACCCCTACCGGACTTAACCGATATATGAGCGCTTCGCACGTTAAATGTTAGGTTCAACAGAACCCTGTAAGTAGAGAGTCTGCCACATACCACCGAATAACTAATTACCACTACGTACCTATAGACATGTGTGTTGTGTCCTGGGGTATCCTTCTGAAGGCTTACCCGGGGCTCCTAACTGTAGGCTGTTAGGCGGGATATGTGTGGTTTTTAGTCAGTAGGAGTCCGGCATGGCATCCATGTAGGATTTTCCATCACATAAAAAAAACACGTGTATTTCCGACGTAATAACGCTTGAACCCGTCTGTACCAGAGCGCACAAGGCATAGGATTGAACTTTTTTATAAAATAGTGAGATTCAATTGATTCAAAAGCTTTTTGTATAACCGACAGTACTCTTAGAACTTTTACCAGTAAAATGAACCCAATGTCGAAGGCAATAATTGCAAATTACAATCCTCGGATTCTCAGGTCCAAAGCAATATTTGTGCTATTTGCAAATTATATGAGTTTGGGTGAAAATTATGATACATTTTAATATGCCCATGGACTCATAATGGGGGTTAACTTTTATCGAGGGATATCCTTTGATAAAACTTTCATAAACTATGGTAAAATAGGGGTGTTACTCCCTGACGAATGAAATTTTGTGGGTGTCAAGTAAGGGTTAGAAATTTCCAAGGTTAGTTTAAGGCTGGGCGTTGATATGTGAGCGAGTCATCTGATAATTTTGTTAATATAGATAACTTCATCAGTTGTCCAGATCCCAGAGCACAAGCTTATATTACCTAAACTTGATCTAGATGACCTTGCGTAAAATCTCCAAACCATTTATTTATATTATGTGTAGTTATACATATCAGCCCCATCAACACGAAATCTATCATTCCAGATCCCATCATCTATATTTTATTTCAGAAAAAACTGAAGTATAATTACACCAAGGTGGCTATTATCAAATTCGTTCTACATCGAGCGATTGTACAAATTGCAGGCTCTATTGTCAGCGCGCAAAATACTATACTGTAACTGATATTGCGAGAATTAAAAACGTGACCAGCATAGTGCTAGGTACTATAATAGACCCACGTCTATTCCTAACGGTGAATTCGTATTGGTATGCTGAATGCTTTCCAGGATATAAATTTTGTCGCGAAAGTCTTACAGTGGGCGCACACTGAGCGACATGCCGCGGCAACATATCGCGGCGACAAGCTGCGGGCCCCAAATTACATACATTTTGTTCTAAGCTCGGCACACTGGGCGAAAGCAAGGGGAGTCGCCGCGTCTGTCGCGCTATTGTTGCGGCGACACGGCGACAGCTTTTTATACGACCTCTGTTGCCGCGACATGTCGGTGTCGCTGACGCCATCAATATGTCGCGGCGACATGTCACAGCGTTTCAGGCGCACACTGGGCGACAAGTCGCTGCTTACTGTTAGATCTGACAGTTTAACCTGTCATAAAGGCTTAAAAAATGGTGGTATTATGTTGATCTGCAGATCAAATCTTATGGCGATAGGTCCAGTACCTACCTATCGCCATAAGATTTGATCATAAGATTTGAAATTTACTGGCTTATTAGGTTATAGGTTTTGCAAGCAATTGGCCGCTAAGATGAAAAAAAAAGCTTATAATAATACATTAATAATATTCTTTATCACACAAAAGAATTGTACAAAAACACATTTAAAGATCATAAAACTAAAGTTTGGCACTGCAATTCTATAACATTTAGTTGTTTAAACCCTGACATCCAAGCTAGGTGAGAACCTGTATTTTGGGTGTCATAGGACCAAACTGAAAACAACCTATGAAATATAAAATCGAAAGGTTAGGTGGTTCGCTGAGCGTAGAACAATTGCTTATTCTACCGAATCTTTCAGTAGGTACTAATGTGTCTTGAAGGATTCCTCTACACGTAAAATTGGCTCTCTTTTTCCCAGGAGTTACCCAGGGTGCCCTGCGCTAGACGGATAGTTAAGAACTGTGTTGTTGTAATATGTTACAGTAAGCCATGGAATCCATGATGATTTTCGCACATTAAATTTGATAACACATCCGTCCGGAGCAGAGATGTCACTCTCATAGTGAATAGTTGAAGAATCGATTAACCTTCTCAAACTTAACCTTCTTAGATGACACTCAGTTGACATTTGTACATTTGACCTTCTTGACTAGTGTGAGAAAAAAAATACTGTTTATCAGTTGTATTAGCTGGCGCCTAACCGGCCCCATACACGTACAATAATATTGATCAATTTATCAATAAATTGACCGTGTATGGGTAATATTGAGGTTTGAACAGAATAGATTCCGACAGAAATAAATATTGATGCAATATTATTGAGTCAATAATATTGTACGTGTATGGGGCCGGTAACGGCTTCACCCCGGCAAATATATCGAATTATACAGGGTCAATTGTAAAACACCGGTAACCTGCCAGGATTGGATAGTTAACACCAATAACAACAACATTTGGTCTACCACTTGCAAGATACCTCAATACACTTAACACAAAAATGAATTTTCAACTTTGTATTATTTTTGCCCTACTGTCGTGACATTCATAGTCTTTGTTTCATTTATAAATGACAGGATAATGCTACTCGAATATCTGAACCTTTTTGGCAATTGATCTGTCTTTTGGTGAAAATCATTCCTAGAATCAACAAGAAGATCTATTCCAGGCGTTTGAGTTTATCGCGAACAAACAGACATACGTGGTGGAGGACTTTGTTTTATAATACACTAACCCCCAGTTTCCGAAAGGCTGATCAACGCTAAAATTAACTAATCGGCTATTAAGGGCGGATCCCCACCAGACGATCCAAAATGGATCGCCAATTCCTGCGATCCACGATCCGGGATCATGAGGCATGGATCATGTAGCCTGACGAACAAAACTTTTCTTGCGATCCCGCCGCGTTGCGCCGACGCGCTCCAACCGATCCACACTGATCCGCCTAAGTATAGTACAGTTGAACTTTCGGTCGCTCTGGAGTCACATGTGCAGCAACGCCGTCGAATCGTGCCTCATGCTCCCGGATCGTGGATCGCAGGAATTGGCGATCCATTTTGAATCGTCTGGTGGGGATCCGCCCTTAACAGCCGATTAGTTAATTTTAGCGTTGATCAGCCTTTCGGAAACTGGGGGTAAATGGGGACCACGGCTCCGCCACTGGAACTTTGTTCCCATTCTCGCTATTTTTGTTGGAAACTAATTTCCGTGATAAAAAGTAGTTAATATTATTCCACACTACAATCTATCTTTGTACTAAATCTTACCCAGATTTGTTAGCATGTTTGGCCTCGAAGATTCCAATAAGGCTTAAAATACAATGAATTGAAAACTTACGTTATGTAATGTTATTTTTTACGATCGATGTGTAATCGAGTTAAATAAGCAATCACTCGATTTAACTCGATGTGTGTTCGATGCTAAATTTGTTACGTTTTATCGATATTCAGATAATTGGTAAAAGTATTAGTTATGATTACTTCGTAATGCCGTGTGAACTAGCTATAACTTCGCTCTAGACATCTTTTCACTTTATAATCTGTGGAAGAGTGAAAATTATGAAATTTGAATTTCGAAGTGGCTCGTTTGGCTTTTATTTTTTTTATTGTACGTTTTTATCGCATAGAAATATTTATGACCAAACGGTGATAGGTATGTATTTTTTTTTAAATTCTTATTCTTGAGCCTTGGTGGCGCAATGGTGTGTATACGACTGCCGCTCGTACCGAGGTTCCGGTATAGAATATATAATATACTATCTGTGGTTCCAGGTTAGCATAGTCAGCTAACGCAAGCTTCATTTGGGCTAGAATAAGACAATGTCCCAAAAAATGTTTATCAAAATTATCTTAGTGTATATTCATCAATCATCATAATAAAAATTATCGATGATTGATTGATTACACTAAGTAATCAATCATCAATCAATATCAATCAATACATATAATAAAATCGTAACAGGTCGCTGTCTGTACATTGAAGATATATAAGAAAAAATTATAGGGAGGCTTTATGAACGCAATAGAACCCAAAACAATGATTTTAAGAATTTTTGTCTGTTTTATGTACGTTTGTGCACGCTAATCTCAGCAACCGCTCAACAGATTACAATGCGGTTTTCTTTATTGCGTTGCGGTTTGCTCCACTTAATATTTAGTGTTTGTTTTATGTCAATCGGTTCATAAATAAAAAAGTTACATCAAACTAACGGATTTGCAGCGTACGGAGTCGCAGGCAACAGCTAGTTTATACATATATTAATATAAAGATTAGAATTAGGAAGTATCAAAATCACTACTCTACAAAATTATTATTACCATACTAATTATACTTTGAACAACGTAGGCGTATATTGTTTACTAACAACAATTTTGCATAAGTTTACAATTAAAAATCTGTAAAAATGAATGCGTACTTTTTATGTATGTAAGGTAATTTTTTCATGATCTGATTATGATTATTTACACTTCATAAAGTGTTTGAGTTAGTTTATTGTTGTTTTTGTCGGCACATATATGTATAATTTAGTTATCGTTCCCGCATCCCATGGGAGCTTATTGCCGGGATAAAAAGTATTCTATGTGTTATTCCAGACTATAATGTATCCCTGTACCAAATTTCAGCCTGATCAGTTTAGCCGTTAGAGCGTGAAAGAGTAACAAACATCCACACATCCACACTCACAAACTTTCGAGTTTATAATACGGGTGGTTCGGGTGCTATCTTCTAAGGGCCCCTTAGAAGCGTGATAGCACGTGATGCGTGAATTCCTCACGTCACGCTGCCGTCATGGTCTTCTGTAAGGACGGTGAGTGGCCCTCTCACCGTCCTCAGGCCCCTGGTCATGGAGGCCGATAGTATTCAGCGAAGACACGTCAGCGGCACCCAAGCCGCCGACTGCGGAACTCGGGTGGAAGAGTTCTCTCCTGTTTCCGCCCCGCCTCCCACTTACTCCCGCTGGAGATCATGGCTCGCACCATGGTCTCGAGCGAACTGTTGGGAAGCTACTCTATCCCCGGGTGACATACGCTATATTTTATTCCCGTATTCCCACGGGAACTACGCGGGTGAAACAGCGTGACGTACGCTAGTAGAGCAGAAATTTATATTTTTAATTATGTTTTGCACAATTTTTTTGTAGCATAATTTGGTCTCGATGACGATGTGTAAAAATGTTTTTTTTTTATACCACTAAGGTGGCAGACAAGCATACGGCCCACCAGAAGGACCGGTGGTCACCGCAGCCTATGAACGTTTGCAACGCCAGAGGCGCCACACTCGCGCTGAAATTATTCTAATTGTATAAAATAATTATTATAATAATATGATTATTCTATACAATAATAAAAAAGACGTCATTTAATCAGTACCTACTGCTTTTCGTTTCCTAGTAGTTATACCTACTTTAATACATTATACATAATGATACAATAAATTAGGTAGTTCTGTAGTTTTCCGCGTATAATAATAATATGCACGTATTTAAAAATATACAATTATTTTTATAACATAACTAGCTTTTATAATCGTATATTAGCTTAATATCGGTTACTCATGGTCTAAAAATGTCACGAAATTTTAATCGTATTTGTTTGTAAGGCTTGTATTTATGATATCCTTTCAATCAATTTTATACTTCTAACATACGGAATTGATCGTAGATAGTAATGCCACAAAAGATCACCCATCTCTGCTCTGACCGCAGCGTAAGATCATTAAGTAAACGTATAGAGCAATGAGCAATTTAAGAAACAAGAAGAAAATGTACTAAAATGCTGTAAATCCTAAGTGTTGTTGAAACTGCATGACCTCTTTTCTTATCACTGCATGGTTTTATTTAATCTGTGATAAATAGTTGGCTTTGTGTGTGTAGCCTGTGCCGGCTCATAAAATTTTGATCAATGATCAACATACCTAATCGATTTCATCATAATACGAAATGGAAAATCATAATATGTAAACAGGTTGTACTTATTAAACACTAGCTGACCCGCGCAACTTCGTTTACGCCACATAAGGTGTATAAAAGGACAGGTATTTTTTCAATAGACTCATGAGAGCGTATGAAACTGCCCTGTTTGCTTAATCATAAAAGAGCTTAAAGATTAAGTCCATTCTAAAACAATTCAGTCCACGCCGCGGACTGAATTATTTTACGATGGCCTTAATCATTAAGCTCTTTTATGATTAAGCCAACACGCCAGTTTAGATTTACCCTCACATTCAGAGGAATCCTTGAATTATAGGTTCTGCGAAAGTTAAGATGTCTCCAATTCCGGAACTACAAAACCCTCAACATTGAAACTTGTGTAAAACAATTCTTTAAGTACTCCCTTTCCAACACTAAAAAAAAATTTAAAATCGGATCACGCGTTAAGAAATTACAACTGAAAAACCATTTTTCTTTTATCCCCTCTCCCGCAGGAACCGCGCAAGATATTGGGATCAAAAGTATCCTAGAACCTTCCTCGGATCATAAGCTTAGATCGTACCAAGTTTCATTCAAAACGATTCAGTAGTTTCGGCGTGATACTTATTCGGGATACAGACAGACAGACAGACAGACAGACAGACAGACAGACAGACATGAAAATTTTCAATTACATTTTCGGCTTCAGTATCGATTAGAGAACGCCCTACAATTAAAATTTTCAAAATATTTTCCATGTACAGACTCTCGACCCTCTACAGTTTTATTATATGTATAGATACTTAAACTGAGAGCAATGTCCATTATTAATATCGTCCTAGGTAGGCTTTAGTTGTTTTTTTATGTAAATACATAGGTACTTAAACAAAATTGCGCTAGTTACACATGGAAGAAAAAAAAACACTTTTATTCCGTGTTTACATCATTAAGAATTCAATAATGGGAGGAATTTATCTCTGCTCCTTTGGCAGAAAAAAATCATTAAAAAGCCAAAAAAAATCATTAAAAATAAGAAGGCTTGAAAAATTATTTTCCTAAGTACATTTTTTCATAAAACTTGATTCATAAGCGGTGCAAATCTGGCCGAGACAAGGTCTAGTAGTATTATAAAAAGTAGTCTCAAAATATACTATCGTAAGTAGATGATTTACGAACGTACATTGAGATAACACGTTATTTCAATAAAATCTCTGGAATTTAAATTGGATAGTAACGGAAACTACAAACAAGAATGATTACACAGCAAACAAGCTTGACATGTTTCTATGGCAGTAAATTTAAAAATAAATAATAAAACTACTTTCCCACACATCGCGGACTTCACTTTAAACTGGCCAAATCACTTGTGTTCAAGCCCTAATTCTATTTCCAACAATTTTAATAAAGCTAATTTTGACAGGTGTCAGAATGCGCGCCATTACACGTACGCGGTAGAAAATGAAAGTTTAATTTTACAAGTAAAACTATTTGCTTGCATCGTACGAAAATTCCGGTCGGCTTTCACGAATATATGTTTCACACGTTTTCGAACGCACTATGTATATTTACTGTGCTTGGTGATACAATAATTGTGTGAGAACTTTTTTGCGAGTAAATAAAACAAGACTTAGTAGGTATTTAAAACACAGCTTAAGCTGTAAGTATTTTTTAAGTCACAGTGAAATAAGGATTTGTTTGTCTTGAACATTACATAATTATATATTATTTTCCAGTAGTATAATCTTAAGCTGAAAGGTTCGACAGTCAAAATGTGTAGAAATAAGAAGGTATATAGAAACTATTGGTATATAGCGGTGTGAAAAGCGAATTTCTTGTAATAGTCTGCCGTTTAGAAATTGCATTTCTGACTTATCGTGTTTAAATGGCGATGTAAGTTTGAAGTGGCGCACTATTTACGACAAAAGCATGTATTAAATAAAAAAAATAATAAATATCTACTTCTTGCAAATGAATCTTATTATTTTCTTTATTTTTATTGTTTTTACAAAATTTATTATAAATTATATTTAATTACATAAACATGTCAAAAACAAATTAATATCAAGCTAACAAAATATTGTTAGCTAAATAACCCACTCCGGCTCGTATCAGATGCAAAGGTGCTCATAACACTGGCTGCATTACCGCGCTGAATGGCAATAGCTAATCATTCCACCAGGTACGAGCTAAAGCGAGAATCACCTGTTTTCTCCCCTATTCTACGGCAAATATCTGATACAAATTAAATGACTACTTACAATAAACGTATTAATTTTGGTACAAAATTAGTCACTATTAAGTACGACTATTATTTCTATAATAGTCATGTCGAATAATTGACAGGTGTCAGAAACCACATCTCTGAGCGGCCGGAGTTTAGTTCTTAAACCCCACAAACATCTTCACCTTTACTCTTTGAACTAATAGGTATTACCAAATAGGTATTACCAGCTTACTCCTCTAAGCAAGAATACGCTGCTGTTTAAAAATATGCAGTTATTCTTATAAAGATAAAAAAGAGTACCTAATGAATAAGCACTATAAAAAATTAACAAGGAAGATTTAAATTAAGCATTCGACTTTAGCAATATTGCTAAACTGAGAGAAAGCAGATTGTAATACCGTCACACGTCCTGTATGTAATAATGTCTAATTGCATTCTTATTACACTTTTAAATTGAAATGCAGAAAAGAAAGAAGGTATACATAAATAGGAAGCAATACATAATCTAATCATTGACTGCTATTTGATATTAAGCAAAATTTTAACCAGTAGCTGAAGGGAAAGTGATTAAAAAAATCCAAAAATACTTTCAGTGGAATGTGCACAGTCCGATTCGCTAGAGTCATTGACTCTACAAATCCGACACATGTTATAAATAAAACAAGCGTAATGAATGCCAGAAATGGACATATTGGAGAGGTGAAGTCCCACACCACCAAACGACTTAGTATCCAATACTAAGTAGCAACACGTTAGCAAGTCGTTTTCGGTATACGGATGAGCGCGTTATCGCCGATTTGTATGGAATCGAGACATGTTCCCGCGTTTACAGCTAGGTGGCGGGGTGTCGATTCCATACGAATTGGCGCGCCTTGAACGTCGACAGGCGCACACCGAAACTCGCACTTGCCTCGATTATTTGCCACTTTATTTTGCAAAGCTGTATGTCATAAGGTGTTTTTAATACATGGCAAGGATCTTAGATCGTTACCTGATCTGATCACAGAAAAACCTATTTTCACTATTTAACGAAATTACATGAAGCTGGTGCAATCTTGACTCTGGGATCCCCCAAGACTGCCATGCTATCTCCTGTTCTATTTCAATATTCATCATATACCTCTGATTGAGTAACACGGTAAAAGGCTCACCACACGACCTATTTCGTTGCACATAAAACTATAAGGTCGAATGTGAGCGTATAATCTGCTTCTGCCTACCTCTTCAGGGATAAAGGCGTGACTATTTGTATGTGTGTATTTGAGTAAATGCGGTTTTCATTTTTTTTGTCAAGTCCTCGCAACAACCTCCGCACACCTCTGTTGCTACTGACAAAACCACCACATGCCTCATAAACAACAATATAAATAAAATAAACGATGTATTGTTTATGTTGCCGAGTGACAGAGGTATTGTCTATGTGACGGTTAGCTTTCATTCTCACTGCACTTTTTTTAAAAGTGACGAATGTTATCTTTTGCCTTCGATGACAAAGTTGAATTAAAAAAATACTTACAATAAGAATTGGTTATGAAGCGGACTGCCAAATCTGAAAACAAAAATAATTTTTAAATTAAATATTTTGTAAAAATATGTAAATGAAAAATGCAAACATTTTTATTTTTTTTAGGCAATATAATAGACAAAAATGTATTTAATTCATAAACTCATTATAAATGATAAATATAGTAATGTCAATGAATTTTACTGAGCATACCACATTTGTAATACTTAAGTAATTGCATCGGACGTCCAGTTTTAAAATAGAATCATATTTCATAACAAAACAGTCTTTATTTTTTAATACTAAAGCATAATAAAAACAAATTGTGAATGTGTCAGAATATTTTATACTCGTAGTTTGCTGGGACATCCTTCCGAGGGCTTACCCGGGGCTCGGCCATAGACAGTGAAAGTGGGTTTTAGTCCATGATACATAAAAACTATAGATACGTTACCAACACGGAAAAATGGCGACAAAAAAGTCAGGCAATTGGCTTACTTTTCATACATGCTACCATAGATAATTTCAAAGAAATTCTTTTGTTTTTAATGTATAAATGATCTGCTGTTTTTGAAAACCGTGATGTTCGTGCATGACGTGTCTAATTATAATACGTCGTTGGTTTTAGTCGGTAAGACTCAGGCATAGCATTCATGAAGAATTTCCACACTTCAAAAGAATACTCGTAGTGGTTATGAAGAATGGTCTCTAATTATGGTACCTATGTTATACCTAAAGAGATAATTTTCTACACAATTAAAGTCGCAGACAAATACCTACAGGTCACGGCGGCAACAGCGTTTTTTTTTTCGTGTTACAAGTACGCACACAGTGTAGTTATCATGTCATTAAGTAATGTTTTGTGCTTAATACATGTTTCTTTTTAACTAAACGATACTTAAAGTTCATACACGATTTACTCGACTAATTGCTATCGCGCGTTGTAGATGAATGATTGAAAATCCCGACATAAAAGCGTATGAAACAGCGCAGATTAATTGGAATGGAGCACGCCATTTTGATCGGCATGGCATCCATTTTATGCTCACTACATTGATGTTAAGTCACTGACTCTTCCTACCTATTGTCTTGCGAATATGGCAGTAAATGTGGAAATTCATAAATGATACTTTTTTTTTTTTTTTTTTTTTTTTTTTTTATACCACTAAGGTGGCAGACAAGCATACGGCCCACCAGAAGGACCGGTGGTCACCGCAGCCTATGAACGTTTGCAACACCAGAGGCGCCACACTCGCGCTGCCGACCCTAAAACTGTGATACTGAAATTTAAAGGCAAATTTGGGGTAATCCATGAGAGATCTAGTATTAAGTGTGGAAAGAAATCATTATGGATGATAAATGCATACTTCTCAAACTAAACCAACTCAGAAACTAGATAGTCTTCATTTAGATATAGAGATGTAAGTACCTAAGTATATATTATTTCGTTAATTTTGTATGTAATTATATCAGTTCTAACCTACAGTGGCGAATTGTCCATAGAAGCCCATTCCTTGTGGCTTCCCTTTTCAGATCGGGCAGTGACATGTAATATTTACTCATAACTAATAAACACAATTATATATTCTCGAACACTCATTCAAATATAAAAATATTTGCAAATTTACATGGTAAGTCGGCATTTTCGTCTCAACCCCTGCTACAAAAGTCATAGCAATAAACTTTCGAGTCAAAGTTCAAAGACCCTATCTCTGACATCACGCGGTAAGCCCGGCTTCCTGATCATTTTGCGTCTGCTTCGTTAGTACTACGCAAATGTATATATGCGTCCTATTCTCTCACATTTTTTCAAGATTTGATTCGTGGATTTTCGCCTAAAGTAAGCCATGAGTTCGTGGCTTACACCTGAGACAGTCATATTAATAGAAAAGGACAACGTATTTGACTTGAAAACTCGACCAATTTAAATGCACCTATAGCACGTCGAAACGTTTTGCATCGAAGTGTGTTTTTAATTTGATGTGTTGTTATTACTTCATTTCACATGCGTTTCCCGTGAATAATAATAAAACATAACATAGTTTCAATTGACTTTATAAAGTATTGTGCTGTTTATTAGTTAATTATAAATAATTATCTACTTCAAGTACTAAATACATCGTGAAAGTGTGTAAAATTGTGTTTTGTGTTCTGTATTTTGTTGTGATTTCTGTACACATGATTATTGTTTTGGAGTCACATAATGCTCACTGATGGACGTAGGCCTTCGGTATTACGGGTTCGATAAAAAATAAAGGTCAGTGTTTTTTTTTATATTTATCAAGTATCTCAGAATACGCTAGTGATAATAGTTCAATGGCTTGGGATACCTAATAATCTTTATTTTGGCTGAATGTTTCATTAATAGTTTATAACATAATAAAGCAGTTTTGTTCCATAGAATCACTTTGTCAGATATTTTTGAAAAAATAGATAAGAAGTATGTTTTTATTTCAATTTTGTATTGTAAAATATCGCGGTTTTTAATACTCTATAGGTACTTGAAATCTTACTAATATTATAAATGTGAAAGTTTGTGAGTGTGAATGTGGATGTTTGTTACTCTTTCAGGCTCGAACGGCTGAACGGATCGGGCTGAAATTTGATACAGATATCCATTATAGTCTGGAATAACACATAGGCTACTGTTTATCCCGGGAGTAACTTCCCACGGGAACTAATTTTACGCGGGTGAAACTGCGGGCATTAGCTAGTACATGCATATTATTAAAAACATTAGAAGTACCTATACCTATTTCGCGTCTAAGTCCCAAATTTATGAATTATTTTCAATTAACTTCAATCGAGACAATTTGAAATAGGTAGGTATGAGCTTGCAGAGAGTAGTAGAATAATTTCAAAACATGGTTAGTGTTCAAGTCAGGTTTTAGTTCAAAATATGTAACTAGATGGCATCACTTTTTTGTATATAGTATCTAGATCGCGGTATGGTTTCGTTACCTGAGCAGACATATATATAGCTGTGAATATTATTTTAATAAAAAAAATCTTGGTACAAGGATATACAGTCTATTATTTACACCTAAGGTCGGTTAAGACCTTTTCAGTTAGTGTAAATTTGAATATGTTTTTAGTCATCAGTAGATAATTTATGATACTTTTTTATAAGCCAATTTATCATGCACGTAAGACATTGTTTTGAATTAAATACATGGATCTTACGAGTATAGTACAGGTGGCAAACAAAACACAAAAGGCATTACACCGCCGCGCGCCACCATTTAATAAATACGCAAAATACCTACACTACAGGTGTGATCAACTGGATATTATTTTTTTCACCGGCTTTCCTTTTGAAAAAATTCAGCCTTCGCCGCTGCTAACCTATTCCTTTATTTACACACTTTTTAATTTCTTTTTCCTTCTTCATGTTCTCCTTTCGCTGGTCTGCTAGGAGATATTTCTTATAGAAATAAGCAGTACCATTGTACCTATCTTTCTTTTTGTCATACTTCTTATATTTCTTGTGTGTAAGTACATAAATAAATAAAAATGCCGGTCTCCTAGCGGCTAAAACACACTCTCGGAAGCATAACCACAGGGACCATGAGATTCACCGTTCGGTTGCCGAGTCCACAGCGTGATACAGAAGGGAACACTGTAACAGTATCTGGCACTTGCGACCCAGCATGTAAGTATATAAGATGGCCACCTCTTATTTTGATATCTGCAGTGGCCAGCTTTTGAATTTATGACTTGTTTTCCCCTTCTTCTTTCACGTAGTAGTAATATACTTTGTACATTTCTTGTTGAATATTACTATTACATAGGTAAGATAGTTTTTGGTATCAAACATACCCCTTCCATCGACAGAAATCGTCGTACGAAACTTTAACAGACAAATTGAGCTATCAAAATTTTATTCGTACCTGCTAAAGACGAATAAATTACGTGTACCTCACACAAAGAAACAACACAACACCCAAAACCTTTTGTATGTAAATCCACATCCTTCTAAGTGCATGCTTCCTATTAACTCACATGTTACGCCGTAAGCGTAAAGAACAACAATAGCCCATCAAAGACAGGACTGACCACAATATTTTTTAAGTTTAGTATTGCTTGAACACGTCTCTGTTATAGGTATAACAGATGCCTCCGGATCCGCCCGCTTGGTGAAGTCTACGTGTACTTACCTATTTCCCGAAGGATGTGTTTCACATCGTGTCGAAATTCGCGTTAGATATCATGTCATTCTATTCTATAATGACGACTTTTCATTACAGCGCGTGCATTTAATTATTTACCTTACAATTTCACTCTCGTCCAAACGCGGCAAAAGAAAAATAACTTCAGAAATAAAAGATAATATAGAAAATATCCAGTAGGTATTCATGTTAAAAAGACAGTCAAAACTTAGAAATTCCAAATCTGCAATCTAAGTTAGCAACGGTTGTCGTACCGGCCTATCATACAATCGCGAGCTTTAAACACAAGAGGCTTCGTTTCGCAGGTGAAAGCTGTAGCCTTATATGAGCACATCTCGACACCGCCGCGGGTAGATATTAAACGTCAGGCTATTTGAAGTGAAAGACTATTTCTCTTTCGTTTTGTTTACTGAATAGAATTTTGTGTAATGTTAATATGCCCGTGAGACCTAATTTGGTGAACTTGTGGGAGAATTTCCACAAATATCATAAACTAAAATTTGAAGCTATTTTTTATACCACTAAGGCATACGGCCCACCAGAAGGACCGGTGGTCACCACAGCCTATGAACGTTTGCAACACCGGAGGCGCCACTCTCACGCTGCCGACCCTGTAAAAAAAACCTTCTAAGACCCCTTTTGAAGAACCCTATACAGCTCATTTTTATTTAAATATTTCATAAAATGAGCATTAAGGGGAGTGGTTGACAAAGTTTGCGAAAAAGAGGTGCAAATAAAGACGTTCTTCTCGGTATTAGTATACGAAAAATGACAGCCAAAAGAAGATTTGAAATCTACAAGATGTGTTCCAGAGGATGGTTTCATCAGAAATTGTGTATTTATTATAAATAACTAGTAAAACATCACTGTAATAGCCCATAATTTTTTAGAAGAAGTCGTTGTATGACATCTATTTATTAATGAATGATAATAAAATTTATATCAGAGACTAAAGAAAACATAGACCTCTAAAATGGTTTTCTTCAATTTTGAATTAGTATAAGTTTTAACTAATTATAACTAATAATGTATTCAAAGAATACATCACGTTGCTTGCTTCCCCGCGCTCGCCCGAAAATCTAGTGCGGGGGGAGTCGTGTTGCTAGACGGACGTGTGTCGCTCTGGTCTGCAAAATATTCTCGTAAAATGTTATATTTTCATTCATGTACAGAGTAATGCGTGCAACAGAGCCAGAACCCGAGTTACACAATGCATGCTGCATAACATGAGAATATAATGCATTTCAACTTATTTTTCGTATTGTTTTATTAAATTACTTCGAAAGGTAATCATGCTTATATTGTAAGCGGTACTTAATCATTTCAATAAAAATAAATGAAGAAATATTTGTGGACATTCGCACACAACTTAAGCTAATATAACCTTGTGCTAAGGGATACTATAATATAAGTATTTTCATCAGTTGTCTACTGATGAAAATACTTATATTATAGTTATTATTAACACACTGCTTTTTTGAGACACTGCTCTCAACCTATAAGCTGAAAGAATTGACTCTTTTAGCTTATTACGTCTTGTGGGTCGCCACAAGTAGGCACCATCTACCGGCAAATTGGTTAAGGTACAAAAGTGAATAAAGGGAGTGCCCGCCGAGTTTCTTGCTAGTCTATATCTATACATAATAATAAAACTGTTGAGGGTCGAGAGTCTGAATATAGAAGCTATTTAAAAAAAAAAGAACGCGTTCTCTAATCGATACCTACTTAAGCCAAAATGAAATTTAAAATTTTCATGTCCGTCTGTATTCCGAATACGTATCACGCCGAAACTACTGATTTGAATGAAAATTGATCCGAGGAAGTTCAGGAGTTAGAGACATCTCAACTTCTCTAAACCTAGAATTCAACCTAGGATTGCTTCACACAAGTTTCAGTGCTGAGGGTTTTGTAGTTCAGGAATTAGACATATCTCAACTTTCTCAAAACCTATAATTCAAGGGTTCCTTGGAATGTGACGGTAAATCTAAACAGGCGTGTTGGCTGAATCATAAAAGAGCTTTATGATTAAGGCTGTTGTAAAATAATTCTGTCCGCGCCGAAGTCGGGGACTGAATTGTTTTAGAATAAACTTAATCTTTAAGCTCTTTTATGATAAAGCAAACAGGGTCGTTTCACACGCTGCTTGATGAGTCTGATGAAGAAGTGCCTCTCCTTTTGCAAACCTTATGTGACGTAAACGAAGTTGCGAGGGTCAGCTAGTTTTACAATATGCCTAATCTTTAAATTCGTTTATGATTAAGCAAACAGGGCAGTTTCACCCGCCGGTTGATGAGACTGATGAAGAAATACCTCATGTTTCATACACCTTAAGCGTCGTAAACGAAGTTGTGAGAGTCAGCTAGTTACATACATACATATGGTCACACCTTTATCCCCGAAGATGTAGGCAGAGGCATCTGCCTGCTGTTAAAATTAATCAAGCCGCCAAAACGGCCTTCAACTTCGCTTAACGACTGCCATTTTACGGGCAACCAGGACCAACGGCTTAACATGCCTTCCGAAACACGGAAACGACGCTCAAATAACTGTCACAAAGTGGTCACATGGATGGTCACCCATCCAAGGACTGGCCATAGTGAATGAGCTTACTACAGTGACCGCTTACAGAACACTAAGGCCGAGATTCATAGACAGAACTTTACTTCGCATCAAAGTAATCTTCGCAAAGTGTACTTTCACATCTCGAAGTTTACTTAGGCGAATTTCAATTTCATAGTCGGTACTCAGGCCGAGATTCATAGACAGAACTTTACTTAGCGTCAAAGTAGTCTTCGCAAAGCGTACTTTCACAGCCCGTAGTTTACTTTGGCGGATTTCTATTTCATAGTCGATTCGTTGACTTTGCTAAGCTAAGTGCTGCTCCGTGACGCAGCGAAGTAAAACCAAAGTAGACTACCAACGTTATAGGTTAAACGCAAAGGTTCTATTACTTGAACAGTGGTATTTAGATATAATTTTCGTAAAACTATTATTTAATAATTATATCAGCAATTAAAAATGCTCGAAAATGCATATTTAACTTATTTACCTAAGCCAAAATATACTGAACCTATTCCTTTCTGTATACCTATATAATATTGAATTACCTATATAAAATTTTGTTCATAGAATCAAAGAAAGCATTAAAAACTTCTAAAAACAAACACTCTTATTATTTTACCTAAATAATGACAAACCACAATGGATAGTAGTTACCATAGAGCAACGCGACCAGTATCGGAGGAGTAAACATAACATGTTTGCTTTATACATTATCTCTCTGTTATTATGTTACGGGGGAAATTGTATTCTTATACATTAGCAATCGGCACTATATGCAGCTTACACAAAACAATTTTAAAAATACACTCATAATTTCAGACACTCACATATTATTTTATTTGTTATTTATACCATATGAAGTATCTACAATATAGATAATTAAAATTGTCAACATATTTATGTTGACTGAGAGGAAAGTCTCCATAAGACGCCTCCCCTCCCAGTTAAAGTCATTGGTCGTGTTGCTCTATAGCAGGTACTCAACCCTATCGACAACAATGGCGCCAAAAAAACGTTATTGTTGTAAACAGACAATAGAAGAGCGCTTAACCCGACCAAATTCAATTGACCATGATAGTCGTAAGTTTTGAGTGTTTGACCGCACTGTTTAAAGTGGTAGCATTATCATTCAAAGTTTACTTTGGTACGTAAGTCACCGTTATCGTGCACTTGTACTTTACTAAGCAAAGTAGGGTTTCGCGAAGTTAAGACTGGCGTTAGGCACGACTATGAAACAGTTTTTGTGGTCAAAGTGCGACTTTGCTACAAAGTAAAGTCGTAGTGCGATCTATGAATCTTGGCCTAAGTCCGCGGTGCCACGAGCGCTTCTTATTTATACATAACTAGCTGACCCTCGCAACTGCGTTTACGTCTATTTTTGTTTGTTTGTAATAATAAAATGAAATGAAATTTTGTTCCAAAAGTAACAAAAATTTTAAGCGAGTGGAAGACCCCCCTTTCTGGATTTGTAATAATTTAAGTACAAAACAATGAATATATCTTATTCTTATATGTCTGTGGAATATATGAACATTCGTCTTTGTGAATTCGTCACATTTACGTTTTACATAATGATCAATCACATTTTTTGCAGTGTATTTTACTACACTTAAAAACAAAGGAAAATTGAAATACAAACGTTCCTTTGTTTTTAATTTACTTTTCGCCTCTCTCTATAAAATAGAGTGCAGAGGGGCTTATGGCGAGACTTTGTCTGTAGTCTGTGACTCTGTTGCATTATACTACGTCACTAGGTCACGTGGATCATCTGTTCAAAGTTTGAAATAAAACAAAAATGGCAACGTCTATCGGATTGAACTCTCACAATAAACGTTTTAGAGAGGGGCAGTCGGGTGAGACCGTCTCACAGCTTTTTGTTTATTTGGTGAAGCGAGGAACGCATTTCCGCTACTATGTTTCTTCTTCTTCCGTGGTTCTTTTACTCTGATGTCTCTGTAGTTGCGCTACTCTATGTTAGCGAGTCATGTCGCCCATTTGCTCAAGGTCGTTAGCCCTGGGTATGGCCTTAAGTAGGTAAGCTCACCAATACAATTGAGTAATAAAATGATGAAGGAAAAATTTGTCATAAACGATTTTGGTATACCTACATAGTTTTATTCGCTGCTTATAACAAATTCTGACTTGGACATTTGATACTGTCCTGTCGTGAGGGTGAGCCCCTTTACAGGTCTGTATCATCATCATCATTGCAACCTAAATCAACATTCCATAATACGTGTTGTAATTGTAAAACACAACTTAAATAATAGTTGGCAGTACCTACCTACTTATGAAGTTAGAGAAGGAAAACTCGAAATGAAAGCCGGTTATCAGTAAAATGACAATCGTTAGGCCAAGTTGAAGGCCTTAAGGGTGGCTTGAAAAATTTCAACTGCGAGTCGCGGCGACCTGCGCCTGTCCATTTCAACACGGCAATAGGCTCACCACCTATTACGTGGGACAAAAAACTATAAGGTGAAATGTGGGCGTTTACTGTGCCTCTGCCTACCCCTTCGGGGATAAAGGCGTGTCTATATGTATGTATGTATATAGTATGTAGTTACTTTGGACAGCATATTAAATGTCCCCTATTCAACTTTAAGCCTTTTCACGATTAAAAAATTAGCCTGTCTTGCCCTTTCTCAAGCTCAAGCTCTAGTATATCTCTGAACCACACTTCATCAAAATCGGTTCCGTAATTTAGACGTGAAAGCGTAACCGACAGAATTACTTTCTCATTTATATATTAGTAAGGAGTAAGGATACACACTTTCTTTTTAAAAATTTAAATATTGTCTCTACGCGAATTAAATTGCCGAGTAACAGGTAGTTTTGAGTAAAACAAACTCAAAAGAATGTTGAAATGATAAGGTTATTATTCGACCTGTGCATAATCAAACTGGTTTTGCAAATGGCGACCATACTTGACCATGTTTTTGACCAGTGTGTTGGCGTAAAACTACTTTCTTTCTCATAATATCCTTTAAATGGACGATGAAAGTAAGATTTATGACAAAATTATATTATATGTGTTTTATAACTATGAGTTTTGTATGCAAGTTTATTTTAATTAAAATGCCGACTTGGACATTTTTGTAACGTTAGTAGGTGCTCGTTTACTTGCAATTTTAAAGCAGAATTTAATAAAATTTGTAAATTAACGATGTTATTAAAGATTATGACTCTCAGTGTCGCGCAGTCAGTAGTGTAACCGTCTGCCGCGATGGAGATCTCGGGTTCGATTCCTGGGTCGGTCCAAATATTTCTGTGGTCCACAAATGTTTCGGAGTTTGGATGTTTTCTATGCATGTAAATATATAAGCATGTCTATCAGTCGTTTAGATCCCATAGGACAAGCTTATGATTTTTTTTAAATATTACACATCTTATATATTTATTTACATTATTACTATCTAAACTAAACTAAATAAGGCCCCCGTGGCATTGTGCCCAAAAGACTAGCAGCATTCCCCCTTTGAATAGCAATACCTATTCGCCGAGCGAGAAAACTGCCAGCTCTTGGGTCACCAGTTGACTCCACAAGGCGCTTTTTCAAATTCTTGAAAAAAAATTTATGATTAGGTTAATTTGGGCTAGATAATTTTGTGTGAGATTGTCCACAAATATTTATATTTATTTTATTTTTATTATTTTACTGCCTTACTGCTTAAAATAAGATGAATGTAAATATGATTGGTTACATTAATTAGTCTGAGTGGTAAGGGTACCTACTTTTATACCTTACGTAAAAAATGTAACACAAGATTTCATTAGATCTTTCTAGCCTTCTTAAAATAGAACTATCACACGCCATTTTCTCTAAAGTCAACCGGTGACCTAAACGCATCTAAAACATCGTTTATCTCAGTTTCAGTCTACATCTCGAGAAAATAGGATAGTATTATTCGTGTTGTAATCGCGGCCAATTTAGTAGGTATTTGTTCGCGCACCGAGACACTTGGGTGCTGTTTTGGGCTACATCTTTACGCTTGTTTGTTTAAAAGAACGAGTAGTAGGTATTTTATTAAGTGGCAAATGAGAACAAGCTTGTTATCGCAGTGATTTATGCCAATATCTGACCTTGAAAGTTTTTTATAATTTTTTTATGTTTTGAAACTATACTTATTGATCACTAGCGGACGTCACGCGGTTCATCCATAGTTCCCGTTCCCGTGGGAACACGGGAATAAACTATTGCCTATGTTTACCGGGGATAGAGTAGTTTTCCAACAGTAAAATAGTTTTTCAAATCGGTTTAGTAGTTTTAGAGCCCATATTTTCTCTTTAAAATATCTATTAATATGAAGTGTTTTTTATTCATGCAAATCCTTGATGGATGCTATGTTCTCTTGCCGACTAAAACCACACGGTTGTCTGCCACGGCCCACGGCTGCCGGGTGTAAATATTAGGCTGTTAGGTATATAGGATACATGTGGTTTTTAGTTAGTAGGTAGGAGTCCAGCATAGCACCTCTTTAGGATTTTTCTCACGTTAAAAAAGGCCAACAGCCGGACGAAGACCTTCTACAAATTAGTACATCACAATACACGCATTAGGTCCACCTAATCGAAAGTTGTCAGGTCATAGTAGCGTTTGGTCTATAACCACTTTTTTAATTTAATAAAACTAAATTGACTGCGTTGTTGGTCTAGAGGTCGAAATGTGCGACTGCAGATCACGAGGTCGTGGGTTCGATTCCCACCGGAGATAAACATTTGGGTGATCTCTCGTGAGTCTGGGTGTGATAAGTATGTATTTAAGTATTAATATCCGTGGTCTGATACCAATAACACAAGCAGGTTATTCCTAGCTTACTTTGGGATCAGATGGTGTTGTGTGAAATGTCCGTGAATAATATTATTTATTTTTAATTTAAGGTCTAGTCGATCACAACAAGACGATTAGGTGACGTCACCTGTTTAATATATTAGCGGCTTAAAATATAATTTAGTATCTATCAGTGTCAAGCAAAATAAATCAACCATTATATTAAGCGTTAAATGTCGTAAACCATTCAGGTTAATAACAATGTTCATTAATTTAATAATTTTATTAAAATCGACCGCAGATAGAAGTGTGTCAGGCAAGATATTTTGTTGTAGACAATAATTTACGCCAAATGATATACATATGTACATGCACTATACCCCGTGTGGCGACGAGGTTCCGTGTTGCGATAGGTAGGAGTACAAAATGTCGCCACCCCAATACATCCCGAGTGTCGTAAGAGGCAACTAAAGGAACACTTTCGCAAAAAGATCCAGAGCGTAGAGAAGGAAAAATCGAAATCAAACCCGGTTGTCAGTAAATTGACAATCGTTAAGCCAATTGAAGTCCTAGTGGGCGGCTTAAAAAATTTCAACTGTGGGTCGCGGCGACCTGCGCCTGTCCATTTCAACACGGCAATAGGCTCACCACCTATTACGTGGGACATAACACTTTAAGGCGCAATGTGGGCCTATAATATGCCTCTGCCTACCCCTTCGGGGATAAAGGCGTGACCATATGTATGTATGTATGTACTTTTTATCCCGGGAATAAGTTCCCAGGGGAACAAATTTTACGCGGGCGAAGCTGCGGGTATCAGCTAGTATGAAAGTAAAAATTAAGCCAATACAAGCTTGCGCCATGGGATCTAGCCGACTAATACACACTTATGTATTTCTAAAAATATAGACATAAACAACACCAAAACTCCGCACCAAACATTAGCCGATCACACAACTACCTGGATCGACCTGGGAATCGAACCCAGGACCTCAAGCGCGGCAGGCGGTTGCACTACCGGATATCTTTGGATGTTTAAAACTCAGCACGTGCCAATTGGAAAGTTGGATATCATCTCAATCTGGTCAGCGGTGACGTAAGAGCCTTTCAAATGGCTTTGTTAGGCCGCATTGTCAATTGACAGTTTGTGTAGGCCATAGGTGCCGTTTAAACGATCAGTTTGACCATAGAGCAACGTGACCGATACAAGGGGAGTAGACAATAAATAGTTCACAGTTATATTACCTCTGAGTGACAGCTGGTCGATCGTTTTCTGTGTGTTGGCATTGCAGTAAAGTCGCCCTATGAGTGATTTTACCGAATATAATGGAGATCATAACATCTAACCGTTAATATGAAGACTTTTGTTGTTGTATTTTACTTTATACTTAACTTTACTAAGACAGTTCTCATGTTACTATGCGATTGCCTTTAAGATTTATAAATACCCCGCCCGAAAAAAACAACAGTAAAAGTAGAAAGTAAGTTTGACTAAAGATTGCAGTACATGGGAGAAACAAAAACTTATTCGGGTAACACAGCGAACAAGATAGGCAACCTAAGTGCTAGGGGTAATTTTTTTTTTTATACTACTTAGGTGGCAGACAAGCTTACGGCCCACCGGAAGGTTGGTAACCATAGCCTATAGACGTTTGCAACACCAGAGGCGCTACACACGCGCTGCCGACCCGGGCGCAGGTTGTGACGACCCACAGTTGAAATTTTTCAAGCCGTCCATAAGGCCTTCAACTTGGTTTAACGACTGTCATTTTACTGACAACCGGGACCAACGGCTTATCGTGCCTTCCGAAGCACGGAAACGCTCGTAAATAAATGTCACAAAGTGGTCCACGTGGTGGTCACCCATCCATATCCGGCCATAGTAAATATTGCTTACTGCAGTGATCGTTTACAGAACACTGAGTCCGCGGGGCCACGAGCGCTTCAAAAATTTAACTCTGAACGGACTATAGCCTGTTTGCTCTATACATATAATGTCTGTCATATATGTTGCTGGAGGAAATCGTATTCATATACACCACTACAAAAGCAATCGGCTGTCACTATGGATTTTAAACAATACACTCATAGCTTCATTCACACACATAAAATTATTCAGCACGCAGAAGGAAAACACTCAGTATGGCGCCTCTCCTCCTAATAAAATTCATAGGTCGTATTGCTCTATGAGTGGTACTGTTGAACTGCAAACGATTAGTGGAATGACAACTGTATGAATGATCTTGTATAATACTGTATTATGTAACTGATTATAGGTTTTGATAAAGCTATTTATCATGGTCGGGTAATCAAACTAAACTGCAGTGGTAGTGCTTGAGACTTTCGTCATGAGGTTGAGTGTTCAAATACTGGTTTGGAACACATATTAATTTGTTCCACAATTTTTTTGTAACTAATATTAGTAAAAGTATGTGTTTAAATTGCCTAGACCCTATAGCTCAAGCTTATATTGGTTTAGTTTGAGCTAGGTAGCGCTGTGTGAAAAATGTCTATGTAGTGACTGCCATAAGTATAGTTGAAACGTCAAACAAATTCATAAATAAAAACTTCAATAAGTCACAAGTTCTGTACTGAAAAATGTGTTAGTCTATGACAACAGGTTTGTAAAAAGTCAAATAGCGTACATCATAAACGTCATAGACATTAATTAATTACAGTGCTTTGATGAAGCCACGCCATGGCGCAATACTTTATGAAATAATACTTGTTATTTTGACATTTACGCGTGTAAACGTAGCCCAAGCCTGCACGACACATTCGAATGTTAAGAACATGGAATTTATATTTGTATTGTAAAATACTTTTTTTTTCAACGTGAGGGAAAACCTGTCATAAATGCTATGCCGGACTCCTACCGATTAAAAAACCTCACGTAACGCCCAACAGCCCATGGTTGGGAGCCCCGGGTAAGCCCTCGGGAGGGTGTCCCAGGACTTTTGTAAAATGCTATTTTGTACATAATTGACAGGATGATAGAATGTCAAAATGATGAGATGTCAAATTTTGACAGTTGCAGTCACGTCATTAGTGACAGTGCACGTTTTTTGTTTTAATTTTGTGCATTTAGTTTAGATTTGGCAATTTTTTTAAGAAATGAACTATGAGTACCTGTACCTACTAAAAAGGGTCCAAGCAACTCGACTTCTACGAGGAGATAATGCTAAATAAGTAGGTATGCATTGTAATAAATAAATAACTTACCTACAGCTTGGCAAAAGAGAGAAGAAAATAATGGAGGAGTCACTGTGCTGTTTATATCCCGTTGTCAACAACCGTCAATAAAACCCACCAATCAAATTGTATAACGTCATTGACTGACAGACATATGTGACGTTATTGACAGCTTTTTGACAATTTAGCTAACCTGCAAAATATTAGTTCCGTTTCTAGACTTTTTTGCCAAGCTGTACTTATCATTTACTTAATGGATTTTCATAATAGCTACACGTTTCGAAAACAACATAAACAGCGACAGTCCCGTCATGCAGCGATTCAAGAAATGGAAGAATACAAACAGGCAAAATGTTTCATTTCAATTCTATTTCGATGTATACTCGTAGATGACGGGAATTCACAACATACCGACTTTCACGTCCGAGTAAAAATGATCGCAACATGTTTGAAATGTCGTGCTCAAACGGTTCCATTATCATCACGCATAGGAATCGGAAAAAATATACTTTCTATGAATATACAGACTTCGCTATAAGCACATAACATCTTCACAACATTTTATCTTCAAATAAGAGAAAAAAAGATAGTACCTACATAGTTTTCACAAAAATATTGTGTAAGGTTAAAACTATTTATATTATTTGAAGAGAAAAGATTATTTGAAGAGAAGATAAAATTATTCAAGATTAAGCTAGTAATTATTGAAGTATCATTACATTATAAAGCTGACGGGTTTGTTTAGTTTTTTCAATGCTAGGATCTCAGAAAGCACAGAATGGAATTTGGACTGTAAAATTGGAACGGGACCATATTACGGCCGGCTCATACGCTTACCACTGTGCCACCGTGGCATATTCTTAGAGGCCCCTTTACACGGACAATATTGATCAATATAAATGATTGTTCAATAAATTGACCGTGTAGGGGTAATATTGAGGTTTGAACAATGACCAAACAAAAGTTTGACGGAGCTTAAATTTTATAGATCAATATTTTTTTCTTGCACCGTGTAGGCTGTATTGATCAATATTTTTCAGATCAGTGTTAGTCGGATATCGGAATTTTGAATTTATAATTTACTTCTTCGTCAGACATATACTCGGACGAAAATAAAAATATTGAGGCAATATTATTGAGTCAATATTATTTATGGTGTATTCAAAAGACTGTGATTAATAATATTGAACAATAAAAATATTGAAAATATTACTGTCCGTGTTCATTATGCTATCAGGAAATTGTGAATCCAGCAAGAAGTTGAGCCAACCTTCAGAAATGAAGATGCACTAAAAAGACGATTACGTTTTTAAATTTATTCTATTACATCATCTGTAAGCATTTAAAAAAAATGTTGAGTGTTTGACATTGACAGTGAGAGCGTATAGACAATGTTTTTTTTTAAGTAGGGCACTAGCACTGGCTGTTTTTAGAGTAGTACAAACTCCTTGAACCATGAAACCATAAACCTTAATATTAACAGTGTTAAGATTAAGTTAGCCGTCTTTGTATACAACAAATTATAATTTAATTCAGCATAATTATTGAATTAATGAATTCAAAGTGAAAGCTGAACTCTGTACAATAATAATTATTTCCTTCAAACATAGATATTATTATAAGCGATTTTATAAATTATTTTTATCGTCGAAAGTTGTTGTTGCGGAACTACGCATTAATAATCATAACTATTTAAAAAGCTATAAATAGGAGTTAAGTCACCATCTATAACCAATAAATATTGACACAAGATACATTCTTTTACATACGGTAGGATATTCCGCGTCCTTGGGGAGGGGGGGGGGTCGTGAACCACTATAATGTTCTCTTTCAGACTTGAATTAGCTCTATGATAGCGCCCTCATTGCCTAAACAAGGCTACTTCACGTCCAACAAAAAAAATCGATCGATATTTATGACGTCATAAGCTTTATCGAGTGATTTGAAAAGAAATAGAGAGAGAACGAATAAAACAAGAGATAAAATTCAATTTTGTTTATGTCAAAGTAAGACAGGGCCGAGGCCGCACTTGCGGTTATCGCGGCGGTTTCTAACCTTAAAATGTCAAAACATTGACTTGATTTCATTGATTTTGACAGTTTGATGACATTTTGAGGTTAGAAACCGCCGCGGAAAATCGCAGATGCGGCCTCGCAATGCATATATTTATAACTAGCTGAGCCCGCAACTTCGTTTACGTCACATAAGGTGTATGAAAGGAAAGGTATTTCTTCATCAGAGTCATCAAGCAGCGTCTGAAACTGCCCTGTTTGCTTAATCATAAAAGAGCTTAATGATTAAGACTATTTTTAAACAATTCAGTCCGCGCCGGAGGCGATTTTATGATTAAGCCAACACGCCAGTTTAGGTTCACTCACATTCAAAGAAACCCCTACAATTAAAATTTTCAAAATATCTGATTCTTAAAAGTGTTATAACTCTTTTATTTCTAAACCGATTTACATAAAACACACGCTAAATGTTAACTGGAGCAAACCTCAACACAACAAAAAAAACCGCATTGCAATCGGTTGAGCGGTTACTGAGATTAGCGTGCACAACCGTACAGACAAACAGATATACAGACAAACAGACAAACAGACAAAAATTCTAAAAATCATTGTTTTAGGTTCTATTGCGTTCATAAAGCCCCCCTATAATATTTTTTCTTATTTATCTTCCATGTACAGACAGCGACCTGTTACGATTTTATTATATGTATTGATAGTCATTATATCAAGCTATTTTAATGAAGACTGTGGTTCTAAATATTTAAAGCTCAATAAATTTATTGCTAAATCACAGAAACAAATTAAAAGGCTTAAAATAGGTGCGAATAAATATCTCAGAACTTGTAAATCAAATGTTCAGCTACAACAAGTAATAGAAACTAGTAGAAAACAATTGACCATTCAAACAGAGCAGTATGAGACTGATATACTTCAATTGCAGTCAGAAATCATACATTTAAATAAGTCTTTAGAGTCAACAACATTAAAGTACAAAATTTCACAAAAAGAAATTGGAGAGTATATTGAGGCACTGAATAGCTTGGTTGAGTCTTGTCACAGCAATGAACAAAGGTTCCATTCACTTGAGAAATTATATAATCAATCACCAGCCTGTGATGAATCTCTGCCACACTCTTCCTTGCCCACACCATCACAGACTGAGACAATGTTTCCAATGATTGACTCTGTGGGCAGTATGGATGAACATACTATACAATCAAACTTAACTTCCTCTGCTGACCCTGTAACAAAAGTTTCACAAATTTTAAATACTGGAAAGACAGTTGTTTATTGCGATGAAATCGGCCAGAACTTAGGTTACCACTTAGTTCAACGTATGGGTAGTTCGGTCATAATCAATTCATTTCCTGGGGCCACCTACTCTCAAATAGTTAGTAAAGTATTGACTAGTACACACTGCCCACAATCAACAATAGTAATACTTATTGGCAGGAGAGATTGTGTAAATATCAAAAATATTATTAAGTTTCATGAACAGTTGTCAAAATTGTCAGTGAAACAGGTAATACTTTCTACATTGCCTTATAGTAAATCTTTCACACGTAATGAAAACAATATTCGGTACAAAATAAACCGAAAATTATACTATTTGACTACAAGTAGTAGGAATAGTGAATTATTTGACTGTAATCTTGTATTACGTTATTCTTTTATGACCTTAGATAGATACTTACTTTCAAAGTTTTTAAGACGACAGGTAGCGATAACGCTATCAAATTTTTTATTGAATCAAGCCAAACTTTTGGCTTATAATAAAACTGCTTGTATTGTTTATAATCATAGCAATAATATTGACATTTTATCTTGGGAAGGATGCATCATCCCAAAAAACTAGGTTGTAAGACAACAGATAAAAAATCTGGCCATGGCTTTAGGGCTTTTGAGCCTATTGAGACCTCTAATAATGTTAGTGTAAGAAATAATTTCGAGTTTAACAACAATATAATAACTAGTAGTCTAAACTTAGTACACCAAAATATTGAAGGCATATCCAACAAACTACTGCAAATAGACCTTTATATCAAGGAACACAATATTCATGTCTTTTGTATTACAGAGCATTGGTTGGAAAGTCATGAATTAATGTTTAACAGTGAATTTTACTCACTGAACAGTGCGTTCACAAGAAAATATGCTATTCGGGGTGGCTCGCTAATATTTGTTTCTAATAATATAAACTGTAAAGAACGTAAAGATATTGTGGCCCTTTCTATTGAGCGCACTGCGGAATTATCATGTGTTGAGTTTGAGCAACTCATTGTCCTTTGTGTCTATAGCCCGCCAGATAGCGATTATAATTTGTTTGAAGAAGTAATGGAAAATGTATTGAAGCACTTGTGCACTAGTAAGAAACGTATTGTGGTGTGTGGTGATTTTAATGTTGACATACTTGTAAATTCGACGAAACGTACTAGTTTTATTAATTTATTTAGTTCCTTTGGCTTACAAAACTTATTTTGTGAGCCAACTAGAATCACCTCACATTCTGCGAAATGTATCGATAATATGTTTAGCAACTGTGAACCACTGGCAAAAGAAATATTAAGTAACTTTCCATCAGATCACCTTGGGCAGAAAGCTGCGTTTCCCATTGATATAACGGCTAAATTAAACAAAATTTCTTGCAGGCCAATGAGTACATGTCGCCTAGCACAATTTAGTGAAAAAGTTTCTGCAAAGGTTGCCAATCTTAACGTTAATGAGGAAGATCCAAACGGCCTATACAACTCCTTATTTAATACCATTCAGTTTGAGTACTATAACATTTTCAAATCAAAAACCTTTTATAAAAATAAAGGCATGCAATTTTGTGATTGGGCAACTACTGGTATATACAAGAGTAGGGCGAAGTTATATGAGTTATATGGTATGAAGCAATTTAATTTTGATCCTGCTTTTATTCAGTATGTTAAACTATATTCAAAAACCTTTAAAAAGGCATGTGCTGCTGCCAAGTCATTACATTTAAGTCGGAAGATTAAACAGTCGAACAATAAGGTAAAAATGACATGGAATATAATTAATTCTGAAACCGGACGCCACAAAACTCGTGACCATGACATTGAATTGATTGTTAATAATAGAGTGATTAATAATAGTTTAGATGTAGCACAAACCTTTAATAATTTTTTTATAGACATACCCGTGACTACAACGAGCTCCTTAAATTCTTGCCCAGTTAAAGCTCAACGAATGCTTAGGGGCAGCGTGGACCACTGTAGAGTCTCATTTAGATTTAAATATGTGAATCCCAACGATATCGTTAAAGTATTTAAGTCGCTTAACTCAAAAAATACAGCAGACTTGTGGGGTTTTTCTGTGAAATTAATGCAGTCAATTATTTTAATTATATCTCCTCATCTAGCTGCAATATTTAATATATGTGTTGATAAAGGCGTGTTTCCAGATTTAATGAAACACAGTAAAGTGATACCTCTTTTTAAAGCCGGATCCAAAACAGACCCTGGTAACTTTAGACCTATTTCAATACTGCCTGCCATTAGCAAAATTTTTGAGAAAATTATACTGCAGCAATTACAATCACATTTTAGTTCAAATATGTTACTACACAACGAGCAGTATGGGTTTACAAGAGGTCGTTCTACTACTGACGCAGGAGTGACACTTATAAAACATATATTCAGCGCTTGGGAAAATCGACAGGATGCTATCGGGGTATTCTGCGATCTGTCCAAGGCTTTCGACTGCGTTGATCATAACACTTTATTACGGAAAATAGATCATTATGGTATAAGGGACTCTGCAATGGATCTTGTTGCCTCCTATCTTAAAGATCGAATGCAATATGTTGACATTAATGGAAGTCGGTCCTCTGGAGCTTCTGTAGCTATGGGTGTGCCGCAAGGATCAATTCTAGGACCTTTTTTATTTTTAATTTACATCAACGATTTACCTTTCTATGTACAGAACTTGTGCGATGTTGTTCTATTTGCTGATGATACATCACTTATTTTTAAAGTTGATCGCAATCCAAGTACTTTTGACAACGTAAATAGTGCACTAGCCCAAGTTGTAGATTGGTTCACAACCAATAATTTCCTATTGAACGCTAAAAAGACAAAATGTATTAGATTTACCATGCCCAATGTCAAAAATTATGAAACAAATATAACATTGAACAGTGACACCCTTCATCTTGTAGAATCAACCGTATTCTTGGGGATCACTTTAGATAGTAAATTACAGTGGACTGCCCAAATATCGTGTCTAGCAGCAAAACTCAGTTCGGCGGCTTTTGCCGTTACCAAGATCAGACAGCTCACTGATGTCCAAACAGCCAGGCTGGTTTATTTTAGTTATTTTCATAGCGTCATGTCTTACGGCATTTTGCTGTGGGGCAAGGCAGCTGATATACAAATAATTTTTGTACTTCAGAAAAGAGCTATACGTGCAATTTATAAATTAAATGCTCGAGAATCGCTTAAAGAGAAGTTTAAAGAAATAGGAATTTTAACGGTTGCATCGCAATACATATTTGAGAACATCATGTCTGTTAAAAAGAACATACATCTATATCTTAAGAACAGTGACGTACATTCAATAAATACTAGAAATAAGCATAAATTGATTGGAAAGGTTTTTCGATTACATAAGGTACACGACTCATTCGAAGGACTTGGTGTACGCCTATTCAATAAAATTCCTTTAAATATTATGAACCTTCCTTTATATAGATTCAAAAGGGAAATCAAGACACATCTTTTAAAAAGGGCATACTATACTATTGATGACTATTTTAATGATACAGAGACATGGACATGAGTTGCTTGCTCCTCACTTAATTAGGCGCGATTGTAAATGTCGCTTGTGTAGACAAAATTGTTGATCTTTATTGCATGACAAACGAATGTACTAAGACTATTTGAAAAGAGTGGCCGTGAGTTTTCTTGCCAGGTTCTTCCTCACAGGCTCTACCTATTGCTTTGCGAATCTGGCAGTAAATGTAAATGTAGAAGCAAAAATTTTGACGTTCATAAGTGTTACTTTGTAACCTAAATGAATAAAGATATTTTCATTTTCATTTCATTTTCATTTTCAAATCAAATAATACAAAATTAAAGAACAAAGTGCCATTGTGGTACCTAATTAAATTATTGACACTCAAGCAACATAAAACTATTGCGTACCTAATTATTGACGCTCAACCAACATAAAACCATTGTGTACCTAATTATTGACACTCTAAATAAAAAGTACAAACACAGTGTGAAATTAACTATCTCTTCGATCGCAGCAGGTGTTTTACCGAACTATTTGTACAGTTTGTTTGTATGAAACTATTCAGTGAAAAGTGTTAATCGTTTCTTTAAATATTAATTTAGATTTGGCATTATAATTAACTCATTAAATACTTTTTTCATGAAATTGATCTAATGACGCGAATGAAAGGCGTTTAGAGAGAGGTTATTTTTCAATTTCGTTTATTTTTTCATTTAAATACGGTTTTTCACAAAAAGGATAGTAAAAAATTCAATTTATCAAAGCTAGACTGCTAGAGTACTTTTTACAAAAGTCTTACTCCAAAAAATACTACGCATTAAAAGCTCAGTAAATCGTAGTATTTAAAAGTAAAAACAACATCTTACATAATCAGTTATGCATTTCTCTTTGATGACACCGACAAATTTACTAAAATTAATAGATTTAACGAATTATTTTATTCAAATCTATCAATAAATGGCTACTTATAGAATTAACATCACAAACGAAAGTGCCATAGACTGGTAGGTAAATAAAGCTCTATAGAAGTTGTATTAAACAAAAATAGACTTTAAATCAACGGCATAATGATCTTGTGTTTGTAATACAGAGAGTGAGAACAAGAACACACATTTAAAATAACTACTTTATTGCGTTGAGATAAAGACTATATTTGTTTATCAAATATGAATGTCAAGATTGATTTTACAGACGTATCCTTAGTTTGATATCGCTAGCTGTACCGGTCTTCTTTAAGGTCAAGCAGATATTACCTCAGTTTGGAGAAATTTTATTAAACTATGCACAAAACCTAGATTTTGTATTTTATATATACTTATTTATGTCGCCAAATTGACGCCGCCCGCGTGATCTAAAACCATGACAATATCTAGCGATTAGGGGCCACTCTCACAGTACGTAAGACTTTTGAAGTTTTGACAGCGGTCCTCAAGTTGGCGGCTCTGTGATGTGCCTCTTGACGCTCCTCTTAAAAACCCGGGTCTGCAGAGGAAAACGTGCGCGGCCAGATCGTTTTAAGTTTTATTATAGTTCGACAGTAGACCGAGCTAACTATCCATATTTATGCAAATAATTTTAGAAAAAATACATGAAAATTAATTAATTATTTATTCTAAGACGAGGGTTGCGACAGTCTTGCACATTGTTTTTACTCCGCCTCCCCCCCCCCCTCCTTTTTCTTTAAATATTTTTAATTTAATTGTTCAATGTGTTGTTATTGTTACTTGTAAATAAAGATAAATATTATCTTTAAAAAAAAACGTTAATAATAATAAAATGAAAGAAAAGTCAAAACTGAACATTAAAAATATTAAAAAAAAATACTCGCTGGATGTTCAACATAAGATTTCGAAGTCGAAAATAAAGTTAGAAATTTTTTTGTCTGTTTGTCGGTTTTTTTTTATACCACTAAGGTGGCAGACAAGCATACGGCCCACCAGGAGGACTGGTGGTCACCGCAGCCTATGAACGTTTGCAACACCAGAGGCGCCACACTGGCGCTGCCGACCCTGTAAAAACCTTCTTAGACCCCTTTTGAGGAGCCCCATACTGTAGGCGTTTGGGAAAACCGAGGCAGGAAGATCATTCCACAACCTAAGCGTTCGCGGAAAAAAACCCCTATCGGATCTAAACGTGCTCGAACGCTCCGGACGTAGGGTGTGAGATGAAATCCCTGTCTATGGCGAGCGGTGCGATGATAGAACGTAGCCGCGGGCATCATGTCAAACAATTCCTCAGAGCACACACCATTGTACAGGCGGTAGAACACGCATAAGGAGGCAAAGTCTCTCCTGTCGCGAAGAGGTTCAACACCACCTGTCAGTATAGGATCGTTGACAACTCTCACAGCTCGCCTCTGCACCGAGTCAAATGGACGAAGCTGATATTCAGGTGCCGGTTTGTCTGTTTGCTTTGCTTTGTCCGGAAGGATCTCGAAAAGTACTCAATAGATTTGATTCAAATTTTGCACAAATGTTAACTAGGGTTGGGTCTTCAAATAGGCTATATATTATCCCGCAACATATGCTAGAGGCTAAGCAGAGAGCAATCAAACTGGCATTATAACATAATTTTCACGTGTACGAAGTCGCGGACAACAGGGCTAAAAAATCGACTGCTCAAGTAAAAATGACAACAGTACAGGTTCTGTACATTTTGCATCTAGTTTCAAACTATAAAATATCTGTACAAGTTAAATTTGATGCTTGTTATTTGAAAGCATAAATCATTCAAAAGGAAATTCTTACAACTTCCATTAGAAATTGATGCAATTTTCATACACATAATTTTGCATGCTGATTTTGCTGTGAGACATTCAAATCTCTTACGTAAATTATTGTGAATTTCAACAGCTATTATAATTAACAATTAAACTGTTATAAATTACAATTCTATATTTTGTCTTATTCGTAAAAAAATCAATTTGTAAAATTTAAATAAATAATTGGCTGACCCGACAAACTTTTCCAAGTCGTCGGTACTGTCTGGCGAGAGGACATCCTTCATAATACTTTCTCTTTAAGCACTAAATAATTTTCCAAAGAAATTACTTAGGTTCCTCCTTAATTAATCGGACTACTATTACTAGGAAAAATAAGAAATTCTTCCGAACTAATATTATAAAGAAGAAACATTCGGAAAGGAGATTGTTTTTTTTTGCATTGAATATGCCATGCATAGCCATAAAAACTACTGAACCAATTTCATTTTTTTTTTACTGTTGGGGAGCTAAACTATACCGGATAACATAGGCTATATTTTATTCCCGAATTTCTACGGGAACGGGCACTACGCGGGAGAAACCGTGTAGCAATCGCTAGTATTTCATACATACATGCATACGGTCACGCCTTTATCCCCGAAGGGGTAGGCAGAGGCATATTATATGCCCACATTTCACCTTTGTATTATTTGTCCCACGTAATAGGTGGTGAGCCGTATTGCCGTGTTTAAATGGACAGGCGCAGGTTGTGACTGCCTGCTGCTGAAATAAAGCCTTCAGCTTAGCTTAACGACTGCCATTTTACTGGCAACCGGGACCAACGGCTTAACGTGCCTTCCGAAGCACGGAAACGCTCAAATAAATGTCACAGAGTGATCACATGGATGGTCACCCATCCATGGACACGCCATAGTGAATGTTGCTTACTGCAGTGATCGTTTACAGAACACTGAGTCCGCGGGGTCACGAGCGCTTCTAGTATTTCACATCTATAACAAAATGGCCGCCAAACAAAATCAAGTGTTGATTAGCAACACGCTCTCACTCACTCATAACGTTGTCTATTAATAACACTATAGCATAAACAATATTGTAGAAAATGTTAGTGTACGGCCATTCATGCATTCACGTCACAAATGAATCGTGCAGGCGCAGTCACGGCGCAGAATGATGTCATTGTTTCTCGTAATGTTTTCTATTTACTAATAATAAACAAGTAACGTTTATGAGTTTGTGACGTTGTAAGGGATAATCTCTGGTTCTACTGAACCGATTTTCAAAATTATTTCACCAATAGAAAGCTACGTTATTGTGGAGTGTCATAGGCTATATTTTATTCCTGTATTCCCACGGGAACGGAAATTACGCGGGTGAAACCGTGTGACGTCCGCTAGTTTACTAATATAATGAAGAGGAATAATTTGTTTGTTACTAATTGATAAACTCTGCAACTAATGAACCATTTTTTGAAAATCTGCACTAGAAAGATAATAAATAAAAAATAAAATAAATAAATATTTGTGGACATTCACACACAACATCATCTAGCCCAAATTAAGCTAATATAAGCTTGTGCTATGGGATCTAGACGACTGATATACATATTTATATATTTCTAAATACATACATATTATACACTAGCTGACCCGCGCAACTTCGTTTGCGCCACATAAGAGAGAGTATTACCTGTTTCCGCCGTCCCCCGTTTTTGAAACATTTACTATCACTGCTCCGCTCCTATAAGTTGTAGCGTGATGCTATATAGCTTATGACACTCCACAATAACGTAGCTTTCTATTGGTGAAAGAATTTTTAAAATCGGTTCAGTAGATCGCGAGATTACCCCTTACAATTTAACAAACACACAAACTTTACTTCTTTATAATATTAGTATAGATATAGAAGTATAGATAGAAAACAGCCAAACTCCGAAACAAACATTTGTGGATCACACAAATATTTGGACCGACCCAGGAATCAAACCCAGGACCTGCAGCGCCGCAAGCCGTATCACTACCGACAACGCCACAAGTGCAGTCATAATATCACAGGTACTACTTTTTTTAACGTGTGAGAAATCCGTCATGGATGCTGTGCCGGACTCTTACCGACTAAAAACTACACGTTCCCTACCTTCTGCCTACGGTTGGGAGCCCCGGGTAAGCTCTCGGTAGGATGTCTCCAGGAACTAACATACTACTACACAAGACAGCAGTAGTTATAACAAAAATATGACTTTCCATACATTATGGTCAATACAAGCATGTATGACAATAAAACAAACAATTTGATCAGATAAAATTAGTAATGAGTTAAACATGAGCACCCGTTGATGTCTTTTGTTCGAACAAATGATCTGGCCGTGAATAATCACTATGGAAATGTAAATATTATTATTGACTTAGTTTGCAACAAAAGTATTCATTGTTGATCTTTGTATAAACAAACAAACAATCGACATTCGTAATTGTAGATATTTACGCTGATGTAGTGTCTATACTATGTATTTTTTTATACTACTAAGGTAGCCAACAAACTTACGGCATACATGATGATTTCTCACTGTATCCTATGCACGTTTGCAACACCAGACGCGCTACACATGCGTTGCTGACCCAGGTGCAGGTTGTGACAACATTAAGTTGATTTTCATTTGACAAAAGTCCGCAATCAAAAGTTAGCCTCAGAAAGTATTGAATAGGTATATTGCAACCGTGTTCTAACGCTAAGATGAGTCACAAAGTTGCTCAATTTTTAAATTAGTTCCGCGTATGTATCGCCGCCATTGCCGGAGACATATTGATTAATATTGAATATTTAGTTATAGCGTGTTCACACACTATTATATTTAGACCGAGATAGTGAAAGTTCTAGAACTCGCTAACACTTGTAATATGAGCTTTATTTAGTTTTTAAGTGAAAACTTCTTGGTGCTTTGGGATTTTAGATGGGAAAAAAATATTTCAGTCGGGATACTGTTAATCCTACATGGATGCTATATGACTCCTACCGACTTAAAAACCACACGTATCCTAACAGCCTACGGTTGGGACCCCAGGACTCCTCAACAGACCTACGGCTACCACTGCGGCCTCACCTACGGGGGGGGGGGGGCAATAGTATTACATACAGATCGGCAACTCCCTGCCTCCCACCGAGTAAGCTTCAACATACCCCCACAAAAGTTGATGTGTGTCTATTGCCGTGTTAGTACTTGAGAGAGTGTCACTGCGTTGCATTACGTATTACCACAGATTATACAATATATATTGTACTAGCTGATGCCCGCAGCTTCACCCGCGTAATATTTGTTCCCGTTCTCGCTTCCCGTATTTTATCCCCTTGGGCAGGGCCTGATTTAGGGTTCCGCGCGCCCTAAGCTAGCTATGAATATGCGCCCCCAGCTGCAACTAATTTAAGTCCTACCTACAAAAGAGACTACGTAAGCTGATCCTAAGTTCCTAATCGTTATTCTTTGTTAATTTGAAAATAAAATAAAACCCGATTTTGAGACTTCTTATGAAGTTATGACTTGATGCATCAGCCAGTAAAAAGCGAGATAAAAATACCAACAAAGTACCTAATCTCTCGATTTATCGGAAACTGGATGTACCGAGGTACTGACCTCGGTACATCCAGTTTCCGATAAATCGAACCAGTGAACCTTAGTGAAATCCCTTCATAACTCAGGAAGTAAGCTGATGAATGCAAAATTTATAGCTAAGAACGGTTCGAAAGCCGATGTGCTGGAGATGGCCCCGGCACATTGGCTTTCGAGCATAGAAAACCGCAAAATTGGCTCATCTGTTGGGTTGCTACGGTGCCACACATACGGTACACAGATACACAGGTCAAACTTAAAACCTTCCCGTTTTTCGGCGGAGTTAATTAAATCGTCAGTAATATTGGTGCGATGGTGCCTTTCCAGCCACTCCTCCATGACCGGTTTCACCGTCCCAACAGCACCGTCTCACACTTTTTGGCCGACCAGCATCCGGCCCACCAGATGTACCAGTGGTCACGCACAAGGAGGCAAAGTCTCTCCTGTCGCGAAGAGGTTCCACACCACCTGCAATCATGGGATCGTTGACCACTTCATAATTCAGTCAATTCATTTTGATATTCTGGTGCCCCCACCCAGCAGTGGCAGCTGTACTCCATGTGCGGCCGTACTTGCGACTTAAACAGAAGCAGTGTTTGCGCCGCAGTAAAGTACCGCCGCCCGCGCCCTGTTGAGCACACCGAGCAGCATGGACGCCAGCTTGGCCTTATTCTCCAAATCACTTCGGAACTGAACGTCACTGGAGGGTATACCGTCACAATACCAGAAATCATAATGCCTTTACTTAAAATGCATTAGCCCAAAATACCCGAAATCGAAATATCAATATTCAAAAGGCAAATATTTATAATATAAATAATTTAAAATGCCTTACGGTCGAATAACCGAAACCCAAAAAATAAATTTATCAAATACCTTATCCTAAAATGTTCAAACACAAAATACCTTTTTTTAACCATGATTTAAATCCTACATGGATGCTAGATATCTGTGAATGGTTAACACCCCGACTCAGAGTATCCCGACACGGATAGGTTAGGTTAGAAGACTAAGACTTAGCCTTCGTGGTTATTTTTTTTTTGATTTTTCGTTAGCCCACTGTAGTACTTTTGTAACTCTGAATCAAAGTGTTTTAACATGAGGTAAATCCTACATGGATACTATGCCGGACTCCTACCGACTAAAAAGCACACGTATCCTACATAACAGCCTACAGTTGGGAGCCCCGGGTAAATAAGTTAAAGCCAAATAACAAAACGTGTGAGTGACAGTGGCACATTGTATTCTATTTTCGGTATTTTAAATTAAGGATATTTGAAAATTTGTATTTTGAATTCTGATATAATAATTATTTGTATTTTAAATTTAGACATTTTACGGTAAGGTGTATTGAAATAAGATATTTTGAATGTTAAGGTATTTCGAATTCGGGTATTTTGGTCTAATGCATTTTAAGTAAAGGCATTTTGATTTCTGGTATTTTATTCTATTCTATTTTTTGGTTATGGCTTTCTGCCGGGGCCGATGCCAGCAACTTCGCCAAAATCAAACGTGTAATGGAGATTGCGTGTGCTTGTGGTTATGATAATAACCGATTTCGCAGTGATCTGAGTTGAGCCTGACGCGCTGGGATCTTGTTGAAGTTAGTGGGTGGGAACACTGCAACAAATATTACAAGACTATTTCCACATGGACACACACAAGTCACACAATTATATATATTACTAGCTGACCCGCGCAACTTCGTTTACGTGATAAATGAAGAACCGCTCGACCGATTCTTTGCAAACTTCACATAAACCATCTACTAAATAGTCCAAACAAAGCCTAAACATTTGGTTTGGATAGGTGAGCCCGTTCTTGAGTTATAAAATTACAACGAAAAGTGGCATTGATTTTTATATATATAGATTTATAAGTACCTACATAAATATATTGGGAATTTTCTATTAATGAGTTAAAACTTATAGGGTAGTATAACAATGGGGCATTATCTAATTACAGTTTGACTGTGTTACGATTGATAAATGATATCAAAATCGAAAATAGTTGTCGGGAAGGATATGTTAGTAGGGAGGCAAAGTTAATAGGAAGGGGAATCTTGAGTTTTTTTACTTGGGTATAGAAGTCGGGAGGGGAATTTCGTAAGGGACAATTAAAGAAGATATGGTCCAATGAACCCTCGTCCAGTCCACATTCACATATTGAAGAATCCCTTATATGGATTTTGTGTAGAAAGACAGGTGAGCAACAGTGTCCAATAAGTAGTCTGCAGACGACTGAAATGACTGGTTTGGGAGACTTTTTAAAATGGTAGAACCAGGGCTTCGGTGATATGTTGGGTTGTATAGAGTGGTAGAATTTGCCTTTCTCCCTGCTTGAGTTCGACCAATAGACTTGCCACGTAGACTGTAGGGTTTTCTGGGGGAGGCTCAGAAGATCGTATCCCTGGCAGACAAGATGTCTCAAGTCCGAGGAGGGTGCAGATACAGCCTCTTTAGCGAGGGAATCAGCGTATTCGTTGCCTCTGATACCGCAGTGGCTCGGGATCCAGACCAGTTGTACGGTTTTCTGATTCTGATGGCTTAAGAGCAGGCTTTTTTTAATATTCAAAATAAGGGAGCTGTGGAGTTTAGATTTATGAGGATTTTGTTCCAGAGCTTGAAGACTACTCAAGGAGTCTGTGAAGATAACTGCTTTTGAAATATTATGTGACTCTATGAATAAGCAGGCCTCGAGTATGGCTACACATTCACCCGTAAACACCGAGGATTCTTTAGGGCACCTGAACTGCATTGCTATCCGGGAATTTTGGAAGAATACTGCAGCACCAGTATGGCCCTCTCTGGACAGCTTTGATGCGTCAGTAAAAAAGTATTGAAAATCTTTCCAATGTCTATCTACCAGCGCATTGAATGTGGGACCTGCTGACTCAGATGTCTTGTCAAGTCCGATGTTATATATTATCTGAGGTTTGAAGCATAGCACCTCATAACTATGAGAGAAGAGTGGGAGCCTGTCAAATTTTGCAATAGAAGATTCTAAGTTTTGTAAGGACCTAAAAGATTGAAGGATTAAGGGAACTTCTTTTTTTTTCCAGTATATAGAATTCCGGTTACAGAGGAGATTTAGGGATTCAAGGTTTGGCAACAAGGGGTGGGATTTTTGGGAGCACAGACGGTTGACGAAGCGGTCCGCTAAGTACTTCCGTCTCAGTGCCATAGGGGGTTCCGTACACAGCACTTGCAATGCATTTATAGGGGACGACTTCATACATCCAGAGATCATCCGGAGGCATGAGGCTTGGATCTTGTCTAGCCCGGCCAGTGCCCCTTTATTGCATGGGATCAGTAAGAATGACCCGTAGTCCATTACACTACGAATGAGTGCATTGTATATCAGTCTCATAGTAAATGGGTGGGCACCCCACCAAACCCCCGCAAGGGCCTTTAACATGGGGGTAATTCGCTCACACTTCTGAACTTGGTGGCAAAGATGGTGGCGACCCGTCAATTTTGAATCCAAGTATACTCCAAGGAACTTCACTTTGGAGGATACAGGAATACTATGCCCCTGGATATGCAGCTGGATACGAGGGATTGTTCTTTTACGGGAGAAGATTACCACTGAACTCTTGGGTGCAGACAGATTCAGTCCGTGGTCAAGTAGCCACTCATTTAGCGAGTCCAGGGAGATGGAGAGTGAGTCAGCAGCATCTGTAATGGAGGGATTCGAGACATATAACGCCAGATCGTCCGCGTATTGTAAAATATGACAGTTGCTGTTAAGACATGATCCAATGTCTGCTGTATACAGATTATATAGCATGGGGCTTAAGACCGAGCCTTGTGGTAGACCTGTCCAAATTTTACGACACTCGAATTCCTCACCCTGGACTCTCAAAACCAGGGACCGGGACATGAGCATCTCGCACACGCACTGTATCAACCTCGCCGGTAGTCTCAACTCTTGCAATTTCTGCTTGAGAATAGGGAGGAGGACGCTGTCGTAAGCGGATGAAACGTCGAGGAAGGTTGCCACGACTGACTGGTTGTGTGAGAAGGCAATTCTGACATCAGTTACAAGTGTACCCACACTGTCCATAGTGCTAAGGCCCTTTCTGAATCCAAACTGAGACCCGGGAAGGATCCCGCGGGATTCAACAACGAACTCTAGCCGGGTTTTTATTAGGTGTTCCAAGATCTTAGTGAGGACTGAAGAAAGGGCGATTGGCCTGTAGCCGTTTGGATCGTCACTAGCTTTTCCCGGCTTTAAGACCGGGATAACTATTTGTGTCTTCCATGGGTCCGGGATCCAGCCATTGATGAAGCAGTGGTTGATGATGTTCAGGAAATAGCTTCACGTCGTAGTGCCTGCATGAGTGAGGAATGAGTATGGAATTCCGTCTATGCCTGGTGCAGAGTCCTTAACATGCTTAAGCACCATGTCCAGCTCCACCATGGAGAATGGTAGGTCGAAGGGGTCCCGTGAGGAATTCACGGGAATCTGATGGCACTCAGCGCTTGTGGGGACATAGGAAGGGGCAATTTTGTTAAAAAAAAGCTCTGCTGTCTCACGGGTCATTGGAGAGCGTAAAGAAGGTGAGCATCCCGCTCTGAATTTGTTGATATTTCTCCAGACAACAGAGGGAGGGGTTCTGGGAGCAAGCCCAGAGCAGAATGTGACCCAGCCTGCACGTTTCTTGCGGCGTAACAACTTTCTAGTCTTGGCTTGAACCCGTTTATAATTAAGCAAGTTTTGCACATTCATAGCCCGGTCATATTGTTTTTCGGCATCCTTCCTCTCTCTAATTGCAATAGTGCATTCGTGGTCCCACCATGGTGGGGATGGTATTTTACCTCGGGCAGAGTTTTTAATTGGGAAGCTGGTTTCCGCACAGGAGGTGATAGCCTTGGTAAAGTTCTCTAGGCATTCCTGCACATGGCTGCGACTGCTGTTTTCTGAATTTTGGGAATCTAAAGTGGGTAGGGTGGGGATTTTACTATCTAATTGAGCTGCAAATGTGTCCCAATCAGGATTAGATAAATTAAATTTAAGGAGAGGGGGGGAACTTTTTTCTAAATATGTCTTATCTGTAAGGTATACCTGGATTGGGTAGTGGTCACTGCCATGTGTCAGGTTTGTAGTTACCCAGCAGGCAGAGGAGGCAATGTCAGTGGTACAGAATGTAAGGTCCACACAGCTTGTATTTTGGCCAGGGAGGTTTCTTCGGGTAGGGCTACCATCATTAAGGATGCACAAATTGAGATCATCCAGGATCTCAACCAAACCTACTCCAAAGGCATCGCAGCGGTTTGAACCCCACCTGTAGTGATGGCCATTGAAATCACCCATTACTAACATAGGGCCCTGAATGTTCTGGAAAGTATGCCTGAGGATAGAGAGAAAGTTTTGATGTGGGTGCGCAATATAAACAGAAACTATTGTAATGCCTTCCACCTTTGCAGCAACCATATTCACACCCTGGTCCGGTGAGGACAAGGGCATAGCGTGTAGGAGAACTCTACTATTGATGACTAAGGCTGTTCCTCCATAGCCATCAGATCTATCTGCTCTGAGGATGTTGTAGTGCGGGATATTAAAACTAAGGTTTGACGTTAACCATGTCTCTGCAATGGAACACGCAATGGGATTATATTTATTAATAAGATATATGAGGTCGTGTTTTTTATGATACACGCTCCTAACATTCCATTGTAGGTAGCTTAGGCGTGGAGCCATTTTTAAGTAGGTTTAAAAGGGTGCTAAGTGTGTTGGCAACGTTGGACGGTGGGTTGTTTGAAGAAAAGTAGGAGGATATAATTTGGATCAAGACTTCTAAAATGGGGATAATAGTGTCAAAAAGTTGTGGCTGAGGGTTAGTTATGGCACAGCCATTGGGTTGTGAAGATTGGGGGGAAGAAACAATGTTATGATGGGCAGTTTTGTCATAAGAAGGAGGGAGAGGGACATGCACTCTCGGTTTTAAGTAGACAGTTTTGCGGTAGGACTGAGTGGTGGTATTTTTAACAACATTAGCATATGAGCTTGTAGGGACTGGAGGTATCACCTTACTAGCTTCCGCATATGATACCACTTTCTCAGCCATTGTTGTCTTAATAGCTCTCTGTCTGGTATACTCCGGGCACATCTTGCTATTTGCAAAATGGGTACCAGAGCACAGCACACAGAAGGCTTCTTCTTCCGAAATGAAACAACTAAGGGCAGCATGGTCATGTCCACACTTGAAGCACCTGGGATTAGACCTACACAATGATTCAACGTGGCCATACCTGCAACACTTACGGCACTGTATGGTTGGGAATATATATTGTTGAACTGGTAGAGAGGTATAACAACAATATATCCTCTGAGGGAGGGTTTGTCCATCAAAAGTGACCACACAGGTTTCTGTGGGTCTCCACTCTGTAGCTCCATCTCGGGTCACTTTTCGGTTGATTCGCCTTATTTTTAGAACTTGACCACAACCCTGTGGAACAGACATGTACGACTTTGCTTCATCTTCAGACATGTCTGTAGGGACACCTTGGACTACACCCATGCGGGTGGTCTGGTAGGATGGAATACGGGCATCAAGTTTGTTCGGTATTAACATTGAATGGTTGAGGAAGGAATTGGCATCTTGGTAGGAGGCAAACTCTACAGAAACTCGGTTCCGACCAACTTTTTTAACGCCGTCTTTAACTATGTTGATGACGTTAAACTTGGACAGCAATAAACCAAAGCTAACAGGGTGGATAGAGGCACCTGAGTTTGCTTGGGATTCAATATGTGAGACATGGACTACAAAAGGTCCTTGATCCCCGGGGGTGTATTGGGAACGACCTACTTGGTTCCTCTGCTGCTTGGGAGGGCGATTAGATAGTGTTTCGTCATCAACTCGGCGTTTCCGAGAGGATTCCAAGACACTGCAAGATATATCGGCAAATTGGGAAAGTTGATTTGTAGAAGGGATAGTCGTAGAGGGGAATAAGGGGGGAGAGGAAAAGGTGGGAGTCTCAGGAGTTGTTGGATGGGGAGGGTCGGGGGGCTTTTCCTTATCCATAGTCACTTAAACACATAAGAAACAACACAAAACAGAAAAATACCTTAACCAGAACAACACACAAGCTTTTGGATGTTAGAAACAAGTCAAGATTTGTCACAATTCACACAGAAACACTGAATTTTCCAAAAACGATCAAGACACACGAGGTTACCAAACACACGCCGACTTGACAGACTCTGGTATTTTAATATATAACCCACTGGAGATGTCAACACCAAGGATATCTATACTGTCAGAGTAGGAGAGAGTTTTACCCTGAAATTATGGCGCTACAGTAGGTAAATTGGGTTTTCTTTGCGGTGAATACACAAACTTGTGCCTTAGAAGGACAAGATTTTGTTTTTCCCAATCGGACACTCTATTGCGAGTTGTCTCGATTTCAAACACAAGTTGTTCACAGCTTTCTTCCACTGCGTCCCGAGAGATACCGGTGCGCGGTTTACCACTGTTGACCGAAATTCATTTGATCATTTGACGTGTGACCGAAAAAACATTATGCCATTCTACTACTGATCGAATGAACAATTAACCAAAAAAGTTTTTATCGAACAAACATTTGGCATTTTTACTACTGATCGAATGAACGTTTGGTCGAAAAACGGTTGACTAAAGAATTATTTTAACAGAGGCTGTATCAAAATGGCTAGGTTAGGTTAGGTTAGAACTGCGACCACAACGCACGAGCCGAGCGAGCGGAGCGAGCGTGCCGCGGCAGCGGCCGGCGAGTGCCAGTACCGAATTCTACTTATTTCGCTTTTGTTTGTTAAAATATTCTTGAGTCAATTGTTTTTCGACCAAACGTTCATTCGATCAGTAGTAAAAATACCAAATGTTTGTTTAATAAAAACTCTTTTGGTCAATTGTTCATTCGATCAAAAGTAGAATGACCTAATGTTTTTTCGGTCACACGTCAAATGATCAAATGAATTTCGGTCAACAGTGGTAAACCCACCGGTGCGGCCCGTGTAACAAGTGTCGCCCGTACTGTCGTCCGCATAACAATGAATGCCGTCAATAGACAACATCTCATTGATATGCAGCAGAAACAGAGTGGGGGACAACACTGAGCCTTGTGGTACTACAGCGTTTATGGCCATGCATTCAGAACCTATGCTTCTACCGGCCAAAAAGCTGGACACCCATTCGCTTTGCTTCCTGGGTGCCTTGAACGCGACACGGGTGGAGCTGTCGTATTTACTACCACGCTGCCAGGGAGATGGGCGCAGGAATTTAATTTTAATGCACGTATTGGTATTTTCACTAAATTACCAAATATTATTATAAAACTAACAATTTTAAACATGTAGTTAGGAGTTGTTACAATCTGTTAAAAATTGCTAGATGTTTTGTGTGCTCCTTTTTGGGAGCACCGTAAGTCACAGCCCTGCGCCGAGCCCAACGCCAGGCGCCCCCTCGGTCCTGGCGCCCTAAGCTTCAGCTTAGTTAGCTTATGGGTAAATCAGGCCCTGCCCTTGGGGGTAGAATATATCAAAATCCTGTCTTCATGCCATGCCAAATTTCAGCACGATCCGTCCAGTGGTTTGGGCTGTGCGTTGATAGATCACTATGTCAGTCAGTCAGTCACCTTTGAGTTATATATATTTATATATATATATATATATATATATATATATATATATATATATATATATAGATAGATAGATTACTACCTACGTACTTTGTGCTACCTATTGCTTTGGTTTAATTTGTGCTTAGCCGAGGGTAGATTTGAAAAAAAGTACCTACATACATGAGATTGCGTTCTGTTCCTTATTATTTTGTTTCCATAGCTAGTGTCCCTAGTAAACTCACACACACATTCAAGCTTGATTCAAGCATTCACATTACGTGTATATTAGTGTGGGTGAAAACGAACATTTTTGTACGGAGTTTCCGCCCTGTGACTGAAGTTCAAAGTCAGTTAAGAAACCTTTTCAAAATAATTATGAGGTATTGTACGGTTAAACAATTACGCTTAGTTTGCTAGAGTAATTTAAATTTGCTAGAGAAAGATTGTAATCTGTAATAGGTACATAGGCTTTTATTTCCCGCAAAAAACGGGGACTGGAATAGAATCTCATATGCTAGCTAGCTCTATCTAGTACTAGCTGATGCCCGCAGCTTCGCCCGCGTAAAATTTGTTCCCGTTCCCGCTTCCCGTATTTTATCCCCTTGGGTGTAGAATTTATTAAAATCCTTTCTTAGCGGATGCCTACGTCATAACATCTACCTGCATGCCAAATTTCAGCCCGATCCGTCCAGTGGTTTGGGCTGTGCGTTGATAGATCACTATGTCAGTCAGTCAGTCACCTTTGAGTTATATATATTTAGATTGGTATCGGAAGGCAAGTTAAGCCGTTAGTACCAGCTGCCAGTAGCTTATACTTATATAGCTGAATTTTAACAGCACGTAGTCACAACCTGCTCTTGTCCGATTATACACGGCGATACGATTTTCACCTGTTACGTGAGACAAAATTCACCTGGTGAAAAATGTGGGCGTATCAAATCCAAAACTTGCCATCGAGGTGGGAAGGTTAAATGGGTATTATTTTTAATAACTAAGCTTTTTATGAAATCGATTTTTTTCCTATATCCTGCTATCCTACTAATATTATAAATGAGAAAGTTTGTGAAGACGTTTCGATGTTTGTTACTCAATCATGCCCCAACGGCTGAACGGATCGGGCTGAAATTTAGGAATTAGTGCCATGGTAGATTAAGGTCTGGAATAACACATAGGCTACTTTTAATCCTGGGAATATGTTCCCGTGGGAAGCGGGAAAGGGACCCAATTGTACGCAGGCGATGATATTACAAATCTGAAAGTATGTGAAGATACTTAGATGTTAGGATGATTTTTACTCAATCACGGTCTAACACCTAAACGGATCGGGCTGAAATTTAGTAGCGGAATAAATAATATTATTGATACTGTTGATTGACTATTTACCTCTTTTGCCCACTGCACAACTTTCATATCAAAGCAATCATGTCTGATACCTCTAATATGGCGAATGATAGGTCTCTTCCGGAGCGAAAGTTACAATCATGGCTCACCAATAAACTAATAATAATTAATTATTACGATATATAACAACATGCTTTATCTTTACTGTGTACTAGCTGATGTCAGTGGCTTTGCCTGCTTGTGGTTCTGATCCCGATACCATATCTAGGGAATTGATAAATAGCCTATGTGTTATTCCAGACTATTATCTATTCTTGTACTAATTTTCAGCCCGTTCTGTTCAGCTATTACAAGCGTGATTGAGTAACAAACATCCTAACATCCAAATATCTTCACGAAACTTTCAAATCTTACTAATATTATAAATGCGAAAGTTTGTGAGTGTGGATGTTTGTTACTCTTTCACGCTCGGACAGCTAAACGGATCTGGCTGAAATTTGGCACAGGGATGCATTTTAGTCTGGAATAACACATAAGCTACTTTTTATCCCGGGAATAAGTTCCCACGGGCACCGGGAACGGGAACTAATTTTACGCGGGCGAAGCTGCGGGCATCAGCTAGTTTGTAATATTACTGCAGCTGATGCTTGCAGCTTGGCCCGCGTAAAATTTGGTTCCCTTGCCCGCTTCCCACGGGAACATATTCCCAGGATTAAAAGTAGCCTATGTGTTATTCCAGACCATAATCTACCACGGTACTAATTGCTAAATTTTAGTCCGATTCGTTCAGTCGTTAGGGCGTGATTGAGTAACAAACATCCAAACATCGTCACAAACTTTCTCATTAATATTAGTAGGATAGTAGGATATAGTAACTTAAGAAGAAAAGAAATACGATGTTATAAAAAGCTTAGTTATTAAAAATAATACCCATTTAACCTTCCCACCTCGATGGCAAGTTTTGGATTCGATACGCCCACATTTCACCAGGTGAATTTTGTTTCACGTAACAGGTGGAAATCATACCGCCGTGTATAATCGGACAAGAGCAGGTTGTGACTACGTGCTGTTAATTTTTTTTTTTATGTTTATTTCAAAATAATTGATTGTAGTTACAGATCAAAACATAACAGGGTACCTAGATCTTACAACTATTTTGTTTACAATCTAGTGGGTGAAGTTCTGTTCCCCTTGATAGGTTAGATATTAACCTGTAGTAAGGGAAAACAGTCCCTTTCCCGTGGTTTAAACTATATAAAATTGTTTAACAAAGTGTTTAGGTAGGTACATGTTTTAAACTACAATATCCAAATAAAAGTAAACACAATTGCATGCAGTGAATAATTAACAACAGTGTGTGTATGTGTGTGTGTGTGTGTGTGTGTGTGTGTGTGTGTGTGTGTGTGTGTGTGTGTGTGGTGTGTGTGTGTGTGTGTGTGTGTGTGTGTGTGTGTGTGTGTGTGTGTGTGTGTGTGTGTGTGTGTGTGTGTGTGTGTGTGTGTGGGCATGTGTTAGACTAAGTGTGTGTATTTGTATGCAAACGTTTGTGATAATTATAGTGTGTCACTAAAAGTAACATTATTAGTTGGTACATTCAATCTACTCCTATGTTAAGATCAGTCAGAAATATCCGAAGAACTCAATACCATACTCGGTAAATATCTCGTTAAATCTAATACTAAATTGTCCAAGCCACAAGGCCTCTAACTTAACAGGTGTATATAAGCTACTGACAGCTGGTACTAACGGCTTAACTTGCCTTCCGAAGTATGGATAATTACGTCTGTAAGGGAAACACAAAAATAAAAATACCCATCCTAGATCTGATCGGTTCGTAAAATGCCAACTCCGAATCAAATTTGATCGATTTATTTGGTAATTTTTTGTGTCAGATCATACAAAACCGAGACCACCGCATGGCAGTGGCATATTCTTAGCATTCCATGGATTCTCCATGCGGGTGCCGTGTCCAAAGCGTGGCACAGGGGGTACACCCCGACAGCGTCTGGGACTTGCGACCCATTTGAGTAGGTTTAGGGTGGCCACCTTACAATGCGCATAAACGATCACCTTCCACCATCAGCTATGTTCCCTCCCCTGCCCAACCAAATTTGGTAAGATCCTATCAATGCCGCTTTGGATATTCGTCTTAGTAAAGCGCTTACTGAAGCTCTTGGCAATCCAAGGTCTTTAAATAAATTATACAGCGATTTAGCTGGAATTCCCCTTGCTCCTACTTCTATGGCATAGAGTTTAACCACATAGCCATTTTTGATTAACTCATTGGTCAAGTATTATATCAAGTGGTATTTATTTATCTTCATGGCGTGGTCCTTGGGTATGTTGGTCTCCCACGGCACCGTAAGCTCCACAAGCACCGCACGCCTATGTATCCTTGAAAACAGGAATATCGGGTCTTGATGGCGAGGCACATACATCCTCCGGGATTTTGTAGTGTTTTTCATACGTGTCTACGAGTATGATCCAATCGGCGGCAGCCATCAACAATTCATTCATTCGCTTTTATAAATGTCTTTGTTACAAAAGAATTTGTTCTATACACCTAAGCAGATAGCATAACGACTGCGGCAAGGCAAGGTACTGTTAAGTTCCAATGCGGGTTGGCGAGCCCTGCTATCAACTTCCTGCATTAAGCTTACAAATTACTGTCTTACTGTGTGATAAGAATGTAGCCATGTTGAATAAATAAATATACCGACTCAAGGACAGTACATTCGCTTAATTATATACTAGAAATTTAAAATGGCGACCGATTTACACGAAATTGTGTAGTAGATACGATAAATTCACTGTTTTTCTTGTAAATCTACTTTAAATCGTAAAGGAAGCGTTTGTTTTGTTTTTGATAAGCAAACAATATAAAAAAAGAAATAAAATAACTAAGCCTATCCATTTCAACACGGCAATACCTATTACGTGGGATATAAAACTATGTGAAATGTGGGCGTATACTATGCCTCTGCCTACCCCTTCGGAGATAAAGGCGTGACTATATTTTGTTTGTATAAATAAGAGATATTGCCTATTAAAAAACGAATTTTAAAAAATTGTGATATAGGATCTTTGTCCCGTAGGTAAGTACCTACTAACGATCTCCGTCCTATCCTACTGGAATTCAAGAAGTTACGAAGAGTTTGTGACCGCCTCTGTGGCGCGGTCGGTAGTGATACTGCCTCCGGCGCTGGAGGTGGTGGGTTCGATTCCCACCGGAGACAAATATTTGTGTGACCCATAAATGTTTGTCTCAAGAGTCTGGGTGTTTCTATGTATAATATGTATGTATTTAAAAGTATATAAGTATTAATATCCGTGGTCTGATACCCATAACATAAGCAGGTTATTCCTAGCTTACTTTGGGATCAGATAGCGTTGTGTGAAATGTCCGTGAATATTTTAAAAAAATTTAATATAAATAAAAAATAAATAAATAAATGCTTTATTCGGCACGCACAATATGTAAAACAACATAAGAAAAACAAAAATAGTATGGGTTTAAATAGTTGCTTTATTGTATGTATATACAATAAAGCAACTATTTAAAATATATCTAAACTAAATCTAAATAGGACCCCCCGTGGTAAAAGACTGGCAGCATTGCCCCTTTCAAAGGCGATACCTATTCGCGGGGAGAAATAACTGCCAGCCCTTAGGTCACCAGTTGACTCCACAAGACGCTTCAAAATTTAAAAAAAAATATGCGCATTGGGACCACATGGACCTAGGGTCTAGAGCAGTGATGGGCAAAGTATGGCCCGCGAGCCAACTCCGGCCCGCGAAAGCATTTATTCCGGCCCGACGACGGTCCTTCGACGTGAATAGTAAATGGCCCGCGATAATAATTATCGCGGGCCAATAATACTTCTGGACCGTCAAAATATAATTATTATATTTTGACGGTCCAGAAGTATTATTAAGATTTTACTTAGTAGAACAATAGACACATACTTAGGTGAAGAAGCCAGCTAGCAGAACATTATGGCGATGTTGCGTCGTGGTATGTGTGCGAACAGACTTCTATGACCATGAAATAGAGGAAAAATTCAACAAGAATCCTTTAATTCTGGCCCGCCTTTAAATTATCTGAATTTTTCTAGGCCCCCCATTAAGAAAGTTTGCCCACCACTGGTCTAGAGTTTAATTTGGTTTCACAATATACAAATTCCAAAAATTAAACATTTTTTTATGATTGCCTACTAAATAAAGACCGTGAGCTTCATTTAAAAAGGTGAGATGGCTCCTCATTTGATACGAACCCAATGAGACCGCTTGGTGCTCATTAGCCATCACAGATTTGTCACAAATTTGCCACGGATAGTCTGTGGGCTGTGTTGCACCTAATGAATATCAATTTACTAATTAGTACCGATATAATTAGTAATGCCACCGGATTTCATTACCGTAACACTATTAACCTAGTTTATTGACATTTAGTAACGTTAAAATTAAAAAACAAATACTTTGATATCGAAATAAATAGTATATAGTGCCAGTGGCGCGTTGTATAGATCTTATAGCACAAGCTTTAATTTTCTTAGTTTGGGCTAGATGACGTAGTATCGGAATATAATTAAAAAAATATTTTTTGACTATTCTCTCACAAAGTTATCGAATTCAAGTTAAGTTAATTAGCCTAAAGTAGTGTGCGTAGTGAGTAGCAATGGCAAAAAGTTTTTTTAATAAAATAAACCGGCCAAGTGCGAGTCGGACACTGTCCCTTTTTTCTGTGTTAGTAGGGTTTTTTTCGTGTGGAAATCCTACATGGATGCTATGCCGGACTCCTACCGACTAAAACCACACGATTTTTTACAACTGTCGTAAGGCCGGGAGTCCCGGGTAAGCCCTCGGAAGGATGTCCCAGGGCTCTCGGCAGACTTTGGCAAAAACACTTCAGCCTCGCATATGGGGTTCGGGTGCTATGCCGCGTCTTGGGTGATTTTAGCAGGTATTTGTTGGTATAGCGGCAACATAAATACATGATCTGTGAAAATTTCAGCTCTCTGGCTATCACGGTTCGTGAGATACAGCCTCGTGGCGGACAGACAGACAGATGGACGGCGAAGTACTGTGGTAGTTCTGGGTCTGTTGGGAGTTCTGGGACATCCTTCCGAGGGCTTCCCCGGGGCTCCCAACCATAGGCTGTTGGGCGTGACGTGAGGTTTTTTAGTCGGTATGAGTCCGGCATAACATCCATGAGGATTTTTCCTCAGGTTAAACAAAAAAAAAGGTTAAAAAAAATTACAAAAAAATATTTTCTCCTTGTAGACATCAAGTTGCAAATACCAGTTCTTAGACACCTAATCAGTTAGAACTACTAGATCGCCCACATTCAGTACAGAAAATAAGACAGGAGAGATGGGCTTCTGCCTACGCCCTCAGTGATAAACTGGTAAATATAATAAGTAATAGCCGGCACTCTGAAACGAATAGCACCACTTCAATTTAAATTCGAGGCTTGAATGTCTGTGGTAATATTATTTAATCTGTTCCGGGATAAAATGAAAATAGGTGCGTCTCGTTTCAAATCTAGATTGGAAGAAAGCTTAATGAATATGTATCAATATACATATAGTCACGCCTTTATCCACGGAGGGGTAGGGAGAGACATAGTATATGCCCACATTTCACCTTAAAGTTTCATGTCCCACGTAATAGGTGTTGAGCCAATTGCCATGTTGAAACCTCGTCGTTACGAATGACGATACGCAGTTAAAAATTTTCAAGCCACCCATAAGGTCTCTAATTCGGCTTTACGATTGTCATTTTACTGACAACCGGATTTCATTTGCTGAAAGTGTTCCCTTAGTCGCCTATTAAGAAACCCTCGGGATGAATTGGGGTGGCGACATTTTGTACTCTTTTCCGTCGCCACACGGGGTTAATAGCTTTTAAAAGTGAGTTCAGTAACATTATGTACACCAACAGAAGAATGATCTAAACGTTTAAATAAAATTTATGTGTCTGTTTGTAATTCCTAATTAACAGCTTTTCACTAAATGCATAATGTGACAGTATTTACGGTACCAACATAAAAAAGTCTTATTTTTCTTTGACGTCTTTGTTTGTTCCGGTTAATCTCTAAAATTGGCTGGAATAGTTAAAATAAGCTTCTCACTGGTAGATAGTACTATGTTATAAGGAGTAACCAAGGCTAATTTTATTTAGAAGTAAACAGAGTTGATAGTCTATACTAATAACTATTATAAAGAGGAAAGGTTTGATTGTTTGTTTGTTTGTGTTGAATAGGCTCCGGAACTACTGAACCAATTTGAAAAATTCTTTCACTGTTGAGAAGCTACACTATCCCCGTTGAACATAGGCTATACTTTATTCCCGTAGTCCCACGGGAACGGGGTTACACGGGTGAAACAGCGTGACGTCTGCTATTAGGTATATTACAAACATCGATGGATGTTTTACACATGAGTCATATCAATGTAGGTTGATAATAACTTGAATTAGAAAACATTTACCGGAATTAAATACACAGCTACGACAAGAAAACGCTCTTAAATATAATATTGATATGTACAAGTGTGGGAGTATAATAATACCTACTTCAATCGTTCTTACGAAAATAATGATAGAGACACACCTATACTTTCGCTAATATTTTGGTATGTGGATGCCAACTATATAATTTATTACATAAATACATTTCTAAAGACAAGTACTTTTTTTTCGTGCCTAATTCTTCATGTATGCTAGTATTAATAAATAATATTGATTTGTTTATTTGCGAGGAGACTAAATCACTAAAACTAATTTTATCAAACTAATTATCTGATTGATTTATTATTCTATATTATATGTGTAATAAAGAATATGTGTCTTAATGTTCATGTCTTATTTTCATCATACAGGGACCAGAGGGCCTAAAAAGGCAACATTGTATGTTTCATATGATGAAACGTAAAATGTTTGGTATGCTTTGTATGTTCTGTATTTCAAATTATATGAATTGTATGTTTCATATAGTGAAACATACAATGTTGCCTTTTTAGACCCGCAGGGGATCACAGGGACCAGAGTAAATGACAAAAAAATATATAATAATTTAAATAAATAATAGACCAAGGGCCGAGTGGGCACCTCAAACTTATGAAGGGACGACTGGGCACAGGGGACGAATTTCAGGGGACCAGTGGGTACGAAACGAACCACTCTCACCGTGTCATATAATTTTGTTTAAATGGGGTATATATAAGCTGACCATACGTCCCGTTTTGAACGGGACTGTCCCGTTTCTCGGTCCCTTGTCCCGTTGTCCCCAAACACAGCTTCGGGACGCTAAATTGTCCCGTTTTCCGAAACATTGCGATTTTTTTAAAATTTCGTTGCTCTTGGGACATCAGCGGTCGGGGAATTTACTTAGAGCCAGTCCGTGTTTTCACTATCTACACTATTGTCTTGTTTTTGTGTAAAATTCGTGAAGTAGTTTAGTGGTAAACTGGTAACTAAATGGAAATTTTATTTTGCTTTGGAATTTTACGAATGCCGAAACTCAAGTGTTCATTTAATGTCAACATACAAGCAAAGTAACCATTTATTGAGCAATTATTACCTATGGTGCCGTGCTGTGGAAACTTACAGTGGGGCTAGTCCATACCCTTAAAGTTGCGCAGCTAGCAACGGTCTCCATCAGAGAACCAGAGTGGTTGACATAGTTTGCAGAGTCTGCGTTTTGAAGTGGTAGTGGGCTTAGCTACATTATGTAGAACAACCGATGCCCGAACGAGGAAACGAGTTCTTGAGCACGCAGCTTGGTAAACGTGGAGTAAGACGACGGACGACTCCTCCGCCAGATGGGCCGACGATCTAGAAAAGGTCGCTGGCTGGGACTGAATGCGGGAGGCGCAGGACCGTGTATTGTGGCGTAGATTGGGAGAAGCCTACGTCCAGGAGTGGACTGCCACAGGCTGATTTGATGCTATCAAACAAAATAGCTACTAAAATCAGACAAAAAGGAGATATAAAAAAAACACACGTGCATTCTGTGCCCAAGAAGGTTGACAAGACCGACTCGGCCAATTACAGGCCTATAGTAGTCCCTTTTATCAAAGGTGATAGAGCGTCAACAATACACAGCTCTTAAGGTACCTTTAGGAACACGATCTGCTCAGTGACCGGCAGTACGGTTACCGTCACGGTCGCTCGATTGGCGATTTCCTTGTGTGCCTCACACGGCTGGGCTACCGAGCTATGGCTATCGAGAGTAAGGGTGGAGCTCTAGCAGTGAGACCGGATCTGGCACCGCGGTCTTCTTGCAAAATTGCCCTCCTATGGACTGCCCGAGAGTTTAAGCGGTGGGGCATCCAGCTTTCTGGCTCGTAGAAGCATCAAGGCCGTCGTTGACAGCAGCTGTTCTGACTGATGGTTATAAACGCTGGAGTACCACAAGGCTCAGTGCTGTCCCGTACTCTGTTTCTGCTGCATAACAATAACATGTTGTCTATTATTAACAGCATTCATCGTTATGCGGACGACGGGACGGGGCGACACTTGCTATACGAAAAAACTTGTGTCTGAAATAGAGAGTACTCTCACCAGAGTGTCCGATTTCGGTAAACAAAATTTTGTTCAATTCAACCCTGCCAAGACACAATTTGTGTATTCACCGCAAAAAAAGAACCGATTTACTGTAGCGCCACAATTTCAAGGCACATCTCTCCCCATCTCTGACAGTATAGGTATCCTAGGTGTTGACATCTCCAGTGACGTTATGTTCCGAAGTCATTTGGAGAGCATGGCCTGGCTGGCGTCCAGGAAGCTCGGTGTGCTCAACAGCTCTATTTTACTGCGGCGCAAACACGGCTACTCTCTAAGTCACAGGGACTACTGCTGTGGTGCAAAAGCAAGCCATGAGAGTTGTCAAGGATCCCATGCTTCTAGGTGGTGTGGAACCTCTTCGCGACGGAAGAGACAGACTATGTGCGTGGTCTACCGCCTGTACAATGGTTTGTGCTCTGAAGAATTGTTTAATATGATGCCCACGGCTACTTTCTATCATCGCACCACTCGCCATAGACATAGTGTTCGTCCTCAAACTTTGCTTGTCACCTTAGTGCTATAAAAAGGGGGCGGGGAAAGGGGACAGGGGGGGGGGGGGGAGCTTCCATAGAACATTTTTTTTTGCCGTTTTTGGTACGGAATCCTATGTGCGCAAATCCGACTCGCACTTGGCCGGTTTTTTCTATATAATGAAATTATGTTTATTTTAACCTGCTAACTGTCCCGTTTTGAGATCAAAAATAAATGGTCAGTTTAGGTATATAAGATGGTATAGAGATTCTTTCCAATAATGAGGGTGATAATTATTTTCCCCTTCCCGTTTGAATTGTTAGGGAGCGTTAGTACTAGAGCCTTATTTTGACTTGTGCAAATCCTTTATGGATACTATAATGCCGGACTCTTACCGACTATCACCACACAGTGCCATGGAAGATCCTTCCGAAGGCTTACCCGAGGCTCCCAGCTGAAGGCAGTGATCGGAAATGATAGCGTAAGAATAATTAGAAGAGGTTATGAGAAAGAGAGGCCATGATAGACTAGGTAAAAAGCGACTAAAGAGCCTATTATCGCAATAAAAAATGCAAAATTAACAAGAGTTACAAACACATTCTTGTTTCGGCAGTTGAAACTGATGTTAACATAAACTGTTTACGTAGGTACCTACACATTAAAATATTTCTGTTGACCAATCAAATTATACGACGCTTGCGTAAATTGATACTTGCAAAATGAAACCTCATTTGCACACCGTGTGATAAAACCTAAATTCATATATATTTGTTGATATTCGCAGCTAAATATAGCACTAAAAGAAAATAAGATAAAAAAATCACAACGAAAGTACGAGTAATTAAGTTTTGTAATTACTATTCCGTTGTTTTCTTGATGCAAACAAAATAATGTTCACTGTCGAAGCGAATACAAGTTTTCAAGGTTACCCTGAGGCATAATAGACTTTATTGAGTTTAAAACAAACAGTCTCATTTCAGTGTTAAGACCGGTAGTAACCCGCATCCCCAAGGTTACTTAGCAACCTTGGGGATGCGGGTTACTTTAATTTGTTTATATATTTCAGTGGCAATATTCATTGTCTTACTTTTCCTTAGATTTCTTGGCTTTCTTTTGAAGCGACTTATCCTGTTGAAGCAGATGAATCCTCTTGATCTCATGCTTAATATGGGCCTCGAAAATTTAGTGAGCACAGGTCTTAATAACAATTTTCTTTACAAAATTCAATGAAAATTGTAAAGTCTCGGGATGTCATAATGAAATCAGAAAGTTGTCAGGTAAAATAATAGTGTAGCCAAATATTGTTTCATATGTGTTAAAAGATTTATATTTAGCGATTCTGATAGTAGGACAGAAATAGTCTATTGTATCCAACAAACAAACTTTTAGCTTTAATGGTAATATTAGTTAACTTAGATTAGATAGTCAATAATCGGCTTAACTTTAGATTAGCTGCCATCGAGTTTGAGGTTCATATTTTTTATACACAAAGCTAATATTATTAGAAGCCTCCATGCGAAGTTTTAACTTGCGGAGATTAATGGTTAACGAGAAAAAAAATAATGAAAATCGTAAAAAAACACCAATAATTTGTCACTTTTCACCACAGAACACAAACACTCCCAATGTTTTTGACATTCGGCTCGTCCAATACGTTTTGTTTTACGTAACATTAACGCACAACAATGTTTTACTTCATTTAAAAATTTAATTAATAATGATATTTAGTTATTAAGTTAAATTTTATGCATATTTTATTATATTACGTATATTTATATAAATGAATGCTATTAAATATTATAATAATTTAATGACGGTTGCCGATATGTGAAACTAAACGTAAAACGTCGTACGCATTCTATGGGTTGGTCAAGGTCAACCCTTTCAAATGACACCCTATTTGTGAATTTGTGTCTTGTATAGGAGACGCGTAGTTTTTTTTTCAACCCCAGGTCGGCATTTGAATTACGCGCATCCCTAATTCAACCATAATTAGTACTTAATGGTTAACACCCCGACTCGGATAGGTTAGGTTAGAAGGCTAAGGCGGGAGCGAAGCGGAGCGGAGCTCCCGCCTTAGCTTTCGTGGTTTTTTTTTTTTGGCTTGTCGACGAGTTCTTATTTGGAGAACGATTACTTATGTCGTCGATTTTATTGAACATAACCTCAAAAAATAAAAATCTAAATTTAAGGTAACTATTGATTTCCTAACTTTGGGGAGGGGTCAGGGGGATTCCCCCCTCCCCCTCCATTTTCCATCTTCCAATTTCGACCTTGAAATCGATTTCAAACCAAGAAAATGCGAAAGTTAGGTTAGAATATAAAAAAAATCATAACTCAAAAAGGGGGGGCGTCCGCAACTTTTCCGTCAAGGGGGGGGTTCTACACACCCCCCTCCCCCCTCCAGCCCCCCTCCCACCACTTAAATCGTGGGATAGTAATCCGAAGTCCTACCCAATAATCTGCTTATCTACAACTTTCCAATGTGTTGTCGCTAGCGCGTTTACTTAAACTGGTTTCCACAGACTAAAATTTTAATATGTATTACTGAAATAAATATTGCCCAAATTAGTTTTGAAAACTTTTAGCTTTCGATATAGTAATAAATATACTAAAATTCCTTCTGCAGTTTCAGAAATATTTTTGTTTTAAAGTGATACCTAGTTCCTTAATTTTTATCAATATTTATTTTACTAAACTTCTTCCATCCTATTTATAGTTCATCTGCAGCATTAAAAATGTATACAAATGAAACGAAACAAAACGTTTAGCAAGTCTGATTGCATCTTGTCAACATTCTAAAGAGGCTTTCGAAAATGCGCCATAACCTTGTAGCTGTGTACTCCATCTGACTACAAAGAAGGGTTTTCACACTCTCTTATAAATTCCGATTCATTCAGCATAGCGCTCGTCTTACATATAAACGGCGACAATTCCTTTACTTTTACTCGTGTGTGAAAGTTAAAATCTTGCGTCAATTAATACATGGCCCCGTTTCTGTACATTATCCTTGAGAAACTCAAATCCTGCCTTGTGCGAATTTTGCCTAGAATTCCACAATATAAATTAAAGTACAAACAGAATATTAAGTTTGCTGTTACTTCCTTTACATTCGAATAGTTTGCTTCACTAAACTTAGTTTCACATTTCAACATACAACATAGAATAATTCCTTTCCAATATTGGTCTTGTGCAAAGAGAAAAGAGCTATAACTCGCACATACATGAAATTGCAAACCTAAGATGTGTCTAAGCACACTGACTCTAGAATAACAGTACTAAGTTCAATCACCACTGTAACTTATTCTTAACTTAACATCATAAATAACACAACCAATTTATAATAATCACGTTTATCAACTAACCTTTTTATCCACAATAGCAATCCCGGAAAAAAACAGAAACGTTTCGTAAAAAAACACTTCGCTTATTTGAACTCGCAACACTGTCCTTGAAATCAAGAATTTTCTTCACAATTTGAATTGGAAAGTTTCTATTATTAATGCTATATACAAAATCTTTTGAGAACAAACACTGGGTAAGGCGACACCAATTAATATATTAAGAATGATTATGTTCGATTGCGTGCCAGCGTCGCGCACGTACGTTATGCACGGTCGCTCGCGGTAAACTGGAGGAAGAGAAGTCAGAAGACACGTCACTCGCTGCGTCTGCGCACCTTAACTTTGCTTATTTTAGATGAACTTACACACCTTGATACTTGAGCATTGGTAACTCTAAAGTTTAAACTATTTTTTTTCTGTTAAAACTATTATAAATTTAAGTTTCATTTACTTACTTTATTAAAACTTGTGGAATAGAATTATAATTAATACTAGCTGATGCCCGCAGCTTCGCCCGCGATGGCGCTGTATGTGAAAAATGATTTTCCCGCTTTTCTGTTGATATTTCCTGAATTTTCTTTGCTATAAACCTCACGGAGCCCGAGACCTATCCAACGAATGCAAAACCGTGGAAATCGGTTCGTGCGTTCTGGAGTTATAGCGTCAGGAAGGAAAACCCGACTTATTTTTATATAATAGATTACCTGGAATACCTACATCAATCAATCAATCAAATCAGCCTTTAGCAGTTCACTGCTGTACGAGCGCCTCTCCCAATCTTTGCCACAACACAAGGTCCGCATCCAGAACCCGCCTGTAACCTTTTCTACACCTTGATATAAGATAATTATATTATTATAATGAAGCTAACCTCTTCGTCGTATATGACCCTCAATATTCCAGGTAGCTGTATCATTATGTTTTTTATAATTGTATTTATTTTATTTTTATTTAGTGAATTTGTATATTTTATTAATTTATTTCATAATTTATGGGTAATATGTGACCTGAAATAAATCATTATTTAATTGAATTTAAAACAATTTATTAGTGTCCGACCGAAACTGGTTTTCCGGCCGAAACCGAAACCGAAACCGAACTTTCGGCCCCATGGTCAGTTTCGGCCGAAACCGAAACCGAAACCGAAACTCACGTGTTCATATTGAAAAAAAACCAGCCCAGTGCGAGTCGGATTCCGCACAGAGGGTACAAAAATTACGTTTGTTGTATGTATTATTTTTCTGATTTTAGTAGGTATTTTTTGTTATCGGCATCAGAACATGATGAGGTGGTGGTGGCAGTGTATCTTGACATCGCCAACACTTTCAGCACCTTGCCCTGGAGCTGCGTTTGGGAGGCGCTTATTTACCATGGAATGACTTTATACCTCCGTCGAATTGTCGGGGCCTATCTTTTCGAGAGGGCCATAACTTACCCGAGCTGGCTAGGGCTGGGTCCGCAACATGTGTCGTTCGGTATTTCATAGGGATCGGTCTTAGGACCGCTTCTTTGGATCATCGGTTATGATTGGGTGCTGCGTGGTCCGTTGCTCAGAGGTATCGGCGTAACGTTTTACGACGACACCCTCATTACGGCGCCAGGAGCAACGCTCCGAGACGCAGCCCTGAGGCCACCTGCGGGATCCAGCTTACATATAAGGGACGTCAGCATCGGCATCGAGCTCTCGATGACGTATCTGGAGCTCGTGCTCGATAGCAGGAGGAACTTCGGATACTACTTCCGAAGTTTGGTCCCATAGCTGAGGGAGGGGGCATCAGCCACACTCTCGCGGTTGTTGCCCAATATCAGGAGACCCAACGGTCCCTGCCTGTATCTTGGGATCGTGCGGAGCATGGCCCTTTACGGGGCCATGCTCGTACGGGCGGAGATCCTGATGGCCAGCAATGCGGCTAGATTGCTTAGCCCGCAGAAGGCGACGGCTGTCAGGGTGATAAGAAGATACCACACGATCTCAGTTGAGGCGGCATGTCTTCTAGCCGGGACCCCTCTATCGGACCTAGAAGCGAGGGCCCTTGCGTCATTGTGGCGCTGGAGCGGGGCCATAGGCCTCTTCCTGTGAGCAGGTCATGCTCGTAAAAGAGACGGCGGGGACTAAGCGGGAGAGAACTTTGTCACCCGAGTTCCACAGTCTGCGGCGGCGCCCTATACTATCAGCCTCCATGACCGGGGGCATGAGGACGGTGACGGGGCTGCTTACCGTCTTTACCCGCTCAATCCCGCCGGTGGCGTGGACACACCGGCGTATCCATAGGCGGTGCCCACGCCTTCGGCGGGAACGGCGGCTGCACGCCGGACGTCACACAATATATCCTTATTTCTTTTACAGGAGTCGTACTACATAAATACTTACTGTTTCATCATGCTGGATAACTGACGAAAATAACTACACTAAATCCGAGAACACTCCATGTGTAATGGATTTATGATATTTGGCCGAAAATTAGGATGGGGAAAATGAAGGAGTACTCTCAGATTTTACCATGTAATTCAAAATAAAAAGCAGTTTTCTGACAAAAATTATTTTATTTACAAAATATACACATCAACAATTCACTTTCACCAAAAAAATAATAATCTGTAGATATAAAATCTCCGAAAATAAAATAAAATATTACTGCCTATTTATTTGTTTATTTTTTTGTTTATTTTGGGGATATCGAGGCTATGTAATCTTAAATTATTAAAAAAAAACCCCTCCATTTTTATTATTGATTTTCACATAAATTATTCATATGTTAAATGTTAAATGGTATTTTGACAAAAGATTATAGTTTCTATTGAGAAAGTCTCAACAAATATCGGTTAAATACGAGCACTGCACAACAAAAACAACAACAAAAAATAATGGTGACCTTCGCGTGTTATTTTATCAAATTTTACAAATTTAACTTCGAATTACACTGAAAATATTTATCACAGCTGTTAAACAACATGACAGGATACTTTTAAATGCAAAACAACAATATTTGAAACAGAATAAACGAAAATATTCAAAATTAATCGTTTTAATACTTTCTAGGAACGGCGCCAAACAAACAATAAATAATGACAGCGATCAAATCGTGATTTCGACTTTTTTTTTCATTACATTCACTCGGCAAGCTATCTCATTCAGTACCATAACCAATTCTAAACATTAATTTATACAGAAAGACTTAGACCCGCGACCATACAGCCATAGATATCGAAAAATGTGCGAGGAGAACCAAACGAAAAAAGTTGGCCGCCTTGGTTGCCAAAGCAATCGACTGTGCGGGAGATTGGCAACTCGGGTTTCATGCGGCATTCAACGGTTACAGAAGCAGGCCTTAGACGATAGCATGACGTGAGAGATTCATCCACGCCTCGCTCAAGAAGCGGGATAACAACTAAACAACCCCCCAAAGACGCGGCCGCAGTATGCATCATTCCGAGGGCACAATCGGGGCTCCCAACCGTAGGCTGTTAGGTAGGATACGCGTGGTTTTTAGTCGGTAGGACTACTGTACAGTGAAAATTTGAGGCGTATATCTGGCATGGTTCCAGCGATACAAACTCGTGACTAATAGACAGACGGACGGCTAGGCCTCATGTCTCGTTAATAGGCTTTAACCCCTCCGTGTGTGAGTTAGACTCGCAATTGGCCTTTTATTTTTTCAATAGGTGCAGCAATTTCCACAAAGTGCCATCAATCAACGGTATAAATCTTCTCAAGTGTTCATTTTAGAAATATATCTCCACCTAAAGATGAGTTCCTTTCTTTTACGAGTGGAGTTAATCATAGATGCTATTTTTTTTTTTTTTTTTTCCTTGTTATAAAGAACAACGTTCTTAATAATTAATTACAATCTAGCCATTATATAAGTTTAAGGCTAATAAGTAATTTATATCTAACTTAATTTACTAGTTATACTGTTTTTAAACTAAGATTCATGTTCATTGCACTTTCTTAGAGTCTGTTATGTATGAAAACACTTTGTTCACGTGTTTTATATTGTAGCACATCACTAATATTTGTTTACTACACTAATTCAAAAGGCTTAGTTCGTTTTAATCGTCTCACTATGTCCGTGGTATCAAGCAATTGGATCGCTTCGATATTCACATGGTGTAGGAGTCTGCGTTCGTGGGCGGCAGCAGACTTCTGTATGGTTTGGTAGACAGTATCCACGTTGAGATCACGGTGGAGGTCGTCATTTCGTACGTACCAAGGCGCATTGACGATTGCCCTTAGTATTTTGTTTTGGTATCGCTGTATTATGTCTACGTTGGTTGGTTTAGTACAGCCCCAGAGTTGTATACCGTACTTCCATATAGGCATTAATGTAAGCTTACAAATTAGTAGCTTATTATGAATTGACAGACTAGAGTTTCTGCCTAGTAACCAATGCATACTTTTGTATCGAAAGTCCAGCTCTTGCCTTTTCTTTTTAACGTGAGCTTTCCACCGAAGTTTGGCATCAAGCGTCATGCCCAGATATTTTGCTGTGTTTGCGTGTGGCACTTGCAGGCCATTTATAAATATGGGATGGTACTCATGTTTTTTATTCGAGAAGTCAATGTGTAAGGACTTTGATTCATTTAACTTTATTTGCCATTTATGTGCCCAGTCATAAATTTTCGTAACAGCCTCTTGGACTTTACTAACGGCTTCTTTATGGCTCGACCCTGTAGCCATAATGGCAGTGTCGTCAGCAAAAGTAGCGATTGTATTTTGTTGTGTTTCTGGTATGTCGTAGGTGTATAGCAGGTAGAGAACTGGACCTAACACGCTCCCTTGTGGTACCCCTGCTTCAATTGTGTTTAGCTCAGAGTACGCATCTTCTTGTCGTATTCTGAACGCTCTGTTGGTGACGTAAGATGTTAATATGTCTGAAAAAGCTTTTGGCAGCGTTTTATTTAGTTTATATATTAGTCCCTCGTGCCAGACTTTGTCGAAAGCTTGTGCCACATCCAAGAATACTGTACTACAAACTTTTTTACCTTCTAAAGCTTTCTCAATGTTATCCGTTATCCTATGGACCTGATCTATAGTAGAGTGGTTTTCTCGAAATCCAAACTGGTGGTTTGGTATTAGATTATTCTTGTTAATAATTGGTTTCAACCGTTTCAATAAGAGCTTTTCAAAAAGCTTAGAGATGACAGGCAGCAAGGAGATAGGCCGATACGAAGTTGCTTCATGAGGTGGCTTGCCAGGTTTAGCGATCATAATGACTTCGGCGACCTTCCATGCCTCGGGTACATATTTAAACACAAAAATGGCATTAATAATCTTAGTGAGTTTAATGATGGCTTTCTGTGGTAATTGTTTTAAAGTTTCTCCAGTGATGAGATCATATCCTGGCGATTTTTTAGAGCTGATGTTATTTTGAATTTCTTTCATCACTTCCTTTGGCGTGACGAGTTTAATTCTTTGATCCTCTAATACGTTGAGACACGTTAGCTTTTCAGCCTGGTGTCTGTAGGGCTGAAAGTTTTTTGCAAGGTGCTGTGCAAATCTGTGTGCTTTTTGCTCGTTGCTTATTGCCCATTTTCCATTGTTGTCTTTAATAGGAGGAATTTGTGTAATTGGTCTTTTGAGTTTCTTGGTCACTTTCCATAGGGAATAATCTGTTGTGCGGTCACCAGTTAGCTGCTGTAAATTATTACTCAAGCATTCATCGTTAAACTGTTGGATTTTTTTCTTTAGGATTTTGCTAATATTATTAAGTAAAGTTTTGTCTTTAGGATATCTGGTCTGTTGCCATTTTTTTCTTTGCTTCCTTTTTTCTGTTAGTAAAGTTATTATTTCCTTGGGATAAGTGTTACCCTTGTACTTAGCTTTTAGTAATGGAGAGTTATTCCATGCACATTGCTGAATATTCACGGTTAACTTATTAGTTTCTAAGTCGAGATTGTGTAATTTTAAGGGCACATTTAAATCTATAGTTTTTTCTAATTCTAATCTAAAGCTTTCCCAGTCTGTATGCTTATTTGATAGCGTCAAATGGGGATTTCTGAGTAAAATTTTACTACTTAATCTTAATACTATCGGAGAATGATCTGAGTTCATGTGACTGCTATCTTCAATACATAAAAAATTACTTGATATATTTTTAAATACGAAGAAGTCTATAAGGTCAGGTACTTTATTCCTATCAGTTGGCCAGTACGTTGGTTTTCCTGTACTTATCGTTTCACACCGCATGTCTTTAATCGCACTCAGTAGTTGTCTTCCTTTTGTCGTAGTTAACCTGGACCCCCAGTACTTATTCTTAGCATTAAAATCACCTCCTAGTATGAACCTGCATCCGAGGAGGTCAAAGAGTTTCTTATATTGTTCTGTTACTATTTTGTGCCTTGGGGGACAGTATATAGAAGCGACGACCACAGGGCCGAATTTAGTTTCAATACATACCGCCATGGATTGCATGTGAGGTGCTTCATATCTATTATATTCATAGTGGATAACATTTTTTTTGATAATAACCGCGCTACCACCTCTAGCAGTATTGTCCGGGTGGAGTGAATTATATATTTTGTATCCTCTAAATTTAGTGTAAGATTGTTTAGTGAAGTGCGTTTCAGATATCAAGCACACATCAATGTTTTCTGTATCTAAGACTAACTGCAACTCATTTTGGTGTTGAAGTAATCCGTTAGAGTTCCATGCCATAATTTTGAGATTGTTATTCATAGTTGTTTTGTGGGGCAGCTATTTTAACGCTGGATTCTAGTTTATCTAGTCTTCGATCGAATGAAGATATACATTTTAAAATTTGGCTAAGCTTGTCTTCTATACTTGATGGCTGCAATGATTTTTTGCTTACATGCGCATAGGAAGCTTTGTTAGTAGTCAGTATACTAGCGGTTGCGGGGGGCATTGGATTGGCACTTTTCCTAGTTGCCTGAATGTTGAAGTTGTTCTTAGGTGTAGGCTGTTGTGGGATCGCCTTTTTGTTTAAGGTTTTATTCTTTAACTTTTGCATTTCCTTAGCTACGACGCACCCTCTGTAATTAGCTGGGTGAGGGGAGCCACAATGAATACATTTAGGTTTTTCTTCGGCGGGTTTCGTGCAGTCAGCTGTGAGATGCTTGCCTGTGCATTTAACACACCTTGGCTCTTTCGAGCAATATTTTTGTGTGTGCCCATAAGCTTGGCACCTCTTGCACTGAGGGATAAGCTGTGAGTTTTTAATTGGCTGTATTTCAACCTTGCAACCTAATATATAGTTAATGGCATATATATTGTTAATATTTTCAGAATTTTTAAATGATAACATAAACATGTTTAAGGGCTCTTTATTTCGCCAGCTTAACTTATTTATGACATTTTCTACTTGGAATCCCTGTGACTTCAAATCTTCTTTGATTCGGTCGGGTTGACACGATGAGTGTAATCTCTTAGCGATCACTCTTATCGGCCTGGACTGCTTATCTTCATAAGAGTGCCAGCGGTAGTTCTTCTCATTTAGTAATTTAGTGACTGACCTATAAGAGTCTTCATTTTTGCAATTAATTTTGACACAATCTCCACTAAGCATTTTTGCAGTAAAGGATTGTATTGATTGTGTTTGAATCAAACTATCGTAAAATAATTGATAGTTCAAAATGTTGTCCACAATAATTGGCGGTGGAAGTGGGACTTTTTTTGCAATGGTTACATTTTGAGTGGACCCCTGATCTTGCTGGGTACTTGTGCTGGCGTGTGGTGGCGAGAGAGAGGAATTTAACTTCCGTTTCTTCCTACTCTTCACCCTAATCCACTCGGTTTCTTTTGCTAACTCCTCTTCATCCGTGCAATACTCAACGGGCTCGTTGGATTTTGGCTGCGAAAAACTTATTTTCGAACTTACCTCGGTAGGCACATTTTTTTCACGCTCCTTAAAACATTGCAGTTCTCCCTGTAGAACCTGAAGTTGTCCTTGGAGGCTTTGGACCTGTTCCTTAAGGTCTAGGATTACCTGTTGTAGGCCTTCATTTTCTTGCTTTTCCTGTATGTAATAATCATACAGCTGTCTTTCAAGTTCAGTTTTTATAGTTATTTGCTTTTTAGACATGTTCGGTAATTAAATTGCACCAAACAAAATAAGTATTCATTATAAAACACTGTAACTAGGCCATGTCGATGACCCGGTAAGCGTATGACGCGCACCGCGACGACGGCGTTGTGCTGTGTCAACAAAACACTAATCATGCGCGCGCGCAATATCTATACGACCGTTCTCGATGGAAGTTACGCCAACTATCATAGATGCTATTGCGAACTCCTACTGACTAAAACCACACGGTGCCCTGCTACTAGCTCTTGACTGGTTTTGGTTACATTCAAGAAGTATATAACTAAAACTGGACAACAGTGATCCGGACTAGCGCACGTAGGGTTCCGTACAAGAAAATAAGCAAAAAATCACGTATGTTGTTTGGGAGGCCACCTTTAATATTATTAATTTGTCTATTTTTATTATTTGTAGCTATAGCGGCAACAGAAATACATCATCCATAAAAATTTTAACTGTCAAACTATCACGGTGTATGAGTCTGCTGCCAGACAGACAGACGACCAACGAAGTCGACGGTTATGTAATGTCCTACATCACCTTTTTAGGATTCCGTAAAAATTGTATTGTTATAACTATTGATTGGGAGTCCTTTAGTTAGTAACATATTAACTGGTTGGGCTGACCCTAACCACGTCACAAGCAGAGCTAGGCACTCAAAATTCATGAACACGTGAGTTTCGGCCCGGCCGAAAGTTTCGGCCCATTTTAGCCGAAACCGAAAATGCGGCCGAAACTCGATTTTTTGGCCGAAACTGGCCGAAACCGAAACCGAAACTTCAGTCGGTCACTACAATTTATTTGCAAATATTTTTTTAAAATTAATATTGTGTTAAATTATTGTTACAGTAATGAAATAGATTTACAAAATCTTCCTGAATAATAAAAATGGCTTAAAAACAAACAACTCAATTTAATTATTACAAAAAGTTCAGACTACAAAAAAATATATTTCTGTTTGCTAACTAAATTGGTCTGAAGTAAATGGTATAAAGAATGAATAATACTCGTATGTAACAAACACGATAAGTAATTAAGGATTTTTTTTTACCTTTCCACTTGAGCTTGATTATTAATAGTTCTTTATACTGGATTTAACTACACCTCTATCGTAAAGTCTGCTACTAGCTGTTCATCTTTATTGTTGACAACTAATTTACATAGATATTCATATTTTCATTCAAATGCGTTCCCCTATTTTTAGTTATTTAACTTTTAAATATCATAACTGTTCATCGTTAAGTTAAGCACTACTTATTCTTCGTCACAGCTAAACGAGATAATTATGGAGATTCTAAAATGACTGATATTCATAACTATTGTTTCTTTGATTGTGCGCACTAATAAAAAAGCAATATAAAGATATTATTCAATATTTCCATCACTCAGAATCATTAATGTTTAGTAAAAAGTTATGCAAAAAAAATCCATATTATATGAATTGTAAACTATAGCCTCATTAAAGAGTCGGCACAGAAAGTTACAAGAAAAATTCTGAAATAAAATATAGAAATCACAGCATCTCAAAGTATCAATCAACGTTGAGCGCCGTATACATCTCGCGTCCTCGTTATTCGGACAGAACACCTCTCTACGCTCCGCCTAGCTATTTCACATTCATGCGTGCGAACAGCGTTTGCCAAACATGTACCGAATTGTCAGTTGAAGCCAGTGGGTAGGCAGAGGCAGGAAAGTGTAATAACCTTATACAGTCATTATAGTTATCTATAAATATAAAAAAATGGGCAGACGCGCTCAATGTCATCTGGATCTGGCCCAATTAAGCTAACAAGCTTGTGCTATGGAGGTGTAAGCAACTGATTAATATACTTATTATATTTTTAAAGACATACATATTACCCATCGCTCGCAGATCGCGTTCGGAATGAAGATGTAAGAGAGTTGGTCTGGAAGAGAGTGTCAGTGTTAAAGTAAGGAAGGGCATGCTACGATGGTTCGGGCATGTGGAGCGAATGGGAGATGAAAGAATGACAAAACAGATATACAACGCGAAAGTGGATGGACTTAGGAGTCGGGGAAGGCCACGACCAAATTAATCGTGTGTTAGCAGAAGGTGGTGTCAAGAGCCGAAGGAACCGACGTGCATGCATGAAAAGAAAAATGAAAGTTAAAGAAGCAAGTGAGGTGTGTATGGACCGTGCCGTGTGGCGCTCAGTTCTTTCTGCCTACCCCGCAAGGGATTTGGCGTGAACATAGTATATCGACAAATAATATCGAACCTGGGACCGCTGGGAAGCAGTCACACAAAGCCACCCTCAAAAGCATCACTGAAATTTACTAGTGAAATGTTTTAGGGTTCCGTAACTTAAGGGTAATAACGGCATTACTGAGACTTCGCGGTCTGCCTAGGCTGTATATAATTGAACCGTGATAGCTGTCAGCTGAGATTTTCAATGAGGCTACCTTATACAAACGTGATTTTTTGGTACGGAACCCACAGTCTACGAGTCTGACTTACACTTGACCGGTCTCTATTTCATGTCATGCCGTTTCTATTAATATGAGACAAATAACGTTTCGTCTGTAAATTTTCGTGTACGTATTCAGGTCGTTTTGTCGAGAATCGCCGCCCTGTAGAATTTTATGATATCACTAGCTGACCCGCGCAACTTCGTTTGCGTCACATGAGAGTGAGGTATGGTATTAATTAATATTTCGAGTAGGTATTATAATGTTTCCCGTTGCATTTACCCCCGTCGTGCTTATTATAGTCGCGTCGCGTCGCTTGTATTCATTATGGCGCATCACATGAGAGTGAGAAAGATGTGACTTTAACACCTCTCGTTAAAGTGATATAATGTTTCCCGTCGCTTTTACTTCCACCCATCCGTTTTCCGGTATGGAACTCATTGCGTGCGAGTCCGACTCGCACTTGGTCGGTTTTGATCGTTCAGTTGACTGGCTGCCACAGCAGACCAAATTTACTCCCGTCACGTCGCTCATACTTTAAAACTTAATAAGAGGGTTATTGTAAGTGAACCTTAAAAGATAGGCATATGCTGTCAAGGACTTTTTTATATAACTTTTTAAGAAAAACAATTTTGTAGTATACAATTTTTACGTAACTTTAACTATTTATGCAGCGTCAGCAATGGAAGCTCTCAAAAGAAAGAAATAATCCCCGTTCTCGAGACATTATTCATGGCTGCTCCGCTCCTATTCGTCTTAGCGTGATGTTATATTGCCATTAGCCAGCCTAAATAAATGGACTATTAAACTGTAAAATAATTTTTGAAATGCAACCAGTAGTTTCTGAGATCCTAGTACAAACAAACTCTTCAGTTTCATTATATCGTGAGCAAACCTTAAGAGATATTTGGGAGTCACGGGACATCCTTCCTGAGGGCTTACCCGGGGCTCTCAACCATAGGCTGTTGGGCGTTACGTGAGGTTTTTTTAGTCGGTAAGAGTCCGGCATAGCATCCTACGAGGATTTTCCCTCACGTTAAAAAAAAAAAAAAAAAAAAAAAAAAAAACCTTAAGAGATAGAGAAATTAGGTTATTGTGAGCGAACCTTAAAAGATAGACATATGCTGTCGCGGAGTTTTTTTTAGAACTCTTTAAGAGAAACAATTTCGTAATACTCAATTTTTACCTAACTGTAACCATTTACGCAGCGTACGCCTCGGAAGCTCTCAGATGGTAAAAAATATTCCCCGTTTTCAAAACATTCTTGATTGCTGCTCCGCTCCTATTCGTTTTAGCGTGATGAAAAGTATACTATAACCTGCCCAGGAGTATGAAGAATAATTGTATCAATTTTCGTTAAAATCCGTAGAGTAGTTTTTGTTTCTATAAGGAACATACAGACAGACAGACAGACAGACAAAAATTTTACTGATTGCATTTTTGGCATCAGTATCGATCACTAATCACCACCTGATAGTTATTTTGAAAATATATTTCATGTACAGAATTGACCTCTCTACAGATTTATTATAAGTATAGATAGATTGTAGGTTGTATGGTATTATTAATCGCTTTAGGTAGGCGCTTAGATGTCATCAAACTATGGAAATTAGCTTGTTGTAACCTACAACTTGCCAAATATACATTATGTATATTTGGATTACCTAATTAGGTTAGGTGTTATCAAATTTTGATGATGTTTCAATAGTTTACTACAACTGTGCTAATTATAAAGAATAAAGATTTAAAATATTGTGAAAATACTGAGCAGATGTTAAAAAATTTAGCCATTATTTTGAAGATGCGATTCTGTTTTGACCAGATTTCAGATTTTTGTGGTCTTTTGACACAATTGACATAGCAGAGTTGGTTCCTTGGGGTGTTCACTTGCGCTGCTAATCCTGTAGCTGTTGAGACGGACAGGGAGACATTGTTGCTCCCTGCCTGTTTTTTTTTAAATTAGCCCTCCGACTTAACTTGATGTTAATTTAAGCCAATTAATCTGGGTTACAGCACGGTAATACTATTACCGATAGATACCTACTAAATTACCGATACTAGACGGTAATACTATTTTTACCAGTAGTATTACCGTCGTTATAGGGTGTAACGGGGTTCTAAGTATGTAGACGTGAACAGATAACAATCATAACATTACTGTATGCCCGAGGGGGTAGGCAGAGGTGATTCACACACTTTGCTACTAATTTTGGTGATCACAAAACGGGGACACGCCTATTGCCGTCACTACCAGGTACTTATACAGGAGAAAATCTATGACCCGTTCTGTAATCTCAACCAAAATTCCAACAGCCAGGACAGATGTGATGTGAGTGATTGGCATAGTTAGTCACTAATCTTATCTTATCTTACTAAAATAATAAATGCGCAACTTTGTGAATATTGATGTCTAGATATTTGTTAGGACTCTTTTATGCTCTAACGGCTGAACGGATTTGTCTGAAATTCAATACCACGGAGACAACCCTATTGCCGTCATCACTCATCAGGTTACACAGGAGAAAATTAAGACCCGTTCTAAAATCACAACAAAAAATCCAACAGTCGGACTCAGAACAGATGTTACACATCTACAAAACAATATTTTGTAGATGTGTAACATCTCCTTCCTTATATTATATTATAACTAGCTGATGCCCGCAGCTTTGCCCGCGTAAAGTTTTTCCCGTCCCGCTTCCCGTGGGAACTTGTTCTCGGGATAAAAAGTAGCCTATGAGTTATTCCAGATCATAAGCTATCCCTGTACCAAGTTTCAGTCAGATCCGTTCAGCCGTTAGAGCGTGAAAGAGTAACAAACATCCACACTCACAAACATTCGCCTTTATAATATTAGTAAGATATATCAATAGCCAGACTGATAGGCAAAGTTAGTCACTAATCTTATCTTACTAATATAATAAATGCGCAAGTTTGTGAGTAGGTATGGTAATATGTTTGTTACTATTTACGCTGTAACGGCTGAACAGATTTGGCCGTAATTAGGTGCAAGGATAGTCTGGAATCACGTATCGCCTTATACGTAATTCCAGACTATCACTTTATAATCCCGAAATTAATAATTTTAAGATGGGATGCAGAAAGGGAACAGAATTTCACTTTATAAGAATTACTTACCCTGATGAGAGAAGTTACAAGAAACAATAGTTCTATACTAATATTATATAGAGGAAAGATTCGATAGTTTGTTTGTTTGCATCGAATAGACTCCAAGATTACTGAACCTATTTGATAAAATATTTTACTGTTGGAAAGTTACACTATCTCCGGATAACATAGGCTATATTTTATTCCTGTATTCCAATGGGAACGGAAACTACGGGGAAAACCGTGTGACGTCCGCTAGTCAATAATAAAATGGATACTTTGAATACCATAGCTCTCGAGAGAAATAGTAAAAGTGATTATAAATTATACGATCTTCGCGAATATCGTCCTAAATGCGAGGTATTTTTATGACTCCAATCAAGAAGCGATTTCACGTTATTATTTAGCGGTTCCTGGTGAGCATTTAGTTGAGTCTATGGTTTTCAATATTTATGAAGTGATGCTTAGTTATAAAGTAACTATAAAATCTTTCCCTATTAGGTTTGATTGGTATTAAGTGTTACAACGCTAAATTGTTTACTATAACTTCTATTTCTATTAGAGGTTTTCATTCTTTTCTTACTGAAAGATACCGCATTTTTATGACAGTGCGCACCCGTTTACTGTAAATAAAAATGTTAATATGGTATCAATTTTATTTTAACAATTTTTCTGGGTGACATGGGTGCTTACTTATCAACACCCCTTGAAACGAGTTTTAAGGGTAAATCTATTCTACAATGTATTTAAACACTACGAAATCTTGGGACATCCTTCCGACTTCTGGGACATCCTTCCGAGGGCTTACCCCGGGGTTCCCAACCGTAGGCTGTTGGCCGTTATAAGAGATTTTGTAGTCGGTAGGAGTCCGGTTATTAAAAAAAAACTAAGAAAGAATTTTTCTCCTTTCCATGCACAGCTAAGGATGTAGATGTAATACAATGGGTTAAAGTATATAGAATTAGGTCAGGACAAAAAGTGTAAAGTAACCGTGGAACACCAGGTAGACCAACGTAACACGAGTTAATCGTGAACCCCAAGAGAGGAGACACGGTGCTCTCTCCTACCGGTTGACACAGATACTTGCCGGGCACGGTAGCTTCGGTAGGTATCTGTGGCGAAAACACCGGGAAATCACGGCCGAGTGTCAGCACTGCGAGGACCGCAGCGATGACACGGCGCTCCACACGCTGGTGAAGTGCACGGCGTGGTCAGGTCTTCGTAGTGGGTCGAGCCATGCTCTCCAGCGGGAGTAAGTGGGACTGCGCCGCCTCTTTCTGCGAGCAGGTCAAAAATAAAAATCGTGGACCCCTAGGTGAAAGAAAAAGGTGTGTCACGGGTCAGAAGGGACCTGGGGGTGAGCTAGTGAAAAATAAAGCCCCGTGCAACTTCACATCTTTTTAAATGATTGAATTGTATCTGCATGCTAGGCCATAGGTTCTACTACTCTAAATATGGCAGTCGCATAGACTAAAGTAATATACTGGGCAGCCGTTCAACCGAGTTGAAGGCCTAATGGACGCGAGTGACGGGCTTGAAAATTTCCAACAGTATGTCGTCACAAACTGCGCCTGTAAATTTAATTAGCTTCACCAGCATCACTCCAAAAACTAATAATGATATGTGGACGTATACTATAACTCTGCCTACCCTGTCGAAGATAAATGAGTAACTATACAATTATTATGTACTACCGGACGTCACGCGGTTTCACCCGCGTAGCTCCCGTTCCCGTGGGAATACGGAAATAAAATATAGCCTATGTTCACCGGGGATAGTGTAGCTTCCCAAAAGTGCAAGAATTTATCAAATCGGTTCAGTAGTTTTGGAGCCTATTTGATGCAAACAAACAATCAAATATTTCCTCTGTATAATCTATTTATCTATATATATAAAAATCAATGCCACTTTTCGTTGTAATTTTATAACTCAAGAACGGGCTCACCTATCCAAACCAAATGTTTAGGCATTGTTCGGACTATTTAGTACTTACCTACTTACTTAGATGGTTTATGTGAAGTTTGCACAAAATCAGTCGAGCGGTTCTTCATTTATCACGCAAACAAAGTTGCGCGGGTCAGCTAGTATTAATATAGAAGTATAGATGACTATCGTTTTGTAGTAAGCAAAAAACCCCAAATATTTTCGTCATATCTTCGTAACGTTATTTAAGCAACTGTCAAAATGTGACCTGCATATGTCGAAAGGCAACTGTCAAAAGGTGACCTGCCTAAGTGGAAAGATATAACCGTGTTTATTTAGACAAAAGAGACAAAATATATATTCATATCGTAACCTTCTAACACGTCCACACATACAACACGACCTCAATTAAATGTATCTATGTCAACACTAAGTTTTAATGGCCAATATTGGCCGACACGTAACAGTTTCTTGGTTTTTTAAATAATATTTTTGTAAATGTTTGTTCCCGTTCCCGCTGCCCATGGGAACTTATTACCGGGATAAAAAGTAAGTAGTATACGGCTACAATCTATCTCTGTACCAAATTTCAGCCAGATCCTTTAGCCGTTAGAGCGTGAAAGAGTAAAAATCATGCAATTTTAAGCTATTGCATAGCTTCTTAGATGAATTAAAAAGGGAAGATACGGTACGTTCTAACACATTGTACTAAAAAATAGCTCGCACATAACTACACACAAATACTCACTCACACATTGTCTTGTAATTAATAAAGATGCGCGAAAGTGACATCAATATATGATTTAGATTAGAACAAGAAGCGATCGCTTACCCGCTCTAGCTCTCGTATGAGTTCGTAAAATCTTCGACAGTCTTCGTGGTCACCAAGTGCCGTACCCGACAACCGATGCAGTACCGTCAGCATGTTTCCAGATTGTGGTAAATCGACTTAAAATATATTTTCGTGTCAATATGTATTCGACACTTTGGGACTAAATAAAAAAGACGTGTTATTTCATTTTTAAAAAAACCTTTTATTTAAAAGTCCATATGACGCTAATCAGTTAAAAGAAGATAGCAGGTATACGTTTGAGCGAACAAGAAAGTTGTGCATTTTTAACGTCATAAAATAATTATAAAACATAATTGTAACCATTAGGAAAAAAAATGGAGTTGGAGCAAAAAAGATTTTAATGTTTTCTTTCTTACAAGAAAAAAATTGTAAAACCAACTTTAAACTTATGAAATACAACTTAAAATATAACGAAATCGAGGTATTTTCAACAAAAATTCCATCGAAAATTTTATCGGTAATCGTGTCTATAGCTTAGAGCATAATTACAATCTGAATCCGATCTTTGCTTTCGTAAAATAAGGATTCATTTGTCTTTTACGATCTCTTCGTCATTTGGAAATCTAAACCAAAATAATGAACTTGCATAATTATGTATAAAATCACCCTATTTCATTTCATTAATACGGCACATTGTTCTTTAATAATAAAAAAAATATATAAACACGAATCACTGTTTCTTAATAATGAGATAATGAATTAATTTCACAACTTAGCATGGCGACCGTACCTTCTTGTCGAATTTGACGCCGAATGTACGTTGAGCCGCCGTCATCGTTGACAATATACATTGTATCCTTTTCTCTCTCGTAAAATTTCGTACGTTTGTCTCACTTTCGGTTATATTCGTATACTAGTGACAAATAATTTTAAAAATTAAAGTTTTAATGTAATTTATTAGGTACTTATGAATGAAAAGTAATCTCTTGTGTTATGTTTTTGCTTCTTGAGTGATTTGAGCACTTTCTTAACACACATACAGGCATATTTGTTACTTATCACGGGTTTTTTCGGCACTTGAAAGAAGAGTACTACACATGCACGCGCTTCGGTCGTTCGACGTCCACTAAACCATACTAAGTAAGTCCAATAGCTCAGTTTAGCATGCCCATGCAAATGCGTTTGTAACGTATCTTCCCTTTTTAATTCATCTAAGCATAGCTTCTATCGCGGGCCTTGAGCGTCGAGACCGAATCCAGAAATTCCGTCACGAAAAAAACCTAACACACTCGGCTATTCTCGGCCACGCTCGGTCACGCTCGTACATCTCGCACTTCATATTTTTTTTAATTACGTCAATTATGCACTCTGCAGTCGTTATATATTAAGTCAATCCAAAAAGTGACGCTTGTACCCAGAATCGATCTTGCACCTTCTGCGTACCGATCCGCGTCTTAACCACTCGACCAAAGTTGAATTAAGAGTGGTCGAATTTAGATTTCTTAATGTGAAAACAATTTCGATGCTCCGATTGAAATGCGTCATAGATAAGAATATTGACAGCACTTTGCAAATCACCCACTAACTTTTAATTCACAATTTTTCACAACGGACACGGTAATGTTTATGTAAAATAACGACACGAATCTATAAGGGTTTAGTTTTTTGCCATTCGGCTACGGAACCCTATAAATGCTATTCAATAGCTTTACCGCGGCAGTCCCCGAGTGCCACACGTCTTTTTTCTGTTACATGGGGGAAAATCCTGCATGGATGCTATGCCGGACTCCTACCGACTAAAAAACCTCAAGTATCCTACCTAACAGCCTACGGTTGGGAGCCCCGGGTAAGCCCTCGGAAGGATACCCCAGGACTACCATCCATCCATACTTACAAACTATTACGTAGGATAATTCAATTCAATTTTATTTATTGCGATAGGTATATGGGTAAGTACAATGATATGACGATAATATAGAACGCTTGCTGGCGGCCGTAAATGTCGATTCATTGTCGCATAAGTATGTTTCCCGTGGGTAGCACACATAAGTATATAATTACGTTCTTTCTTCTAAAATACTGCGATTTCAAAAATTCTAAGATGCCCAAAACCTGCTTAAATGGGTCGGAAGTCCTAGATACCTACCCTCACGGTGTGTTCCCCTCCATGTAACCACGCTATGGAACCGGCGCCCACAACGTTGAGGCCATGAAATTCTAAGACTTCTGTGAGAAGAAACATACCATTTGTTCTATATCAATTTTCACAAAATCATATTAGGTACTCATCACTATATTATCACTCCATTGATTCGACGAAAGGAGAAACACACACTTGCCCAAACTCAGTAAACTACATATACCTGTATAGCCAAGCCTTTATCCCTGACGGGGTACGCAGAAGCACAGTATATGCCGACATTTCACCTTATAGTTTGTTGTTCCACGCAATAGGTTTAAGTCTATTGCCGTGGTGAAATGAAAAGGCGCTGGTTGCGAAGACAACTCGCTTTTAAATTTCAACCGCTTATGGACTTCAACTTGGCTTTATGCCATACTAGCGGACGTCACACAGTTTCACCCGCGTAGTTCCCGTTCCCGTGGGAATACGGGAATAAAATATAGCCTATGTTCACCGCAAAGAGTGTAGCTTCCCAACAGTGAAAGAATTTTTCAAATCGGTCCAGTAGTTCCAGAGCCTATTCGTTACAAACAAACAAACAAAGAAACAAACAAACAAAAAATCAAATCTTTTCTCTTTATAATATTAGTATAGATTACTGACAACCAGAATCAACTACTCAAGCCTTTCAAGAAATGCTCGCAAGTAAAATGTCACCCATCCGAGGACTAGCCGTAGAGAAAGTTGCATACTGCAGTGATCATTTACATATCACAGAGGGCTACGACCGCTTCATTTAACTAATTATAATCAAATACACATGAGTGTATTTGCAAATGACTCCTCATTACCAGTTTGACAGAAGCAAGCCCGCGTTTACCGCCAAATACCTACTCATACGCCAAAAACGAAAGTATAATAAAAAAGTTAAATATGCAAAAAGGTTTTTACACGAGGAGCGACCTCGTTTCATCGCCGAGCAATGATGCGAATCTGATAGCTTTTATTATTTCAAATTGATACTGTAATTACGCGGAAGAGACCCAGGTGTGTCTTTTATATACCGCCAATGAATGCTTGGCTATCAATTTGAGAAAATTCCAGAGTGGTAACACCTTAAATCTATAGATATAATTAAACTGTAACTGGTTGTTGTCTGTACATGAAAGATACGTCGACGAGACGTCAATAGAAACCAAAACGTACTGTAATCGCAGTACCAGCTTAACCGATTTGAATGCGGTTTTCACTTTACATTTTAATGTTTGTTTCATTTCAATAGGTTCAAAAATTAAAAAAGTTATACTAAGTTTCACCATGCGGGAGGAGCCATGGGCAGTAGCTAGTTAAAAATAAAAGTGGCTTGATGGTAGGTATCTATTCTATTAGCCCTACGCTTGTGAAACTACAAGAATTTGCCTAAGGGGTATTACAGACGGCAGACTGTCTATTCACCAAATTTTATTTACATTATTTTGCTACTTGGTACCCTACCTTTGATTTCATTCATGTATGGATCTTTTTTAAATTAATACGCCTTTATTAGGCCGTCGTGTATGTAACTAACAATGTAATGGAATCTAAGGACATTAATTTAAGCATCTTCCAAGGATCGTAGCGTCATGAAAATCCAATTTACAATCAAATATTATAGCTAAAAGCACATAGTTTGTATTACACTTCAGCCCAGAAATAGGGACAACTTGAACGATCCATAATTTATTTTGGATTTACTTTTTACGTGCATTTATAAAAGCGTGTTTTTCTAGTGTTTTTTAGACTATTTAATTATTTATATTATAAGCACGTCACATTGACGCCGCATCTAGTGATTGGGGGTCAGGGGGCCACTCTCACAGTAGTCTACAAGACTTCTGACAGTCCTCAAGTTGGCGGCCCTGTGATGTGCCTCTTCACGCTCCGCTTGAAGAACCCAGGATTGTAAGATGAGGGAAACACAAGCGCGGGCAGGTCGTTTTAAGTTTTTCTGGTTCGACAGAGAAACGATCTTTTGAATAGTTTAAACTGCAATGAATAAAGCTGCTATAGATGTCAAAAATATAATGGCGATTTCAAATCGGTTCAGTAGTTCCGGAGCCTATTCGATGCCAATAAACAAACAAACAATCACATCTTTACTCTTTATAATAATACAGTATAATGGTATAGAAAAAGTCATATCAGTTTAAAGAATCATACATAGACAAATAAATCTAAAAATGGGTAAATCTAAACTGGCGTGTTGGCTTAATCTTTAAGCTCTTTTATGATTAAGCAGACAGGGCAGTTTCGGACGCTACTTGATGAGTCAGATGAAGAAATACCTCTCCTTTCATATGCTTCCTCCACATTACTCGCGAAGTTCAACGAAGTTAGTTGGCGAAGTTACCCGAGTCAAAGAATTTTTTTGACGAAGTAGGCCGAGGTGCCCCTCTACACTATTGTACTCGTCCAACTTCGTTCAACTTTGCTAGTAATGTGGAGGAAGCATAATTACACCTTACGTGACGTAAACGAAGTTGCGGGGGTCAGCTAGTACAGAATATGTTCATGCGGTTTTCACAAAAAGATAAAATAATTCATCAGAAACTTTACTTTACAAACTATGTTTTGTCTGTATAATAATTATGTGTTGTTGGTCAAAAAGTGGTAGTATCGTACAAAAAGTCTGACGCATCTAATAGGTATCTAACTACACCACGCAAACCAGTTATTGATGGCTTATACGTATTTAAAATAAAACTTGTAGGTTAGGTACTATGAACTTCGATATGACGGCAGCGTGACGTCAGGAGTTCACGCACGCCCCCCCTTAGAAGCGGAATCACACCCGAAACACCCCAAAGACGCGGGATAGCACCCGAACCGCCCCCTGGGCGAGGCCGCAGTGGTGGCGGTAGGTCCGTTGTGAGTCCTGGGACATCCTCCCGAGGGCTTACCCGGGGCTGTTGGGCGTTACGTGAGGTTTTCTAGTCGCTATAAGTCCGGCATAGCATCCATGATGGATTTTCCCACACGTTCAATAAAAAAAAAGAACTATGAACTTCGATAGATATATAATATTAATATTCGAAACATAAATACAAGTGGTTTCAAATCAGGATTCAAACCTGCATAGCACGTAGGTTCACAAATGTTTGTTTCGGTATTTGGATGTTTTCTATGTACCCACTTATGTATTTAAATATATAAATAAGCGCTCGTGGCCCCGCGGTCTCAGTGTTCTGTAAACGATCACTGCAGTAAGCAACTTTCACTATGGCCGGTCCATGGGTGGGTGACCATTCATGTGATCACTTTGTGACATTTATTTGAGCGTTTCCGTGCTTCGGAAGGCACGTTAAGCCGTTGGTCCCGGTTGCCAGTAAAATGGCAGTCGTTAAGCCAAGTTGAAGGCTTTATTTCAACAGCAGGCAGTCACAACCTGCGCCTGTCCATTTAAACACGGCAATACGGCTCACAACGTATTACGTGGGACAAATTATAAAAAAGGTGAAATGTGGGTATGTAATATGCCTCTGCCTACCCCTTCGGGGATAAAGGCGTGATGATGAACCTAAATAAGCATGTTTACCAAGTATCTTTCTAGATCCTCTAGCACAAGCTTCTATTAGCTTAATTGTCCAATGCAATGTCCTAAAATATTTATAAGAATGCTGAAACTTTGGCGCAACTTAGCAAATATAACGGTATCCACTATCCACTACCGAAGCTACTAAAAATAACTTAACTTCAATAAACACTCGGAAAGACATTAAAATCCCAAAAAGATACTCTTTTAAATAGTGACCGACCGAAGTTTCGGTTTCGGTTTCGGTTTCGGCCAGTTTCGGCCAAAAAATCGAGTTTCGGCTGCAGTTTCGGTTTCGGCCAAAACGGGCCGAAACTTTCGGCCTGGCCGAAACTCACGTGTTCATCAATTTTGAGTGCCTAGCACTGCTTGTGACGTGGTTAGGGTCAGCCCAACCAGTTAATATGTTACTAACCGAAGATTTACAGGTTTACAAAGGACTTCCAATCAATAGTTATAATAATACATTTTTTACGGAATCCTAAAAAGGTGATCTAGGACATTACATAACCCTACCCCTTTGTTGTCGGTTCCGTTGACTTCGTTGGTCGTCTGTCTGTCTGTCAGCAGACTCATGCACCGTGATAGTTAGACAGTTAATTTTTTTACAGATTATGTGTTTCTGTCGCCGCTATAGCGACAAATAATAAAAATAGACAAATTAATAATATTAAAGGGGGCCTCCGAAACAATATACGTGATTTTTTGCTGATTTTCTTGTACGGAACCCTACGCGCACTAGTCCGGCTCACAGTTCTCCACGTTTGGTTACCTATATACTTCTAAAATGTAACCAAAACCAGCCAAGAGCTAGTAGCAGGCCACCGTGTGGTTTTAGTCCGTAGGAGTTCGCAATAGCATCTATGAGTTCCACACGTAAAAGAAAGGAACTCATCTTTAGGTGGAAATATTTCTAAAATGAACACTTGAGAAGATTTATACCGTTGATTGATACCGTTGATTGATGGCACTTTGTGGAACTTGCTGCACCTATTGAAAAAATAACCAGCCAAGAGCGAGTCTAACTCACACACAAAGGGGTTAAAGGCTATTAACGAGACATGAGGCCTAGCCGTCCGTCTGACTATTAGTCACGAGGTTGTATCGCTGGAACCGTGCCAGATATAGGCCTAAAATTTTCACTGTACAGTAGTCCTACCGACTAAAAACAACGCGTATCCTACCTAACAGCCTACGGTTGGGAGCCCCGAGTATGCCCTCGGAATGATGCATACTGCGGCCGCGTCTTTGGGGGGTTGTTCAGTTGTTATCCCGCTTCTTGAGTGGGGCGTGGAATAACCTCTCACGCCATGCTATCGTCTAAGGCCTGCTTCTGTAAAGACTGTAAGCAGCCCGTCCTCAGGCCCCCGGTCATAGAGGCTGATAGTATGGAGCGCCGCCGCAGACTGTGGAACTCGGGTGGCAGAGTTCTCTCCCGCTTCCTCCCCGCCGTCCTTTTTACGAGCATGACCTGCTCACAGGAAGAGGCCTATGTCCCCGCTCCAGCGCCTCCTTGCGCCATTTTAAACAATGATGCAACGGCCCTTGCTTCCAGGTCCCATAGAGGGGTCCCGGCTAGAAGACATGCCACCTCAACTAAGATCGTGCGGTATCTCCTTATCACCCTGACAGCCGTCGCCTTTTGTGGGCTAAACAATCTTGCCGCATTGCTAGCCATCAGGATCTCCGCCCATACGGGGGCCCCTTATAGGGTCATGCTCAGCACGATCCCAAGGTACAGTCTCCTGCAGGGAGCGTTGGGTCTCCTGATATTGGGCAACAGCCGCGAGAGTGCGGCTGATGCCCCATCCCTCAGCTATGTGACCAACTTCGGTAGTGGTATCCGAATGCTGACGCCCCCTGTATGTAAGCTGGATCCCGCAGGTGGCCTCAGGGCTGCGTCTCGGTGGGTTGCTCCTCTCGGTGTAATGAGGGTATCGTCGTAACACGTTACGCCAACAGCTCTGAGCAACGGACCACGCAGGACCCAATCGTAACCGATGTTCCACAGAAGCGGTCCTAAGACTGATTCCTATGGAACACCGAACGACACATCTTGCGGACCCAGCCCTAGCCAGCTCGGGTAAGTTATGGCCCTCTCGGAAAGATAGGCCCCGACAATTCGACGGAGGTATGGAGGCATTCCATGGTAAATAAGCGCCTCCCAAACGCAGTCCCAGGGCAAAGTGCTGAAAGCGTTGGCGATGTCAAGAGACACTGCCACCACCACCTCACCCTGTTCTGATGCCGATAACAAAAAATACCTACTAAAATCAGAAAAAAGCATCCTCACAACAAACGTAATTTTTCAAAGGATTTCTGTAACGGAACCATCTGTGCGGAATCCGACTCGCACTTGGCTGTTTTTTTTTTCAATATAAACACGTGAGTTTCGGTTTCGGTTTCGGTTTCGGTTTCGGTTTCGGCCGGAAAACCAGTTTCGGTCGGACACTACTTTTAAAGCACCGACGGTATTATCTTTTATTTTAAGATTTTCTGGTTCGACAGAGAAACGATCTTTTGAATAGTTTAACCTGCAATGAATAAAGCTGCTATAGATGTCAAAAATATAATGGCGATTTCAAATCGGTTCAGTAGTTCCGGAGCCTATTCGATGCCAATAAACAAACAAACAATCACATCTTTCCTCTTTATAATAATACAGTATAATAGTATAGAAAAAGTCTTAGCAGTTTAAAGAATCATACATAGACAAATAAATCTAAAAATGGGTAAATCTAAACTGGCGTGTTGGCTTTATCTTTAAGCTCTTTTATGATTAAGCAGACAGGGCAGTTTCGGACGCTACTTCATGAGTCAGATGAAGAAATACCTCTCCTTTCATATGCTTCCTCCACATTACTCGCGAAGTTCAACGAAGTTAGTTGGCGAAGTTACCCGAGTCAAAGAATTTTTTTGACGAAGTAGGCCGAGGTGCCCCTCTACACTATTGTACTCGTCCAACTTCGTTCAACTTTGCTAGTAATGTGGAGGAAGCATAATTACACCTTACGTGACGTAAACGAAGTTGCGGGGGTCAGCTAGTACAGAATATGTTCATGCGGTTTTCACAAAAAGATAAAATAATTCATCAGAAACTTTACTTTACAAACTATGTTTTGTCTGTATAATAATTATGTGTTGTTGGTCAAAAAGTGGTAGTATCGTACAAAAAGTCTGACGCATCTAATAGGTATCTAATAGTGACCGACCGAAGTTTCGGTTTCGGTTTCGGTTTCGGCCAGTTTCGGCCAAAAAATCGAGTTTCGGCCGCAGTTTCGGTTTCGGCCAAAATGGGCCGAAACTTTCGGCCGGGCCGAAACTCACGTGTTCATGTATTTTGATGCCTGGCACTGCTGGTGATATGGTTGGGGTCAATCCAACCAGTTAATATGTTACTAACCGAAGATTTACAGATTTACAAAGGACTTCCAATCAATAATTATAATAATAAAAATTTTACAGAATCCTAAAAAGGTTATCTAGGACATTACATACCCTACCCCTTTGTTGTCGGTTTCGTTGGTCGTCTGTTTGTCTGTCCGCTTTTCTTGTACGGAACTCTAAGTGCGCTAGTCCGGCTCACTGTTGTCCAGTTTTAGTTAAATACTTCTAGAATGTAACCAGCCAAAAGCTAGTAGCAGGGCACCGTGTGGTTTTAGTCGGTAGGAGTTCGCAATAGCATCTATGAGTAATGCCACACGTAAAAGAAAGAAACTCATCTTTAGGTGGAGATATCTCTAAAATGAACACTTGAGAAGAATTATACCGTTGATTGATGGCACTTGGTGGAACTTGCTGCACCTATTGGAAAAATAAGCGGCCATTGCGAGTCAACCGTCGCATGGAGGGGTTAAAGCGGGTAGGTTAAATAGGGTCCTATTAACGAGACATGTGGCCTGGCCGTCCGTCTGTCTATTAGTCACGAGGTTGTATCGCTGTAACCGTGCCAGATAAAGGCCTTAAATTTTCACTGTACAATAGTCCTACCGACTAAAAACCACGCGTATCGTACCTAACAGCCTACGGTTGGGAGCCCCTAGTATGCCCCCGGAATGATGCATACTGCGGCCGCGTCTTTGGGGGGTTGTTCAGTTGTTATCCCGCTTCTTGCCGCCCCCCGCGTGCATGAATTTCTCACGTCACGCTATCGTCTAAGGCCTACTTCTGTAGGCTGTCATGGAGGCTGATAGAATGGGGCGCCGCCGCAGATTGTGGAACTCGGGTGGGAGAGCTCTCTCCCACTTCCTTCCCGCCGTCTCGTTCACGAGCATGACCTGTTCACAGGAAGAGGCCTATGGCCCGGCTCTGGCGCCTCCTTGCGCCATTAAAACAATGACGCAAGGGCCCCCGCTTCCAGGTGCCATAGAGGGGTCCCGGCTAGAAGACATGCCGCCTCAACTGAGATCGTGCGGTATCCCATAATAACCGTGACAGCCGTCGCCTTCTGCGGGCTAAGCAATCTAGCCGCATTGCGGTCATCAGGATTTACGCCCATACGGGGGCCCCATAAAGGGTCATGCTCCGCACGATCCCAAGGTACAGTCTCCTGCAGGGAGCGTTGGGTCTCCTGATATTGGTCAACAACCGTGAGTGTGCGGCTGATGCCCCCCTCCCTCAGTTATGCGACCAAACTTCGGAAGTGGTATTCGAAGTTCCACCGGCTATCGAGTACGAGCCCCAGGTACGTCACCGAGAGCTCGATGCCGATGCTGACGCCCCCTACATGTAAGTTGGATCCCGCAGGTGGCCTTTAGGGCTGCATCTCGGTGCGTTGCTCCTCGCGCTGTAATTAGGGTGTCATCGTAACACGTTACGCTGATACCTCTGAGCAACGGACCACGCAGCACCCAATCGTAACCGGTGTTCCACAGAAGCGGTCCTAAGACCGATCCCTATGGAACACCGAACGACACATCTCGCCGACCCGGTCCTAGCCAACTCTAGTAAGTTATGGCCCTCTCGGAAAGATAGGCCCCGACAATTCGACGGAGGTATGGAGGCATTCCATGGTAAGAAAGCGCCTCCCAAACGCAGCTCCAGAGTAAGGTGTTGAAAGCGTTGGCGATCTCAAGAGACACTGCCACCGTTCTGTTGCCGCTATAATACAAAATACCTACTAAAATCAGAAAAAAGCATCCACAAAACAAACGCAATTTTTGTGCCCAATTTTTGTAACGGAACCCTCTGTACGGGAATCCGACTCGCACTTGGCTGGTTTTTTTTTTTCAATGTGAACACGTGAGTTTCGGTTTCGGTTTCGGTTTCGGCCGAAACTGACCCTGGGGCCGAAAGTTCGGTTTCGGTTTCGGTTTCGGCTGGAAAAGCAGTTTCGGTCGGACACTAGACTATCTAACTACACCACGCAAACCAGTTATTGATGGTTAAATGTATTTAAAAAAAAACTTGTAGGTTAGGTACTATGAACTTCGATATGACGGCAGCGTGACGTGAGGAGTTCACGCACGCCCCCCCTTAGAAGCGGAATCACACCCGAAACACCCCAAAGACGCGGGATAGCACCCGAACCGCCCCCTGGGCGAGGCCGCAGTGGTGGCGGTAGGTCCGTTGTGAGTCCTGGGACATCCTCCCGAGGGCTTACCCGGGGCTGTTGGGCGTTACGTGAGGTTTTTTAGTCGCTATAAGTCCGGCATAGCATCCATGATGGATTTTCCCACACGTTCAATAAAAAAAAAGAACTATGAACTTCGATAGACATATAATATTAATATTCGAAATATAAATACAAGTGGTTTCAAATCAGGATTCAAACCTGCATAGCACGTAGGTTCACAAATGTTTGTTTCGGTATTTGGATGTTTTCTATGAACCCACTTATGTATTTAAATATATAAATAAGCGCTCGTGGCGCCGCGGACTCAGTGTTCTGTAAACGATCACTGCAGTAAGCAACTTTCACTATGGCCGCTCCATGGGTGGGTGACCATTCATGTGATCACTTTGTGACATTTATTTGAGCGTTTCCGTGCTTCGGAAGGCACGTTAAGCCGTTGGTCCCGGTTGCCAGTAAAATGGCAGTCGTTAAGCCAAGTTGAAGGCTTTATTTCAACAGCAGGCAGTCACAACCTGCGCCTGTCCATTTAAACACGGCAATACGGCTCACAACGTATTACGTGGGACAAATTATAAAAAAGGTGAAATGTGGGTATATAATATGCCTCTGCCTACCCCTTCGGGGATAAAAGCGTGATGATGAACCTAAATAAGCATGTTTACCAAGTATCTTTCTAGATCCTCTAGCACAAGCTTCTATTAGCTTAATTGTCCAATGCAATGTCCTAAAATATTTATAAGAATGCTGAAACTTTGGCGCAACTTAGCAAATATAACGGTATCCACTATCCACTACCGAAGCTACTAAAAATAACTTAACTTCAATAAACACTCGGAATGACATTAAAAATCCCAAAAAGATACTCTCTTAAAGCACCGACAATAATTTTATATCTCATACAATAAGTTTAATCGTAAATATCTGTTGCCTCTGTGGTCCGAATTTCGTGAGCGGAAGAAAGTCCGTTCCGTTTAGTGTGTCACAACCTGTGCTTGCCAACCGGTTGGCAGTAAAAGCAGATATACGAGACACAAGTGTATAAACGACTGGCACATGACTGCCTCTATAGCACAGTGGTTAGTAAATGCGATTGTCGTTCTGAGGTTGTAAGTTCAATTTTATTCTTTGTTGTATCAACTGTCTGTATTTTTTTTCTTGCCGGACTCCTACCGACTAAAAAACCTCACGTAAAACCCAACAGCTTACGGTTGGGAGCCCCGGGTAAGCCTTCGGAAGGATATCCCAGGATTCCCAACAGACCTACAGCTACCACTGCAGCCTCGCCCAGGGGGTGGTTCGGGTGCTATCCCACGTCTTTGGGGGGTTTTCGAGTGTCATCCCGCTTCTTAGGTGGAAACTGTCTGTACTTACGTATCAGTTTAAGTCACAGAGAGATACATTAAGTATAGGTATAGTATATTTATCAGTTATCTAGATCTCATAGCATAAGATTACATTAGCATAATTTGGGCTAGATGAGGTTGTCTGAAAATTTCCAAAAAAATCCATACTATAAAATGAAGAGGAAAGATTTGGTTTAATTGTTTGTTTGCACCGTATAGGCTCCGAAACTACTGAACCGATTTGAAAAATTCTTTCACTGTTGGAAAGCTACATTATCCCCGAATGACATTGGCTATATTTTATTTCCATATTCCCCCGGGAAAGGGAGCTAAGCGGGTGTAACCGCGTGACATTTGCTTACCTAGGTACCTAAAATGATGTCCCTAAGTAACTAATATTGTGTGAATTTCTTTACAGTGTGGGCGTCAGAAGGTGTTTACAGGAACGGTAACGTTGGTATCTTCTCTAGCGTTGCGCACTTTCTATTAGGTATGCGTATGCCGATCACCATGTCACGTCAGATAAACACATTCATAATATTTACCTAGTCACACCTTGTTCTCCGAAACATACATTTCACCTGTGTTGTTTTGAGCCTATGTCTGTGTTGAAACTGAAACGGACAGGTACAGTCTACAAGCTGTTGAAGGTTTCCAGACTGCCTTCCTGCAAAGTCTTCAACTTGACGATAACGATTTCACCGACAGGTTACGTTGCATGCTATAACATTCTTAGAGAAAGGAAAGGATTCATTTTGAAGAATTTGTGTCCATAATAGGCACCAATGTCAATACTTCTGATGCCCTGATAAATCCGAGGACGTACCTGAGACTCCCGGGAAGCATGTGGAGGGGTGGGGAACCGTGTGGTTTTTGTCGGTAGGAGTACAGTTTAGCATCCATGAGGATCTCCGTATGCAATAGGGTCATTAATTAGGGAGCCCCAATTATTCCGAGAGTGTACCTAAGACTCCTGGCAGGCAGATGGAAAGCCACCATGTGATTTTAGTCGGTAGGAGTCTGACATAGCATGAGAATTTTTATACGTAAAAAAGGTAGGTCATTGCTACCTTATATTATGGTTTCCGTGTCACTACTGCGGCACATTAGCAATAATCATTCGTGCAATTTTCAAAACATTGCCCCATACTTAACACCTTAGGCCATGGTCCTAACATTTGCACGTCCATTTCAAGGTTGTAATTGTTGCCTAATAAGAGTAAATTATATGGTAATGGCGTGCTATGTAGGAGATTTTCTCTCAAACTGCCCCGGTGACCGCCACAGAAGAAGCAAATTGCTGGTTGACGTTGCAACCAGTTATTGACATCCGGCGTTGCACGAAGGTGTCATCGAGGTGCTTTCAAGGATATAAGAGAGAGTACCTATGTAGGTAGTGTAATGAACACCACGTGACCACTTAGTGACATTTATTTGCGAACGTTACCGTGCTTTGGAAAGCACGTAAAATCGTTAGTCCCGTTTACCAGTAAAATGACATTCGTCAAGCTGAAGGCCGTTATAGGTGGAAAAAAATATATAAAACAATGCGGGCAGTCACAACCTGCGCCTGTCCAATCTGTCCATATCAACACAGCAATACGGCTCACCACCTACTACTACGTGGGACAAAAACTAAAGGTGAAATGTGGGCATATAATATGCCTCTGCGGCTCTGCCTACCCCTTCGGGGATATAGACGTGACCATAATTATGTATGTATATAGGAATGTCGGTACCCACTACCCACTATTGTACTGCCACGGAGTAGATGCCTACTTTTAGAATGTTTTGATGTAGGTATATGGAGCAAAATGATTTTTTGCCTCGGTGGAGCAGTGATAAGCGCAGGCGACAGCCTGCATGAAGTCCTGGGTTCAATGTGGTTGGAAACATAGGTTGAATGTTACGAAACGGTTGTAGAACAAACGTTTATGTGATAGGCACTACAAAATGCCTGTTTCGGAGTTTCTATATTTTCTATGCGAAAAAATGTAGGTATTTAAAATATAATAGGTATATTTTTTATCTCAGCTGATTAACAATCCATTTGTAGACAATATTTATGACTTTAGGTACCTACTGTATACTACGCTCTAGCAATTTAAAGCATCTACTTACAGGGCTCTTCTAGCAGCTTGTAGTTTTGGGAGTCCTGGGACAATCTTCCGAGGGCTTACCCGGGGCTCCCAAACATAGGCTGTTGGGCGTTACGGGAGGTTTTTTTAGTCGGTAGGAGTCCGGTATAGCATCCATGAGGATTTTCCCTCACGTTAAAAAAAAGCAGCTTGTAGTTAAGCCAGAAGATACGTTCGTAAAAAAAGCTATGGAACTAAATACGCATATTCACGTGCAGGTTGAACAAACCGGCCGTAGAGCCTTATTACCTGCATACCTGTCGAATGATGTAACGTTTATTTGTATCGGTGATTGGCACGCGATTACACAGACAGGATTTACACCTTCACATATTAGGTATCAACAATAATAATTATTGATACCTAATGTGTGATTTAGGTTCGTAGATATTATGCCGTTTAGAGCTTTGCAAAGTACCTACTTATAAATGACTCGTAAATTAATTTATAAGAAAAACAAATAACTAGAATGCCGATCTGAAATGGACAAACGTACCTCAAACGTAGTAACTCCGACAGCAAATATGATAAAGCTTAACCAGCTTAACTTCTTACGAAATGGTAGGTACTGAAGTGTACAATCATAAAAATATTTATTCACTAGGTATCACTGATTGCAGGAAACTGGATGCAGGAGAGAGGAGATGACTGTACCTTGGGATCGTGCGGAGCATGGGCCTATACGGTGCGTATGGGCGGAGACCCTGACGGCCAGCAATGCAGCTAAATTGCTTAGCCCGCAGAAGGCGATGACCGTCAGAGTGATAAGGGGATACCACACGATCTCAGTTGAGGCGGCATAGCTCCTAGCCGGGACCCTACATGGGAAGCAAGGCTCTTGCGTCACTGTTTAAATGGCGCAAGGAGGCGCTGGAGCGGGGCCATAGGCCTTCGACTCGAGAAATCGAGACTCGGCGGTCCCAGCTGCGACTTGGGCAACCAAGGGGTGAATCGCCACAATCGGGGCGGTCAGACCGGTCATGGACGAGTGGTTGGAGAGGAGCCACGGCGCTATCTCCAACCGGTTGTCACAGATGCTTACCGGGCACGGAAGCTTCGGTAAGTATCTGTGGCGAATACACCGGGAAACCACGGCTGAGTGCCAGTACTACGAAGAGCGCAGCGAGAACGCAGCGCTCCACACGCTGGTGGAGTGCACAGCGCTAGGTCCTAGTGGCAGGTCCGGACGTGCACATTCTCTTGCTGGAGACCATGACGCGAGTTGTGCTCCAGTGGGAGTAAGTGGGACTCCGCGGCCTCTTTCTGTGAGCAGGTATGTTAGAGAAATAGACGGCGCGGCGGGGAGAGAATGCGAGAGAGTTCACCCACCCGAGTTACGCAGTCTTCATCCAAGACTCTCGGCTTCCATGACCGGGTGCCTGAGGGCGGTGAGGGGGCTACTCCGTCCTTACAGAAGCAGGCCCTAGACGACAGCGTGACGGCGGATTCACGCACGCCCCCCTAAGAAGCGGGATAGCACCCGAACAACCCTCCCAAAAAGCGGGATAGCACCCGAATCCCCCCTAGGTTAGGCCGCAGTGGTAGTCTTAGGTCTGTTGGGAGTCCGAAGGCTATTACCCGGGGCTCCCAACCGTAGGCATTACGTAGGAAACTTGTGGTTTTTAGTCAGTAGGAAAACGGTACCTATCACTGATATTGGATCTACAGTGATCATGATTATACAATGTAGGTTTTTTTTTACTCCTAACACTAGGTATGAGGTACCTAGATACTGAGACTTGACATTACGATTTAAAAGTTGAAACCGTTTCAACACCACATCCAACCAAACTTTTAGGGGTAACTTTAACTTTACAACTTGACACCTTCAGTTGGGTTCATTCATTGAGGGGCGCCCCCATTCCCTGCCTTCTTTTATTCCGTGTGTGGATTGTTTTTGTTACACGACTAGTTCCCATATTGTTTTCAGATCTATTAGAAGAGTTGCATTGACTATTCATTTTACATGAATGCTCAGCTACTTAGTTCCTTTACTTTTAGCATGACTTTTGTAGGTACTTTTAACAGCAACTAGCCAATGTCCCATTAACCGATAGACCTGGTGCCATCAAGACACCAATCATGACCAGACTCACTTACTTACATCAAAATAATGAAATACGACATTTAGTATGTCATAATTATGTACCTATGTCCATAGATAACAAATCTACATTCTGTCTGATCAAGCGAAAGAGTCACAACAAAAAATAGTCCAAATTATCTGAAAATATCAATCATACTTTGAGTAGGTATTAAAGTTAATTAATATTCATGTATGTCGTGAATAGAATGGTTGTCTACCACCAGGGTTCTCGGTGGTAGACACACTTTTGTGTTATAAGTTCGAGAACTACCCCCAAAGACGCGGGATGTCACCCGAACCCCCCTAGGTGAGGCCGCAGTGGTAGCTGTAGGTCTGTTGGGAGTCCTGGGGTCATCCTTCCGAGGGCTTACCCGGGGCTGCCAACCGTAGGCATTAGGTAGGAAACGTGTGGTTTTTAGTCAGAGCGAGTACGGCATAGCATCCTTGTAGGATTTATCCCACGTTAAAAAAAAAAGTTTGAAAAGTAGCACAGTGGTACCAGATATTCGGAAGTAATTTAACAATCTTCTCCTTCAGGGTTACTGAGATTTCGTGGTTACAATAGTGTTCTTTTCTGCCCGAATTTTGCCTTTCTTATTTCAAGCCCAACGACTGTACCTTTCTTGTGTCACTTTACGGGCTCAGGAGACGGTCAAGTGACTTGACTCCCTCCATGTTATAATGGTACTTCTTCTTCTGAGCTTGAGCACGGAATAACTAATAGCAAAACTTCGAGAGTAACATGACTATTACAAAGGTGGCAGACAAGCTCCACCTGATGTAGTGTGGTCACCGTAGCCAATATTTATACGTTTGCAACACCAGAGCTACACTCGCGCTGCGGACCTTTCAAGAACCTTCTAAGACCCTGTTTGAAGAATCCCTTATGGCGTTTAGGAAAAGCATAAATTGTTCTTAACATAATTATTATTCCAGGCGTCCCTTTGCCGTGACTTAACCCTTGTCTGGCTTATAATGCGACTCTGTAGATGCAAAGCGTAACACCTGAGTAGTTTAGTAGGTAGGGTAGACTGGGTACGGTTAAAACGGTGGACGGTTAAAACAACGCGAATATCTCGTAAACAGTGCGTGATGAGGTGAGGGGTCCAAGGGGAGTATGAAGCGGGTGACAAGCCAAAACACGAATTTTAGTATCACGTTGTTCTACGGGCGCTGTGCTTGGCTATAGGAGGCCCAATTGTGTTTTTTGACGGACAAGTAAGTATTTTTGTTCTAACATTTTTGCAAATATTTAGATTTTGTATAAAGTTAGAGTATTGAGAGTTTTCTTTCGTTTTAATTGAAGTTTGTAGAATATTGTAGTATCATTAGTTTTTAATTAAATGTGTAATAATTCTAACTGTGAAACTTTTTATACCAATTGGGGGGTTGGGGACAGTTGAAACATTATTTGTGGGTACGTTTGAAACATTTTATTTATTCAATTTTCTTGTTTGTCAGATGCCAAGGGTACGCCAAAGAAAGACTACGAAGTATCGGGCCGACTTATTAACATGCAAACAAGCATATGAAGATGTACAAGCGGGATTTTGTTTTGTTTAGTTCGATTTTTGTTTTGTTGATAGTTAAAATAATTACCAATATCGCAAATTACCAATATTGCAAATATTACTGTCAAGAAAATCTTACTATAATTTCATTTAAGTTGTACTTGATGTAAAACTTGAAAGGCTGATAAAAATACTGTCAGGTTATAAGTATCAACAAAGAATAATAGTACATTATGATACAAGTTCGGTAAGTTGATAATTACAGCCGAGGCGTTATTGCTAGCCCGAGCCGCAGGCGAGGGCTACAAGAAAGCAGAGGCTGTAATTATCAAAGCGAACGTGTGTCATACGACGTTTTATAACATATTTGCGAGGAAACAAGGAAATAAATAAAACGGGGACATTCATAAACTAACAAAAAAACGTAGCAAAAAATAGCGATAATAAAGCGCGCGGAATTTTACTTGTTCACAACGCTTTTTTTTTTCTTATTTCTTAAGAGGCAAAGGCACAAAAACAGCCAGTATTATTAATAAAGTAAATTAATATTGTTTGTATTGGTTTCACATAAATGGTTGTAATTTATTGTCAAAATTAATTAAATTAAACAATTACATGTTTATTTTATTATATTTTATCTCCCAAAGTTAATTTTATTCATAAAATGTTCACCACTTTTCTGACATAAAAACTCTTTGCTAAGATTTAAAAAAAGTACCGTTCGTTTTAGACGCAATCGTCCGTTTTACTTTACATTACCGGACTAGGCCGTAATGAGATACATTACGTTAGTGAAATGGGTCAAATAAGAGACTCTTTACGAGCAAATGTGTTATAATAGTACATTATGATACAAGTTTGGTAAGTTGATAATTACAGCCGAGGCGTTATTGCTAGCCCGAGCCGCAGGCGAGGGCTACAAGAAAGCAGAGGCTGTAATTATCAAAGCGAACGTGTGTCATACGACGTTTTATAACATATTTGCGAGGAAACAAGGAAATAAATAAAACGGGGACATTCATAAACTAACAAAAAAACGTAGCAAAAAATAGCCAGAATAAAGCGCGCGGAATTTTACTTGTTCACAACGCTTTCTTTTTTTCTTATTTATTATGAGGCAAAGGCACAAAAACAGCCAGTATTAATAATAAAGTAAATTAATATTATTTGTTTTGGTTTCACATTTAATTGTCAAAATTTAACACAATTTATTGTCAAAATTAATTAAATTAAACAATTCAATGTTTAGTTTATTATATTTTATCTCCCAAAGTCAATTTTATTTATAAAATGTTGACCACTTTTCTGGCATAAAAACTCTTTGCTAAGATTTTTAAAAAGTACCATTCGTTTTAGACGCAATCGTCCGTTTTACTTTACATTACCGGACTAGGCCGTAATGAGATACATTACGTTAGTGAAATTGGTCAAATAAGAGACCCTTTACAAGCAAATGTGTTATAAACTATATTACTTAAAAAATATTTGTAATTTTCATCTGTGCCATTAAAATATTATTAGATGACTAGTTCTTTACTGTTTGTTTTTGTTATTTTTCTAATTAAACGTGATAACTTATAATATTTTGTATTATTTGCATGTGTTTCATTTGACCCCAAGCACTGTTTCAACCGACCCTGACATGGGGACGGTTAAAACAAATTACCGTTTTTTTTTCAACACAATTTTACACAGAAAACTAATATAAAGTGATTTCAAATAACATTGCCCATTAGAAGACAGATAGAATGTCTTTTGTTTAATACATTTCTTTAATCGCTAACTTAACAAATTCCGTTGCTATGCCCGATAAACGCAAAAATGTTTCTACCGTACCCAGTCTACCCTAGTCTGACCTCACGCTAGGATGAAATTGTAGCTAAATGTATTCCGCAACAAAAAATTAAGCCAGGAGATGGTTTACGTCGGTAGTAACAAAAAGTAACTTTTGTAGATATGATACGGAACCATAAAGACAACAAATAATAGCACATGATAATACACTGTCTAGTTACCCAGACATAAGTTAACGTCCAAAAACTTGCAAAACCAGAATCACCAGCTCTCTTCACTGCCTCAACAACAGATATGACACAATTCCCCGAACTCAAAATTAATTTATTCAAAAAATTATGCATAACACAATAGTAAATCATTGTGTCAAAACTCAAGCTCAGCTTCTCGTGTAGTTTTAAGTATTCCGGTGATAAATTATCTTCATGAGGTGTTCAAAAACTGAGTTATGGCGAAACAGGTTGTTAAGGTACCGTTATCACTTGGACATCTGACCGATATACCTTTAGGTAGGTACCTACCTCTACCTACTTACGTGAAATATCCGTATTAACACACAATGCCATTTATTTTAAGGTTTTTGATTGACAGGGTATGTTTCAGAATTGGTTTAATATTTTATTGTAAAGATGAATCGAGAAGCGAGCTTGCTAAAATCTTGGTTTGAAGTCCTTTTTAAGTATCTACCTACCTTTCTTATAGGTAGATACAATACCTACGTATAAGATAACAAAAAAGTCATTGAGCCTATAACTTCTAGAATTTCGGGGTCCAAAGATTGCCCAATAAACATGCTCTCACGTTCTTCCATCAACAAGTTTTTGCTACTGCCCGCCCTGAGGTAGCGCGACACGAGAGCTTCCTAACCTGCCCAGTCTGACGCGTTCTGCAATGCGCTTTCTCGACTTCTGTCCGAGCTGGGTAGCCTGGCGAGTTGTACGTAATATGTGGAGATCCCCACGAGTGCCATTCCGGACTTACCTGACTAAAGTACCACGGTCACTACCTATCTGCTTAGCTCCGGGCACCCGGGTATCTCTTCGAAAGGATGTCCTAAGATTCCCGGTAGATTTTGGCTACCATCGACGATATGCCGCTTCTTGGGGCGTAAAACATGCGTGAAACTCCAACGTCAAGTCGCCGTCTTGGGTTCGCTTAATCACGTTGCTCACGCACTGCTCATGGAAGCCGATAGCCTTGGGAGAAGATAAAGCAAGGGGGCCGTATACTGCGGTGGGAGGGTGAGAGTTCTCTCCCACTTCTTTCGTTTTCATTACCTGCTCACAAAAAGAAGCGACGGCGCCGGCGCGGCGCAGCGACCGTGTCCCAGTTTCTCCCGCTGGTGCTTTTGCTCCCATGATGTGTGCCATGATCTTCAATGGGAATAAAGCAGTAGGTACCTAATTATTAAATGATATGCATATGTAACAAATTAACATGTTAATGGCTACCTAAGTATATTGATTTTCTGACATACTGGCAACAAATTAATAATTAATCTATTCTAAATCACGATATGATCAATATTCATAATCAAATATAATTAGTACCTATAACAAAACAACACATGTGCCTACTCTATCATAAAAGTTCACCAGTATAATGAGGAACAAAAATCCCGCATATTTTGCAATAAATGAACCATTAAAAACAATTAAACCAACCAAACCGGTGTCTTAATTATTATATTTAGCGTAAACATCGACATATTTTTACTAACTTCATGTTATTTTTTCAATCTCTGGTATTTATGTAGAAGCTGATTAATGCAAAAATTTGAAATAGACAGCTTCCTTGAACGACCTGTCCTCTGAATCTTTTAGGCAAGTCCGTAGGCAATAAATATGTACCTACCTAGGTCTATCAACTAGTTAGCCTGTGCAGGGCCAGTTTATCCACAAAGCGGGTAAGGTTACTGCCTGCCTAGGGGTCCTTTGGCCCTTGGGTGCAGAACCCTTAAATGTATGAAAATAAGGCTCTAAAATCGCATTGCCTGGCCCTGAGTCTCTGAACTGAACATCCTTGGTAAATTAATGGTTCTAAGAATAGAGACTTCGATCCGCATTTATGTCAGTACGAAAGATAATAATAATAGTATCTATTACAGTCTCTACAACTCCGCTGATAAAGGTATTAGCGTACGTAGGTACACCGTATCGAGGGCTACGGTGTACTTACATATCTACAATAAAAAATTAAATTAAAAATTGAAAAAAAAAAACCCCCGACTCACAAAAAAAGAACAATAAAAAAACCTGTAAAAAGTAAAACAATAACTATTATATTATGATCTATCTACCCTAAGTATTGAACATTTATTATTATTATTATTATAGGTAGCTATATTATTTACGTATTCATATTTTTAACTAACAGTTGGTCTCGTCGGGGGGACCGCTCTATACCTAAATAGAGACAGACGCACGATTAGGTTATGATTAGGTGAGCGGTCCCCGACCAGACAAACTGTTAGTTAACAATATGAATACGTAAATAATATAGCTACCTATAATAATAATAATAAAGGTTCAATACTTAGGGTAGATAGGTCATAATATAATAGTTATTTTTTTACTTTTTACAGGTTTTTTTTTGTTCTTTTTTTGTGAGTCGGGGATTTTTAAATTTTTTATTTCATGCTTTTTATAGGGGTTTTTTTAATATTAACATACGTATAGCCTATCAACAATTATTCAGAACTAATGCGAATTGCGTGGAGTGTGGTTACAGAATTAGAAATACATTCCACTCCTCATATCTTTCGAACGGCTAAACCGATTTTCATAAAACTTGCGGTATCGTGATGTATAAGTTATGACCTTTCATTTGATACCCAACACGGGTATATTTAAACAAATTTAATTTTTCATCCCCACTTTCACCCCTCATATCTTTGAAATGGCTTAACCGATTTTTATAAAACATAGCTAAGAACACTCTCCCCTAACCCATCTTTCAAACAAAAGAAACAGAATCAAAATCGGTTCATCCGTTTGGGAGCTACGATGCCACAGTCAGACTTACACACACACACACACCCACACACACGTCAAACTTGTAACACCCCGTCCGGTCCGGGTTTCCGTCGGGGGTTAAAAAGTCAAGAAATGGAACTAATATTTTGTATGTTGGCTACATCGTCAGTAACGTCACATAATGTCAGAAGTCTACAATTTGATTGGTGGTTTTTATTGACTTTTATTGGCAACTGGACACTGATTGGTAGGTAGATCTTTTAATGGGTTGCCATATGAACAGCACAGTGGCGCCTACATTATTTTCTTGTCTTTTTCCCTCTTTTTCTGATGTACATACATAGATATGCCCACTTCTCACCTTTTTGTTCACCATAAGTGGTGTCCGTTTTGTTATGGACAGGCGCAGGTTGTGACTGCCTGCTGTTAAAATCATTCAAGCGGCGCATTAAGGTCTTGAACTTGGCTTAACGACTGCCATTTTTGTTGGGAATCGGGACTAACGGCTTAACGTGCCTTCTTTTAGAGAAATGTCACAAAGTGGTCGCGTGGTTGTTGCCTAATACAGAGATCGTTTGCAGAACACTGATCTGCGGCGGCGCCACGAGAGCTTCGAACGAGCTATGTATCGGGTAAACTAATGAAGGCCTCTACTCTGCTCCCAGATGAGGCGTTTTACATTACTACACATACGCGTAGACGAGAATACTTTTTAGCTTTTAGATGTTCTTCGTATGCCACAACCACAACCTATATAATGGATCTTTTTCCACTCACATGTCCTAAAAGATCCGCTAGTATATAGTTCAGCTAGTAAAAAATATTAATTTATAGCTTTTTGTCTGGATTGTACTTCGGCTATATTGCGAATCTGCTATTTTGAGAAGTGAAATTTTGATAATCTCATATTTTGCGAATCTGATATTATGCGAATAAGGGAGATACTCGAGTCACATCCATCGCGTCCACATGCTTTCGCGCGTATGATGTAGGGAGTGGACGCGCGCATTAAAAGCCTCTTCTAAGAATAGGCTTAAGGAAGGTCGTGTTTCTCTATGGATCGAACATAATCGTCGAGGTATTTATCTTCGTGAAAGCACATAATAATAAGGTACACAACTCGCCACAGACAGGGAGTTCATCCTCACACTCTGCGTCCGGTGCGTTCCAGCACGGTTAGATCCGATAGGTGTTTTCTTCCGCGCACGCTCGGGTTGTGGAATGACATCCCTGCCTCGGTTTTCCCAAACGCCTACAGTATGGGGTTCTTCAAAAGGGGTCTTAGAAGGTTTTTACATGGTCGGCAGCGCGAGTGTGGCACCTCTGGTGTTGCAAACGTTCATAGGCTGCGGTGACCACCGGTCCTTCTGGTGGGCCGAATGCTTGTCTGCCACCTTAGTGGTATAAAAAAAAAACGCAACGGAATCTCATTTATCTTTCGGAATCATGTACTTTTTTTTCAAACTACCCTTAGCTACGCACACTCGCGCACAAACCCGAACCTGGTACATTACTATGAGAATCCTTTGACCTCGTGTCCGCGAAATTCGGTGAGCGGTGTCTTTTATGTGCGTAGCCCTAGCGCACTTTGTATGTAGATTTTCTTCTGTAGGTACATTATTATTTTGTACTGTAAACATTCAGGAATTGAAATAATACAAACATGTACAGTATAAACAGATAATATAATTATTTGACACTGTCAACTTATAAATATTACATAATATATAATAGGTACCAATGTCTTTACAACATGAAAACGATCACTACGTGATAATTTAAGTAGTGATTTATTTAAATATGAAAATTAGTCTGAGTAGGCAATGATTCGATGAAATGTGCCTAGTGATCCCGATAACCCATTGGATTGTGTGTTATTTCGACCAAAAATGGGGGTATTTGAAAAAAAAAACAATTTTTTTGGTCAATTTTTTAAATAAGTATCAAAATCGTGTAACGGAAACGTCGTTTGCTTAAAAAAGTAATGTTAAATGGAGGAATTAAAAAAAACTGGTTCAATTTTCGCAATTTTCCAAATTACCCCCTTGTAATTATATTTTGGTTTTAATCCCTAACTCTAGTACCCAGTAGTACTGTGACTAGATATAAATAAAACAAGAAAATAAAACAACTTAAAAATTATGGAATGAATATTCTAAAACTACACTTGCGGACATAAAAACTTGTCCACATTAAAAACGATAGCACAATATTTGTGTATAAATAATTGCTAAATTCTATGTTTTTCATTTCAATACTATCCATGGAGATAAAACTTTGATGATAATAATAAACGTGCGATTTGGAATATAGTTTAATTATTTAATATAATGATGAATAGATGATAAACATTTACCTCCATGATAGTATTGAAATGTGTAATACAAAGAGATTGTTATAAATATGTATAGTATTTTCATATTGTTACTTCAACATCAAAATATTCAAAATTAATGTTGAAGTTGCAATGCGTTCAGTGAAAATCGGAATTATTTTCTACAAAATGGCATATTTAAGAAGAAACAGTCTAATGACAAATCACTTTTAAAGTAGGTAGGTACATTACAAAATCCCTTAACAACATTTTTTTTGCAGTTTTTGTTTAAGGATATTAAATTTAATGTTATACAATGATGTACTGGCTATTGTTTTTATTGTAGCAAATTAATTATTTTTAACGGCATAGGTAGGTACTGTCAAATCGACGTGCCTGTATGAGATTGCTTTTTAGCAATAAGGTCGCATTGTGTACATTCACATAATCTAAAAGAATGTTCTATAAGTTGGCAACAAATTTTATTCTATTCAATTTTTGCGCTCAATGCAATCTGTTATACAATACTAGCTGACCCGCGCAACTTCGTTTGCGTGATTAATGAAGAACCGCTGGACCGATTTTGTGCAAACTTTACATAAACCATCTACTAAATAGTCCGAACAAAGCCTAAACATTTGGTTTGGATAGGTGAGCCCGTTCTTGAGTTATAAAATTACAACGAAAAGTGGCATTGATTTTTATATATATATATAGATATAGATAGATTTACCATTTGACTGTTTCTCCTTTCTTAACACAATACCGAGAAAAGTGGAAGAGTACAGACACTACATCGTAGACTGTATATTTTCTTATCAATACAATAACACTGGTCTAATTTCTAACCTAACTGTTACTATTTGCCGAAAGTTTTCTGACTACCGTCTAATTTTCTGGCTATTTTTCATCAACTACGTATCAAGAATTTCAACAGTTAATAACCAAAAAATCCAAGACATTGTAATGCTATCTATGGATTTTCTTTCTAACACTATACTTAGATGCACATAGGTTTTATTCAAAGAACTTTCGTCAGTTAACTCTCTAAACTCCAATTCGTTTCCTCTGCTAAACTCGACAAAAATAGTTTTATTTGGTAACTTAATACTTTCACGTGAAATAAAAGGACATTTAATATCAATAACATTTAGGCCATTACGATTTGAAAAATGATGGTCCACAAGTATTTTGATAATCTTTTAAATCATTCATTTTTAGTTCCCGAAGTGTATGAAATGTGGCCTATAAAAGTGTAAAACTACAAGCGAATACAAAATATATGTAACCTATGACGCCGAGACCGAACGGATATGTTATATGAATTGTTATAGACCAATATTACAATGGCACTCACTCTGAACAAGTTGTAGTTATGTTCATTCATTCATTCATCAAACAGCTAACATCAAATACGATTTTATGATTCTACGTTCTAAATTAGACACTCCTAAAGAATACACGAAAACATTAATACCATCAAAAGAGTAAGATATCAAATATTGTTGCTTTTTAAAATTTTCTAATGTAAACATAAGTTTGAAGGAAATAGGATTTGCGTAGATGTTTAGGTAGTTTTTCAAAGCTTTAAATAACCAGGTCAATAGGCTGATATTGAAAAAATATTCCCCTACCCTCACAAAAATAGTTATCATTTTCAATTGATCATATTTTTACGGATGACAAAGTCCTGAAAAACAGTACTTTGGTGATTATTAACAACATCTGTATCCAATAATATACCTATGTGATTGGTTCCTTCACAATGCAATTTTCTTATTTGACGGAACATATGCGCTTACATACGATTGTAACTCTTATGAGAATTGGCATAAGAGTCATGGTCATGAAAACAAAATGCAAAGCTTGTGAACCTTATTCGATTGAAATAACGTTTATTTTTGTAGTGTAGGTATACATAACCAAGTAAAATAAATGATTGGAAGAGATTATGCGAAAGTGTAATTTCATTACAAACATTTTGAGGATACTCTTTTATAATGTAAGTTAAAAAATTACATTATTTTATTTTCAATTGCCTTCATATTTTAATCAACAAGTCAAATCATTTAACACAATAAATCCTCGGTATTATAAAACAGCAAAAAAAAAATACGAAATGCAAAGAAAAGTCAAAATGTTTTCATAACTACGCTATGTCACTGATTAACTAAAGAACGACAAAAAATTACGAAAATTTACATAAATAATATGATTTATTGTAAGGGGTTGCCATATAAACAACTTTCTACTATTTCTACCAAGGTATATCGTCATTTAGGGTTCGGTTCTATTTTTAAAACTTTCTTGATAGAAAGCAAGATGGTTAAAGTAATATTTAATTATTATGATCAAGATGTCTTAACCACAAACCGATTAATAACTTTAGAACATGCATTAAACAGCTGTACATTTCGTTTTCATTCCAATTATTAATATCCTCCCAGTACATCTTCCGTCCAAAGTCCTTATAAGTCACTACCTTCATAAACAACTTACTTAGAGCATTCTGAATGAAGAAACCTTTATCACCCTCGGTACATATACGACAGTAACAATTTCTACTAATTTCTACCGATTTGGAAGTATTTGGTTTGGCAACACTGCCGGGTAGGTCCGAGTGTGATTTACAAATAATTATTTGCGGTACTGCTCTTGTTGACAATGATTGATTTCGATGTAAATTATCCAATTTCATGCTTTTTACGTGACTACATCTGAAGCTTTGAGAGGTTGCCTTAGCATTTTCTAACGATCCCCTACGTTTTTGAAGATTTTCACAGCTCTTAAACTCTTGTTTGACAAGAACTCCTTTCCTTAAGCTGTCTTTTCTCTTCAACGCGGCAACACCAGACCTCCTTTGCCTTTTTGGATCACCGTAGTCTTGGTTAACCGAAATACTTCTATAGAACGTCTCACGAATTTCCAAATGCTCATCATCATCATCGTCAGTAATATATGAAGATACAAAGTCGTCTGCTGAATTTCGAAAACTGAAATCGTTGCTAAACGGTTGTATGTTTGGTGATACGGGACAACTCTGTGCGTTCTCACTCAAACCAGGTATCTGCAATGTGAGCTTTTTGTGACTTTTCCCTGCCTTTTCAGCATCAATAGTCACATCATTACTCGCGCCGTCAATAATACTGTCAAAGGCCCCGGAAAACGTATAACATCTGCGCAACTTTTTAATCTGTGGGGACATACAACCCTTAGCATTTTCTATGCCTTTATAACTATCCTTCAATACTGTCAAGGCTATATTACGCTCTGAAACAGCGTCGCGAACACCGGTAGATGCCCTCCGGCTTCTCGCTACGCACGGAGAAGCCGGGATATCCTCGAAACTCCTGTACCTTTCGGTCCACATACCGTAACCCTCGTCGGAACCTTCAGTCCCCACCGTCCACACAGATCGAACGCTTCCCGACCATTCCGAGTCAATATTTTGGAAGTATTTAAAGATATCAACGCCTCTATCGAGCGAGATCGAGCGTTGCAAAGGAATGTCGTGCGTAAACCTATCGTGAGAAGATTCATTTTTGTACTCGTCGTTCTCGTCAAACTTTTCCCCGAGCCAAGTGGCGAACTCCTGAGTTCCGAGATTGAGGTCGAGCAGTTCCTGTCGGAGGTCTAGTTCGGATAGAGGGTTTCTGTTGTCGGAGTATCGCCTAGCGGGGGTGTTGGGTGGGGTGTGGAGGTGTGAGGGGCGGGGGTGGGGGAGGGAGTGCCTACGCGGGAGGGGTGGGGGGCGGGGCGGCAAAAGAAGGGGGCGGGGGCGTGCGGCGCGCGAGCGACGAGAGCGAGCGGCGCTGGAAGCCCCCCACGCTGATATCAGACTCAACAAAGAGCTTGCGAAAACTGAAATATAAAATAACGAGGTATTTAATAATAGAACCACTCAAAGGATCTAAAATTTATTTTTTCAGTAATGATGTAAAAATAATGAATATAGTCAGTTTGACGTGTAACGTTTGACATTTCAAAACTTATGTATCAAATGTCGAAAATAATTCGTCGAGTCTGTTTCATGTTTTTAATACATTTTTTTTTTCATTTTATATTAGGTATTTGCACACAAAGAAATTTATTGACATTACGAAAATTTTCATGAAGCGGACTACCAACGTAATTATTTTATAATGACATTGAATAAGTTATGTAAACATTGTAAGTACATATACATATATTTCATAGAGGTAATTAAACTGCTGATTAGTATCTACTGAGTAGTGTTAAAATTAAAACTAAAGTGTAACACTAACTATGTGATTCAAACTGATCATTCTACGTCTATTATAAATCGTAAACTTATTGCTTTATAGTATAATTTTCTTTGTTAATTTACTGTCAACGGCAAGCGCTTAATAACTACAACTAATATAATTACGTAAACTACTGCAAGCTTTTGTTTGTTATTAATTATAAAACAGTGCAAATTGTTGTTTAAAAGTGTGTGTTAATAGGACCTTCAAAAGTTAAGTGCTGACGATTGATAAAACATAAAAAGCAAAAAAATATAGAAATAATGTTTCCAAATACCGTTACTTTAAAAGAATTTGAAACGTGAAATCTCGGAGTTTTGCAAAATACATTTGGAGCAGATACATAATAATTTTACACAAAATACTTAAACTAAATACATTTCATTGTATTTTAATTTAATTAAATGATTTATGAGATGATCCATATGACTAATAGTAAATCGGCAAGACGATTCAACTTTGTATCAAACGGGTAAAATTTATTTTGATAGATAATACAATACGTCATTTTTGTCACGGTCTGAGCCAATGTGACATTCTTGACATCTATACAAATATTATAAAGAGGAAAGATTTGATTGTTTGTTTGCATCGAATAGGCTCCGGAAGTACTGGACCGATTTGAAAAATTATTTCACTGTTGGGAAGCTACACTCTATGCGGTGAATATAGGCTATATTTTATTCCCATATTCCCACGGGAACGGGAGCTACGCATGTCCGCTAGTTAGAAATAATCACGTCGTGCCAAGACGGTGTGGTGGATTATTTTGTCAGCTTCAAGCATATACCGATAGCGTAGCGGTTCTATTTGTTTCTTTCGGATTGGGAAAAGACAGATTCGAATCCCGCTTGAGCATATTATGTTCTACATGAAATTAATTTTGACAGTAGCTGTCAAAACGTCTTTCTTATAAGAGAGGAGAGGGTCTAAGCAACCGGGCACTGTGACATTCTAGCTAGGTCCTGCTGACGTCATCACAGTGGGCGAGGCTTAAGTCGGCTTGGCTTACCCGGGGCTCACAACCATAGGCTGTTGGGCGTTGCGCGAGGTTTTTTAGTCGGTAGGAGTCCGGCATAACATCCATGAGGATTTTCCCTCACGTAAAAAAAAAAGACAGCCGTCGGCGTTCGCCGTGGTTAGTTTTACGGCATAGATTTGGCAAAACTTGCATTATCGCTGAATTAGAAGGAAACTAGAAAATACATATGAAGTGTTGTATTTTATTGTGTAAAAAATACTGGGATAGATGTTCTAATATCTACTAATCAACATCAAATTTAATTTTAAAGTAATTTTATGCTTATTTTTCTGTTATTAGTGGGTGAAACTTGTACTACGTAGGCGTACTAACGTAGATGTTAAAGTAAGCAAGTAGTTCGCACACTGACAGCTAGACGGACAATAATAAAGTGGGCGGATACTAGCCCCTCCTCACCGCACCCTCTCCCCCGCGCCGAGTCACGCATTGTTGTATAGAGAAATCTAATTAAAACAACTCTCTTTATTAGCTCCATGGTAAATACCGTGTTTTATTGATATTATCCTCTTTTATGTACATTTAAACTAGCTTGTCTTCTACACGCTACCATACGGCAGATATGAGCACCAGTTGATTGAATACGAGATAAGCTACATGCGTATGATTATGACGTATAATATATGTACATGAATTTTGAAGGTATTGTATTACTGTATGATTTTCTCTTATGTCGCCGTTAATCGCTTACCATTGGTGGGAATCCAATCGTCAGCACCTAATCATGAAGAGGTCCGTAGACATACCGAGCAGTTCTTCAATGCCAGGGGCCGAAAGAGATGCGCGGCGGTGGTGGAGACCGTCTGCCAGATCGTGACGTCAGAGCCGCCAGGCCGAACCTACCGCGCCATACCAACATAATAGTAAATGGGAAGGGGAGGATAACTTAAATTATGGGACGAAATAAACTATAAAAAAAACTTGGGTGACTTAATATATGGGTACCCTCAATAAATGAATATCCTCTAAAAAGGTACCAATTATTGTGTTTATCTTTAAAAACAGTACGGTATTAGTACGTGTTCGTATATTAAATTAATTAAATAAAAAATATCGATTTGATTCACATAATCGATAACACATTAATAAAAATAACTGTGCAAAAATACGAACGTTAAATCGTATTAGTAGAGAATAAGTTTATAAATGAAAAACAAACTAAGTAATGAAAATAAGTGCTGGACATACAAGAGTGAGGTGGTTACAACAAAAAATGGGGAAAATGGAATGGGGAAAATAGGATTGGGGAAGGGAAAAAGCGTGAAGCGACATGAAACGTGTAAATTTTAATAACACTACATGCAACACCGTGCGGCGTGCAGTCTTCAGTGCGCCATCTCTTTCGGCCCTGGTGGCATTTTATAAAAAGAAACTCCCTAAAATCAAGACAAATTTTGAATAGTATATACCCAATCAGTTGATAAAAATCCTTATGGCTAGTTTTCATGCTCTATTGTAAAAAAAAAAAGAATAAAAAAACATGAACAATAATGTACCAGAACCAAAATAAAAAGCGACATTTGAAGGGAAACAGACACCACAAAGCTTTACACCACAGAATTAGAGAAAATTGGTGATAATGAGTGAGTGAGAAAGATTTACACTGTTAATTGGTGGCGCTTAGTAAAAAACTTGCTGCATATGTTGTAAAAAACGACATATGTTCTGCTCCATATGGTCTTTTTTTTCTATACTTGTCCTTCGACCAAGTAATAGTACAGACAGGCCCATCCATACATCAGTTTTAAAGGAGCAATCGGTGTTATTGTTCCGAATGTGGAACACGATAATGTGTGGCAAGATGAGACATTTCACGCAAGATGCCTTCCTGTGCGTAAAAGTACTACTCCAAATTCGAAAAAAGAATCGGAAATTACTTTTCACTCGTAAGTACTAATTTTTTATCTAGTAAAGTTTTTTATTTTAAAATTTTGATGCAAATAGCTAGTAAAAGAGACCAAACATAAACAGATAATTAAGACGGCGCCGGCGGCCGCTCACGCCCACAATTGAAAAGTACAAGCTATCTCTTTCTTTCACACGATGTTTTTTTTATTTCCTCTCAACTTAAACGTAAAAATGTATGTGTGCGTGTCGTGTCGTTGCTGCAATATCTTTGTGTGAACTAGTCTCACTTTTTGAGTTCGTAATGTATGCCGTGGGCCTGTCTATACTAATACTTCGGTAGTACTTGTCCAGACTTTTGATAATGCATTAAGAAGAAACCGTTCAGGATTAATTAATTAATATTATGGAACAGTACAAGTGGCGGCTCATTTTTTTTTTCAAAATGAGTTGACGACTATAAAAATATACCGGTCGGTCTATCAGAAGTAAAGTTTCATTCAACGAACGAGGAAAATAGCGGGTGTCCAGACATTCGCTGTATTTTTCGTTATAATCAGTTCAGAAATGGATACGAAAATGAGTCGGAATTTGCTTCAGGTCCACCCACCGGTTATCAGTGGCGCAGTCTGTGAAAAATCTAATATGGCCAAGGCACGCCAAGCGGTCATTTTGTGCGCCGCCGACTCGATGGCATACAGTTCTGTGTTTTATCATCTACAAGTGCGTTTGTTTTCGAGAAAATCCTACATTGCATGCATGGTGAGGAAGACAATTTTGCAAAAGATTTGGTGGGCAGTCTGCAATACTAGTAGGTATATTGCAACTGAGTTCACAAGTATTCCAAAAATCGTGTTTAAATTTCTCAGTGCGGAGACACTCCGACGCTTTCTGCAGACTGTTTCTTACTAAGCAATGAAGTCAAGGATAAATTTACGCTGCAAATAGGTCTTGGTGACTTCCAAATACCATAGGCAATGTGGAACATGGGCTTATTCCCGCGAAAGGTGCAGAGGTCATTTTTGCAAAAGATATGCGTGGTTAGCCTGCATTACTAAATTAATCTGAGAAGAGGGGAATAAAGAATGCTGCTAAAGTACGTATTATAAGGTGGTACTCTTTTACAAGGCAAGAAGCTGAATATAAAACACTCCACAATCAGTGCATGTTGAATATCTACTAATACAGGGCGTAACATTCGGAGTGGTCGTAAACAACTAAAAATACAATGCATTCTATTTATTTTAGACTAGCTGATGCCCGCAGCTTCGCCTGCGTAAAATTTGTTCCCGTTCCCGCTTCCCGTATTTTATCCCCTTGGGGGTAGAATTTATCAAAATCCCTTCTTAGCGGATGCCTACGTCATAACATCTACCTGCATGCCAAATTTCAGCCCGATCCGTCCAGTGGTTTGGGCTGTGCGTTGATAGATCACTATGTCAGTCAGTCAGTCACCTGTGAGTTTTATATATTTAGAAGACTAGCTGACCTGGCGAACTTTTTTCGCCGCAATTGGTGACCCGATATTTTTATTTTTCTGAGTTTTTTTTGGATACAAACCTTGCCTGCGAAATCGGTCCACCCGTTCTTAAGTAATAAGATAACAACGAAAAGTGGCATTGATTTTAATATACAGGATGAATTTTTGAAAAGGGCTTGGATGGCCAAATCCGAAACTATAAGGAATATCTAAAAACTCTCAAAGGAGTTACGAGCCCGATTTTGATAAAACTTAAAACCTCATCATTAGATTTTTGAAAAACCAATAATCTTAGCCGGGAATCGAACCCATTGATTTTGAAAAAAATGACACACCCTTTATTATTACACCATACGATAGTGTCGCTGATAAGGATCAAATTCTGCGAAGTAATGATATACGGCAAATTTAAGGAAAGTTTGGAATTTTAATAGAATTCACATTTCATGTACCTAAATTTTGTATCATAATTTGTTTCGTTTGAAATCCCAGAATAGATCATAACTATTCCGTGTTCTCAATCATATATCAATAATGATTGCCTCTGTGGCGCAGTCGGTAGTGATACCGCCTGCGGCGCTGGAGGTCGTGGGTTCGATTCCCACCGGAGACAAATATTTGTGTGACCCATAAATGTTTGTCTCAAGAGTCTGGGTGTTTCTATGTATAATATGTATGTATTTAAACGTATATAAGTATTAATATCCGTGGTCTCATACCCATAACACAAGCAGGTTATTCCTAGCTTACTTTGGGATCAGATAGCGTTGTGTGAAATGTCCGTGAATCATGCTCAGAATGATTCTTTGGAGAATATTATAAACGGAATCAATAATATTGAATGCAGTACGATCCCTGAGGTCTAAATTTTGAACAATTAATCAGTTAACATAAGAAAAATAAATTGTATTTTTTTTAAGATGAGCACTTTCCTTTAGTTTGCCGTATGTCATTGCTTCCCAGAATAAAATCCTTAATAGCAACACTATCGTATGGTGTAATAATATAGGGTGCGTTTTTTTTTTCAAAATCAATGGGTTCGATTCCCAGCTAGGATAATTGGTTTTTTAAAAATCTAATGATGAGCTTTTAAGTTTCATCAAAATCGGGCTCGTGACTCCTTTGAGCATTTTTCGCTATTCCTTATAGTTTCGGATTTGGCCATCCAATCCCTTTTGAAAAATTCACCCTGTATATATAGATAGATAGATATCGTGTTTCATAGTAAAATTTGCTGCTTATGACTTACACAATCGATATTCAGATAAAAATAATGTAAATTTTATTTTTCAAAACGACAGGGTTCGATTCCGAAACTGTGCTAGAGCTTTTTTTTAATCTATGTATGCAGATCTTCTTTTCTCTAAAATCGATGACATGGTTCCTAAGAACAGATCGATGTATGTCTTATTTATAGACTTGCCCGTACTGACCGCTCCGAATGTTGCATCCTGTATATCGTGTCCATAAACGAAAACTAGGTTACGAACAATGATAACCTTATGCGAAGCCTGGAATACGATGTTAGGTGCAATATCGCGTATCGCTTATAAGTGGAACTTAAAAATTTTTTTTTTACTACGTACCTATGCATTCTGTGAGTGAGGTGAGACAAAGACAGAAAGTGCGAGAGGAAAAGAGACAGTCATTATTGGAACATTCAGCGTGCTAACTTTCTGTTGGGCATGCCACTGCAGTATACCAAAAATGATATGAATTTCACTGTTTAGCATGCAAGTGATTACATTACCTACATATAGTCACGACTTTCCCTAGAGGGGCAAGTAGAGGTAAACTGTTAACCCACATTTTATAATCAAAATCCATAGTGACAGGAGATTGCTACCAGTGCTTAGTTGTGTGACCGTATGGTGTATCAAAATATAAAAATTGTAATGAGGGTTCCACAATGCATTTTTATTTACGAGCTTTTCTGTATTGGGAAAGGCACTGCCATTGGCCACATGGTAGTGATTAAGCCAAGTTGAAAATATAATAAGCGCTGTGAAGAATTTCAACGACAGGTAGCCTCAACTTGGTCACTTTTCAACACAATAATAGACTCACTAATTTTACGTCGGACATAACTACAACTTTTAAAATAAAAGCTTGTTTCTCTCTGTGAGGAGAAAACCGTGTCTATATGCATATTATAAGATCGTTCAAGATCGTGGCCCTCGTGGCCACGCGGACTCAAGGTTCTGTAAACGATCACTGTAGTAAGCAACTTTCCCTATGCCCAGTCCTTGGATGGGTGACCATTCATGTGACCACTTTGACATTTATTTGAGCGTTTTCGTGCTTCGGAAGGCATGTTAAGCTGTTGGTCCGGTTGCTAGTAAAATGGCAGTCGTTAAGCCTAGTTAAAGCCTTTTTAGGCGGCTTGAAATATTTCAACAGCAGGCAACAACCTGCGCCTGTCTATTTTAACACGACTATACGGCTTACCGCCTATAACGTTACGCAAATTCTAAAAAGGTGAAATGTGGGCATGTAATATGCCAGTGCCTACCCCGGGGTTAAAGGCGTGGCCATAAATATGTATGTATATGTATGATTTTTGTTAGCATGTAATCCCAAAAGCTTAAATGAGAAAAATATTCAAAGCCAGGAAAATGAGAGATGGATGCAACAGCTACTTTTTTCATTATCATTAAACAGTGTATAAGTTTAGGTGTATTTAGAGAAATAGCAACGTTCGTTTCAGTGCTAAAGCAGACTAAAATACTTCGTAGATACTCGTAAACGGCGCGCGCGCAAGACAGACTTCTGAAGGCCGAATTTTACACCAATTTTAATAAAACGTACTGATTACCATAGTATCTATTGAAATCGTAGTTAATGTCGGCCTACTAAAGCTTGTTGTGTGCGCGCGTCATAAGAGGTAAATTATAATACATGCACGCTTATAATAAGATCTACCTGCCACAATTTTACACTGGCTGATACAAAACAAAAAAATTATAAGGTACAGAACGCAATCTCCTGTATGTTCTTTTTGACGTAGTTTAGTTATAATTCGATGGAGCCGGCTGCACTCACGAAAAATATGACGTATGCGGCGTTACCTCGCTCTGAGGCGTTCCATTTATTTTAGTACAAATGTTTTCAACAGAAAGCGCTATAATTAATTGATGTGTTATTTCAAAGTAAATGTACTACGTTCTTACTCACGATATTAAAATTTTATTAACCAATAAGCATATATACAATAGTTGTTGACGTGACTGAGTTGTCACGTTCAACTATCGTCAGTAAACAGACTTTACAGACAACCGATTTTTTTAAGATTTTAAAAAAGATTTTGTATTAGCCAGTGTAATATTAGTTTATTTTCTATTATTTAACAGTTCTAGTGAAATTCCATCAGTTAGGAGCCCTCAAAACATCTAACAATTCTTATCAAATTGTATCAACTCCTATCATAATATACTCTGTAAAATATAGCTTGATCTCTGTGACAGTTCTACAAACGTAAACAAGAATAGGCTTTATGTCAACGGCATAAAGCTTTTGTGGTTGAAATGCAGAGAGCGAGAACACAGAGGTGCCAACTGTAAATAACAACTTTATGCCTTTGAAATAAACGTCAATTTTTTTTATGTTAATATGACTGTCACAGAGATCAAGTTATATTTTACAGAGTATAACCCCAAATTAGAGATAGTACAGATGGAAAACTCATGTATGTACTTTTTTTACACACACACTCGCGCACAAATCAGTATCGAAAAGTCGGTTGAGGAGCGCCTAAACTTGGGTCTGGGAATGAGTTGTCTATGTGTGCGTAGTGTCTGTGAATGAGTTGCCTATGTGTGCGTAGTTTCAGTGAATGAGTTGTCTATGTGTGCGGAGTGTCTGTGAATGAGTTGTCTATGTGTGCGTAGTGTCTGTGAATGTGTTGTCTATGTGTGCGTAGTGTCTGTGAATGATTTGTCTATGTGTGCGTAGTGTCTGTGAATGAGTTGTCTATGTGTGCGTAGTGTCTGTGAATGAGTTGTCTGTGTGCGTAGTGTCTGTGAATGAGTTGTCTATGTGTGCGTAGTGTCTGTGAATGAGTTGTCTATGTGTGCGTAGTGTCTGTGAATGAGTTGTCTATGTGTGCGTAGTGTCTGTGAATGAGTTGTCTATGTGTGCGTAGTGTCTGTGAATGAGTTGTCTATGTGTGCGTAGCCTCAGCAAATTTATTTATTTTATTTATTTATTTATTTATTTACACTTTATTGCAGGCCAGATAAAAAAACTTAAGATAGGAACATTTGTTAAAAAAGCAGTACAATGGGCGGCCTTATCGCTAAAAGCGATCTCTACCAGGCAACCTTTGGATGGAAAAAGTTGGTTGCAGGTAATGAGTGGTAGTTGTTTGGCGTACTTCTAACTCCAGTGTTTTATTGAGTTACGATCATAATTTTACGTATGTAGTTTTTTAAAATTAAATTTAGTATGTAGTTTTCCATCTGTACTATCTCTAATTTGTGGTATAACATTATCTAACAGCGAGAGTATATCAAAGGTATGTTCCAATCACACAGGCCAATACTCACAACTTCCTGATGCCACTGTTCCTCTTCCAGGGCGCGTCGTCGGGCTCGGCCGGCAGCGGGCCCTGCACCGGCGCGTCGTCGTCTGCGATGGGGCCCGTACTGAGCGGGGGGGAGCTGTCTGAACCACTGGAAAGGGTAGAAAACCAGAAATTATTTATTAAATATTACAATACATACAATAGACAGGGATTTCATCCTCACACCCTACGTCCGGAGCGTTCGAGCACGGTTAGATCCGATAGGGGTCTTCTTCCGCGAACGCTTAGGTTGTGGAATGATCTTCCTGCCTCGGTTTTCCCAAACGCCTGCAGTATGGGGTTCTTCAAAAGGGGTCTAAGAAGGTTTTTACAGGGTCGGCAGCGCGAGTGTGGCGCCTCTGGTGTTGCAAACGTTCATAGGCTGCGGTGACCACCAGTCCTTCTGGTGGGCCGTATGCTTGTCTGCCACCTTAGTGGTATAAAAAAAAAAAAAAAAATAGGAACGGAATTAAAAAAGAGATAACTCAGTTAGAAAAAGTCTCTTAAATCTTAATTTGGATAGAATATGAGCATTCTGGTGAAGACACTTGCGATTTTGTGATAATTAGATTTATGAAGCACGGCAAATATAACACTTAATACCGCACTGGAGCGAAAACTGGAGTTTTTTATTATATTAGTATTTCTTCACGCTATATATATAGTTATTTTCTCTAAAATCGATGACATGGTTCCTAAGAAGAGATCTTTAGTATGTCTTATATTTACAGACTTGCCCAATGTTACATCCCTGTATATCACCTGTCACGCTACACATTACCTGTCGGGTGTGGGGTCCACGTGTAGCGCGTTGAGCTGCTCCTCAGCGCGACTCAGCTTCAGCTTGAGTTCGTTCCGCTCGTGCAGTATGGCGCGCAGTTCTCTCACGCTGAACGTGGGCTTGGACGACTGGTCGTCGTCGTCTGTGCCGTCTGGGGTCGCGGCGCCGCATGATGGGCACTTCTATAAAAGGTGAGAATTCGAAAATGACAACAAATTTGACGCTAGTAGTATCAACAATATGGCCACTATCAACTGTCAGGCTACAAGCTGGAGCGCGGCGGCAGAGTACAAGTGAGTAGGCAAGTTCGGTCAAACGAGCGCGGTTTGTTTATGTGCGAGTGCGTTGCCGCCTTACTCTCTTGTACTCTGGCGCCACGCTCTGGTTTGAGGCCAAAAATTTTGGAAGTCCCAATTGGAAAACCCGTTCTTATAAAGATGAAAACATTTTGTTTCTTCGTATTCCATAAAATCTGAAACTACTCAACCGATTTTACAAATTCTTTCTATCAGAAAGCAAAGTTATTCAACTATAAAGATGCGCAGTTGTTTAGCTGCTTATAGAGCTCCAGGAGCCCTGCGGTGCTCCCTAAGCTTCATGAAAACTGAGCCCATCTACAAAAGGAAAATGTCAATTTCGATAAGATTCTACCTTATTTTTCGCAGTGTCCTGTTGTAGCGCGTTGATATCCCTCTGTTGTGATTGTACTATGGCCGTCAGCTCTGAACGTTCTTCGCATACTAAGCGCATCTGAAAATTAGACAAAAGGCTGTTTAGTGAATTAGGTACTATGTCCGGCACTAATGCTTTGGGTATCGAGTGAGAAGAACGAATTAAGTGTGATTAGGAATTCGCCGTCCGTCTGTCTGTTTGTCCGTCACGAGGCTGTATCTCAGGAAAAATTAAATACTCAAATCAGAAGAAAATGAGGGTTAAGTGGGGCTCAACACGTATGCCGTATTTTGTACGGAACACTGTATTCGGCTCGCACTTGACCGGTTTTTAAGTGATCTTTAGTCCAGGGTGTATGTATTCCGTAGTTTTTTTTTAACGTGAGGGAAAATCCTCTTGGATGCTATGCCGGACTCCTACCGACTAAAAACCTCACGTAACGCCCAACAGCCCATGGTTGGGAGCCCCGGGTAAACCCTCGGAAGGATGTCCCAGGACGTGTATTCTGTAGTATTAATTCCTTGGTGTGATATCCAGGAAACCTGGGACATCCTTTCGAGAAGATCCTCGGAGCACCCGATACTAGATGGATAGGTAGGGGTAATTGTGGTTTTACCTTCGACCAAGTAATATTATAGACCGGCCCATCCATATATTAGTTTTGAAGACGTTTACGTATGTATGCACTCACTTGGTCGTGTTATTGTTCCGAAGGTTAAACACGTGTCAAGATAAGACATTTTAAAGAAAGAAATAATATTTATTCGGTACATAGCCTTAACATTAAAAACTAAATAAAAGAAATAAATGGTTATCAACATAAGCATGCCGAATAGAGCTTGGTGCAGCATGTGCAAGGCTACTGCCAAGCGCTGGTTTTCAACCAGACCCTTATTTTTTACGCAAATGCCTTTGTGTGCGTTCCTGAAGTGTATAAACACTACCCTAAATTAGAAAGAAAAAATGTATGTGTGTCGTTGCTGCAATATCTTTGTGTGTATTGTCTCACTTTTTGAGTTCGTAATGTATGACGTGGGCCCGTCTATACTTTAACTTGGTCGAAGGGTTTTACAATAATATAACATAGGTAAGTAGTTTACTGTAATTCAACAAAAAATAGCTGAATAATATCTCTATGTCGCAGAATTATGACAAAATAGGAATATTATTAAAAGCCTTAGGATTTATATTTCAGTTCAGTTAAAAATCTGATATTATCTCAATCCTGCGACATATTATTGACTGCCTCTGTGGCGTAGTCGGTAGTGATACCGCCTGCGGCGCTGGAGGTCCTGGGTTCGATTCCTGGGTCGGTTCAAATATTTGTGTGATCCACAAATGTTTGTTTCGGAGTTTGGGTGTTTTCTATGTATAATATGTATGTATTTAGAAATATAAAAGTATGTATATCAGTCGTCTAGATCCCATAGCACAAGCTTATATTAGCTTAATTTGGGCTAGATGATGTTGTGTGTGAATTTTCACAAATATTTATTAATTTATTATTCACTTTTAATACTAGACGCTAGATGTGTGACTAACAAAACAACAAAATAAATAGATTTACTTTATATCAGATTCACGAATAATTAATTACTAACAAAGTTTATATTCGTTAATATAAGTAATGCCTTGTATAATAATACTTAAGCGACTGAAGTTTTTAGCAGTGTTTTTTTTTTCATAATTTCAGGTTTGGTATCAAAGTTTTTAGAACGCAGCCTTGAGAGGCATATAGACATGAGTTTGAAGTGACCTATGAATGTAATAGCTATGTCACCGGCAAACTGTATAAGCCGGTATTCTACACAATGTCTAGGCATTTTAAACATAGGTTCATTACTTTGCCTAGGTAGGCAAAGTATGAAACGGCAAGTTAAAAGCTAAATAGTTCAGTTTGTTACTCTTTCACTTATTCAGTGGTCCAGTGCATTGTTTATCGGAGGGTCAGTAATATCACAGGGCGGAAAGCCTATACAAAAATGTTCGTTTTCACCCACACTAATATAAACGTAATGTGAATAGGTACTTGAATCAAGCTTGAATGTGTGTGTGAGTATACTAGGGACACTAGCTATGGAAACAAAATAATAAGGAACAGAACACAATCTGATGTATCTACCCCGGCTAAGTACAAATTAAACCAAACCAAACCAGCATACGTAATGCAACGCAGTGACACTCTCTCAAGTACTGACACGGCAATTAATTATAATATAGACACATCAACTTTGGTGGGGGGATGGGGAAGCTTACTCGGTGGGAGGCAGGGAGTTGCCGACCTGTATGTAATACATACTCTTATATTATCTTTGGTAATATATAAAGTAAATGCGAAAGAGAGACAAACACTCACCTGATTCTGTAACGACTTATGTTTCCGCCGAAGATCGCGGCTGACCTGTGCCAACTTTTCCACTTGATTCGACAACTGCAAAGAATCCAAAATTGCCATTTTTATTCACATGAAGTCGAAAAAAACACAAATGATTTTTTTTTTCTTTTGAAACACGTGATAGTTACAGATATAACAAGGAGGTTATAACCATGTAGTATTTGGCTTTACTATCTGTTGATATGACAGATAAAAAATACGCTAAAAATTTATTGATTCGTTTGACAGGTTCCTATCAAAGATTTATGAAGCGATAAAAATACTATATGGATTTAAATATGGAGGCCACTGATAATCTTGAGTATTATCCAAGGCTAATTACCTTAAGCATACAAACATCTTTTATCGAAGGCCAAATAAAGTGTTGGGAGCTCTGGGGCTATCCGTCCCAGGACTCCCCCACTACTCCCGGCGTAGGAAGATGTGAGACTCTCACATCTTGAGAGTACCGTAAGGTTTTAGGAAACCAGCATGGTAAAGTTGGGAGTTGGGACTCGTGGTCCGTTCGTGGGTTATATACGACTGCCTCTGTGGCGCAGTTGTTAGTGATACCGCTTGCGGCGCTGGAGATCGTGGGTTCGATTCCCACCGGAGACCAATATTTGTGTGACCCATAAATGTTTGTCTCAAGAGTCTGGGTGTTTCTATGTATAATATGTATGTATTTAAAAGTATAAAAGTATTAATATCCGTGATCTGATACCCATAACACAAGCAGGTCATTCCTAGCTTACTTTGGGATCAGATAGCGTTCTGTGAAATGTCCGAGATTATTTATTTATTTATTATATGCAGATGACACGTGTCATGTTAAGAATTCCCTTGTGGGCGTTAGGAGACGCTTATGAGTTCCAAACCGACCAAGTGCGAGCCGGACTCACGCACGGAGGGTTCTTTACCAAAAACGACAAAAAAATCACGTTTGTTATATGAGAGCCCCCCCTTAAATATTATTATCTTTATGCTTTTAGTTATAGCGGCAACAGAAACACATAACCCGTGAAAATTTTAGCTCTATAGCTATCACCGTTTATGAGATACAGCCTCGTAATGGACAGACAGACAGACGGACAGAGAAGTCTCAGTACGGAACCCTATAAACTAAGTGGAAGACATCGCGTTGAAAGACTTTCATAATTATGCCTGTAATTTGGTTACAGGCATAATTATGAAAGTCTTAGAAGATGGTAAAGAATAAGCCATCGCGATATTTAAATAATGAGGTTCGTTATTATAACCGGCAAGGTCATTAATAGTGAACCTCAATACTGCCTATGTGGCTTAAGAGCCTACCAGACGCCAAATTGTTAAAGAAGATAGAAGATATACATTTTAGCGTGCAAGAAAGAGAGAGATGCGATCGGTTTTTGTGCGCTTTTAACGAAATAAATAAATTATAAAAAAACTATAACCAATATGAAAAAAACACTCTAGTGCAAATGAAGATTTTACCATTGTCTTTCTTATAAATATTTTATATTATAAAAACAATTTATAACATACGAGATCTAGCTTAAAATTTCACGAAACGGGGTATTTTCAACCCAAAAATCTTTCGAGGATTTTATCAGTAATCGTGTTTCGAGCCTAGAGCGTTTTTAGTTCATGAACTGATGTTGTCTGTGTTCAAATTTTAATTCAGCAGACCTCACAAGTCCTAAGATCTAGATCAAAGTAATAGTCTATTTGGCGTCATATGGGCTCTTAAAACCCCCAAGTCTGAAAGGGGATGAATTGGCATATAAGTAGGTACCAACGAGGTTTTCAGAACAATTGACAAATGCGGTCGAGGTCTCGCATATTCAGTCGTCATCACGGAAATACACGTTGACGTTCAGAAGAATACATAATGAATATTTGAATAAATACATAATACATGAATAAATGAACTTGAGTGGTCGAGTTTAAAGTCAATTGCAGGAATGGAAATTTAAGAAGAATTAGGCTAGTAAGACATAGAGTAGATTAATATACTTATTACCTACTTTAAGATATTATGAATAAAGGTTTGACACACTGTAGTGACGCAACTATATAAGTAATAAACTCGGTGTTAATGTGAATGCGGAACTATACTTTATTTACAGACTTTTTTGTACGTCTCACACAACCGGGTCTCGGAAATTATATCATTTTATATATACAATACATTTGTATACTTAATATAAACTGTAAACTGGGCTAGAATTTGTAGAAAAAGAATTTAAATACGCCCTTGTTTTATCAAAATTATGCAGGTGCAATTAAATTGCAATGATGTACTGTACAGATTGTACAGTAGCCCAAGTTTGATACTGCAATTGTGCCCAATATAGAATACGATTACGATTATGTTATGACACAATTAAAATAGCTAACTTGGCCCCAGGTCTTCTAAAAGGCGCGATGCGACCAGTCATTAGACAAAAATAAGTTTCAACGATCTCAAAGTACTTACATTTCCTAAAAGCAAAATTTAATAGATTCACATATTCCAAGAAAATACATTTCAGTTGAACTGAATGTCTGTGCCGCAGTTTGTCCATAAATAACGGACTAAAAGAGGCGTATAAATTTAATAGATTTCTGCGGAGCGACCAAATAGCTGAAGCCATGCAGGCTTAGACTATAAACCGTGTCCCAAACTTTTAAAAGCTGGCCCCCAAATAAGTAATACTATATGTAAACAGCTTTTGTGACTCTCCTTAGTGCGGCTGTAATGTTTTTGATAATGGGATATAGTGAAAAGGTGCTTCAAGATTTGGAAGAAAAGAAGAAAGAAAGAAAGAAAAATTGTTTATTCCACACAAAAACATACAGAATATCTATAACAGTAAATAATAGCTTACAATTTACACTAAAAACATTCTATTTTTTTGCCGCACACTCCGTGGAATAACGGCCGCCTGCCTCTCAGCATTATGCTGTCTGCATGTAATTCATGCAGAACAGCGCTGGTTTTCAGAGACGGCCGGACGCGAAGTTGTGACAGATATTAAAACAAGATAATAATATGAAACAGGCAAAAACACCCAGCGCCAATCACATGAATTAAAATAAAGAAAATAAAATAAAAGAAACAACACCATTTAATTTCCCCCTAATATTACGCAACTTCTGAAAATCTCTTATTCATCTTAACTAGATCCTTCGTATCGTGTCTTACTACAATAAATTGCTTTATTTTAAATATATAGATATCTATGCAATGTGTAAAAAGACAATTATAAGAAGCTGTAAATGACTGTGACGTGAACAAAAAATAATTTGAATGACCCCCTGCGACTTCCGTGTGACCTATGGTTATTGCCGTTGCACCTCGCCTTATAAGTTCTGAAATCGGTCAAGCCGTTTGGGACCGTGTAGCATCTCATAATCAGAAGTACGCACACAATACAATAAAGTGGAGAATTGACCCCATTCTCCACTTTCTTGAATTCAATAAAATGAAATCACCCCCAACGACTAAGTTTGGGAAACATTGGCCCAGTGTAGCAGTTTAGGCTATGGACGACGGCCTTCGGAACGACGACGCTCGGTCATCGCAGACGATAGTCGTTAGGAACAGACGACTGTCGTTTGGCTTTTTATTGGTCTAGCGATGTATTTTTTTGCGGTGGAATCATACAACTCGTTGGTTTTATAATGTACACCTACATGCTATTTACTTAAAGCAGTGCCTTTTTTTTTCTTTTTAAACGCGAGGAAAATCCTACATGGATGCTATGCCGAACTCTTACCGATTAAAAGCCACACGTTTCCCACCTAACAGCCTACGGTTAGTAGCCCCGGGTCCCAGGACTCCCAATAGACCTACGGCTACCACTGAGGCCTCACCTTGCTAAAGCAGTGCCTACTCAGGCACCTGCTAGTTAGTGTTCGGTAAAACATTGTCTTAAGTAGCCATCCGCTAACGTTAGTTCTGAAATGGGTTTATGACATTTTGATTTTGAAGCGTTTACTTGCTTAGAAAGGCACCACGTTAAGACATTTTGGTACTTGCCGTCAATAACATATTAGTCATTTCAACAGCCAATGACAATCAGTTTTCTGTTCGTTTCATCACGGCAATATAGCTAGACAATGTACGGGCTCGAAAATCACTAGAAGTGTAATTACTTATACAGCAGGTATGTCTTTGCCTAACATTTGACGAAAAAAGAATGATCATATACTTACACCTTCAAAATAACTAGTAATACTAACGTGACAACAGTTTTTATAATAGTCTCCGTCCAAAGGTTGTCTGTAAGAAATTGCCTTTTGTGCGCTGGGGCCGCCAATTGTAAAACCAATTTAGTGCAATCAAAATAAATTTCTATAAAATGTACTTTAAGTATTACTATCAGCTAGTAAATAATATACCTACTTCTATCTACAAATTTTAAAGCGACTACTTTACATAAGCAATACATAATATATATGCCTACCCACCCTTAACGTTAAGGGGGGAAGAAGTTATTCGAACCGTAAACACGTCACAGGCAGACATCTCCGTCCATTAAGACGAGTGTTTGCTCAGGCATTAAGTATACAATTTAAGACGTTATTTCTTGAGCGAATAAAGTAAAAATCGTTGCGTAAAATAAATAGTATTTTGTTCTTATGATCATCATCGTGGTTAGGTACTAGAGTGAGTGCCAGAAGCAACAAGAGATTTTTTTTTAACATTCTCACAAAGGCATCTAGCCCAAATTAAGCTAAGTGAAATCTGTGCTATGTAATCTAGACACCTGATACTGCTCCACACACTGGTGGAGTGCACGGCGTGAGCTCAACAGCGCCAGGTCCTCGTAGGGGGTCTGGACGTGGACAGTCTCTCGCTCGAGACCATGGTGCGAGCCATGATCTCCATCGGGAATAAGTGGGACTGCGCCGCCTCTTTCTGTTCTACTAACTGTCCCACCCGAGTGTGTGTGACTAGTCTTCGCCGAAGACTATCGGCCTCCATGACCGAGGGCCTGAGACGGTGAGAGGGCTGCTCACCGTCCTTACAGAAGCAGGCCCATGACGGCAGCGTGACGTGAGAGATTCACGCACGCCCCCCCTTAGAAGCGGAATCACACCCGAAACCCGCCAAAGACGCGAGATAGCACCCGAACCACCCCCAAGGCGAGGCCGCAGTGGTAGCCGTAGTTCTATTGGGAGTCCTGGGACATCCTTCCAAGGGCTTACCCGGGGCTCTAGACCGTAGGCTGTTGGGCGTTACGTGAGGTTTTTTTTTGTCGGTAGGAGTCCGGCATAGCATCCATGAAGGATTTTCCCTCGCACAGAAAAAAAAGACAACTGATACTGATAACCACACTTATTATTTCTATATACATAACATAGAATACACCTAAACTTCAAATTAAACACTTGTAGGTAAGTACCAGTTTTTTCAAATTATTTTAAATTGATTCTTATTGATATTTTGACTGCCTCTGTGGCGCGGTCGGTAGTGATACCGCCTGCGGCGCTGGAGGTCGTGGGTTCGATTCCCACCGGAGACAAATCTTTGTGTGACCCGTAAATGTTTGTCTCAAGAGTCTGGGTGTTTCTATGTATAATATGTATGTATTTAAAAGTATATAAGTATTAATAACCGTGGTCTGATACCCATAACACAAGCAGGTTATTCCTAGCTTACTTTGGGATCAGATAGCGTTGTGTGAAATGTCCGTGAATATTTATATTTATGATTCAATTTTGTCGAGTTTTACAGACACAGAATTAAAAATGCAGACAGTATACATAATGTACCTATATTTTTTAAGATGTAAGGCTTCAGTCAGTCTGAAGGCTGTATCTTAGGAACCGTGGCGCTATAACTACAAATACTAACATCAGAAAAAACGTAAAAGATGACTCCCATACAACAAACTATTTTTTTGTGGTTTTATGGTACGGAACCTACCGTGTGCGAATGCTACTCGCACTTGGACGGTTTTAAATTAACTGGAAGGTGAAAAACAAGCTCATAATTATTTATAATGTTTCGTACATCGGGATTTATCTACAAATTGTATTTTGTTGCACGAGACGAGCGTTGACAGAGAATGGTTCATTTTAATTTATGTAAAACGTTTGGAACATCGTCAGGGGATTTTATTCATGAGACATGTTAATATTTATGTCAATTAAGGATTATATCAGATTTAATCAGAACGTGGTTAAACAAAGGAAGGTCAGAACTTACTTTCGGCCACCATCGTAACCGTGCTTTGTAACTAGTTACCTAGGTACCATGAAGAAATTGACATCTTGTCTCGTTACCAACCAGTCAAGTTACAAGCTGAGATATATACTTATCGATAATGAATTTATTAATTTACAAAAAAAAACAAATTACAGTTATGAAGTTACGTAGAAAGAACTTCCTTTATAACTTGATTACGAGACAAGACACACAGACAAGATGGTTACAAAACACGGTTACGCTGGCAGTCGAAAGAAAGAAATTCCTTGTCACGAAATATAATTCCAAAGACTAGCAATCTGACGACTAAAAATGGAAAAAGTATAAAATATTTTCAGAAATACGAAAAACATTTGATATCTACCAACCACACATATAATATGAAACGCAGTATGAATCATGAATGAGCTTTTAACCTTTCACATGGAACACATGAATGCACCAGCGCTATCCAACCCTCTGATGCATCGAGTTCAAGCGCCAGAAATAGGTTAATGTAGCGCTTGTGGCATGCTCAGTGTTGATATTGTATTCATGCACTGCTGGTGTATAACTTGAATATCGTATGCTAATTTATGAGAGCTCGAAAATATGTAGATAGAATTTAATATTTTGCTCGAAAGTTTGGAGATAGACATACACTAGAGATTATGAGTACCGAAGGATTTAGGTACGATGCTATTTAATACTCGTAGTACGATCCTACTTTAATAGAATAAGCTACATACTTACACTAAATTATGAATAGGAACGGTTGGTGCTAATATTTTGTTTCACTAGATTTTGGCCTAATCCATTCGCCATAATATTTGCCATATCTTTATACCGTACTAGCTGACCCTCACAACTTCGTTTGTGTTACATTTTTCATTGCTGCTCAGCTCCTATTCATTGTAGCGGGATGATTTATATCCTATGACTCTCCACAATAACGTAGCTTTCTATTGGTGAAATAATTTTGAAAATCGATTCAGTAGATCCAGAGATTACCCCTTACAACGTCACAAACTCACGACCTTGACTCACAAATGTTACTTCTTTATAATATTACAAGTTGCCGTACTGTAAACAGTGAGCTAGGAATTCGTTAAATACTATGACAAAGGCAAATACTATATTTACAATCCCATTTTGTTTCCGTCAACATACAACCCTGTGTTCTCCAAAGGCTATGCGAAAATGCATATTAGAGTTGATAACCTTGTCCTGGGACACCCTTCCGAGGGCTTACCCGGGGCTCCCAACCATAGGCTGTTGGGCGTTACGTGAGGTTTTTAGTCGGTAGGAGTCCGGCATAGCATTCATGAGGATTTTCCCTCACGTTAAAAAAAAAGAGTCGATAAACTTCAAGAGTTTTATTTACCATACCAATCAATCTGCGAAAAGGTATATAAGGGTTGTTATACTTTGGTTTTGTCTGCCATTGGTCAAATCGAAATGACGATATGCTAATGGGGTTAGTAGAAGTACTGAGGAGACAGGTAACCGATGCAGGCTAACTTTGTTGTTACTTATATTATTTTTAAGTTCATATAACAGACTTCACCCCCCTGTGGTACTGTTGTCTAAAGTTTGAGAACCACTGTCATTGCGACAAAGTTATAAGCAAAATCCTCCTAGTAGATTTTTAATTTAACACCATGCTTATTTGTGAAAATAAAACGTCGTGTTTACAGATAATTAAGTCGTTATTGGAGCACACGAGGTTCGTCCGAAACGTCACTATAAAACTTCATTAGCGCTTTGTAAACAACCTGTAAAAGTTGACCTTTATTTGTGTGGGGGTTTATCTTGTCCAAGGACATGCGTGTACTAAAATTAAGTGATAATTCATCAGTTAAAATACGCTCGGACTGCAGAGAATATTGTGTAAGTAACAACTGTCCTGGCTGTTGGCTATTGGTTTTGAAAGACAGAAGGTAATGAAAAGTTTTCCTTATCCCAGTCCCTCTCCTATCACAGCCTTTTCCTATCCTGAAATCCCTTTCTGATTTCATCATCCCGATCCCATCCTCTCTCCGCCAAGCCAAGGTTGCCGTGCCTATGTGCTGCGTGACTAGGGGCGAGCCTAGTATTAGCGTGCTTATTACCCTGGGACCGGGCGAACCCAGAATAAGGTTAGCCTTACTTGAACAAGCGGGGCTCTGTTCAGGTGGACATGTTTTTCCCTTGCTACTCGTGGGAACGCAATGGAATTAATAAATTTAAATACCCAGAATGACGGCGATGTGGTTCGCAACCCGTCACGTCACGTCTCCCATCGGGGCGAAAAGTGGACTGTGGATAGCCGCTTTGCTACGTTGAATGTAAGAGGAGGTATGAATGATAAAATTGAGGAGGTATGCAAGATTATGCGAGAGAGGCGATTGGATATTTTGTGTGTGAATGAGACAAAGCGGAAGGGATGCGACACCACGACACATGGAGCCTATACGGCCTACTGGTCAGGCGTAGCCACAACCAGCACGGCGTGCCAGGGTGTCGGTGTAGTACTTTCCGCGAGAATGAATGAATGTGTGACAGATTATGAATGTGTGAGCCCAAGACTCGTTTGGTTGAGGCTAAAGGTTGGACTCACCCGCATCTTTGTGTTAGGAGTGTATGCTCCTCAGGATGCGCGGTGGCGCCGGTCCGCAAAAGACCAGAGTGAGAGGCAGGCATTCTGGGAGAGTGTGAATTATATTCTGGGTAAATGCAAACGAAACGAAAGGATTGTAATGTTAGGTGATTTTAATGGATGGGTTGGAGTGAAGCGTGATGGATATGAAAGTGTATTGGGAAAGTTTGGGGATGAGCGAGTGAATGAAAATGGCGAAAGTCTGCTAGAAGTATGTTTGGATAGGAATCTTGTGGTAACCAACACCATATTTAACCACAAAGATATCCACTTGTATACAAGGAAACAAGAAAGCCAGAGAAGCATGATTGATTTTGTGATAGTAGACGCAAGAATGAGAAAGAATGTGCTGGACACCCGGGCATACCGCGGTGCCGGGATTGACACAGATCATTTCTTGGTAATTAGCCGAGTAAGAGGTCTGTTTCAGCGGTGGCGGCATCGTGCGCATAAGCCCATTAGTGTACTGGAGCGCATTAATGTCGAAAATTTGAAAGATATAAGCGTGAGAGAGGAATTTGTGAGTAAATTGAGCGAGAAATTCGAAAATTCAGAGGAAATATGTGAGATGGAAGAATTATGGAAGATGATTAAGGAAGGTCTCGTAAAAGTTGCAGTGGAAGTATGTGGGATAGGCAAAAGGCGACATGGATGTCAGGTAAAGAGTATGTCTGCAGAAGTTTTAAAAGTTTTGTCTGATAAGAAGCAAGCATGGTTGAACTGGCTGGCTACAATGGCCAATCAAAGAATGCAGAAGGCAACGGATGAGGATGTAAAAATGGCAAAGGATGAGTATAAAAGGTATAAGCGTGATGCGAAAGAAGTGATGAAAAGTAAGAGAGAGAATGATGAGGATGACTTTCATAACAGGTTATCTGATGACTTCCAACAGAATATAAAATTCTTTTGGAAGTCTATAAGAACAATGAGGACTGAACAGACTACCTCACAATTTAAACAAATCAGAAACCATGATGGCAGTTTTGTGATAGGAGAGGAATGTGTGTTAAAAAGGTGGAAGGAATATTTTGAAAGTTTATTTGAAAAAGAGGATATGCAAAGGGAGACTCATGTCTCGGAAATGAATGAACTTGATAATGAAAGCCACTTAAGTATGGAAGAAATTGTGGAAGCGTTGAATAGTATGAAATTAGGAAAGGCTGCTGGGATTGATAGAATTTCTGTCGAGATGCTGAAAGCGGCTGTACCGCCTTTTCAATCTTTGCTGGCGAAATGGCAGAGTACCAGAAGAATGGTGCAAATCGGTCATAGTGCCGCTGTACAAAGGTAAAGGGTCACAGCAAGAGTGCAAAAACTACCGCGGCATAAGCTTGCTCAGTGTCGTAGGCAAATTGTATGCGAAAGTTTTGATTAAAAGAGTGATGAATGAAACTAAAGGAAAAATGTGGGATGTACAAGCAGGATTTATGAAAGGAAGGGGATGCACGGATCAGGTCTTTTCACTAAGATGCCTAGCTGAAAAGTTTTTGGCAAAACGCCAAAAAGTCTATTGCATCTTCGTGGACTTAGAAAAGGCCTATGACAGAGTGGTGAGGAATGAACTGTGGTCAACACTGTTCATGTATGGAGTGAACAGCAACTTGATACGAGCATCGAAATCTCTATATGAGGGCTCCAGTGCTTGTGTCAGGATCAATGGAGCTTGCACAGACTTTTTTCCCATCGAAAAAGGTGTGAGGCAAGGCTGTGTAGCGTCACCATGGCTGTTCAACCCTTATATAGACAGTTGTTTGAAAGATCTACAAGAGTGTGCGTATGGACTAAAAATGAATGAGCTAACCGTCAAATGCCTCCTTTATGCTGATGATCAGGTAATACTGGCATCATCGGCGGAGGAGTTGCAGTTGATGGTTAATGTAATGAACGATGCGCTTAAAAGTAGAGGAATAAATGTTAATGTAAGCAAGACAAAAGTAATGGTTTTTGAAAGAGAGAAATGTATGACTGATTGCTCGATATTGATCGAAGGAAAGAGCGTGGAACAGGTGAAAGAGTTTGTTTATTTGGGTTCAAAATTTGCAAGAGATGGAAAGTGTGACAATGATATTGAAAGAAGAGTTTTGGCAGGAAATCATGTGAATGGAGCCATTCACACCTTTATGAACAGTCAGAACGTGTCTAAAAAGGCAAGGATGGCTGTACATAGAGGAGTGCTTGTCCCTACACTTATGCATGGTAGTGAAAGTTGGGTGTGGCAGGAGAAGCATGAAAGTAAAATTAATGCAGTGGAAATGAGAAGTTTGCGAAGTATAGCTGGAGTGACATTGATGGATAAAGTAAATAATAGTGTGATAAGGGAACATTGCGGCATGACAGAAGATGTAGTGACTAAGATAGAAAAAGGGATGCTCAGATGGTTTGGACATGTGGAGAGAATGGATGGAAATAGGCTGACGAAACAGATTTATGAGGCGAGAGTGAATGGGCAAACTGGTAGAGGTCGACCTCGGCATACTCAAGTCGATAAAATCGACAATCTTCTGAGAAAAGGCCAGGTCAAGAGTACCCTTAACCGAAGAGCATGTATGAAGACACTTATGAAAGTTGAAGAAGCGAAAGTTGTTTGCCAGGATCGTAGCAAGTGGAAAGCCATAGTCTCTGCCTACCCCGTTGGGAAACAGGCGTGATGTTATGTATGTATGTATGTAAAATATTTGGGATATTCTACACGGTGCGCATTCGCGGTAGTGTTTTTGGGTATAGACAAGAAATCTCTACCATTATAAAATTGTAAATATAGCTGTGACGATACATTCAAGATAAATAAAAAAAGAAAGTAATCGACTTATTTAGGGCTTCTGAGTCCAAATTCATGATTCTTTTTCCTTGTGTCTTTTTGTTTGTTTACTTGTTCAGAGTTGGAGCTAAGTTCAGTAGCTTGATCTTATAACTTACTAGCGACCCGTCCCGGCTTCGCACGGGTGCAATGCTGATACTAAATAGGTACACTAAGTACAGAAAAACTGTGAACTTCATTGCATTGTGGATCCCAAACCCGCAGGGATACGCAGAAAATTTTTATGTTGTCGTATTAAAGACCATAGTTGCTTGTCAAAATATAAGGTGAGACCTTTATACTTTGATACTGAACTGAGAAATTGAACCAAATAAATTTTCCCCCATAAATTTATTTACATTATTTTTTTAGGCATGATTTATGGAATTGGCATTTTATGGAAAAGTTGTAGTACTAATGATTATATAAAACGGGTATTAACGCGATCATGCATACCTTATGCGACCTTATGGACAATGCGAGGGTAGATTTGAATGATTCTACCTCGCAATCGGAGTGACACCGCCTCTTCAGTCTGCTTGTGACCACGTCTGGTGCAACCCAGCCGAAACGTCAAGCCTCAATTTTAAGGTATACATGATCGCGTTAATACCCGTTTTATATAATTATTAATATCATGCAACGCGAAAGTTTAAAAGTTAGAGTTGTAGTACTAAATGTTAATTAGCACTATATTTCCTCTCCAAAACAAATTTGACATCTTAGATCGTATGTCCACCTATTTTAAAATCCGGATCAGTGTGCGGCCGGCAGGTACAGCCGCAAACGCTACGTCCCGCAATTTTATATCTGTAATATCTTAGAAAATATTCATTTAAATCATATGCATAAAGGCCCATATAAATCTATATTAAATAAACAATGTATTTAAGGTATTTAATTGGATAAGGATTAATGCTGTATTGGTTAAGACCGCTTCGAAAATAAGCCAGTATTTGTCGTAAAAAGTAAATGACATAAAAATGTTATTGTGGGATATCCATAAGAGATAGAGATATGCCATCGCGGAGTTTTCTGTAGACCTTTACAATGTGTACAATACTTAGTACATTATTTTGATAAATCTCGTAGGATTCAGCCTGCGTTTGCAATGTAAGTGGAAAAAATGTAATTATTTACGACATCACATTAGAAACCTCAAAAATAACAGTATTTCTTTACTATTTAATGGATGTTATTATACATATAAACCTTCCTCTTTAATCACTCTATCTATTAAAAAAAACCGCATCAAAATCCGTTGCGTAGTTTTGAAGATTTAAGCGTACAAAGGGACATGGGGACATAGGGACAGAGAAAGCAACTTTGTTTTATACTATGTTGTAGTGATATCAAAGACTAAGAACTATTATATTAGAATTCTGCAGTATGTTTTCAACTTAAATATTGCTGTATGTTTCATTAAAATCAGTTCAGCAGAAATGATAATGCATGTTTCACTAGAAGCCCTATACGTTAGACAGATCAAAGTCATTTGAATAAAACTAAAACAACCTTACGAACGAAGTCGCGGGCAAAAGCTAGTACACACTAATATATTTCTAAATACATTAGTAGAGAAATCACTCCCAGAAAAATGACCATTTACTCCTTTTTCAAATAGATTTGTCCCGGTTACAAATAAATTAAGAAGACAGAATTATAACAGTAAAATAACTTATAGGTAGTATATCCTCAATTTAGCAGACAAGCTTAATTTAAGTCCGCTGAGAGGGTACTATTTTTCACGAAACCCTCATCAATATATTGCTGGAAAACTAAAAAGATCCGCGCTGACCTACATTGAAATAAACATCTGGGAACTATCCGATCGCCGTTATCTATAGTTCACTTAGAAATATTATCTAAATTTGCTATAAGTATAGAAAGCTGTTAAAAGATTTGTTTAATCTTCTTAAAATGCAAACCAAAGAAATTAGATGTACCTACTACCCGTTCGCTCTAACTTGGCCGCTGGAGTAGAAGCGTATACCCGAATTGATTAGACGAAGTAAATTGACAGTAGCTAATGTCACTTCGTCATAGAAAATACGCAACATTGTATGAAGAAGTGACATTAGTTGCTGTCAATTTACTTCGTCTAATTAAAAATTCGACTTTATTATGGAGCCGAGCGGCAAAGTTAGAGCGAACGAGCAGTAACTGCGTATCACGAGGTCGTGGGACTTGTGGGTTCGATTCCCACCGGAGAAAAAAAAATGTGTGATCCATAAATGTTTGTCTCGAGAGTCTGGCTGTTTCTTTTCTATGTATGATAAGTACTTATGTACCTATTTAAAAGTAGGTATATATGTATTAATAATTTAATATCCGTGGTCTGATGCCCATAACACAAGCAGGTTGTTCCTAGTTTACTTTGGGATCAAATAGCGTTGTGTGAAAAAAAAATGTCCGTGAATATTTATTTATTTACTAGAGGACGTCACGCGGTTTCACCCGCGTAGTTCCCGTTCCCGTGGGAATACAATATTTTTTCTTCCATAAGAACCTTCTCCTGACAATACCTTACACAACAAAAAAAAGAATTAGTAAAATCGGTCCACCCGTTCTGAAGTTACGCGCTTACCAACACATTTTGCGATTCATTTTTATATAAAAGACTAGCTGATGCCCGCAGCTTCGCCCGCGTAAAATTTGTTCCCGCGGGAACTTATTACCGGGATAAAAAGTAGCCTATGTGTTATTCCACACTATAATGTATCTCTGTACCAAATTTCAGCCAGATCCGTTCAGCCGTTTGAGCGTGAAAGAGTAACAAACATCCACACTCACAAGCTTTAATATTATATATATATACGAGTAAAGTAAGATAGTAAGAGGTAAGATTATCAGAATTTATAGAACCTAACAGCTGTTCAAAATGTTCAAATATAAAAGATTGCAAGCAGCTTCGAATACCATAACTGGGTTCGGCCGGCGCGCCGCCGGCGGTACCAGTCATTTCAATCTATATGACAAGGTGGGTACTGGTACGGCTGAAGGAGCCCGTCTTTGGCTGAAAGAGCAGATACTTAAGCAGTCTTGTCCATACTTTAAATAACCTCCTACTTTTTTAAAGTCGGTTAAAGAAGAAGGGGATCTTCGCAGCAGGGAGTATTTATGATCCTGGCTTTATTTTAAGAAGTTAATAAAACAAGAAATTAAAAATTCTTAATACAGTTGTTACTTCTTTAAGTTACGAAATCTCGTATCGCCAAGTGCGTGTCGGATTCGTGCACGGCGGGTTACGTACCAAAAAACGGCAAAAAGAAGCACGATTGTTGGATGGGAGTCCACCTTAAATATTAATATTTTAGCCCCTCTATAAAATACAGTGCAGAGGGGCTAATGGCGAGGCTTTATCTGTAGTCTGTGACTCTGTTGCAATAAACTACGTCACTATGTCACGTGGATCATCTGTTCAAAGTTTGAAATAAAACAAAAATGACAACGTCAATCGGATTGAACTTTCACTTTCACAATAAACGTGTTAGAGAGGGGCAGTCTAGTGAGAACGATTTCACGACTTTCTTGTTTCTGATTTGGATTATAGCGACTACGGTTATACATCTTATGTGAAAATTTCAGCTTTCTAGTCATCCCGGTTTCTGAGATACAGCCTTGTGACGGACAGACAGACAGACGGATAGCGAAATCTCATGAATAGGGTCCCGTTTTCACCCATTGGGTACCTACGGAACCCCTAAAACTGTTGACGCTTTCGTAATCACGGGAGCCATTACGAGACCGTCAAACGGTTTAAAGTAAGGTATGAGATTTTCATTTTACATTAATTTTTTCATTACCGTCGGCACAGGGTTTATTTTCATACCGCCATTTATACAGTTGACCTTTTAAGTAGGTGAAATGAAATATTATAATTCGAGATAGGCATGAGCCTTGGGAAATGTTTCGATTTACAACAAAATGACACAGGATTTCCAGGGCAACATTTCTTCCTGTCGACTTCCCTTCAATTTATAGTACATAGTCACGCCCTTTTCCCCGAAGGGGTAGGCAGAGGCATATTATATTTTGACATAATATTTCACCTTTTTTTTTAAATTGTCCCTCGTTATAGGTGGCGACCTGTATTGTTGATATGGGCAGGCGCAGGTTGTGACGCCTGCTGTTGAAAATTTTCAAGCCAACATTTTCAACTTAGCTTAACGGCTTAACGTGTGTTCCGAAGCACTGAAACGTTCGCAAATAAATGTCACATAATGTGATGGTCACCCATCCATAACCGGCCATAGTAAAAGTTGCCCACTACAGTGATCGTTCACAGACCATTGAATCTGAGGGGCACGAACGCTTTCATCAATATATTAGTAAAGTAGCAAATAAGCATCTTCTAGAGTCTAGAAGATGCTTGTATCTAGACCTAAGACTGATGATTTAAATGATGAAATTGAACCTGCTACAGATAGGTATGGAAATCCATAAACCTATTGCCATTGAGTTTTAGGAGAAGAACAGTCAATTTCAGAATCCAAAAAAGAGCAATGGTTAAGCTTGAAGTTGTCAAATGCTGGCTGGACCAGGAACTTAAAAGAAATTTAAGCTGCATTTGTTCCGTACCCAAAGGGTAATAGATGGGACCCAATAGGGTCCCGTCTATTACTGGGTACCATCTATTACCCTTTGGGTACGGACAGACATTAAGCTGAATGTGTTAAAATCGTCGTAAGGAACGGCATTAAAGTCCAGCCAACCTCGAATGTAATTTTGCGTCGAAGGAGAATGCGACGTAGGCACCCTTAATGGCGGTCTGCGATCACATCTAAAATGCTAAATATAAATGGCGTTGCAGCCAACTAAAGCTGAAACAGTAGAAATGTTCTAATAAGTAACCGAGACCAAAATAAGTAACGAGCTCAGATAAGGAAGAAATTATTAAAATGACAATAGCGGACGCGGAAATGAAACGTCAACTTGAGTGGGATTAAACTTCTCAAAAATTGGCAAATAGCCCAGTCATATTAGGTAAAAAAAGGGGTCAACCTCGGAATGAAAGATAATAAGCTGCAAATTGGTATGAACCTTTGTTTTGTCATTCTAAATGTTGTCTCAAAAGTCACAATCGTTATCGTGTCCGCGTCTCAAGATATTCAAGGTCAAAGGTCACAAAAATCGGTTTTTCGCGAATATCTGGCTTCCTATCGGTTAAATGAGATTAGCATTTATTTTAAAAGTTGTAGGCTATAAAATTCCCTACAACTTTTGTTTGAACTTTTTTTTCATACGACCAACCGTTTTGAAGGTAGAGCGCGAAGAGTGCACATCGTACAGTCATATACGGCCTAATGCAAGGTCAAGCGTGAGTTATGGTTATCAGTACGTTATAAAGTCAATTATTTACTTGGAAATTATAATTATTAAACAATGCCTATTATTTATGTACTAACTATTAATTATTTATATTTAATTAAAGTAAGTAACTTGATAATTTATATATAATTATTCATATTTAACTATTTAAGTATAAAATATTATTAATTCTGGATTATATATTTTAGTTTTATTTTAAGTTAACACGACATTATATATCTTTTCTTTAAAACGCGTACATTTCTCAATACTTATATACCTGGAAATACTTGACCTTGCATTAGGCCGTATATGACTGTACGATGTGCACTCTTCGCGCTCTACCTTCAAAACGGTTGGTCGTATGAAAAAAAAGTTTAAACAAAAGTTGTAGGGAATTTTATAGCCTACAACTTTTATAATAAATGCAAATCTCATTTAACCGATAGGAAGCCAGATATTCGCGAAAAACCGATTTTTGTGACCTTTGACCTTGAATATCTTGAGACGCGGACACGATAACGATTGTGACTTTTGAGACAACATTTAGAATGACAAAACATAGGTTCATACCAATTTGCAGCTTATTATCTTTCATTCCGAGGTGAAAACCCTAATATGACTGGGCTAAAAGATTTCCATTCGAAAAGAATTGTATCACGGGCCTTAGATTAAATTCCCTAATGCTTTCAAAAGACGCGCTCTACGGTCAACGAGTTTTAATACTTTTAAAAGGTCAGTCATCACGAAACCGAAAATGTGTCGTATTTTATTTTCAAAGTAAAATCTCTCAAAGGCTTTAATTCGCAAGCTCACAATTTTCACTCTTTAATTATACGGGATTTAAGTTATTAAGTTTTCAGAAAGACCCGTTTAGAAATGTTGTGTTGCGCGACTTATTCTGCTGACAAGTTTAAGCTCATTGTGACATTTTGACTTAATTTTTGACTGAATCTAGGTCTGCTGTTAAAGTGCTGACTTGGAGAACTTTTGCTGGATATTTTTTCGGGATAATTAATTATATTACATAATAATTTATATACAATAATTTTTGACGTGTTGTAAGTAGTTACTGCTTATCATTCTGTGTGTAGAATAAGGACATTGACGCGTAGCGTAAGTCAGTCCTAATACTTTAATATAAGGGATGACCCTGCAGAATCTACAAAAAAATAGTCTATTTTGGAGATTTTGTAGGAGAAATAAGTAAACCCTGAAAGTATCACGCGTGAATTGTGTGTAGCCAATTTTCTTGTTACCCACTGGACCGATGAAGATTTCTAATGATATAACTTTAATATAAAACTTTTAACACTAAATTTGAATGATACGACTTTCCTAAGACATTTCCTTCCAGTCACCACCACCAGAAATTTCAGGAAATCAAAAACATGACCCTCAAACAACAGAATACTGACAGATATGCACATTTTTATCAGCACCCGCTTAACCTCGCAGAAGGATTGATTTGTTCTGTTATTAATCGCGCTTGACACCTCATGGTAAGCGAATGTTACGCTCAGTTTGTTATTGTACACAGCGTTATCACCACCAAATTGATTGACGACAGCGACACGATAAATAAAAGATAGTCATTGATATGCAAAACATCGATTTTTGTATTTCAATAAATGATAGTAAATATTTTTAGAAAATTCTCAAACATTCGCCATCCGCCATCCTGGGATATCCTTCCGAGGGTTGACAGTAGGTAGAGAACGTGTTGGTTTTAATCGGTAAGAGATGCTATATCCATGACGGATTTTCCACACGTCAAAAAAAGGGCAAAGGAAGCTAATATAAGCTTGTACCACATCCTACAGATCATTTCAGGTTTTCTCTTTATACTGTTTTTTTTTCTTCTTTTTTTTATATATGGCTCGCCAAATTGACGTCGCCACCAGCCTGATGGATAGCCGTGGCGCATCTAGCGATTGGGGGCGACTTCTGAAAGTGGTCCTCAAGTTGGCAGCCCTGTGATGTGCCTCTTCACGCTCCTCTTGAAGAACTGTGCTTGTACTATGGGATTTAGACAGGATGCCTTAACCCAATCCAGTTGGGGGTAGGCTTTCCAGACTAACTACGATGAGGCTGAACTTGAATAATTTACGTGAGGCGACTGCCATCTGACCTCCACAATAAGTTGTCGCAATCGAAGTTCTGTAGTTAGACTGCTGCCCTGGTGTGGTTAGACATCTGTTGTGGTTAGACGGTATCCATACTACATAGAAAACACTCAAAATTCGGAACAAACATTTGCGGATCACTGAAATATTTGTTCTGACCTGGGATTTGAACCAGAGGCCTCAGCACGGGAATAAACATACACTCACCCACCCATTGAACCACCATTATAATGCATAAACTAACTACATAGCATCGGTGCTTGAAACATGAATAAATTACTTCTAACAGTATCAAAGTTATTGGGTTAACTGTTAAAAAACGGATAATGTGCGGAATAAAGTAATTAAGATTGATTAGAACTGAAATACTTAGTTCAAGAAACTGAATAACTGTATTGACTTTAGCCTATTGAAACCACTGCAGGCAAAACACACAATAAATTCTAGGATCCTTAACGGGAGGTCAATCAAAATTGCCAGGTTGCCTGGATTACAAAAAACAAATTAAATTGTATCTATGTTTTGTGCCTGAGTGGTGTGTGGTTTATGCTCAAGCTCACTATAAAGATTTTCACACGTAAAGAAATTTAAAATTTTATATTGGAATGCAGTTTACCCACAAATGGGTTGACGCATACCGTTCCATTCGCATTTCGTCACGAATTCAAAAATGGTCCTATTCGCATTCGGTCCCAATCGCATTCAGTTCCATTCGCATTTGGTACCATTCGCATTCGGTCCCAATCGCATTAGGTCCCATTCGCATTCGGTCCCATTCGCATTCGGTCCTATTCGCATTAGGTCCCATTCGCATTTTGTCACATTCGCAAAATGGTCACACTCAGATTTACCATTTCTTGATGACAAAATTAATAAGTTTTGGAGTCACACCATATTATATGTGTAACGACATGACTGCATGAGTGATGCCGAAGGTAGCAGGACCGTGTTACCACAGTCTTTAAATTTGTTTCACGTGAGGGAAAACCCTCATGGATGCTATGCAGGACTCCTACCGACTAATATTCCTCACGTGTCCTGCTAATAGCCTACGGTTAGGAGCCCTGGTTAAGCCCTCGGAATGATACCCCAGGCCTGTTATCACAGTCCACAGATCATATTCTCTTTATGCTATGGTGTTATGGTAGAAATTGGAAACGCCTTCAGACCAGGAGTGAATTTTTTTCACGTGTGGAAATCATCAGGAACCGCACGATACTCTACCTCTGCCTACGACCACTGCCTACGTGGGGGGGAGGGAGCCGAAAGGTAAGTCCTCCGAAGGATGTCTCAGGATTTCCGGCAAATCTTTAAGATTTGTTCTACGCATCGAACGAAAACACCTCTGCGCTACATTTAATCTTATTGCATCGATTTACACAACAAATGCATTGAAAGAACGTTTTGTTTATTAAACATTCTGGTTGTGTTGGAAAGAGCAATCAGTTTAATTTCTTGTTCTTCTTTCGGACCCAAGTAAAGACTTTATAATCGGAAGATATAGGTAATGATAGTTTGAATATGATTGCCAAAAACGAGGGGGTAATCAATTTTCATTTTGGAAGAATATATTAATATTTCAAGATGGTCCCATTCTAATTTCTGGTCACGTAACTGAAATTTTCAAGGGACTTGTTCGCTAACAAAAAGTCAACCAAAAATAGCAAATATTCGATATTGATGACTCAATAGTTTTTTTTTTATTGCTCCACCGACTTGACATTTCTTATTCTGTGACCTACCTATAGTCGAATTTTTAATTAGACGAAGTAAAGTGACAGCAACTGATGTCACTTCTTCATAGAAATTAAGCAACATTGTATGAAGAAGTGACATTAGTTGCTGTCACTTTACTTCGTCTAATTAAAAATTCGACTTTATATGAAGTGCCCAAAATAACGACGGGAAATCCGAGAGAGATAATAAAATAAAAAAATAGATGTGTGGCACTCGGTACTGCCGCGGTAAAGCTATGCATAGCATTTTTTATCAACTAAAAATTATCAACTAAAATTATTTCAACAAAGGCAAATTTTTAGGCCTATGTTCAACAAAGTAAACTAAGTGCTTCATACACGTTAAGCAATCCCGTCGTCCGAGCTACATGGTAGGCGGAGTGGGAGGTATTAGGTTTATTTCGTTACGGAATTTCTTGATTCGGTCGCCGCGCTCAAAGCCCTCGATAAAAACTATGCAATAGCTTAATAAAAATATTTTTGGACATTCACACACAACATCATGTAGTCCAAATTAAGCTAATATAAGCTTAAAATTAAAATATCGTGGTGTTAGACGTGAAGATGTTTCTAGATGTGGATTGGCCCTTAAATTGTAATCAATAGACAGTATTAAAATTTTCCAAACATTTTCTCTGGCATTAAATGACATCGAGACAACTTTATTGCTTTAACGCGCAGTCCTTATCTCTACAAGCATAAGGGCGTCGTAAAAACGATACTGTTTCGTTCGGATTCCGGTATTTCATGGGCGAAAGATTTGATTTACTATATTGCCTAAGTTAGGCAGAGTTTGCATTGAAAAACATGACCTGTTAACTAAACTCTGTAGTAAACAAGGCACACAGGTAATTCTGGTTTTAAAGAGTGCGAATCGGTTGCACTCACAGAAATCAGAAAAAAACTCTTTTCTGATATCTGTGGTTGCACTCTTTACATAAAGAAATGGTTATGGTTAAGACGAATCAATGCCAAATTACGAATCCATGGATTTGCTTTCGTTACATTGTGAACGGTGGAAGGTGAACACTGACGCGTCTTCAGGTGGCCCTACTCAAATGGGTCCCAACTACCCGGGGGGCTCCCAACCGTAGTGTTAGGTAGGATACGTGTGGTTTTAGTCGGTAGTCAGGTAGTCTACAGTCGCATAGCATTCACGTAGGATTGTCCTCACGTTAAAAAAAAGGCACCAACACTGTTTGTCTCTGAACCATGCTATGAACAGGGTGCCGGCGCGCCCGCACTGTGAATCTATGGAATGCTGAGCAAACTGTCTTCTGAGGAAATCCAAAATTCTTCCTCGCAACGAACAACAGCCGTAATGGAGCACCACATGGTTTTATTTGGTTTGATTTCAATTTCTAACATCCTAAACTAAACCTGTTATCCACAGAGAGCGAAAAAAGAAGGTTTTCAAAATGTCAAGGAATATCAAAATTTGTTCACGTGGCAGCATTTTGATACATTGTCAAATAACAAGACTCAGAGAAAGAGCGATTCATATCAAATGCATAGACTTTTCTAATTTAACTTTTTAAGTTCTCACAACATCATTTTCTAGAGAGCAAGTGTCCCTTGTGCAGAATAAACGAAAATGAGCTGGCAAGTTTTTGTTGTAGCTATTCTCTAAGGACGAAGTTCGAAACGAGCATAGTTGCGATGTCATATAAAACTTATAAAGTAAATATAATAAAGGTCAAGTTAGCCAATAGATGAAAGAGTAAATTAAACCAGCTTTTCACCGTCTTCAAAAAACCGGCCAAGTGCGAGTCGGACTCGCGCTCATCATCTGTGATTCCTGAGATACAGCCTCATGACGGTCTGCACAGTCTCATGAATAGGGACCCGTTTTTAACATTTGGTTACGGAACCCTAAATAGACCTTCAGGTTCCCAGCAAAAATGGGGGATTAAGCTCTGCTGCGCGAGTCCAACTCGCTCTTCGCGTTTTTTAGTACAAATATGCGTGCATTTTAAACAGTTAGAAAAAAAATATCAATAATATGTAGATACTTTTATACAGAGCTGTCAGTAACGGCAAGCGTCTTTGAGTACAATATTTTTTTCCCAATACAAAAATTCCCAGCGAGTCTAGAGAAAGCAAAAAAAATTGTACTCACACTATCAATCAGCTGCTGTTTCTCCTGCAGCTGCAACTCTTGGTGACGTAACGTAGCCCTCTGTTTCTCAGCCGTGGTGCTCAGCCTGGAGAGGACCTCTTGGTCCTGTTCACGGGCAGGCGATGGAGGTGCACTGCTTCCTTTAAACGAAAAGTTATTTTTAATGGGCATGGTGAAGAGAAAATTTTCAAATGTATGCAACCGATAAAGATTGTAAAAATAACAATTTACATAATGCCAGTCATAGCGTCTTTGGCTTCCTTCTACCGAATGTATCACGGCGAATGTTCTGAAGAGCTCTTCAACCTGATCCCACCATCTCTTTTCCGATCCCGAACAACGCGTGCCGGGCAGAGGTGCCACTCATACATAGCGGAGAGAATCTTCGCCAGAACAGAGCGTTTCAAAAGATCGTTTTCAAAATTTTCAAATGTATGCAACTGATTAAGATTGTAAAAATAACAATTTACATAAACGTAGGTTGAAGTCCTTACAGAAGGCCCAAGACGACAGCGTCACGTGATAGTTTCATGCACGCCACGCGAACCAAAAAGCAGGATAACACTCGAACAACCCCCTCAAGGCGCGGGATAGCACCCGAACCCTCTAGTTGAGGCCGCAGTGGTGGTAGCCAGGGTTTGTTGGGAATCCTGGGGATATCCTTCCGAGGGCTTCCCCGGGGCTCCCAACCGTAGGCAGTAGGTAGGGAACGTGTTGGGTTTTAGTCGGTAAGAGTCCGGCATAGCATTCATGACATTTTTTATTAAAAATTCTACAGCTGGAACAGTATTCGAACTCGTAAGCTGACAAGGTAGCTCAAGCGTGTCAATAGCCTTCATAGTCTTCTATGCTCCGACTTCCAACAAACTCAAAACCAATGGAAGACAAAAGGAAAGACCACAGGCAATCTGGCACCAATTCCTTGCATTGCCGGGCAAATTACGCCGGTACGTGTAAAAGTTACATCGCTTCGCCATACACTTTGCCGCCGGGTACCCGGCAACCGGTATTCTGAAAAATCGCATAATTTCAACCCAGAGTTTCAGGAATATGTTAAAAAATATTCAAAGATATTTAAGCAAGCCTGTACCTTAGCCAAGTCTAATTTCATTAGAAATAAAATTTTTGATTCTGCGAATGTCATTAAAACTACTTGGAACATTATAAATGCAGAATGTGGTAGGTGTACAGCGAATGAAAGAAAGTTTCATTTAAAGATAGACAATCGCCACGTTTCGGGGGATATGGAAGTGGCGACCGAGTTCGAAAATTTTTTCAGTAATGTACCTATAGAGATTACTAACACCACAGTATAAAGAGTACTACTAACCAGTATTGTAGCTCCCTACAAACGGACGAAGCGCAAGCTATACCTACGATTCTCGTTTTCGGCACGCCTTTCAGCACGTTAGCAGGCGATTGTGCCGAGTAGACGAATGGACGGTGTGTCGTTTTTTAGATAGTAACCGCGCGTGTTTTATTTACTAAAAATATTTAATATGACAACTAGAGTCTATTGTGCTTGTTTTGGTTGCATGAATTCGTCAATACCCAGAGATAACGTTTTTTAGATTACCTGGAAACTCCGAAAGGTAAGACTATAAATTGATTTTACATAAGTACTAATTGGTACTATACTACTAGTTGACTAAAGTTAAACAAAGAGATTGACACGAGTGACCTGGGTAGTTACATGAAGTAGGTATGTTTGTGCTAAAAAAAACTAAACTAAACTAGACTTGTGCTTGCTCAGTCAGTGAACGGTGCGATCCAATATAGTACAATATCCAAAAAAAAACTAGTTCAGAACTCTAGTACGTGTCGGTAGTACATTTAGTTCCGTTGTCAGTTCGTAGTTATTTAATTGAGAGCAATGATTTAGGTATGTTTCAAGAGTATTCATTTCTTTGTGGATGACCGATGTTACAGTACACGCAAGTGTACTGTAACATCGGTCATCCACAAAGAAACAAACCGTATGACTTTGATTGACAGCATTTTTGTTACCTTTGATTTTTATTACACGCAAAGAGACAAATATGAACTTCCACAATTTAACACAACTTGACAATGTACGAAAAGTACTAGTATACAAGAGACTGACTAGTACTTTCAAATCGAAAAATAGTTTTAATTTTGTAAATCAAAAATTTAACGCAATGATTATAAAGACTAGAATTCCGTGATTCTATCACTGACGAAACATGTGATGAGCCGATTATTATTGTCTACGCAGCTTACTCGTTTTCAAATTTCTACACCCGTCTCACTCCATCGTTAGTAGATAACGGGCGCTGCGCCGCCACGCCGCCGCCCCGCGCCGCCACCCGTTACGGGGATATTATATTATTACTCACAAAGTATTTTTTTGTTTAAATAAAAAAAGGTACATATTTACTCGAAATTGAAGCCGGTTGTCAGTTAAACGACAATCCTTAATACAGATGAAGGCCTTGTGGGCGGATTGAAAAAATTGAACTGCAATATGCTCACTATATACTGGGTGTTTCTTTTAGGGTGTCAAGCCGCCACTAGCTGGTAGCAGGGTTCCATACCTATCGATTTAACCCCCATGTATGTTCTACGATTTTTTGTAGTTTTCGAGATATAGTTTTTTTTTCGTTATTTTTTATAATTACGTGTCCACGTGGCTTTCTTCTTTTTGGTTCGACTTTTCTTGGATATTTTTTTATTATTATAATGCCCATTGATTGCAGTATTATGGACAAAATAATCTTCTTCCTAACTTTGATACAAGATGTAAAAATTTTAATCGATAATAAAAAAAAGGGAATTATGCAGAACATTATATCTCGAAAACTACAAAAAAATCGTAGAACATACATGGGGGTTAAATCGATAGGTATGGAACCCTGCTACCAGCTAGTGGCGGCTTGACACCCTAAAAGAAACACCGTGTATACGCGTACGTAAAACTATAAAGTAAAATGTGGGCGTATACTATGCCTCTGCCTACACCTTCAGGGATAAAGGCGTGACTATATGAATGTATGTATGCACATATTTACAATCGCAATACTAAATAGAAAATCAAAGTAGGCACATATTATTAAAATGCTGCAGGTGGGCAGCCCTATCGCATGCTTACGTACCGCGCGGCTGTAGGCATTTATTTCTAAAACCCGGCCGAGTCAAACTACAGTATACAGTGCTAACACTCTCCGGTCGTCTTCCACCTCCGCCGAGCTTTTATTAGCAGAATCTGTGGCTGCCTGTGAGGGCGCGTTCGAATTTACAGTTGTGAACTGCAACGACATCTTAAAGCATTTAGATCTATTAATGCATAAAATTTACCTTGCCTAATGTAACACAGTCAGAAACCAATGTTCAACTTAATGGTCGGGTGTTGGAACTTGTGGAATCAACGACGTTCCTAGGGTTAACGGTCGATGCTGGTTTACAATGGGGTCCACATATTGTCAAACTAGCAAATAGATTAAGTTCAGCAGCATTTGCTGTACAAAAGATGAGGCACTTGACGGATGTAGATACGGCTAGAATAGTCTATTTCAGTTACTTTCATAGCATAATGTCTTACGGTATTCTACTGTGGGGCAATGCTGCAGATATAGATAAAAATTTTATTTTACAAAAGCGGGCCATAAGAGCCATATATATAGATTAGGTCCAAGGGTCTCTCTGCGCGAAAAATTCAAAGAGGTTTTAAAATTCTTACAGTAGCATCACAATACATTTTTGAGAATTTGATGTACGTACAAAGAAATTTACATAGTTTCGCTAAGTTAAGTGATAGACACAATGTCAACACTAGAAATAAAAGTAACCTTGCTGTTTATCATAGCAGATTGCACAAAATCAGCAATTCTTTCATGGGTAACTGTATACGCTTTTACAACAGGCTACCAGACGAAATTAAAAGTATGTCCCGTAATAAATTTAAACAGGTTGTAAAAAGTAAATTGTACTGCAGGGGCTACTATACAATTGGTGATTATTTGTTGGATGGAGAAGCCTGGAAATGACCTGCTCTACTGGATTCTCAAAAAATTGTTAAAATGCATAGTTTTTAGATTCATTTTGTAAATAGAGCTCTAAAAAGAATAACCCGCTGAGTTTCTTGCCAGTTCTTCTCAGGTGGGTCGCGTTGTGAACTGGTGGTAGATTTTGAATTACATTCTGGACGTTTTACAAGAGCATCTGTATATGCCTATGTGAAATAAATTTCTTTTTCTTCTTCTTCCGGTACGTGTGAAAAGGTACTAACAGGCAGTATTATTTTCGGAGCGTCAGACAATTCTGGCTGGCAATCAGCTGGCACAACGTGTGTAGAACATCGGAAGAACGAACAGTTCCTAACACGAATCAGTCATTCCTAGTTCCAACCGTTATTATATTATACTAGTTGTTCCCCGCGGCTTCGTCCGCGTTGAAGTCATTATCCCAGAAAATCATTACCCTCCTTTTGCGCAGTCAGTTAAAAAGTAACCTATGTCTTTCCCTTGGATTCAAACTATCTCGATACTTACCAAATTTCATCAAAATCGTGTTCAGCGGTTAAGACGTAACAGACACGAGTTACTTTCGGATTTATAATATTAGTATTTCTTGATGAACTTCAGCATTGAAGAGAAAGAAAACAGTAGTGCATCGCCGTGCACGCGCGATTTGATCAACAACAGCGCAATTTCTGGTCGCAGTAATGACGTAATGGAATGTTAATGGTGATGTGGTGGCTGATACAATGTGAATACCAAGATAAGCGAAACCAGGAAGCGCCTCATAATTGAAAATGATACATCATGCAAAGCATCGTCTTCGAGTATCATCTTTTGTACTTTTCTTTTTCGCTGATAATGGATAATGGAGCAAACGAGTACTAGAGTGGAGATCCCGACTTGGTAGACGTGGGGTAGGACGACCAACCACTAGATAAACCGACGACCTAAAAAGATCGCAGGAAGAAACTGCACAGGACCATGTGTTGTCGCGTAAATTGGAAGAGGCCTTCGTCTAGCAGTGATAAGCAGTGGACTGCCATAGGCTAATTTGTTTGATTTGTACTGTTGAGTATCGGCCTGCTCCAAACAAGAAAGCCGTGAGATCGTTTTCACCAGACTGCCCACCTCTAACACGTTTATTGTGAAAGTGAAAGTTCAATCCGATTGACGTTGTCATTTTTGTTTTATTTCAAACTTTAAACAAAGGATCCACGTGACCTTAGTGACGTAGTTTAATGCAACAGAGTCACAGACTACAGACAAAGTCTGGCCATAAGCCCCTCTGCACTCTATTTTATAGAGAGGGGCTAAAACAGGGAAAAATAAATATGAAGTACTGAATGGCGCAACCACTACATATGGTTGCGCCATTCAGTACTTCATATTTATTTTTTCCTTTTTTTGGAGCAGGCTGATACTCAACAGTACAAATCAATCAAATTTTGGACCTAAAGGAGGTCCTTTTTCATATTATGAAAAAGGACCTCCTGTAGGTCCGAAACCAGTCGAGCTACCCTGGTACTTAAGTACAAGCCTGTAGTTATTAGGTAATTTAGTATGGCTGCCTGCCTATAATTCGGACTATGAAGGCATAGACTGCCCAAAATTCGTAAACCAGTCCAATACTGGAAGGTAAGGTAGAAATGGTGGCATTTTTTCGAGTGACAGCAAACCGTTTTCATTGACCTCAAGTCGATCTATGATATAGAGTGCGTCCTGGGACATCCTTCAGAGGGCTTACCCGGGGCTCCCAACCATAGGCTGTTGGGCGTTAAGTGAGGTTTTTTAGTCGGTAGGAGTCCGGCATAACATCCATGAGGATTTTCCCTCACATTAAACAAAAAAAAATGATAAAGAGTGCAACGTATGGAAAAGAAAGGACTGTTATTAGAGCTGATCTGTAAATACTTACAGATCAGCTCTAATAACAGTCCATAAGAGCTCCCTTAGTTATATTTTTTTATAACCATTCAACAACAACATGTCCCATAACCCGCTAATAAGCGAGGCAACTGAATTTTTTATCATTCTGCGCTGCGCAACAAACATACCGGTATTATGGACATTCTGGGATTTGGACATTTTAGGACATGGACATTCCGGGTTATGGGCTTTTTGCACCCTCTGGACATTTTGGGATTTGGACATTATGAACCTAAAGGTTAATGAACCCATGTAATACCTTCCAAAATCATATTATGTCACACGTAATAAAACAATGGCTTATTACCTACTCAACAAATTCTGTGTCATAGTCGCAACAAAATAAGTGTCATTGTTACTTAATTATGTTAATTGCCATGTTTAGAAATAAACAGTCTCAACTGTGTAATAATATGTCATCTCAATTGAGTAATGATTACCGTCAACAAGTTCGCAATATTTTATTTGAAGAGAGTTATATATAAGTATATCGTTGACATTTAGCAAAAGAGTTATTTCTTTTTCGCAAAATGTTAACGAAGAATGAAATATAATTCACTGCATTTATCACGATTAAATGAAGAAAAAGTGCGACAGTAGGATGACATTTTAGAGTAGCCATTTCACAAAATTTCGAAACTTCCTGAATATTTTGTGAAACAGAATTTACGGTGGATATCTGTGAGTTGTCCCGTATCCTTTTCCCACAGGAGCTTGTTAAGGGGATAAAATTACAAGATTTCGAGTTAATCAAGAGTATCAGATATCTTTATTCCCAAATAGGGAAATTTCCTTTAGATCAGAAGTTACAACGAGATTGAGTTTTTTATACTACTAAGGCGATAGACAAGCTTACAATCCACCAAATGGAAAATGTTACCTTTAAACGTTTGCAACACCAGAGGCGCACTGAAAACTCTGCAAGAACCTTCTAATCATCTAATGCCTAAAAAAACCATCATCTCAAACTTTCACACTTCTGATATCAGTAGGACAATCATCCACTAAAATTACTGGCACATCACATACATGCTCTTGGAACAAATAACATTAAACTGGCGAGGTGATGGCGGCAAGCTTTCTTACTAAGAATACAAAGGATGCATTCCATACAAACATCTTACGCATGAAATTCCTATGGAAATCTTCAAAAGGTATGCTATGTGCCCCTAACCCTCTCTGTGTTGAACATTGAACGAATACGTGAATAACACGAAAATATAAGGGACATTGCGTACAAAGGAATGCTTTCCACAACATTTATGGAATTGTCAAGCTGAGCACAAGTCAAAGACTTCTGTTCTTAACAATTAACACGCTTTTTCTTGGAAGGAGTACAGCTGAGGCACGTCATAATATCGAAACTGCGCGACAGAATCATGGAACTCGCTGAACACAAGGCAAAGCTCGTACTTTACCGTCGAAATTTAACTTTAAACCTGATAAGGTGTAACGGTTTCGCCCAAGCCTACGGGCGTCCATGACCTGGGGCCTGAGGACGGCTGTAGTTTGCTCGTCGTCCTTACAAAAGAAGGTTCAAGACGACGACGTGACGTGAGCGTTTCACGCACGCCTCAGGCCCCAAAACGCAGGATAACACCAGAACCATCCAGCACCCGAACCCCTTCCCTAAACAGCGCAATGGTAGCCAAAGTCTGCTGGGAATTTAGGGCATGTTCCGGCCGGCATAAGCAGTCATAGGACTCGTAACGCACCGTGTAGTTGTATCCGGGAGGAATTAGGCATATCATCCATGAGGTTAAAAGCGGGGAAAAGTTCACTAGGATCTCATGGGCCCTAGAAACTTCGCCATCAAGTGCGGCAACTGCTTACTTATGGACAAGGATACCTATAACGATTTAAGTCGAAGAAAATAGTCCAATCATGACCGACTGCAATAATTTCTAGCTTTTGGAAGACAATCAAGGTGGACCCTGGGGATTCACCTTGATTTTCTGCCAGAAGCCCCCCAGGGTCAAAGATCTACTTTGATTTTCTGCCAGAAACTCCCCAGGCAATTGACTCCAGGTTCAATTCTCCGGGGGCTTCTGGTAAGCTTCAAGGTCGAAATATTGGAAGCAATTGCGTATTTGCGTTTAGTTAATAAGAAAAATATATCGTCTGTCTGATGGCAAGTTACGGTGAAGTCCGGGGAAAAGGACGATGTTCTGGAAACCAAAGCCAATAGTGGCCTTAACGTTCTCGGAAGATGCAAACCCAGAGATAGCCAGGTCGAAATGAGATGAATCTTTGCAGATATTAAGATAATTAGCAATCGAACTAAGTACCGTTGAAGCTAACTCTTTACTTTAGATTAGATGATAATAAAGAAAATAAAATTATAAAAACTACTACTTTTCTACTAGGATTAGGAGGATTAGGAGGACTAGGTTTCTGTAGCCGTCCGTTCTCACAAGTTTTCTATAACTTGAACGAAACACGAGGGCGTCGAGTTTTTGTATGCATTGATGTCAGTCCGCTGCTATAATGATTTGCTTATAAAGTGTGTGAATGATGAGGGTCAGGGACTGAAAAATATTATTACATTCACGAATTCTCGTGATTAGATGTAAGAAAAGTCTTGATATTGATATCGTCCCAGTGAAATACATATTTATCTCTTGAATAAATAATATATTTTCGATTCTAGAGCTATCGTCTATTTTTTTTAAGATGAGCTCCTCCCTTACGGACTACCCATGCTGGCGAGGCATGGACTCGTGTGAGGTTCGCCCAGAATCTGATCACGATAGCACTGGGAATATTTACTAAAACACCTTGACGCCGATCTGCCCCTGTGGGGGTGTTCTGGGATCTGTCATTCACCAAAACACCGCCGGGCGGCTCATGGTAGCTAAGCTACTGCGCTGATGGAGGATTACCTCGGTAGGTGCCAGGTAATCCCCAGAGGTGGTGACCTGTGCAGTCCAACCCCGGGGTTAGAGACGGTTCGCGGCCAAAGCCGCTTGCCTTCTCCCACCCTTCCGTACCACTGTTAAACCACCAGCACTTTCCATCCTCGGAGAAGCAGGCACAAGACGGCTGCGGGATGTGAGAGCTGCACGCGCCCCGAGATCACATCCGAGCTGTGAGGCGAGGCAGCCGTGGTGGTCAAAAATTGTTAAGAGACACTCGGACATCCCTTCGAGGAGCGAGAGGATAGGTAGGTATACGTGTGGTCTCGGTCTGTTTCAGTCCGGCATAACATCAGTGGAGATTTTCACACGCAAAAATTCGATACGCGCCTTTATGACGCGTATCGACTTCGCGCGGCAAACCAACGAACATTGGCTCGCGCGGCGGCCGCGCATTAAGGTGCGTATCGATTTCGCGCGGCCGCCGCGCGAGCCAATGTTCGTTAGTTTGCCGCGCGAAGTCGATACGCACCTTAGAAAACGGAATACGCAACGAATTTAGATGACCATGAAGAACACAATAAATAATGATTTTACATATTACACGTTTTTGCTTAATACCAAAAATGAAGGCTATTTGTGGAAAGTAGGCAGAACTGTGTACACTAACTATATTAATTACTAACTATATACATTGTTACGCATTTTACTCCTTCCTCTTCGCATCTTAAATCTTAATATTAGCCTGGGGTTCCATTTGATTGACTACTTAAAGCTGGCTTTTTTTGTCAAAAGGCGTGTCTAGGTTTATGTATGTTTATTCTAAGACAAGAAGCCGTGAGATCGTTCTCACCAGACTGCCCCTCTCTAACATGTTAATTGTGAAAGTTCAATCCGATTGACGTTGTCATTTTTGTTTTACTTCAAACTTTGAACAGATGATCCACGTGACCTAGTGACGTAGTTTAATGTGACAGAGTCACAGACTACAGACATAAGTCTCGACATAAGCCCCTCTGCACTCCATTTTATAGAGAGGGGCTAAAAATTGATGTTTTATTCGTGGAAGCAACTGACTGTCACCCCAAGATTATCCAAAATTGATTGATTGATATTTGTTTACCTATATTCTGCTTTCAATCATCCCAAAGTTTGTCGATACGAACTCAAACAATTCACCAAGGTAATTTCGTACATCACTCAACGAGAAAAGCAACATAACAAAAGCCTCTGGTGTTGCCTCTGGTGTTGCAAACGTCTATAGGCTACGGTTACCAACCTTCCGGTGGGCCGTAAGCTTGTCTGCCACCTAAGTAGTATAAAAAAAAAAATAAAAAAAAAATTGTGGTTGGCACAAAGTAAATTGCGTCTCTACAATGTTTCGCTATAAAGTTGGAAAGTCCTTAGAGGTTTTGAAAACCCGTATTAATGAAGAAGGGTTAAAACAGGTGTTACGTCTTTCTTTTGAGGGTTCCGTAGCCAAATGGCAAAAACGGAACCCTTAGAGATTCTTCGAAACTATAAGGCCTATGCTGTTGAAACTTGGTAACTAGATGTATTCTGTGAACCGCACTAAGATTCTTATATAAAACTACTCTATACTCAGAACAGAAACTCAAAATTTTATTTTTCATCAAACCCATACGTTTGTTTGCTTAAATTTGAAGCTGAGCTCTTTGACTATTGTCGACAGTCTTCATAAGAAAGAATTTCAAACGTAATGCATTTGTGAAATATAAATAAGGTTATTGGGTATCTATAGATAGGTCTTCAAAAATGCTATTGAGGTTTCTAACATCATTTTTTTCTAAAGTGGAAAAATGTGTGCCCCCCCCCTCCCTAGTTTTTTTAATACGTCATAAACCGCAATTTTCGGTTAGAAAAATCACTACCACTGCGAACGTGTTAAAACATCAATCAAAGTTACAACGAACTATAAGAACTTTTATATTATGTTAATTGCTGCTACGAAACCCTTCATGGGCGAGTCCAACTCGCACTTGGCCAGTTTTTTCTATAGAGTGCGCACAAGTGAAACATTTTTTCTAGACTGATATAATAACAGGATTTTATTTCAAATCACCTTTATAAAGGACATTTGCATTGCACTATTGCAACCAGTTCTATTTTTTAAAGACTTTGTATACGTCAAAAACTAATAAGGAAGGAGGGGGAATAGAGCAAGGATTACTAATTACGAATATTTAATTATTATTGCATTGCAGGCAGCCAAAATGTTAATAATGAATGAGAAATGTGTGTCTGGTAGGCCAACAAATTTACATAATAGTTCATTAAATCATTGCATATTATTAATTCTTTGCGCTTGTGAACTTAGAATCGGATAGAATAAACTTGTGTAACATTTGTGATAATTTAACATTTATAATACAAAATACATTCGTTAGGTACCAGAACTGAAATTATATCATGTAGCAAACAAAGAAAAATACATTTATTTCATTTAGGCATAATATTACAGATGCCCTTGTAAAACGTTCCGAATATAAACCAAAGAATTACCACCAGTTCACAACGCGACCCATCTGAGAAGAATTGGCAAGAAACTCACAGCATAGACGTGATTACTGTGATACAATACACTGAATAATACACATTATATACTACAGCTTAAATGCTGTATAATAACGACTGTTAATGAACATTTGCGCAGTCGCAGTGCCTTACTTGTTGGTTGTATCACTTGTATCATTTAACCTAGTTTACTATTTATCCATAACTTATTTAAAGCAACCCTTCTACTAGTGCAGAACTCACAAAAACATACGACCTGTGTCCTAAAAAAAGAATTCCTGAGTATCCTGATCAGCCCTGACCGATCGTTGTCGCGCTGCGATAAGAGGATCGAGGCTGCCACCCTCGGACCGCTTTTGATAGAGCGACATCTAGCTTAGCATGGAGACTCGTTCTAAAATGTTCTGCACTTTTTCCCAGGCACCAGAGACACCTCTTGCGCTGCTTCTTTTGCATGGACCATTTAGAAAAAAATAAAGCTGAGGAATTCCAAGCGAGCTGTGAACGAGTACAGCGACGCTTGCCATGGTATTTAGCACGCATTAAACGTCTTGTTTCTACTACATCTTCATTGGACAACGCATTGTACTCCCGACACAGACCCGGAAACTGGTGGCACTTTGGCATTATTGAACTTGGTTGAAAGATGTTCAAGCTGAGTAAAGGAATATGTACTTGGACTTACCATCAGGTGGCGCGTTTATCGTCCGCCGCAGGCGTTTGTTCTCGTCTTGTAGCCGCGACACTGCGGTCACTAGCTCTGCTGATTCGTTCCGCCATTGCTCCTCTATCGCTTCTATTTCCTGGTGGGAAAAAAAGTGTTCATGAACATTTCTGCAGATGTTTAGGAGAAAGATGCACATGTATCCATGTTTAATTTTTTTTGCTGATATACCTACATGATAGTAATCGTGCGTAGAAGGATTAAAGAAAATCCCTTTTTTTTAACGCGAGGAAAAATCCTCATGTATGTTATGTTATGCCGGACTCCTACCGACTAAAAAGCCTCACGTAACGCCCAACGACCTACGGTTGGGAGCCCAGGGCAAGGCCTCGGAAGGATGTCCCAGGACTAAAGAAAACCCTACAAACTTTTTAGTGTTCAAGCTGGTATTTAAACTTATTGAGCTATGAAGGAGGCGTCATAGCCGTCGCAGCGCACCCATAGAGATCTCTCTAGCCAATCAGAGCAAACTATAGATGGGCAATTTTGGATGCATGTTCAAACATCCGAGGCAGATTTCATGTCCGTGGTATTGCGGACCAGCTACAAGAGTCGTTTTCGATGATACAGTCAAATTTTAGAAAGACTTTCTGGTACCTACGTGGGGTACAAGTGTCTTGCTGGACGCAGACCCAAAAAGTTGTGACTTGACGTCATAAAGGATGACATGACATTATTGTGCAAAATGGCGAAAGAAGAGTAGGAAAGTTGACCGCGTTCGTTGATGATGACTTATCAAAATGTATATATAAGTCGCGGGGGCTTAGCCTCTTCTCAATATTTCAACTAACACCACTATTGAGTGTGATAAGTCTATTTGTATGACACATAATTCCTACTCAAGTCCTAAAAGCTTTTTGTGAAAAGGAATATGGATGGCAAACATCGAAAGTGCTTTTTGGGGCGCAAATATTTAAAGGTTAGCCGATTTGACGTTGAGCAATGAAATACAATTGAAATGTAAACGATCTATTATGACGCGGTGAATCAAATAGTTTAAATTCCATTAGATTAGATTAGAATAATTATATATGCGAATAGTGACCTTATCACTGAGTTTAGTTGCTGATGACGATGAATGATTCAAGTAAAATCCGCCACATTTGAGTTTCTAAATTTTGTTTAAGTAGGTACCTACTTTACGATCGATTGCCGTCTAAATATTCAGCGACGAGCCTTTGGGAAGGGATTCATTCAATTCCAAGTACGTGTCGTCGGAACCCTCGTAGGCTTAAAACTCCGCAATATAAATCCAGCTCATGCACGAGAGGGTGTCTGCCTATAAACCCTATCGTAATTTCAACAAAAATGCAAATCAGCATATTGTATGCCTGCTCACGTCACTTCCTCCTGTGCATACGAAAGCATTCATTACGCAAATTATCACGGTTTCTCTATAGTATTTTTTGGCTTTCCGGAGTCATATTTTTATAGTAAGAGTATGAAGTAGTAACGAGCTGACGGCCGATGGGGTCGAAAGAGCTCGAATGTCGTCTACGTAACGAAAATCGCAGAGCGGGGAGAGCTCTCGCAAGGTGGACAGATGACCTCATGAAGGTCGCGGAAGCCTGCTGGATGTGGGCGGCACAATACCGAACGTTGTGGCGATTCTTGAAGGAGGCCTATACCCAGCAGTGGGTGCCAAATCGGCTGTGATGATGATGAAGTTATGATTACGTTTTAGTGAAAATTGACGAATTATTGGTAGACGATCCGCAAATACCAACTTTAATAACACGAAGCAACAACAAAATGTGGGTCTGCAAAGGTGTCGCAAGCCTTCGGAATCGAAATGAGCCTCAGGAACAAGCTGGACAATCTTCTCCTAGAGTCCTCTAGGTAAAGAGGAGGTCTTGGGAGGTCAAACGGCAGTCAACCTAAAAATTAAGGTGGACTTCGTACCCCATAGGATGTCATTTCCAAACTTTTGTTTTTACGTGTACAAGAGGTAGTATAGTCATCATAACTAAATGTAAGGTAAACTATCCACGCGAATCCCCAGGGCTCATACTATTAGACAAATTAATCGAGTTTATATCGCAAATTGAATAACTAACTGGAGCTAGACACGACAAGGGCGTAACGACCAGACAATTCTCCAACGTCGAGCCAAGATGGACGACGTCAGACTGGATTAAGCCATTAATTCCAGTGACGCAGCTGGAAATCATTCAGTCGTACATTCCAGTAAGATGTAGAATGGATATTGTATCATTTGTAATGATTATTCATTTAACGAATTCCTATATATTTCAGTTATTTATGGTTTTAGGATATGTGTGTGTGCGCCCTTTGGCTCTTTAGGTCATAATACCGAAATGACTAGTCAGTTCATTAGGTAAGTCTATTTCCCTAAATGTATCCTTGTCTAGAGGAATGTTTATTTTGCACATCAAACTGACGACGTGACGATCTGATAGAAATTCATGGCGACGGACGCGATCGTTGAGAGATTGCAAATAACTTGAAAGTGATTATCGGAAAAATCGCTGACAGTGACCCTTGAGTTGAAAGTCTAGAGATAAATACATGCCTCTCTAGACGCCCCTTTTAGAACACAAGTGTTTATTATAGAGTAAAAGCAAAAAATAAGTATAAAATCAGCATCACATTTTTTGAAAATTAAAATAAAGTTGTAGAATAATACAATTTTAAATTTTTTATAGTTTAAGTATAATCAGAATCACACAATCATTGCGAGTTTGAGAGGTCGTTTTTCGACCTCCTACTGAATTCGAGTAACTAAATATGTTCAATTTCGACTGCCTCGGCGACACAGTGTTCGTATTTATATATGCTATTGAGGATCAGAGGTCTCAGATTCGAATTCCGAGTCGGAATAAATGGGTAAGTAAGTACCTATAGTCTTTTTCTGGACAGCTCAGCAATCATGTAAACATGTCATGTGTTGACAGAAGTTGTCTATGATCATAGTGTTGTAACTATACTGATTCTATGTATGTAAATAATCATTGAGTTATATCTAGTTCACCGTACATTCATTTACTTCGGTATATCAATCGCCCAATTCATCAAATCATGAAATTCGGTATATCAATATACATTATGTGCAATAATCTTTTTATATTAATTTAATTAAAGGATCTTTAAAAAAAAGAAACTTAGAAAATTTTATAGTACATATAATCATTTATTTACAATAATATATTACTTTAGGACTAAATATTTTAACCATCCACCGTCAACCGTACCCAGTCTACCCTAAAGAATCATTTTTTTTCTTTTTATTCATATTTAAATGTTTATGGCGTTCGAAACATTACATTATCTTTTTGGCAGCTCGCTGATGAACGTTAGCCTCTTTAAATTTACTCCTCCACACGGTACTAAGCCTAACCGGATCCTTCTGACGATTTCTGGGTCGCACAAATACTTATTTAGTCCCAATTTTTTAAAAGTACTTCTGCGAAGAGTAGGCCTCGCGAGCGCCCAAGAAAAAACAACCTGTGAGGAATTATATCCTTTATGATCCCATCATATATAACGGGGACCTTTTTCTCCCTTATTTTCCGCCCTATTAAAAAAACTTTCGACAAAAGTTGTATTTTTATCTTTTCGTAGCTCAATGATTTTAAATCAAAGAACATGTGTGCCAAGTTTGGAGAAAATTGGTTAACAAATGCGTCTTCTAGACCGAAACTGACATGCACACACACATACGGACGAAAGCAAAATCGTCTATACTGTGGAATCGAAGACCCAAACTCAAAGTGCCTTTTCACACGTACCGGTTGCCGGGTAGCCGGTGCCGGGTAACCGGCGGTGAATGCAAGCGGTTGGCGGGCAAATCACGCTGGTACGTGTGAAAGAAAGCTATAGTACACAGCCATACACCCACCCTACCCGGCACCCGGCAACCGGTACTTGTGAAAAGGGGCAAAGACTCTCATCTCCATATATTCAATATACTCGTGGACTAGCACTCTTCGCTCTCTGGGTCAATAAGTTATATTATTAAAGTAAGTACATTTTTTCGAACTGACAGATTGATAAAACAATGACCTCCTTTTAAAATCAATTGGCCAGTACAACAGTTTTACAACACTATGGCAAAGACAAACAAGTCTGAGAAAAAATAATTTAATGACAAGCAAAAATGACAGTCTTAAATTTTTACCATACGAGTATTTTTCATGAAATTATTCTATAATCTAAAGGTTTATTAGGTTCGAAATGTCCGCATAAATCTAACTACAGTTCCTTGAAACGACTATGATCAGGATTGATAATTAAATGTAAGTAATTATGGAGTAGTCGAGATCCAATTTCTTTGTTTACTGTATTATTTAGGTCTGTTGAATTCCACTATACCTACTTATATTCAGTGTGATCCACAAATGTCTGTTTCGGAGTCAGAATGTTTTGACGTGAGAACGTCTTATAATTCGATGGAGCCGGCTGCACGCACGAAAAAACATGACGTATGCGGCGTTACCTCGCTCTGAGGCGTTCCATTTAAGGCTGAGTTGTCACGTTCAACTATCGTCAGTAAACCGACTTTACAGACAAACAATTTTTTTACTTTTGTTTTTGGCAGTTCACTTCAGCTACTAACAACTTTCAATGAGAGCGTTTTTTTTTTCACTGAATAACTTAGATAATAGAGTAAACTCTAGATAGTGATTGAACGACAGCAAAGCGTCTAAAATTTTTGAGGATAACTGTTAGCCTCAATGTGCCGATCCGCCATTCAGTGCACATTCTGCTGTCAAGGAAAAAGCTTGTGTCACGTGACAAAATTGTATTGTTTAAAATGTCGTTAGGTGCAATAAAAGTGTGTCGAAATTAAAGAAAATATTTAAAAACAGCCAGGAATGTCGGTAAGTAACTCGAAACTTATCATAATTTTATGAAATCTATTTATTTACGCATGTCTAATTTATTCGACTCCATCTTGGCATTTTTGTTGGTGTTGCCAGTTTCCAATTCAAAATTCCCCAAATTAAATAAGTAAAGAATTAGGAATTAAAAATTAATAATTAGAAACTAAATTATTAGAGAAACGTAAAATAAATAATTTGGAAACGGTCAAGTGTGAGTCGAGAATAGTGAAAATCGACATAATGTATACAATTGTTCTGACTCAGTAATGAGAAACTTGGCATACTTTAAATTAAAGAAATCATTATTTTAGAATACCTAAATGTGAGTTATAAATGGTGGAATCTGTACAAATGTTATTAAGCTGAAGGGTTCGTTCGTTTGTTTGAACGCTAGGATCTCGGGAACTACTGGTTGGTCATGTTGGACAACGTATAAAGGGTTTTTTTTAAAATTAACCCGAAATTCGTACTCAGCACACCAGCTGAGTACGAATTTCGGGTTAATTTAGAGATCCAATATGGCCGCCGTGCCGTTATCACAAAATTTCATGATGGGTATCGTTTAAGGGATTTTTTGGTATGCTGAGTACGAATTTCGGGTTAATTTAGAGATCCAATATGGCCGCCGTGCCGTTATCACAAAATTTCATGATGGGTATCGTTTAAGGGGTTTTTTGGTATGCTGAGTACGAATTTCGGGTTAATTTAGAGATCCAATATGGCCGCCGTGCCGTTATCACAAAATTTCATGATGGGTATCGTTTAAGGGGTTTTTTGGTATGCTGAGTACGAATTTCGGGTTATTTTAGAGATCCAATATGGCCGCCGTGCCGTTATTACAAAATTTCATGATGGGTATCATTTAAGGGGTTTTTTGGTATGCTGAGTACGAATTTTATGATAATTTTGCAATCCAAAATGGCCGCCGCGCCACTATCAAAAAATTTCATGATGGGTATCGTTTAAGGAGATTTTTGGTATGCTGAGTACGAATTTTATGATAATTTTGCAATCCAAAATGGCCGCCGCGTCCAAATCACAAAATTTCATGATGCGTATCGTTTAAGGGGTTTTTTGGTACGCTGAGTACGAAAATACGGTATCCAACATGAAATTTTACAACGGTGGTGCGGCGGCCATTTTGGATTGCAAAATTAACTCGAAATTCGTACTCAGCATACCAAAAAACTCCTTATACGATATGCAACATGAAATTTTACAAAGGTGGCGAGGTGGCCATATTGGATTGCAAAATTTACCTGAAATTCGGACTCAGCATACCAAAAAACCCCTTAAACGATACCCATCATGAGATTTTGTGATAACGGCACGGCGGCCACATTGGATCTCTAAAATAACCCGAAATTCGTACTCAGCATACCAAAAAACCCCTTTAAACGATACCCATCATGAAATTTTGTAATAACGGCGCGGCGGTCATATTGGATCTCTAAAATAACCCTAAATTCGTACTCAGCATACCAAAAACCCCTTAAATGATACCCATCATGAAATTTTGTGATTTGGACGCGGCGGCCATTTTGGATTGCAAAATTATCATAAAATTCGTACTCAGCATACCAAAAATCCCCTTAAACGATACCCATCATGAAATTTTCTGATAGTGGCGCGGCGGCCATTTTGGATTGCAAAATTATCATAAAATTCGTACTCAGCATACCAAAAAACCCGTAAAACGATACCCATCATGAAATTTTGTGATAACGGCGCGGCGGCCATATTGGATCTCTAAAATAACCCGAAATTCGTACTAAATTCTTACCCTTATTGCCTTAATGGCGGGACCATGTTGAGAAAAAACGTATGTGTATGTGTGCGCAGTGTGGGTAACGTATCTATACTTTTTATATACCTTTCACGATAATACGTTTCAATTTGTAGAGGGCTATAAAGAGCTCTTAAAGTAAATATCGCCAGTTTCTTTTACATAACTTGGCCGGACACGTTTCCGCGTATCTAGAAACATCTAAAATGTCTAATTAAATCATACAGATAGACATTACAATTCCATTTTATGAATTATTTCAATTTTTTGATCACTTGAGAACAAAACTTTAGCATGATTAGTTTCCCGAAAAAAATGGGAAGTTTCTTTAGCCGGCGTCACTACACACTGACGCAAGGCGTGTGTAAGACAGCACGCTCACGCACACAAGCATGCGTTAGTACGACAGTTTTTGTTGCAGTGATCACGAGGCGATACGGTTTCTAGGTATTTAATATTTCTATGCTGAATAATATCAGTCTTTCACGAATTAAGTCCAGATCGTTTAACAGCAATATCAATCTACAACACCAAAATACCTTCTGAAAATACAAACTGATCGAGATAAATCAATATGAGTAATTTGCAAGCTGCAGTATTCGTTTGCCAATTTTGCACATGCATATTCAATTTCCCAGCAGAAATTCCCGCCAGTCGGCTAATAATCGAAAGCGATGGGACGAGGCAGTTAGCACGTTTAGGTCATTCATAAATAGGCTTGGCTGACACATTTATGAGATGCTTTTGTCATTAAAATATCTGATATCTACATTTCTTTTAACGTGAGGAAAATCCTTCATGGGTGCTATGCCGGACTCCTACCGACTAAAAATCACACGTAACGCCCAACAGCCTACGGTTGGGAGCCCCGGGTAAGCCCTCGGAAGGATGTCCCAGGACTCCCAATATCTGATATCTACCCTACGGACCGTTTGAATGTTGAGGGATGGAGAGCCAGAGCAAGGAGAAAAAGCGAACCAATTTTACAGTTCTAGGTCGACGTAAGTACCTCATTAATTTTGATTCCCTTGAGAGTGTCGGAATATACGTTTTTGCGACATAAAGAGCCGTAACTTTATACAGCGTGAACTTAGAAGTTCGATACGTTTGAGATGACCTTAATATATTGTATTAATTACAACTCATTACGGGTTCCGTTTTTTTTTCCTTTCGGAGATCCGAAACCCTAAAAATATAGATGAAATGTGTAAACTGATGAATGTTAAAAGATGGGAATAATGAAACGACAAGTATTAAGGGTGAAATGGAAGAAGAAGACCTTAAATAAATTGAGACAAGGTCAAGAAAATGACGAGAAACTAATGAACCGCCCCAACGTGACGAGACAAAGTTTCAATACAGGGTCATGAGATGCTCCAGCGGGAGTAAGTGGGACTGCGCCGCCTCTTTCTGCGAGCAGGTCATGCTCGTGGAGGAGGCGGCGGGGCGGGAACGGGAGAGAACTCTCCCACCCGAGTTCCGCAGTCGGCGGCCTGGGCGCCGCCGACGTGTCTTCGCCGAGGACTATCGGCCTCCATGACCGGGGATCTGAGGACGGTGAGAGGGTCGCTCACCCTCCTTACAGAAGCAGGCCCGTGACGGCAGCGTGACGTGAGGAACTCACGCACGCCCCCCCTTAGAAGCGGAATCACACCCGGAACCCCCCAAAGACGCGGGATAGCACCCGAACCACCCCTAGGCGTGGCCGCGGTGGCCGCAGTGAATGCGTCGTGTGGTCGGAAATCGGCGCCCTGAAGTTCTTTGGAGGCGTATTAACCAACGGGTACCTCTGACGGAGTGTGACCATTCTAAGAAGTACGTAATGAATCTTCAAAAGTCGTGGAACAAATGTTATGGTTTCTGATGTTAGCCTTCTAGTCCCCAGGGGTGCCTGTTAGGCAGGATACGTGTGGTTTTTATTTGGTAGGAGTCCGGCATTGCATCCCTGTGGGATTTTCCACACATAAAAACAAAGCCATCTAGACCCAGCAGATTGCTAGTGTTTTATACGACCCTGTATGGAAGCGCCAAAAATTGATAAACGATAACACAAAACACAGTATATTCGGCTTCAGTACTTAAAGTCTACTTTATCAAAATGTCTACTGCCTAAAATGTCTACAGTACCAAATTGACCATAATGTCCATAATGTCTACTTTATTAATATACCCACATGTCTATAATGTCTATAATGGCAAAACAAATGAAGATCGGCAAAATAAATGAAGATCGAAAAAACAAATGAAGATCGGCAAAATAAATGAAAATCGAAAAACAAACGAAAATCGGCAAAATAAATGATAATTGAAAAAACAAATGAAAATCGACAAAACAAATGACGGTCGAATAAACAAATGACGATCGAAAAAACACATGCAGATCAATAAAACAAAAGACTATAAGCAAGTTGAAAAGGTCAAATTACTTGCAGCCATATTTTGTAATCTAACTGCGATTACCATTCAAAAAAATAGGTGCAAGCAATTCTCGACCTTAATGTCACTTTTTCAAAAATGTACTTTTAGGCGTTTATAGACATCACTGCTCGTGGATATGTAAAAAAAATACATAATATACATAAGGTCGAGAATTGCTTGCACCTATTTTATTGAATGCTTATTGCATCTAGATATCAAAAAAAAGCATCCAAGCAAATTTCGACCTTAAGCGCATGCTTAATAACTATTTATTTTTTATATATTCGTGATCAGTGATGTCAATAAATGCATAAAAGCACATTTTTAGATAAGTGTCATTAAGGTCGAGAATTGCTTGCACCTATTTTTTTGAATGGTAATCGCATCTAGATTACAAAAAATATGCCGCAATAATTATTGACCTTGTCAACATGGTTAGTCTTTTGTTTTATTGATCTGCATATGTTTTTTTCGGTCGTCATTTGTTTATCCGACAGTCATTTGTTTTGTCGACTTTCATTTGTTTTGCTGATCTTCATTTGCTTCACCGATCTTCAATTGTTTTTTCGATTTTCATTTTTATTTTGCCGATCTTCATTTATTTTGAAAATTATTTAATATATTTCTCTTTTATTTGTTTGTTTATAGTATATCTTATAATTTTGGTAGAGTGGTCATTTTGAGAAAGGCAGTAGTCATTATGAAAAAGTGGTCATTTTGATGAAGTGGACATTCTGGGAAAAGCAGTAGTCATTACGAAGATGTGGTCATTTTGATAAAGTGGTCATTTCGATAAAGTGGACTTTAAGTACTGAAGCCGTTTGTTTGGCTTCAGTACTTAAAGTCTACTTTATCAAAATGTCTACTGCCTAAAATGTCTACAGTACCAAATTGACCATAATGTCCATAATGTCTACTTTATTAATATACCCACATGTCTATAATGTCTATAATGGCAAAACAAATGAAGATCGGCAAAATAAATGAAGATCGAAAAAACAAATGAAGATCGGCAAAATAAATGAAAATCGAAAAACAAACGAAAATCGGCAAAATAAATGATAATTGAAAAAACAAATGAAAATCGACAAAACAAATGACGGTCGAATAAACAAATGACGATCGAAAAAACACATGCAGATCAATAAAACAAAAGACTATAAGCAAGTTGAAAAGGTCAAATTACTTGCAGCCATATTTTGTAATCTAACTGCGATTACCATTCAAAAAAATAGGTGCAAGCAATTCTCGACCTTAATATCACTTTTTCAAAAATGTACTTTTAGGCGTTTATAGACATCACTGCTCGTGGATATGTAAAAAAAATACATATTAAGCATGTTCATAAGGTCGAGAATTGCTTGCACCTATTTTATTGAATGCTTATTGCATCTAGATATCAAAAAAAAGCATCCAAGCAAATTTCGACCTTAAGCGCATGCTTAATAACTATTTATTTTTTATATATTCGTGATCAGTGATGTCAATAAATGCATAAAAGCACATTTTTAGATAAGTGTCATTAAGGTCGAGAATTGCTTGCACCTATTTTTTTGAATGGTAATCGCATCTAGATTACAAAAAATATGCCGCAATAATTATTGACCTTGTCAACATGGTTAGTCTTTTGTTTTATTGATCTGCATATGTTTTTTTCGGTCGTCATTTGTTTATCCGACAGTCATTTGTTTTGTCGACTTTCATTTGTTTTGCTGATCTTCATTTGCTTCACCGATCTTCAATTGTTTTTTCGATTTTCATTTTTATTTTGCCGATCTTCATTTATTTTGAAAATTATTTAATATATTTCTCTTTTATTTGTTTGTTTATAGTATATCTTATAATTTTGGTAGAGTGGTCATTTTGAGAAAGGCAGTAGTCATTATGAAAAAGTGGTCATTTTGATGAAGTGGACATTCTGGGAAAAGCAGTAGTCATTACGAAGATGTGGTCATTTTGATAAAGTGGTCATTTCGATAAAGTGGACTTTAAGTACTGAAGCCGTTTGTTTGGCTTCAGTACTTAAAGTCTACTTTATCAAAATGTCTACTGCCTAAAATGTCTACAGTACCAAATTGACCATAATGTCCATAATGTCTACTTTATTAATATACCCACATGTCTATAATGTCTATAATGGCAAAACAAATGAAGATCGGCAAAATAAATGAAGATCATATACACATTCCTGTTAAAAAGATAATAAAGGAGGGGAGGGAGAGGAACCCACCTCAAACCCTCGATTCGTCAATCCTAACGTAGGTACAACAGATAAGGATAACCACAGCTAATTGTAAGGGAGGAATCACGAACCAATCTCCTCAGGAAAGGAATTTTGGATTTTGGACAGGAAAATTAACTATACCCTCCAGATTGTTGATAATGAGCACTAATAACGTAGCTAATAAGTCGGCACGTGTTTCGCTTACACACGAGGCATCCTCAGGACTGCATGGCAACAAAACTATTAAGCAAACATTCCTGTTAGCTCTGCTGCTGGGGTCGATAGAACCCCTTTACCTATATCGGCAGTAAAAGTATAGGACCTTTGTCTTGTTGGGGTTAAATTGATCCAAAGCCTACTGCGACCACATTCATCAGGTGGATCGTATGCTTATCTTAAAGAAATACAAGTAATACCGCCTCATAGAGACTACACGTTGAGTTGAGGGTGAATTCGACTACTAATACAACCAAAAATAACTTCATGCATATCCTATCCATGTATAAACTGAACTGAATCAAATTTCAAGCCCATCCGTTTATCTTAAAATGAGATACAAAGTTTACCTGTCCCATATTAATAAATCAACTTAAAACAAAATAAAATGCGGGTAGTTCGGAATAAGTCCAAGTGTTTAATTTGACAAAGTGCCACCAACTTTTCACACGACAGCATATTTATCGCAATGACAAACTTGCCTGAGAGCATCCAGTAATTATGACACCGTCTCCTGGGAAAGTGTTCAGCTGTGACCCACTTCGTTAATGGCCGGGCTTGGGGGAGCAAACATGGCGGATAAACGGTAATCAAATCCACTCCAACCGGAAAACTAGAAAATTGTACATTAATTGCCCAATCAGATGAGTTCTAGCTTGATTTAATCCACGAGGGATTTTAAGATTTTTAGGTAGTTTGATTAAAATTTACTAACAATTTTTTGGTTAGAGAATCTCTTCGCCTCCACACCCGAACCACTGACGAGATTTTGATGAACTTTTGGACAAAGATGGACCAAACTTCGGGAAAGGACACATTGAACTAATACTACTACGTACTACTACGTAGTAATAAATACGTAGTAATAATTACTCAAAGAAAGGACATAGACTATTTTAGCGCAATAAAGCTTGTAGCTGCAAACTTTATTGCTTGCATTATTTCAAAAAATCTGATTAGAAGAAAGTGCAATGCTTTCGGTTCTTAGTCCTTCGTTATTTTAGCATGTTAGCGCAATTTTATTCGACTTATTCAGTCGGATTTTGCGTGAAAGAGAAATAAACATCCATCAATTTACTAAGTTTTTCAGCACTGTGGAACGAGCTTTCAACATTTTTATAACCTCGGCAGTAGGTACTAAATTGTGAATATAATGTACATAAAAGACTGCTGAGCTTTTACAACCTGTATCCATGTACAAAATAAGCTCGGATACTTTTTTAAAATATTTTTTGGATGGTCCAAAACTTTCAGGAGTAAATGGAAATATGTAGGACTATTAATACGAGTACTAATACAAAATATGCGAATGTAGATACTTCTTGCTATTACTGAGTATTATAATCTTCAAGGCTGAACTTCCGACTTTCATCAGTCTTCATTAAAATTTGTGAATACCGTGAAGATGATACGATATGTTATAAGATTCTATGTTGTAACGTTGGACCAAATATTTTCATATCGGCCATCTGTTGTGAAGTGCATACCGTAGCCTAAGATCGTTTACAATATCAGGTGCTATACACGCGCGGCCGACCCTGTAAGAACCCCATACTGTAGGCGGGAAACCCGAGGAATGGAAATCGTTCCACAATCTAAGTGGGCCCATTTTGCTATTCAGTTTCGTCTCGATAATTTTGATGATCCCCTTGGAAAGGACTTAGATATGTGTCACATTATTAGACACCAGAAGAGCAGGGTGCAGATATAATATACCCTCCGGAGCAGAATATACAAAACGCATATATAGCCAAACAAAATGGAAATAATAACAAAGAAGATGTTGTTGACGTTTTCCTTGTCGAGATACCCGATATCTTAGCGATGACTGTAACTGACAAAGCCAAGAAAAGATATAATATAATCTGCATTATACAACGAAAATAAAAATACAATGTCCACTGTAGCAGAATAAGGCAACCCCTCATTCCAATAATGTCGTTTAAGTAGATTTTGAGATAGGATACTGTATACTTTATAGCCTTTATAGATTGTTTGTTTGTTTGCATCGAATAGGCTCCGAAACTACTGGACCGATTTGAAAAATTGTTACACTGTTGGGAAGATACACTCTTTTCGGTGAACATACACTACCTGCCTGTGTGGTGCAGTCGGTAGTGATACCGCCTGCGGCGCTGGAGGTCGTGGGTTCGATTCCCACCGGAGACAAATATTTGTGTGCCCATAAATGTTTGTCTCAAGAGTCTGGGCGTTTCTATGTATAATATGTACGTATTTAAAAACTAGGTATATAAGTATTAATATCCGTGGTCTGATACCCATAACACAAGCAGGTTATTCCTAGCTTACTTTGGGATCAGATAGCGTTGTGTGAAATGTCCGTGAATATTTATTTATTATTTAACATAGGCTTTATTTTATTACCGTATTCCCACAGGAACGGGAACTACGCTGGTGAAACCGCGCGACGTCCGCTAGTGTCTTCATAAGTAGGTAAGATAGAACTCGCTGTTTGCACTAGGAAAAACTCAATCAGCTACCAATGATTCTGCCAAGGACAAAATTGAAAGTAGGTAGATTTTAACGTAATTTGAGGTCTAGTTACACATTCTCGCTAAACAACTACTAGTTAAAGGTATTCAATTCTTTACAAAAGTTTACACATGTGAAGTTCTTCGAGAAGCTGCCCGGAGCACATGGCCTTAATCGGATAGGTAGGGGCCGTGTGGTTTTGCTCGGTTGGCGTTTCGGCATGACCACATGTAATAAAAGTGTTAGTAGTACCAGTAAGTGCAAAGTACCAATTGTATTATTTATCACTCAATTACAATGAATAAGATCACACACCCCATCAGTCGTCTAGATCCCATAGCGCAACCTTTTATTAGCTTAATTTGGGTTAGCCAGGGCTTCCCAAACTGTGCGTCGCGACGCCCTGGCGCGTCGCGGCCCGGTCCTGGGGGCGTCGCGAGTTGATAGAAGCGAGTCGGATGAGCGCCGATTAACAATATTTTCCCGATAGTCGGAGCACTCGGAGCAATATGCGTGATTCACAACCTTTACAGTTGCCCATAGCAGCGAAACTTTTAACAGAAGAAGAAGAAACTATTAGCATTATCCTGTGATTATATCATAAAGCTTAAATACGGCAAGGACAAACAATTAGAATTTCCTCAGTTCGAGAAAAGTTTGCGAAAGCTCGCGAGCTCAGTTTCTAGTGCATATCGGGCCATCAGCACTGCTGCGTTATTACCAGGGGCGTCGTAACGAAATGACCAAGTCCCAAGGGCGTCGCAGTACAAGAAAGTTTGGGAAGCCCTGAGTTAGACGATGTTGTGTGAGAATGCCCAACAATATTTATTTATTTTATTTATCTCACATTAGAAATGACACCATCTGCTGACTCACCTACTCCACCAGCACCCGCGGGGGAAAAGGCAGCTATAACTTGTCCGACGAGTCATCGAGAGATGAGTCATCTCATGACAGAAAACTATGAAGTCATTGATCAAGACAACTCTCTTTCGAAGACCTAAGTACGAAGTAGATATTTTCAGGCATAGAAGTTGATATCCTATAGGGGTAATTTTCAGTAAGGACAGCCAGGAAGCAAACACATGATCTTATTTCGATCTGCAAGCGTATGTTTCGGAGTTTGCTTGTATTTAGGAATATTTTTCTCAGTGTTAGACATAAGCAGTATATCTGCGTGCGTGTGCTAGCCAAAGACTCCTATATAAACTGAGGTCTCAGGTCTCAGTTTATATAGAAGTCTTTGGTGCTAGCACGCTCCACAGAGTTCTGTGAGAAGTTTAGTTTCCGCATGGCAGTGAAAGCTCCTTACATGTTTAAATTAACTTAATTTTACATACATACATATGGTCACGCCTTTATTCCCGAAGGGGTAGGCAGAGGCATATTATATGCCCACATTTCACCTTTCTTATAATTTGTCCCACGTAATGGGTGGTGAGCCGTATTGTCGTGTTTAAATGGACAGGCGCAGGTTGTGACTGCCTGCTATTGAAATAAAGTCTTCAACTTGACTTTAACGACTGCCATTTTACTGGCAACCGGGACCAACGGCTTAACGTTCCTTCCGAAGCACGGAAACGCTCAATTAAATGACGCAAAGTGATCACATGGATGGTCACCCATCCATGGACCGGCCATAGTGAAAGTTGCTTACTGCAGTGATCGTTTACAGAACACTGAGTCCGCGGGGCCACTTAATTTTAGCTTCGTAAAAATGTCTCAAAATAATGTTTTATTTACTCCCATTATTCCTGTGTCCGCAAGTAGAAAAAAAAATGCTTAATTAACTGCTTGGGTAGCAAACAATAAACTTAATTAACGATCTGCGAGGTCCAGTCGTTAGGCACGTTTTGGGCATTACATAAATTCCTATGTCGAGGTTCAACACGTGTAATAGGGAGCTTAGATTAATATTCAGAGGTTGCATACATACATACATACATACATATAGTCACGCCTTTATCCCCGAAGGGATAGGCAGAGGCATAGCATACGCACACATTTAACCTTATAGTTTTATGTCCCACGTAATAGGTAGTGAGCCTATTGCCGTGTTGATATGGACAGGCGCATTTCGCTGCGACCCGCAATTGAAAATTTTCAAGCCGTCCATAAGAATCAGAATCAACTTGGCTTAACGATTGTCACTTTACTTACAACCGGGTTTCATTTCAAGTTTTCCTTCTCTACGCAATGGCTCTTTTTACCGGAACTGCCGAAGACAGGAGGGTAATGTTTTTGCTAAAGTGTTACTACAAGTGTGACATCCTCGGGATGTATTGGAGTGGCGACATTTTGTACTCCTGTCCGTCGCAACAAGCGACCCCGTCGCCACACGGGGCGTATTCAGAGGTTGAAACCACAGATACAGAATAAGCAGGTACAGCACAGAACATGTGCAAATAAATAAGGTCCATAGAGCAACTGCGGTAGTAGAATCATTGTCACCATCACCAGTTGCACAGCACTATAATTATTTAAAACTAGCTGTTGCCTACGACTTCGTACGCTGCGATACATGTGTGACACTTTAGATTGATATAACTTTTTTATTTGTGAACCGATTGACATGAACCACACATTAAATGTTAAGTGGAGCAAACAGCAACGCAATAAAGAAAACCGCATTGCAATCGGTTGAGCGGTTGCTGAGATTAGCGTGCACAAACGTACAGACAAACAGAAAGTTACGATTTTATTATGTTGCTTTGATTTTGATATTGATTGATTGATTGATATTGATAACCCTTAAAGAAGCAGTCTAAAATGCTGCTGTGGTATCCGAAATATGCTGGAAATTACCCTGTGTGACATTCTTGAGGATTTTCACATGTTAATAAAAACAACTCTAAAAGTCATTATAATCTATGTATTAGCCCCTCTCTATAAAAATGATTGCAGACGGGCTTATGGCGAGACTTGTGTCTGTAGTCTGTGGCTCTGTTGCATTAAATTACGACACCAGAACACGTGGATCATCTGTTTAAAGTTTGAAATAAAACAAAAATGACAACGTCAATCGGATTGAACTTTCACTTTCACGGAGGGGCTGTCGGGTGAGACCGTCTCACGGCTTCTTGTTTTAAGTACCTAGTAATAAGAATGTTTTTCAGCGGTTTCATCAAATAATTATGATTAGTCCACTCTTTGTTTCGTGTGTTCTGCAGTTGAGAAATTAGACAGGCTGCGGAAAGGAATTGAAATAAATAATCTATAATACCTATAATAAAATGATAGAAAAGTCAAAACTGTACATTGGAAATATTAAAAAAAGAATACTCGCTGGGTGTTCAACATAAGATACCGAAGCCGAAAATATAGGTAGGTAGTTAGAATTTTTTTTGTCTGTTTGTCTATTTGTCGGTTTGTCTGTTTGTCTGTTTGCTTTGCTTTGTCCGGCAGGATCTCGAAAAGTACTCAATGGATTTGATTCAAATTTTGTACAAATATTAGCTAGGGGTAGGGTCTTAAAATAGGCTATATATTATCACGCTACATATCCTAGGGGCTAAGCAGAGAGCAATGAAATATGTAAGATGGTGGATTGATTTAACCAAAAGGTAGCAGGAATATTAGTAAGAGATAGGTTTTACACACAGGCTACATATTATTACGCTACTTAGTCTAGAGGCTTGGCAGAAAAGAATTCAAATCCAAACCAAATTGGCATCATAACATAATTTTCACGCGTACGAAGTCGCGGGCAACAGCTAGTAATAAAATAAATATTCACGGACATTTCACACAACGCTATCTGATCCCAAAGTAAGCTAGGAATAACCTGATTGTGTTATGGATATCAGACCGCGGATATTAATACTTATAGGGTGGGTGCACCAGTGGCAAAGCGATTAAGCGAGAATTTGACACATTTTTACATGATGTGTCTTTGTTATTGCGACAATTATTACTAAAAACAAGGAACATACTCTTTATTTACCATAGAATCATGTAGCATATTTAATTTTACTTAGCAGCTATTAAGTTTTTTTTTATTAAAAAAATAATGCGGGATCTCCTAATGTGCCTAAGTTCGACCAGACGGCACCAGTAACAAACCAGGAATTGTGCCAATAGCAAACCAGTAAATATAACAAATGTTTTTAAGGCCTAATTACTTTTTAAAGTTTATTAAGCTTTCGTACTTAGTAATTAACACATGTTAATCAGTCTACAAGTTACGTATAGGGTATATGTAAATGTTTATTTAATTTTATCACTACCTAATTAATTAGTTAGAGATTCATGTGACTGGTGTTATTGTTTGTTATAATAAAATACTCATAAAATTTCAATTACTTAAAAAATAAAATGTTAAGGTTCTAAACCAATAACTAGGCAATGCATGTTAAAGTTTTGGCTGAACTTATCAATTTTAGGAAGTAAGTAGGCATTTCATTACTCCCTAGCCTATGATTAAGATTAATATCTCTGACACAACTGTTATTAACTTCTTTGAATAAAATAGAATAAAAATGAATTATCATCAGTTAAAATATTAAAGTTCTAAATCAATTCTTAATTAGGTTTAAAATATACATATTCCTGACACAACTGCTAGTAGGTAACTGCGCTACTATCAGTTAAAATCCTACATCTACATTTTAGTATTTTTGTGTGAATGTTTGTAATGAATAAAATCAAAAAGTTCTGCGCCGATTTAAAAAAATATTTCACCTTTAGAAAGCTATATTCACCCTGAGTAACATCGGCTATATTTTATTCCCATATTCCCACGGGAACGGGAGCTGCGTGGGTTAAACCGCGTGACGTCCGCTAGTATATTATAAATGTGAAAGTCTGTGAAGATGTTTGAATGTTTGTTACTCAATCACGCTCTGGCTGGACGGACCGGCCTGAAATTTGGACAGGGATAGATTAGTGTTGATTAACAAATAAGCTACCTTTTATGCCGGGAACATGTTCCCCTGGAAGCGGGAACGGGAACTAAATTACAAACGGGCGAAGTCGCGAGCATCAGCTAAATCAATTTTAAATTATTAAGATTAGGGTCCCTATCACAACTAGCTTTATTTTATTTACTAGCTGTTGCCCGCGACTTCGTAAGCGTGAAAATTATGTTATAATGACAATTTGATAGCTCTCTGCTTAGCCGCTAGGATATGTAGCGTGATAATATATAGCCTATTTGAAGACCCTACCCCTAGTTAATATTTGTGCAAAATTTGAACCAAATCCATTGAGTACTTTTCGAGATCCTTCCAGACAAAGCAAAGCAAACGGACAAACAGACAAACCGACAGACAATTTTTTTCTAACTACATTTTCGGCTTCGGTATCCTATTAAGAGCACCCGGCGAGTATTTTTTTTAAATATATCCAATGTACAGTTTTGACTTTTCTATCATTTTATTATAATGTATAGATGACGGCCGTATTATATTCTAAATGTGTCTCTAATTTCTGCACCTTTGCGTATATCGTCTATAACTTTTCAAGACATCTTCCTCCTTATACTTACTTGAATAATATTCTTTTCTTTTTTTAATATTTTTTTATTAGTATAAACCAGTGGTCTGCAACTGGAAATGTATCAAAAAGTTTAATTACCAGTTGCAGACCAACTGGTATGCAACTGGAAAATTGTTCATTTTGTGTTCCAGTAGTTAACCATTGAATATTAAAGCTGTATTTTAACATTTTTTGATAAAATAAAACGTAATATTATTGCTATGTGTATCAAACAGTAAGGCAAATTCGGAAATAAATTACAATAATTGATTAAAACAAAGACACAGAAAGCGGTTTACCACTGTTGACCGAAATTCATTTGATCATTTGACGTGTGACCGAATAAACATTAAGCCATTCTACTAGTGATCGAATGAACAATTGACCAAAAGAGTTTTTATCGAACTAACATTTGGTATTTTTACTACTGATCGAATGAACGTTTGGCCGAAAAACAGTTGACTAAAGAATATTTTAACAAGGGCTGAATCAAAATGGCTAGGTTAGGTTAGGTTAGAACTGCGACCATAACGCACGAGCCGAGCGAGCGAAGCGAGCGTGCCGCGGCAGCGGCCGGCGAGTGCCAGAACCGAATTCTACTTATTTCGCTTTTATTCGTTAAAATATTCTTTAGTCAACTGTTTTTCGACCAAACGTTCAATCGACCAGTAGTAAAAATACCAAATGTCTGTTCGATAAAAACTCTATTGGTCAATTGTTCATTCGATCAGTAGTAGAATGGCCTAATGTTTTTTCGGTCACACGTCAAATGATCAAATGAATTTCGGTCACCAGTGGTAAACCCCACAGAAAGATGTTAAAACTTGCCGCAGTACGCGTAGCTTACTATTATGGCCGCCGGCAGCGAAATTAACGATTGTCGTTCTAGATTATCTGTTTTCACTGAAGTAGGTGGCGTGTGTATGGCTTTTAACGGTGATTATATGATTGGTAGGAATAAGACATGCCTACCAATCGCAAAAAAAATGGCGGGATATTTAACAGGAGCTTAACATTTCTATTTAAAGTTTGAAATGGTGTGCCACTGGTTCCTGGTGTGGCACTGGTGCACCCACCCTATATACCTACTTTTAAATACATACATATTATACATAGAAACACCCAGACTCTTGAGACAAACATTTATGGGTCACACAAATATTTGTCTCCGGTGGGAATCGAACCCACGACCTCCAGCGCCGCAGGCGGTATCAATACCGACTGCGCCATAGAGGCAGTCAAAATGATTCATACTAATCATTCTAATATCGTGAAAATGAAATAATTATCATGACAATTTGAACAGCACCTTTATCGAAATCGGTTCAACAGTTAAGCATCGAAAACAGCTATACAGTATGCTTTTATCAGACGCCAAGCAGGTCAAGGACGGTTGCGTTTTTATGTAAACAGTACATTGAATTAACAAAAATATGTGAGCATATTATAATTACATATTAAATTGCAATAATGATATTAATTACATCCTTACTAATACATATAATAAATGCGAAAACTACCTACGTTTGTTGGTAAATTGTTACCGCCTAAAGTGTTGAATCAATTTACGTGAGTCAGATGCTGATGGTAGATTGGACACAGGTAGTTAGTTGAAAATTATTTAGTAACGACTAGCGAACATAATTTCACCCGCGTAGCTCCCTTTCCCGTGGGAATATGGGGAAAAAATATAGCCTACTAGCTGTTCCCCGCGGCTACGATCGCGTTGAAGTCGTTATCGCGTAATTTCATAACCGTCGTTTTGCGCAGTCGGTTAAAAAGTAGCCTATGGTCTTTCCCAGGGCTTCGAACTATCTCTATACCAAATTTCATCTCAATCGCTCCAGCCGTTTGTTATGATGTAGATTACAAGTAGATTTTAAACTGAAATTATTTCCTTCCGAATTTTAAATTAAAAATTTGGCAACCCACCTCATGCGATGCATCTTCCATATTTCCGCAACAACTTGCAATTGCAATGAACTCGAATTTACAAACATTGCTAACAAAAAGAATTCGTCTAATAGGTAATTAGACACAGACGTTCTACATTGATACGATTTGATTTATATTTAGACTAGCGCACCGCACGCGGTTTTACCCGCGTTGTTCTAGTCCCCGTAGGAATACGGAAATAAACTAAAGCCTGTGTCACCCAGGGACAGGGTAGCTTCCCAACAGTGAAAGAATTTTTCAAATCGGTTCAGTAGTTTAGGAGCCTATTCAATGTACACAACTGAACAAATCTTTTGCTCTATATATAATACTAGCGGACGTCACGCGGTTTCACCCGCGTAGTTCCCGTTCCCGTGGGAATATGGGAATAAAATATAGCCTTTGTTCACCGCGAAGAGTGTAGCTTCCCAATAGTGAAAGAATTTTTTAAATCGGTCCAGCAGTTCCGGAGCCTATTCGTTACAAACAAACAAAAAAACAAATCCTTCCTCTTTATAATCTTAATATAAAATCTCCTGTCCCAATGTTTGTCCGCGATGGACTCCTAAACTACTTAACCGATTTTAAGCAAATTTGCACACCGTGTGCAGTTAGTTTGATACAACTTGAGTGATAGGATAGTTTTTTTTTTGTGAAAAGCCTACATGGCTATGGCCGGGAGTACCGGGTTAGAAAAAGCTTAGCCACAGCAACGCGAGGCCTGGCCATCTAGTATTAGTATAACAGATAAAGCACTTATTACCACATTATCATCTAAATAGCAATTGTACGAGTATTTCCCTTAACAAACGAAGTATGACGGACAACAAACATTACCGGCGGTGACCACACCCGACTACAAAACGATTGCGATCAGCTGTCCTTACGTAAAGCATATATATAAATATAGGTGTAACAGACGGTTGTGGCAAAATGTGTAATGTCTTACACAAACTAACGGCCTTCCACCTTTACATCCGCAGTCCCGCACAGGTTGTTGACAGAGAAAAGATTGTTTTCTTGGACTACGTTGCAGAAACCAATTCCTTTCAAAAAGCGCAGTAAGTCCGCAAGAGATTATGTGGACGAGTAAATGACTGATAAGTTCCTGCGGAACCATGACTCACAATCATTATACTTTGTTTTTGTTTTTGTTTATGTGACGGAAAATCCTCATGGATGTTATGCCGGAGTCCTACTGACTAAAAACCTCACGTAACGCCCAACAGCCTATGGTTGGGAGCCCCGGGTAAGCCCTCGGAAGGATGTCCCAGGAAGATCAATATTCTTTGGTATAGAACGATAGATATTTAAAAAAAAAAGGAAATTTTGATGCGACCGTCCCGTCCCATAAACGTACCTTTACTACACTACAAGTAAAGGTTTAGTAACACTATCAGTTGAGTTTCACTAAACTTTGAAGGGATTAATTTTTCCCTTCAAGGCTTTTCATTGTTCAAGTCGTCGCGCATCTACCGATTGGGAGCCACTCTCACAGTCCGTAAGACTTCTGACAGTGGTCCTCAAGTTGGCAGCCCCGTGATGAGCCTCTTCACGCTCCGCTTGAAAAACCCGGGATTGTAAGGTCATAGTAAAAATAAAATAAGACGCGGGAAACACGTGTGCGGGCAGGTTGTTCCAGGTTTTTATAGTTCGACAGAGGAACGATCTTTTGAAACGCTCAGTTCTAGCGAAGATTCTCTCCACTGTGTATGAGTGGCATCTCTGTCCGGCACGCGTTGTTCGGGATCGGAAAGAGGAGGGTTATGAAGTACTCCTTGTACTGTGGCACAGGGACGTAACATTGGGACCACAAGTAACGAACAGTGACACTAGCTAGTTGGGTAACATCGGTAATGCTAATAACTATCATAATAATAACACTAGCAAGTTACGTAAGCGACATGAAACAGTTGTCAAGTAACATGTTCGGTATCAGGCGATCGCAACGATATCGCAATGATCTGCTCTCATAAGCAACGGGCCCAGCAGAGACAATCATCGAGATATGTATGGAGGAATCAACCTTCACTTTGCGAAGGTCATACTAATTACTGACCAGAATCATACGATTATTATTTTATATTCAGCAGACACTCTCATAAACTGACTGAGTGTTCCAAATTTCTATGATTCTACAAAGAAAAGATCTTTTGAATTACTTGGCTTGGCGAAGATTCTCTTCCCTGAATGAGGGTGACATTTCTGCCGTCACGCTTTGTATGGTATAGAAAAGAGGAAGGGAAGCCCTTGAAAGGATAATCCCCCCCCCCCCAGGCTTTAGACAAAGTAGGTATTCCTAACAACAACAAATGATCAAAAAATTATTTGCAAAATCTTGTGTTATGAACAGTGCAATTTAATAAAATAGAATTGAAACATTCTTACAATCCGACGAAACGATACAGTTTGTATTTGTGAAAGAAGAATTTCAAGGTCATCTGTCGATTGCATAATTCGCTCAAATGCTCAAAGCGTGAGCCGGCAACATTCTCATGCATTTAGCAAGATTCGATAAAGAGATTCTGGACGACCTGTAGTTTATTGCATAAACATTTGCCAATAGTAATAATTGAATTCAGTTACAAAAAAAATGGTTCCATCTTTGATAACTACTTTATTTTACGTGACGGTATATCCATCACGGATGCTATATCCCGGACTCCGACCGACTAAAAAAACCTCACGTAATGCCTAACAGCCTATGGTTGGGGGCCCCGGGTAAGCCCTCGGAAGGATGTCACAGGACTCCCCACGGCTATCCCTGCGGCCTCGCCTAGTAGGTCGTTCATAATATACGATAGTACCTTTTTTTACGGGTGGAAATCCTCAAGGGTGTCTTCTAGGACCCCTACCGACTAAAACCACACGATGCCCTTCCATCTGCCTACGGCCAGGAGTCTCTGGTACCTACGCCCTTGGAGGACAACCCCAAGGCCCCTTTACAGACTTTGTCAGTCGTTGCGGTCTCACCCGAGGGCTTGAGTTTTATTCCACTTGGTTGAGTTCGGGTGATAACCCGCTTCTGTTTTTATGATAGTACCGTATATTTCTGCGCTCATGCAGAGTTCCATTTCCATATGACATGACAAAATGACCTCTGCTTGTTGATAAACTAGAAAGTTCGGAGACTAAGGGACCCCTATCATTACTCAATCACCGAATAGACATGAGCTGCTAGCGGTAATCACGGTTTTGCACACAGCTGCAACTAGGCTGTGCAGATCAGATACTGATATTCATCAAGATTGAATTACTGGCAGTAGTTTTGCAACAGCTACCAAGGCCTTTCAATAAACTATTTCACCAGTAAAGGAATTCGCGGTACTAGGATGAAAGTGTCTTTAGCTGCCTCAAAACAGATTTTATTGTTGACGCGGGGGGAGGGGATGCAGTTGAACACCATCATCGAAGTCGCGGGAACGGTGTTTGGGACTCCCGACCCCGAACAGGGACTGTCCTACCCACTAAACCCGAGGTGTCCCTCCTCACCCTATAGCCGGGCCGAAGGATATCCAAAGATTATTTACGTCGAACCGGCCGGGGGCGCCCCACTCGTCCGGGGCTCTCCTCGGGGGAGCAAGATGGGTGGCTCATAACCTGTTTTTTTTTACACATATACATACATATGGCCTTTATCCCCGAAGGGATAGGCAGAGGCATATTATATGCCCGCATTTCACCTTTTTTAGAATTTGTCCTACGTAATAGGTGGTGAGCCTATTGTCGTGTTGATATGGACAGGTGCGGGTTGTGACTGCCTGCTGTTGAAATTTTTCAAGCCGCCTAAAAAGGCCTTCAATTTGGCTCAACGACTGCCATTTTACTGGCAACCGGGACCCACGGCTTTTTACACACACACACACACACACCAAAGTGGTCGAAAGTGGTCACCGTAGCCTATGTATGTTTGCAACACCAGAGCACAAATTAGAGATAGTACAAATAAAAATCTCATGTATGTACTTTGTTTTTACACCTACCCTCTGCTACACACACTCGCGCACCTATCAGTACCAAAGAATGAGTTGTCTATGTGTGCGTAGTGTGTGTAAATGAGTTGTCTATGTGTGCGTAGTGTGTGTAAATGAGTTGTCTATGTGTGCGTGTGTAAATGAGTTGTCTATGTGTGCGTAGCCTCAGCTAATTTAGTATGTTAGGTTTCCATCTGTACTATCATAGTAGAATGTACTATCTCTAATTTGTGACCAGAGGAACTACTCTCGGCGCTAGTTCTACCACGTGTATTCTTAGACCGTACGCACACGGCATTGAAATGATTGTTTTTTTTTATGATTAGGTATTTTGTTTTGAACTGATAAGTAAACCTGATAGATAACATAATATTTTTAAACAGTTATCAATGAAATTGTATCTATGTATATTGTTTATTGATAAACTTAATGTGCGGGCGACAATTTGGCACCAAGAATACCAACGTATGTTGCCTGGTTGCCTAACTAGATTGTTCAAATTCCTATTAAAGTAGTGAAATTCCAAATAGCAAAATCCAGAACACAAGCTCCTTTGTACTGCAAAACCGTTTTAATACCGCAAAGTCTCTGTCAGGAGTCTTGGGGTTAGCCCGTCGAGGGTCTAGACTCCCGGCCGTAAGTCGATGAATAGGCTCCGTGTGGTTTATAGTCGGTAGGAGTCCGGCATAGAATCGGTGAGAACTTCCACGGTGGCATTCAGTGGTGTCCATGGATTGGATCTCAGTGATAAACTTTCTATTGCATCCAATGCGTTTATTCTGGAATCCGGTGTCTGTTTTCATTATTTTGGAGAACAACTGAACAGATTTCGATCTGCAGTTGACCTTGTCTGTCGGTCTGCAGTTGAGCCATGGAGTTTTATCAATTGTTCAACTGATAGTTTAAACATCCTTCTTAGAATTAGTTAGAACTAGAGCACGATGGCACTGGAAATTACTGCGTCAACAGTTTAATATTTTCTGGAGTGAAGACCGCGACTTGGCAAATTTAGTGTACGACTTAGTCCTGTCGCAGTCTCCTGCATAACGAACAGTGACACTTGCTAGTTGAGTAATGTTGGTAATGACTAACATAACTCTAATGTTGGTAAAGACTATCTGGAGGATGAACGTCCTATAGCATGTTCACCTTCCAGACCGACCGACCGACGACCTAGAAAATGCTGCAGGCAGAAACCAAAAGCAGGCACAGAAGATGTTTGGGGGAGGCCTACGTCCAGCAGTGGACTGCTATAGGCTAATTTGATTGATTGATTGTGTCAACAAACACGTCCATGAATTACTACAATTTCTGAAAAGGGTAAGTAGGTAAGTACCAAGTTTCGGCCTCACGTTAGCTTAGCTTTTCGTCTAAACTAAACCATTCACACCAATAGTTATCCAAATTCAATAGATTAATGCATCCTTGTCTAAAATCCATACCGCTATTTACTGACAGAAATCTTCGTACACATTTCATCCTTGAATGCTACACAGATTACATACACGCTAGCAGTACCTACATGCCTACGTCACACAATTACGTTGCTAACTCGTAAATATATATCTGTATTAAACAACAACCCTGAGAATTTACTAGTATTGTGTGGTAAAACCTGAAGCGAGTTTGATTTCTGGTAAAATGTAATCTATTTTTGCCTTTTTCGTATCGGCAATGGCCTTCTACCAAGTCATTCCACTCAAAGCAACGACTGAAAATGTATATAGGTACATGGTGATTTTACGAATACAGACGAAATAGGGAACCAAGTAATGGGCGTCACAGTTGACCTCTATAATATAGACTTGATACCGACGATGAAATACTCCACGCACTTGGTTTTCGGAACCCTTTAGTCGCATTATGTCCAATTCGCAAAATGTCCAGCAGGCTCAAATTGTCCAATTCTCACAACGTCCAATTCGCAAATTGTCCAATTCGCACAACGACCAATTCGCAAATTGCCAATTCTCACAACGTCCAATTCTCACAATGTCCAATTCGCAATTGGTCCAGTTCGTAAAATAAGAGTAGTGCTTGATTACGGAAGGCGTTTTTGACAACCTTCTGCTAGGCGAGATTTAGCTCGAAGTAAAAATGTCCTTTTCTCGAAATGTCCTTTCTCATAATGTCCTTTCTCAAAATATGTGCAATACAGGATTAACACCGAACAATCCGACTTGGATAGAAGGCTAAGACGGGAGCGGAGCGGAGCTCCCGCATTAGCCTTCGTGGTTATTTCGCGACTCAGCGGTCCGCAATGCGGTGTACATGGAACTTTGTTTCTATTTTACTTGTTTTGGAGCAAATCCCACATAATACTCACACTTTTAGGGAGAAAAGAAGTATTTACAATAAACATTTTACAAAAAAAAGGACTGTGGTCGTTTACAAAACGTGCTGTACGTACATCGACGTTTCAGCACATTTTTATTTGGCAAAAATGTCGCGTTTATTTCATAAAAAATTTGCAAGTCAAGCTTTCTCGTATAATAGTAGGGATTAAAGATAATAAAGTATTAAGCTTGTTACGTGTACTTGTTATATAAAACGCGTTGGTAAAGAAATATGGTAAATAATCAAGTTTGCAGTGCTATCAGTACTGATACGAACAGATTGATACAATTTGTGACAAATGTATGCAATCAGTTACGTAATAGACCTAAAAAACAGAGGTATTTATCACCTAAATCCATATTAATCCTTCTATATATGAGGTATTGCGATTTTAGTGCATAAAATAAATAAATGCGGATTTTTACGGCTGATAAGAGTTACCTACTTTAGTAGTAACGGTAGAAACACGAGATTCAAAGATATGTAGTCCCTAAGCAGTTTTATAAATCCTCATCAATTGAAATCCTAATGGATGCTATTCATGCTATTATAATAATATAATACCTACCTATTTTTTTTATTTAAGGCCGGATTCGACCAAACTTGGAATAAGACTATACTGCAGAATAACTTGTACCTCTTCTAAAAGTAAAGTGACTTTCCTTTTTACCAACAAATAATAAGCATAACGTAGCTATGGTAACCATACAAAATAGAGTACTTCAGTATAGGACATGGGTTACCACAGTTACGTTGTGCTTGATAGTTGTTGGTAGTGACTTCACTTTCACTTTACTTTTAGTATAAGTACGAGCTTTTCTCTAGTATAGCCTTACTCCAATGTTGGTCGAATCCAGCCTCAATAGTTTAATCCTCATAAAAACTAATCATAAAATAGATAGATTATAGGTCTTTATAACAATACTAGAGGGCCAGGCCATGCGTTGCTGTGGCTAAGATTTTTGTAACCCGCTACTTCCGGTCGTAGATTGGGCTTTCCAAAAAAAAACTATCCCATCTCTTAAGGTGGATCAAACTGCACACGGTGTGCAAATTTCATCAAAATCGGTTCAATAGTTTAGGAGTCCATCGCAGACAAACATCGTGACAGGAGATTTATATACAGGTGAATTTTTCAAAAGGGATTGGATGGCCAAATCCGAAACTATAAGGAATAGCTAAAAATGCTCAAAGGAGTCACACGCCCGATTTTGATAAAACTTAAAACCTCATCATTAGATTTTTGAAAAACCAATAATCCTAGCTAGGAATCGAACCCATTGATTATGAAAAAAAAAACACACCCTATATTATTACACCATACGTTAGTGTTGCTATTAAAGATCTTATTCTGGGAAGTAATGACATACGGCAAACTAAAGGAAAGTGCTCATCTTTAACAAAATACAATTTATTTTTCTAACGTGAACTGATTAGTTGTTCAAAATGTTTTCAATACATAGCTGGATTCGAGACCTCAAGGATCATACTGCATCCAATATTATTGATTCCGTTTAGAATATTCTCCAAAGAATCATTCTGAGCATGATTTAAAACACGAAATAGTAACGATTTATTCTGGGAATTTGAACGAAACAAATTATGATACAAAATTTAGGTAGGGTGGGTGCACCAGTGGCAAAGCGATTAAGCGAGAATTTGACACATTTTTACATGGTGTGTCTTTGTTATTGCGACAATTATTGCTAAAAGCAAGAAACATACTCTTTATTTACCATAGAATCATGTAGCATATTTTATTTTACTTAGCAGCTATTAAGTTTTTTTTTATTAAAAAAATAATGCGGGATCTCCTAATGTGCCTAAGTTCGACCAGACGGCACCAGTAACAAACCAGGCATTGTGCCAATAACAAACCAGTAAATATAACAAATGTTTTTAAGGCATAATTACTTTTTAAAGTTTATTAAGCTTTCGTACTTAGTAATTAACACATGTTAATCAGTCTACAAGTTACGTATAGGGTATATGTAAATGTTTATTTAATTTTATCACTACCTGAATAATTAATTAGAGATCCATGTGACTAGTGTTATTGTTTGTTATAATAAAATACTCATAAATATTTCAATTACTTAAAAAATAAAATTTTAAGGTTCTAAACCAATAACTAGGCAATGCACGTTAAAGTTTTGGCTAAACTTATCAATTTTAGGAAGTAAGTAGGCATTTCATTACTCCCTAGCCTATTATTAAGATTAATATCTCTGACACAACTGTTATTATACTTATTTTAACTTCTTTGAATAAAATAGAATAAAAATTAATTATCATCAGTTAAAATATTAAAGTTCTAAATCAATTCTTAATTAGGATTAAAATATACATATTCCTGACACAACTGCCAGTAGGTAACTGCTACTATCAGTTAAAATCCTAGATCTACATTTTAGTATTTTTGTGTGAATGTTTGTAATGAATAAACTCAAAAAGTTCTGCGCCGATTTAAAAAATTATTTCATCTTTAGAAAGCTATATTCACCCTGAGTAACATCGGCTATATTTTATTCCCACATTCCCACGGGAACGGGCGCTGCGTGGGTTAAACCGCGTGACGTCCGCTAGTATATTATAAATGTGAAAGTCTGTGAAGATGTTTGAATGTTTGTTACTCAATCACGCTCTGGCTGGACGGACCGGCCTGAAATTTGGACAGGGATAGATTAGTGTTGATTAACAAATAAGCTACCTCTTATGCCGGGAACATGTTCCCCTGGAAGCGGGAACGGGAACTAAATTACAAACGGGCGAAGTCGCGAGCATCAGCTCAATCAATTTTCAATTATTAAGATTAGGGTCCCTATCACAACTAGCTTTATTTTATTTACTAGCTGTTGCCCGCAACTTCGTACGCGTGAAAATTATGTTATAATGACAATTTGATAGCTCTCTGCTTAGCCCCTAGGATATGTAGCGTGATAATATATTTGCCCCTAGGATATGTAGCGTGATAGCCTATTTGAAGACCCTACCCCTAGTTAATATTTGTGCAAAATTTGAACCAAATCCATTGAGTACTTTTCGGGATCCTTCCGGACAAAGCAAAGCAAACAGAACAGACAAACAGACAAACCGACAGACAATTGTTTTCTAACTACATTTTCGGCTTCGGTATCCTATTTAGAGCACCCGGCGAGATTTTTTTTAATATATCCAATGTACAGTTTTGACTTTTCTATCATTTTATTATATGTAGTATAGATGACAGCCGTATTATATTCTAACTGTGTTTCTAATTTCTGCCCCTTTGCATATATCGTCTATAACTTTTCAAGACATCTTCCTCCTTATACTTACTTGAATAATATCCTTTTCAGTGGCTAATAATCTAATTAATTGTATAAATTTTATTAGTATAAACCAGTGGTCTGCAACTGGAAATGTATCAAAAAGTTTAATTACCAGTTGCAGACCAACTGGTATGCAACTGGAAAATTATTCATTTTGTGTTCCAGTAGTTAACCATTGAATATTAAAGCTGTATTTTAGCATTTTTTGATAAAATAAAACGTAATATTATTGCTATGTGTATCAAACAGTAAGGCAAATTCGGAAATAAATTACAATAATTGATTAAAACAAAGACACAGAAAGATGTTAAAACTTGCCGCAGTACGCGTAGCTTACTATTATGGCCGCCGGCAGCGAAATTAACGATTGTCATTCTAGATTATCGGTTTTAACTGAAGTAGGTGGCGTGTGTATAGCTTTTAACGGTGATTATATGATTGGTAGGAATAAGACAAGCCTACCAATCGCAAAAAAAATGGCGGGATATTAAACAGAAGCTTAACATTTCTATTTAAAGTTTGAAATGGTGTGCCACTGGTTCCTGGTGTGGCACTGGTGCACCCACCCTACATAAAATATAAATTCTATTAAAATTCCAAACTTTCCCTAAATTTGCCGTATATCATTACTTCCCAGAATTTAATTTTGATCAGTGACACTATCGTATGGCGTAATAATAAGTGTGTTTTTTTTTTCAAAATCAATGGGTTCGGTTCTCAGCTAGGATTACTGGTTTTTCAAAAATATAATGATGAGGTTTTAAGTTTTATCAAAATCGGGCTCGTGACTCCTTTGAGCATTTTTAGCTATTCCTTAGTGCTCGTTTAAGGAGACGCGGCGCTTCGAGCGGCGCGGCCCGCCAGAAACACAAACATATGGAAATGTTCAGAGCGTTCAAGGAGAAGCGTTTTTGTAGGCGTTTGTTTGAGTTGTAGCTGCCCCAGCGGCGAGTGTCGTCGCGTCGGACGCGGCAAATGAAGCGACAGGTGACGCCGCGGAGGACGCAGCGGGTAAACCAGCGAGTCTCGCAATGGAGGAACGCGGCGAATGAAGCTGCGGGTGACGCCGCAAAGGCCGCGCCAAGGAAGGGGTGGGAGAGGTGCGGGGTATGCGTTAGGAATGTCGGGCAATTAAGTTCCTAGAAAATATCGATATTTAAATAAAAATATTTTTCAAAATAAAATATCGATATTTTATTAAAAAAATGTAATCGATGTTTATAACCCTCTGGAGCAGAACGTCATGAAAGCAAAATGTCATGTACGCAAAATAAACGATACATCGATATTTATGAAAGATATACAGGGTGTCCCACGGCTATGCCACATGGAGGAAAAGTACCTTAAATATTGTAGATGGAACATTTTACTGAAAGAAGACATTATTTTAATTTAAACAACAATTTAATCTATATTCATAGATTTTTAAAAAATTACATGGTTGAGCCGGGAATCGAACCCGCTACACGAGAAAAAATAATCATTCCGTAGGTTTATCATACCGATCGAAAGGCTTCATCATAAGGATTATTTTTTGCTAAGTAACATAGTGTCAAAAATAAAAGGAAGAGCATGTATTTTAACATTTGATGTGAAACTTTGTTCACAAAAATGAAAAGCTGGCATCGCCGGTGATCTCAATGAAGACTTTCGTTCCTGGATCGGGACAAATACGATGGCCGCCGAGATCCACAGATCTAACAACGTTAGATTTTTTTATGGGGTTATGTCATGTAATTTTTTTTATACCACTAAGGTGGCAGACAAGCATACGACCCACCAGAAGGTCACCGCAGCCTACATTAAATGTAGTTTACAAGAAATGCAAATGTCCACGAGCTACAAACAGAACTTATTAGATAAATATCCACCACACCAAGATCAAAAGATCGACAAGGAGTAAAATAAAAAAAAATGTGCGACTTTGTATTCAACAGTTTGGGACTTTTGCATTAAAAATGTTAAAATTTATGGTCTTCCGTTTATTTCTGACACTATGTTACTTAGCAAAAAATAATCCTTATGATGAAGCCTTTCGATTGGTATGATTAACCTAAGGGGTGATTATTTTTTCTCGTGTAGCGGGTTCGATTCCCGGCTCAACCATGTAATTATTTAAAAATCTATGAATGCAGTTTAAGTAGTTTTTTTAATTAAAATAATGTCTTCTTTCAGTAAAATGTTCCATCTACAATGTTTAAGGTACTTTTCCTCCATGTAGCATAGCCATATCTCCGTTGTACAGACACGACCACTTCACATTTTTTTAATACGAGTAGTACATGTAGATGGAAAACACCCAAACTTGGAAAAATATTATTTTTTTCGATCGGCCGATTGGTTTGAACCCCAGATCAGACTCGGGAATCAAACCCAAGACCTCAGTGTGGCAGTCGCATGCACTTTCACTCCGCCACCGCGGCGGTGGCAGCCAAGTGTTAACTTTATATTTTACATTTTAATAGTTTTGGTAATTCAAATTAGATAGCCAAAATCAATCAAATCTGGACGTAGGCTTCTCCAAATTTACACCACAATAAATCCCTCCGAAGCAGAACCCTCCGAATCAATACATATAATAAAATCGTAACAGGTCGCTGTCTGTACATGGGTGATAAATAAGAAAAAATATTATAGGGGAGCTTTATGAACGTAATACAACCCAAAACAATGATTCCATTTTTTTATGATTTTATGATATTTTTGGTTACAATATCGTTACTAAAATATCGATATTTATAAACGATATATTGATATTTTTGAAATATCGATATACATAATCATTATCATTTATAAATAAAGTTTACATCCCTAGCGTCGCAGCGGGTGTCGCAGCGGGTGAAGCAGCGGGTGACGCAGCGGGTGTCGCTGCGTACCACGCGGCGGATGCAGCCTCGAGGGAAGCCACGGCGCACGCGTCGCTCGACGCCCCGCGTATCCTTAAACGAGCTCCTACACTTCTATATGTTTGAGTTTGCGCGTGACGCTACGCGGGCCGCTCCACGCGCCGCTTCACGCGCCGCCTGACTATAAACGGTCAATTCGCTTTACGCGCCGCTGCAAGCCACGCCGTACGCGACGCTTGACGCCCCGCGTCTCCTTAAACGAGCCCTTATAGTTTCGGATTTGGCCATCCAAGCCCTTTTCAAAAATTCAAAAGAAAAAATCTAGCCGTAATATCTTAATATACAGGATATTAAGATATTACGGCTAGATTTTTTCTTAAAACCCCTCATATTTTATAACCATAGGTAATTATAATGTATTAGAATCGTACGCTGCAATCCGTCGAATTGCCTTAGGATATATGTCAATGTCGATTACGGAAGCCTTAAAGTTACACAACACGAGAAATTGGGGTGGATAGGAGGCACCATCCTTTCGTTTCGAGGCGAATACAGTCTTAACGCTCGATGACCCGGCTAGTTTACAATCTGTTAGTTGGCAAGTTTAAAAGCCAGCGAGTGATTTACAATGGAATAGCCAAACTCGATGACATCGAGCGAGTTTACAAGCTGGTCGCGAAGTCGCTGGCTTCTAGGTAGTAAACACGCTCCGAGTCATCAACAACATTAAACCTCGTTGAGAAAAGTGGATATTCTGCCTACAATCAGTTCCTTCTTGCTCACACTAGTATTTTTTATTCTCGTCAAATGCAATACACGGAAATAAAACTAAGGAATTCAAGTTATTAAATAAAAGGAAAAGAAAAATCTATGTCCTAAAATGAGAAACGATTTAATAGATTTTTTTATGGCTGGCTCAATTTCAACGCACAGCCCAAACCACTGGACGGATCGGGCTGAAATTTGGCATGTAAAATACGGGAAGCGGAAACGGGAACAAATTTTACGCGGGTGAAGCTGCGGGCGTCAGCTAGTTTGTAATAAGGTACCTACTTAATAATTTTCTTTCAATCCTGCTCGTAAATTTCAATACATATTAGATACCTACGTAAAGTTATAACTTAGCTAGCATCCCTTTTTAAGAAGATTGAAGTACCGACCTGCTGATATTTTCCAGATTTTGTGTTTCAGTTGCTGCTATGAGTTATGACAACAAATACTTAAAATCAGAAAAAGGGGGAATTAATGTGGAGCCCATTTTTTTAACGTGAGGGAAAATCTATCATGCATGCCATGCCGGACTCCTACCAGCTAAAAAACCTCACGTAACGGGCGTTATCAGCCTATGGTTGGGAGCACCGGGTAAGCCCTCGGAATGATGTCCCAGGACTCCCAACAGACCTACGGCCACCACTGCAGCCTCGCCCTGGGAGCGGTTCGGGTGCTATCCAGCGTCTTTGGGGGGGTTCCGGGTGTGATCCCGCTTCTAAGGGAGGGCGTGCGTGAATCCCTCACGTCACGCTGCCGTCATGGGGCTGCTTCTGTGAGTACCCGATGGATGGAGGCCGATAGTCTTCGGCGAAGACACTTCGGCGACGCCCAAGCCGTTGACTGCGGAACTCGAATGTCTCCACGGTTTCCTGGTGAAGCAGGGACCGCTGGACGTCGATTTCTCGAGACGCAGGCCTTTGGCCCCGCTCCAGCGCCCCCTTGCGCCATCTAAACATTGACGCAAGGCTCTCGCTTCTAGGTCCCATGGAGAGGTCCCGGCTAGGAGACATGCCGCCTCACCGTAGATCGTGCGATATCCCCTTATCACCCTGACAGCCATCGCCCTCTGCGGGCTCAGCAACTAGCCACATTGCTGGCCGTCAGGGTCAGGGTCTCCGCCCATACGGGGGTCCCGTATAGGGCTCAGGGCCATACTTGGCACGATCCCCAGGTATAGTCTCATGTAGGGAGCGTTGGGTCCCCTGAGGGGACCAAACTTCGGAAGTGACGTCTGAAGTTCCACCGGCCATCGAATACGAGCCCCAGATACTTCATCGAGGGCTCGATGCCGATGCTAACGCCCCCTACCTGTAAGCTAGATCCCGCAGGTGGCCCCATCCGAGGTCCGTGGAAGCAAAGAGTTTCGGATTTGTGAAGGGCGACCTCGAGACCCAGCCGCCGAATCCGACCCACGACCTGAGCAACCCCTGCCGTGGCCTTTAGTGCTGCGTCACGGTACGCTGACACACGTTACGCCGACCCCTCTGAGCAACGGACGACGCAGCACCCAAATGGGGGTCCCATACAACAAACGTAATTTTTTGCCGCTTTTTGGTACGGAACCCTCTGTGCGCGAGTCCGACTCGCACTTGGCCGGTTTTTTTTTTCAATGAACTATTGTCAAATTTGAGCGGTCAATTACGGGTCTCTAATTAATATGCATTTCTTAATACATTTCGTAATACCCAACAAATTGTTTTGATGTCTTGGAATTGTTATTTTATAAGTGAAAGGACAGCTTCGGGCTACAGTGAAAGCTCGCCAAGTAAAAGCAATCTTAGGCGTAATCGAACTTTCGGCTTCACTTGTTGTAAGTAGAAGGTACTTAGATAATCTAATACATTTCGTAATACCCAACAAATTGTTTTGATGTCTTGGAATTGTTATTTTATAAGTGAAAGGACAGCTTCGGGCTACAGTGAAAGCTCGCCAAGTAAAAGCAATCTTAGGCGTAATCGAACTTTCGGCTTCACTTGTTGTAAGTAGAAGGTACTTAGATAATCTAACATCATTGCTTTTTTTTCATGTGGACATCCGTCATGGATGCTATGCCGAACTCCTAACGACTATGCAAAATAAGAATATGCTAACAACTGTCTACGGTCGGGAGACCCGGGAGGCTCGGAAGGATGTCCCATCCCAGGGTTCCCGGCAAACTTTGGCTACCACCGCAGGCTCGCCTGGACCTAGGGGGTAACATCATTGCTTTGCAGAATAAATAGACTGCAGCGGTGGGAATGTAAGAAGTACCTAAATTCAGGCTCACGTCCTATCCCTTAGAAAGAAATATGATACACTGACCCCGCCCGGAACTTGTAAGATAAGAATGAAACACAGTATCGGCTCAGACAGACACAATCTAGCGAGCTTACTGTAAACCAACTAAAAAGGCTAAAAGGTTAAGTTAGACCGCGGTCTGCACTTTCGCTATCGGTCTGTCTGTATTGTTCAACTAATTTTATAAAGAGGAAAGATTTCATTCCTTGTTTGCATTGAATAGCCTCCGTAACTACTGAACCGATTTGAAAAATTCTTTCACTATTGGAAAGCTTCATGATCCGCGGGTGACATAGGTTGGATTTTATTCCGGTTTTCCCACGGGAACGGCCTGCCTGCCTGGAAGAGAAGGGTGAATGAAACCGCGTGCGTGACGTCCGATAGTTGCTCAATAATATAACGCAAATAGGTACTTAAATACTGGATAAGTGCGAGTCTGACTCGTAAACAGAGTAAACTTCCTTATGGATAACTGTTTTGTTTTCATAATAAAGAAATATTGACCTAATAAATACCTATATTTGCGTACAGATAAAAATGTTCTTTATTGCCTTATCAGCTCAGTAGGTAGGTATACCTACATCCGACTGCTGAAAGATTATTCAAGTACTTATGTATTTAAGATGACTGTGAACCATTTATACCTACCTACTTCGTGGTTTGCGCCAGTAGTTTTGTAAACAAAAATATTTACAAATAGAGGACGTCACGCGGTTTCACCCGCGTAGTTCCCGTTCCCATGGGAATACAATATTTTTTCTTCCATAAGAACCTTCTCCTGACAATACCTTACACAACAAAAAAAGAATTAGTGAAATCGGTCCACCCGTTCTGAAGTTATGCGCTTACCAACACATTTTGCGATTCATTTTTATATATAAGACGATTATTGGTTTCCTTTCATTGGTGATTATAACTATTTCTAAAAGCTTATGTTTGAGCCTGTAAATAGAACAGCGTAATGCAGCTGAGCAGAGCTTAGTTTAATAGCAATGGAATAAATGCTACATTCGCCGACATCAGCGCTCCCGTGGTTAGCATGTAAAAGCAGTTATACGTCGGTGTATCGCGCTAGGACCAGGACTGCAGGGCAGAAAGAGTCGCCTCAAAGTGGTATTCAACAGAGTAACTAGAGTAAGCAAGAATGCTTTTAATGGAGTTTAATAATAGATCTGGAGCTACCCAGACAACTGCTAAAAGACATACAATCAGACTTCTATCAAGTCTGCTGCTACCCGTACTATAATAATTATGCTGGTGGATAACTCAATGACAATGCAGAATAGATGGCGTCCTGGCCAGCTTCTTGGATTTGCTGACATCCTGCACTCTCTTTGACACTCAAAATTTAAGCTTTTGTGTCAACAAACGAAAATTCTTTGAAGTTTAACTGCTATCACATTCAATATCTCAAGCCCTGTTATCTGATACTTTCATGTCATACCAAAACCTCCCCTATTGGCATAGTAGAAATATACTATTGGCACAGGGCGGAAACTCCAGCTTGAATGTGTGCATGTGATCAATAAAATGTAAGCAAATTGTCCATCAACGCGCACGTCAACTCTACTGACAGCTGTGGCGCGACAGGGAGTTGCCGATCTGTATGTAATACTATTATATTATCTTTGCTATTGGTCAGCAGACACTTGGCAGGTGGCATTAGCCTGAACTTGATCTGCCTTGACTTTCTGGGTTTCAGTTTGGATGGGAGCTGTGAAATACATCTAATTAGGGACTTACTATGACATGCTCATTGAACTACCCAAAAAGTATGCTATGACCAAGTCTACCTGGCAGGATCACCATTGTTCAGGAGTAGGCCTATCTTGGGCACATTATCATGTAAGGAAAGGGCAAACTGGACAAGGAATTGCTCCTTTCTACACATTAAAAATAAACTGTAACTATTAGATAATAAGATGAATTTTGTGATGGACCAGACTGAGTTTCTTGGGGGTGTTCTTCTCAGTCTGTAGCATTTCTGAACCCCCAGTAGAGTCACAAAAATTTTGACAAACCTAAATAATTTTTTTAGAGATTTCAAAGGGAATAAATTTTATTTTATTTATTTATTAAGGTAATGGCTAAAACAAAGAAAAGAATTTTTTTTTATACATTTATATTATATTATTTTACTCATAGATTTCATTTAGAATTTCTCGCTACTCTCATTTTACTAGAATCTTTCAACACTCTCAGATGGACTAAGTATAGGTATACTTAGTTCTAAGCTAATGTAATTTTGTCTGAATCCTCATTATAAGCAAGCTGTGTTCGCATATTTAGGAACCTAGTTTAAATCAAAACTGCACATTTAGACTTAAGATTCGAATGTTCTGTTTTGTATCTATCTATCTACCTTCACGCCAAATCACTTGCGGGGTAGGCAGAAAGAACCGAGCGCCACACAGCACTGTTCTGTTTTGTGAACCATAAATAAAAGGACCGGTTGTGCTTGGCCACATTCTGCAACTAGGGCAAATTTTCAAAATGCCTATGATGCCAGAAGACAACCAGTGCATCCTACCAGGTGTGTGTATGCTTTAAGCAGATTATTCTTAAAAGAAAACAGATTATTCCTTCAGCACTCAATGTCTACTTTGTCATTTCGATTAAACAATGGTCTGGTAATTTCAATTTGATTACAGTTTTAATGGTAGTTTCAACACCATAAGCCTATTAACTGTCATAAATTTGGCCAAGTAACGCTATGAATGTATCTTCTAACTGCAAAAACCATATAAAATCAAAAGAAAATGCTATATTTATGAGTTTTTACAGAGAATTGTACTTAAACAGACATCATAAATGCCTCTATTACTATTCAAACACAGAATTAGCATACTAATTTATTTATATCCATATAATGAAAGCAGATAACTCGACTTAGTAAGAGGTTCTTACATCATTCATAGTATCATGATAATTTACCGTCTAGCACCTAATGTTCCCAATCAATGAAGTTGGTAAGAACTCTTTATGAGTCTGTAAACGTACTATGTTCTTCAACAACAAAACTTCCGTATCAATTATTAATTAGTGTTAAAAAAAACATTCAAACACTATTGCAGTTTAAAACGAGTTTAATATAGACGGAGGTTTATTTTGTCGCGCAATACCATCGCTTTTTCACTGGTTGCAACAGAAGTCAATGCATTTGCAGTGTTGAAACAAGGAATATTTCATAGTACGGTGCACTACACGCACTCGGCAGTAACAAACAACACCTATTTACCTAACAATGACCTCTACCACCTACCTTTTCGAAGCGTTGTCTGTATTCAGCCTTCTCAATCTTGTCGTTTTCCAACTGTGAAATCTTTGCTGTTAACTCCTGCAACGCCTGGTTTTCTTTCTCATTCCTGACGGCTAGGTTCTCTAGCAACTCTAGCGCGTTAATTACTTTAGGTAGAAGCGCTGTAACAGCATCAGGGCCGTATTTTTCAATAATTATCTCACATTCTTTGCCTATGTCCGAAGCCAAATCGTACACATCGACGACAGTGACATCGTCGTCGAAATCTGGCATCTTGGCAGAAAATCGCCTGCGGTAAGGCATTTAAAATCACTTTATTTTCACTTCACAGCACAATAAAAAACAATTTGTTACACTAAACTATGCGCCTTTCGCAAGTGCGCCATCATAACTGAAAAGTGAAATGTCAAATTTCATACGTCACACGGTCGGTGTGTCAGTCTATGTTCTTTTTTAATTTGTAAAGTGATGGGGTGAAACTTGTTAAAAGAATGATTACGTTATAGCTAATGTAACGTTAGTTAAGTGAAAAGGTTACCTGTTATTAAAACTGAAGCAGACTTTAAGGATGGCCGAATACATTCGGTTTCCTCAGTATGTCCTTTTCTTAGTATGTAATTCAGGTTTAAAATAATAAACATCTGGCTTTTAAAATCAGTTTTTAGCCCCTCTGTATAAAATAGAGTGCAGAGGGGCTTATGCTGAAACTTTGTCTGTAGTCTGTGACTCTGTCGCATTAAACTGGATCACTAGGTCACGTGGATCATCTGTTCAAAGTTTGAAATAAAACAAAAATGACGTCAATCGGATTGAACTTTCACAATAAACGTGTTAGAGAGGGGCAGTCAGGTGAGAACGATCTCACAGCTTCTTGTTCAGTCTGCAAAAAGTCTGAATCTTACACGTTTATAGGGTTCCGAACTCAAATAACACTATAACAATAAAAACCTCACCTTAATCTGGAACGACCTGCGCGAACACGTGTTTTCCTTTACTTACAATCCCGGCTTCTTCAAGAGGAGCGTGAAAAAAGGCACACCACAGGGCTGAGAACTTGAGCACCACGGTCTGAAGTCTTACAGACTGTGAAAGTGGCCCCCAATTGGTAGATGCGCCACAGTTTTCCGTCAGGCTGGCGACGTCAAATTGGCGAGCTTAATTTATAAAAGAAAAAGGGGTGCTCCTATACAATAAACGCGTATTTTTTTGCCATTTTCAAGAGAATAGGTTACAAGGGAATAGCGAGAAACGTGGTATAGAATCTTAGATCATCTAACCACAGGATGCGCCTTACTTAAGCATTGTTTTCTGCCATTGCACGTGACCATTTGGTCTTTTGCTTTATAAAAAGCACTGTACATCAGTACATCATTTTATATGATTAAACTAGTACATTTCATTGTAGTTGACTGTACAATAACAATTAACACACAACAGCCATTACGCGTTTGTCGATTAATACATTTTTAAAAGCAATGAAATTTTATATGTCTTTGTGTTTCCCCCTTCACTTGTATGAAAACTGGCAGAATATTTTTGTATGCGGTGGTTCGCAAAGGCTAGTCCCGTGTTATATGGTCTAAGTATAGAATTGAAAAAAAAACCCTGGGGCTCTGATCCTGCACACTATGCTAATGTTTTGTAACTCATTTCCATCTTCTTCTGTAGCAAAACATACCAGTGCTGCTTTCACTATGAGGATATCATATCTGTTTCTTAAAATAAAGAATCAGACATCCATGAATATGAAACCTGCGTAGTTTAAGTCGAATTCTTTCCAATCTTTTCATATCACCTTCGATTTCTTAAATATGACATGCGAAGTTGGCTACCAGCACTTTCGTGTACCATCAGTATTAAACAAAGCTTATTATTCTATTGAAAACCTTTATTTTTATTTGTTCAACTTTTATTTACAACTTCAAGTTACGATACACTTTTTTTATAACTCAATACATACATACATATGGTCACGCATTTATTCCCGAAGGGGTAGGCAGAGGCATATTATATGCCCACATTTCACCGTTGTATAATTTGTCCCACGTAATAGGTGGTGAGCCGTATTGCCGGGTGTAAATGGACAGGCGCAGGTTGTGACTGCCTGCTGTTGAAATAAAGCCTTCAACTTAGCTTAACGACTGCCATTTTACTGGCAACCGGGACCAACGGCTTAACGTACCTTCCGAAGCACGGAAACGCTCAAATATGTCACAAAGTGATCACATGGATGGTCACCCATCCATGGACCGGCCATAGTGAAAGTTGCTTACTTCAGTGATCGTTTACCGAACACTGAGTCTGCGGGGCCACGAGCGCTTCGCTTTTTATAACTTATACTTTTAAAAAAGGTCTCTCATATTACCTTTGTTTATTTTATATCCATATTCATTGTCAATTCGTTTGTGTTAAATACAAAAACTAAAACAATATGCATCCTACTTAAACAATGATTTTAGGTTACATTTTATTACCGTATTCCGATAGTCTCGAAAACACGGAGCGTCTGTTAGTGTAAAATAATGTACGGATGCTCTTTTTTAAAACACCTAACAAACCGAACAAATTTTAGCATAGCGTTATGGATTTTTATCGTTATAACGTTATATTAAGTTGTGTCCAACACTATCAGCTAGGCAGAAAAGGGAAAGAAACATATAGAAAGAGACAGCGTATTCAATCCTCTCTACAAACCGTGATCGGATACACCAATACCACAGTTTATAATTTTATTTGTTTATTATGAGAACACCGATTGCCTTGCCGATAAGTTTTACCCATAAAATTCTAAATCTATGGTTTTACCAGTTCAATAGACCACTCTAAACAATAAATCTATTATTTATTATCAAACAAATACATTCTGAATTTCTAGCCTATTAATTTCTATTTAAATCAAATCAATGCCATGTTGATCGTACATTCGGATACACTGCGGAATTTTGTTTTTTTTTTTATATATTCAGCACGCCAAAACGTCGCCGTCGCCTCGCCACTAGCCTGATGATGGAAAGCCGTGGCGCATCTAGCGCTTGGGGGCCACTTTTGACAGTGATCCTCAAGTTGGCGGCCCTGTGATGTGCCTCTTCACGCTCCTCTTAAAGAATCCGGGATTGTAAGATGAGGGAAAAACGTGTGCGGGCAGGTCGTTCCAAGTTTTTACAGTTCGACAGAGGAACGATCTTTTAAAACGCGAAATTTTCAAATCTTTTCAAATCTTTAAATCTTTTATAAATTATTTTGACACTGATTAGTGAAAAATTCTAAATCTATGGGATATCCCAAGGTATATACATTTTATAGAGTACAGCTTGACCAAAAAGAGAAGAAATAAAAGAGGCACCACTGTGCAGTTCATTGGTTCATACTGCAAACAGTTGCAAAGATCAATAATTTTAGTTTACATATTTTGCGTTAAAATTTATAAACAAATTGTAACATTTCATGTATTTACTTTATATACTTACCTAATTTAAACACACAGACGTATGATTTGGATCGAAGAAAATTTAGAGTCCGTGCTGCAAAATATAGAATATAGAATAGAATTATTTTGACACTGATTAGTGAAAAATTCTAAATCTATGGGATATCCCAAGGTATATACATTTTATAGAGTACAGCTTGACCAAAAAGAGAAGAAATAAAAGAGGCACCACTGTGCAGTTCATTGGTTCATACTGCAAACAGTTGCAAAGATCAATAATTTTAGTTTACATATTTTGCGTTAAAATTTATAAACAAATTGTAACATTTCATGTATTTACTTTATATACTTACCTAATTTAAACACACAGACGTATGATTTGGATCGAAGAAAATTTAGAGTCCGTGCTGCAAAATATAGAATATAGAATAGAATATAGAATATAGAATATTTTTATTGATTATTTTTTACAAAATAGATTTCATTCGTAAACAAACACAAGTCGCCTGGTCTACATTACTAAATAAATTATATTAATGCTTATACTAGACAATTATCATTACACTTAATGCGGTTCGCCTTATACCTAATACAATTTAAAGAGGTAAATAACTAATGTAGGCTATCTTGCTTACGTGCGACAAGTCTGATCTAGGTTTATGTCAAACCTGTGTTTCAGACCCTCACTGTTCTGAATTTATCTGACTGCTAAAAACAATAATTACAATAACTAATTAATAGACTATATTTATTCATAAGTTAACATCAAAACATTTAATTAATAATCTCAACAGCTTTTCCGTGTCCTCGCGATTTAGGTCTCTCAAGTAATCAACGACCAAGACCTTAGCATCTCTATAATTTAGGTGAATAACAGTTAGTTCCTTATTAATCTTTTAATACAAATAAGGGCCTAAAAAGGTGTGAAAAGAAGTCACATAGACATAGAGCTTAGACCATATAACAGGGGACTAGCCTTTGCGAACCACCGCATACAAAAATATTCTGCCAGTTTTCATACAAGTGAAGGGGGAAACACAAAGACATATAAAATTTCATTGCATTTAAAAATGTATTAATCGACAAACGCGTAATGGCTGTTGTGTGTTAATTGTTATTGTACAGTCAACTACAATGTAATGTACTAGTTTAATCATATAAAATGATGTACTGATGTACAGGCTTTTCATAAAGCCAAAAGACCAAATGGTCATGTGCAATGGCAGAAAACAATGCTTAAGTAAGGCGCATCCTGTGGTTAGATGATCGAAGACATAGAGACTAGTTGTAGTAACTTATTAAGTACTTTTCGAATCTTTTATTTGTTAAAAAAATACAGGTATTGTATTACATTGTGAACGTTTTTATTTGGATCGGAATTGTAGTTGACTGCCTCGTTGGTCTAGAGGTCGAAATGTGTGACTATGGATCACGAGGTCGTGGGTTCGATTCCCACCGGAGACAAATATTTGTGTGACCCATAAATGTTTGTCTCAAGAGTCTGGGTGTTTCTATGTATAATATGTATGTATTTAAAAAGTATATAAGTATTAATATCCGTGGTCTGATACCCATAACACAAGCAGGTTATTCCTAGCTTATTTTGGGATCAGATAGCGTTGTGTGAAATGTCCGTGAATATTTATTATTATTATTATTTATGTAGGTTACTTCTATGTTACCTCATAGATTTGGGGCAACATTCGTAAGTTGGGAACACTTCTATCTCGTGGCTGTCATAACTGGTTTTCAGGTTTGACGTCACATCCGTTTCTGGTCGTCGTAACTTTCTTTAAATATATCATGTGGTAGTTTTTTGAAAAGCAGGCACTCTTTATTATTATTCGTTTTCGTTTATCAATCAATCCCAAGTCAACCCAAAAGTATCTACCTAGGTGCCAATTGTACTGATTTCTAGATTTCAATAGGTAACAAACATCACTAAAATCAATTTAGTCCGTTTTTTTTATTTTTGTGTCAATGTTTGCTGGGGAGCTCTAGAAGGATTTTTTTGTGGTTACTGTTCCTTTATTCGGTTTAAGTCAGATTCTCCCGTAGGTACCAGATCTTTACCTTCACATCAGATCTGATGCTGCCCCGCTCCTTTTCACCGACCAGAACATCTGATGAACTAGCCCAGAACCGGGATACGCCCATGCCTAAACCAGGTTCACTAGCCCTAAAGATGTCAGTAATAATGAAGGAGTGTGATCTGAGGCCTAAGTTGGTTTGAGACTACCTACCTCATTTTTAGTTTCGCTGCGAGGATGCATGTCATGATTTATCTATGTCAAGTATATCATTCTGCAATGTGAGGTTTTCGTCATAAAACACATAACTACATACAACACAAGTTTACATTTTTATTTTGCACAGGGGAAATATTATATGAAGCCTTAAAAATAACCTTTAGAAAGGAATACATTTATTTTATCTAAGGCACTTTTATTTATTGAAAGTAGGTACCTAAATAGATAATCCAGCTAAGTTGTAGACACCACCAGCATTATAAATTTTTGATACAAGAGTTAAAAGTGCTTGTAACGAATAAATTCAAGTAGGTAACGACATTGTAACATTGTACTTGTATACCTAAACAATTCAGCTAACTGATAAAAGGATGTCGCTCAAAACATATTGTTAGTTTACAAGAGCGTTGTTAAAATATCGATTAATGCGAACAGCCACGCACGAAGCGAAAGCAAGCAACAGTTGGACGGAATCAACAGGCTCGAACGCGCGCGGCCTGAGCCCTTCCCGCGCTTGATATTTTTAAAAATAAAATACGTTTTTATCTTGAACAATGAATAATCAAAGCAAAGCCAATAAGTATGTGTGTCCAAACGATCGACAACTATGTTTGAGAGCCAAGTAAGTAGTTTTATTAACTTTTCCAACACAGCTGTGTTTTGTTTATATTTTGGAGTTCCCGTGGATTTTAACATCATTGTGGAAAAAATATGAAATAGGTATGTATTGGACACAGGTACGATGATAACATGACACTTTTAATATGTTCCACATGATTCCACAATTTTCCGACTGAAGTTTTTATTCCGTTATCTGCTTTTATATATACTTACCTATAGTTACACTTCAATTCAATGATTAAAAATGACATTTTTTTTATTTTTGTATTTATTTATTTATTATTAACGCTCTCGTAGAAACGCTTTCGTAAATGTTTTGGAAACGATAACCGCCATAGAAGTATAACAGCGTTTTAATTCTATGATTACCGCGATAAAAAATCTTTTGCTACAGTTAGTTATATATGTACAATGATGGTTGACTGAAATCTGAAATACCTACTACGAGTATCCCATGGCATGTGGAACGGGGACAGAATTTCACGCATGAGAAACAGCGGACATCAGCTAATTTGCAATTTAATACGGTTTTTTTCATGAAGCCACACATTTTTTCCGAGGAGTCCCAGAATGTATTTGTTCATTTTTGAAGTAAAACTTCTTTAGGAGCCACCTAGGGAGTAACCAGATTATTTTTCTGGCGGAAGTAACGCTATTTGAATTTTGAATAGCGGAATCGTAGTTTCCACTATTCAAAATTCGAATGAATGATATTTTGAATGAATGAAATGATATAACATTTGATGCCGTCCATGGCAAAGAAGTTTTACTTCAATCGCGCGTAAAGGTCACATGACACACTTTTTTTACCACTAAGGTGGCAGAGAAGCATTATTGCTTTTTAATACGCTTTTATTAGGTCGTCGTGTATGTAACTAACAATGTAAAATCTAAGAAAACTAATTTAACCATCTTCTAAGGATCGTAGCGTCATGAAAATTGGCAGATGTATGTAGTTCTGATGACAATACAATAATATGTTACTGTCAAACTGATATGATGGTGGAGTCGGAAGATAGGCACTGAAAACCAGTGGAATCTAAGGTAGCTAATTTAACTAGCTTCCATGGATCCTAGGGTCATGAAAATTGGCAGCTGTATGTAGTTCTGATGACAATACAATAATATGGTACTGTCAAACTGATATGATGATGGAGCCGGAAGATAGGCACTGAAACTTGGATGGAAAAATTGGCAGCTGTATGTAATTCTGATGACAATACAATAATATGGTACTGTCAAACTGATATGATGGTGGAGCCGGAAGATAGGCACTGAAAACCAGTGGAATCTAAGGTAGCAAATTTAACCAGCTTTCAAGGATCGTAGGGTCATGAAAATTGGCAACTGTATGTAGTTCTGATGACAATACAATAATATGGTACTGTCAAACTGATATGATGATGGAGCCGGAAGATAGGCACTAAAACTTCGATGGAACAAGTGGAATCTAAGGTAGCTAATTTAACCAGCTTCCAAGGATCGTAGCGTCATGAAAATTGGCAGTTGTATGTAGTTCTGATGACAATACAATAATATAGTAATATCGAACTGATCTGATGATGGAGCCGGAAGATATGCACTGGAACTTCATGATGGAATATCGTATTATATCTGTTTTTGGATTTCTCAGAAAAGTCTTGTAATGAACTTTGACTAGGCTTAGGTTTCAAGGTTATAACAAACCTTTTTTTGATTGACTTGTAAAACTTTGCAATGGAATCTCAGGTAACTAATTTAACCATCTTCAAAGGATCGTAGCGTCATGAAAATTGGCAGATGTTTGTAGTTCTGATAACAATACAATAATATGGTGCTGTCAAACTGATCTGATGATGGAGTCGTAAGATATAATCTGTAACTTCATGATTGAACATCGTATCATAGCTGTGTTTGGATTTGTTAGAAAAGTATTGTAATGAACTTTGACCACGATAAGGGTTTAAGGTTATAACAAACCTGTTATATATTGAGTGTAAATATTGAAGTAGGTACCTGCATAAAATGTATTTGTATTAGAGTAATAATAAAATATTTTCACATTAGTCGAACTCAGACAAAACACCATGTAAAACAGAAATCCCTACTAATATTATAAATGCGAAAGTAACTCTGTCTGTCTGTCTGTTACGTTTACACGCCTAAACCACTGAACCGATTTTGATGAAATTTGTTATAAAGATAGTTTGAGTTTAAGAGAAGGACATAGGCTACTTTTTAACTGACTGCGCAAAAGGAAGGTAATGATTTTATGCGATAACGACTTTTACGCGGATGAAGCCGCAGGGAACAGCTAGTAAAGGTAATTATGTTGTGACTAAAATGTATAAAATAAATAAATGGTTTAAAAAACCCTAGAAAAATACGCTATTATAATGCACGAAAAAACCAAAAATAAATGATGAATCGTTCAAGTTGCCTCTATTTCGGGGTTGAAGTGTAAACTATGTGCTTTTAGTTATAATATTTGATTGTAAAAGCGTGAGGCGCTAGAACAAGAATAACTTTTTTGTAAGCAAATTCCTATTAATACTAATCCTTATATAATAAAAATCCTGGCGAAAGCTGCATGAGGTAGCACAAGAGCATAACGTTTATGCTGCCAAAGAGAACGCCTCTTCTTTCAGGCAATTAAGTAGATACATGAGTGGAATACGTTTACAGTGGCAAAATGTAGAGTTCCTGTTCGAGAACGAGATATCTTTGGCTACCTTTGATAACCCGCTTGGGGATATATGCGTTTGTATTCTTATTACATGATTACTACATATTGTACTAAATATCTCGGAATGCCGAAACTTTAAGGACCTACCTATGAATTATCTAATAATGATCCGTAACGGCAATAGGTTTGCTCCTATTACGCGGGCGTCACGAAAAACTGGCATAAGTGGGTGTTGAAAATGCCTAGGCGTGATTAACTACTTTACTTTTCAAGTAAGTATGTTGTGCATTTCAATTAAAGCCTATCATCTTTAATACATTTCCGAAATTTAAAATGATATTAATAATAATAGTAAAATTCACAATAGATATATAAAAGCGTGATAGTGTAAATTAATAGTTTAAAAACACGCTTTTATAAATGTGACCTTATCCTTAATCTGACAAGACATCATGCAGCTTCCGCCAGGAAAGTCTTTCCTGTTCCAACGCCCCACGCTTTTGCAATCAAATATTATAACTAAAAGCAGATAGTTAACACTTCAACCCCGAAATAGAGGCAACTTGCACGATTCATAATTTATTTTTGGTTTTTTCGTGCATTATAATAGCGTATTTTTCTATGGTTTTTTAAACCATTTATTTATTTGATCACACTTTCTTGTTCGGCGTGCGTCATCTGCCTTTAGTTATTTAATCAGTGAATGAAGTCCGTAACTTTCATTTTTGGTGGCGCCGGAAAATTTTGCTTAAGGCCATACCCAGGGCTAACGACCTTGAGCATATGGGCGATATGACTCGCCAACATAGAGTAGCGCAACGACAGAGACATCAGAGTAAAAGAACTACGGAAGAAGAAGAAAAATAGTAGCGGAAATGCGTTCCTCGCTTCACCAAATAAACAAGAAGCTGTGAGACGGTCTCACCCGACTGCCCCTCTCTAAAACGTTTATTGTGAGAGTTCAATCCGATTGACGTTGTCATTTTTGTTTTATTTCAAACTTTGATCCACGTGACCTAGTGACGTAGTTTAATGCAACAGAGTCACAGACTACAGACAAAGTCTCGCCATAAGCCCCTCTGCACTCTATTTTATAGAGAGAGGCGAAAATAAATTAAAAAACAAAGGAACGTTTGTATTTCAATTTTCCTTTGTTTTTAAGTGTAGTAAAAATACACTGCAAAAAATGTGATTGATTATTACGTAAAAATTAAATGTGACGAATTCACAAAGACGCATGTTCATATATTCATTGTTTTACGTAAATTATTACAAATCCAGACAAGAGGGGTCTTCCACTCGCTTAAAATTTTTGTTACTTTTGGAACAAAATTTCATTTCATTTTATTATAACAAACAAAAATAGTCGTAAACGCAGTTGCGAGGGTCAGCTAGTTATGTATAAATAAGAAGCGCTCGTGGCACCGCGGACTCAGTGTTTTGTAAACGATCACTGTAGTAAGCTCATTCACTATGGCCAGTCCTTGGATGGGTGACCATCCATGTGACCACTTTGTGAAGTTATTTGTTCGTGCCGTTTCCGTGTTTCGGAAGGCACGTTAAGCAACGGCTGAACGTGCCTTTCGAAACTTACGGGCAACCAAGACCAACGGGTCTTGGTTGCCCGTAAAATGGCAGTCATTAAGCCAAGTAGAAGGCCTTTTTGGCAGCTTGAATAATTTCAACAGCAGGCAGTCACAACCTGCGCCTGTCTATCTCAACACGGCAATACAGCTCACCACCTATTACGTGGGACAAATTCTAAAAATGTGGGGACATAATAATATGCCTCTGCCTACCCAAAGATACAGACATAAATATGTATATTATGTATGTATGATCACGCCTATAAAGGCGTGACCATATTTATGTATGTATGTAACTAGCTGACCCTCACAACTTCGTTTACGACGCTTAAGGTGTATGAAAGGGGAGGTATTTCTTCATCAGACTCAGCAAGTGGTGAGTGAAACTGCACTGTTTGTTTTATCATAAAAGAACGTACACGTCGTAGTAGGCGTGGACTGAATTGTTTTAGAATCTATTCTAAAATAATTTATTTCAGTTCACGCCTTCGGCGCGGACGAAATATTTAACTCTGGACTTAATCATTAAGCTCTTATGATAAAGCCAACACGCCGGTTTAGATTTACACTCACATTCAAAGGAACTCTTGAATTCTAGGTTTTGAGAAGTTGAGATGTCTCCAACTCCTGAACTTCTTCGGATCAATTTTCATTCAAATCAGTAGTTTCGGCGTGATACGTATTCGGAATACAGATGGACATGAAAATTTTAAATTTCATTTTGGCTAAAGTAGGTATTGATTAGAGAACGCGTTCTTTTTTTTTAAATAGCTTTCATGTTCAGACTCTCGACCCTCAACAGTTTTATTATTATGTATAGATATAGACTAGCCAGAAACTCGGCGGGTTATTCTTTTTAGTGCTCTGCTTACTGTAATATAGACTTAAGAAATCATAACAAATTGTTTGAGAATCCAACAGAGCCAGCAGATCATTTCCAGACTTACTTGTCTAGCAAATAATTGAATACAATTTTTGGTCCCGAGCAGGATTCGAACCTGCGTCTTCTGGTTTGCCGGACCAGACGGCCTCACCATTGGACCAACGAGACACTGCTGCCGTCAATTCCTTCACTTTATTACTTTAACCAAGTTGCCGGTAGATGGTGCCTACGTCACCCCAAGACGTAATAAGCTGAAAAAATTGACGGTTAATGTACATAAATAAATATAAATAAATATATTCACGGACATTTCGCACAAGGCTATCTAATCCCAAAGTAAGCTAGGAATGACCTGCTTGTGTTATGGGTATAAGACCACGGATACTTATATACTTTTTAAATACATACATATTCATAGAAACACCCAGACTCTTGCGACAAACATTTATGGGTTACACAAATATTTGTCTCCGGTGGGAATCGAACCCACGACCTCCAGCGCCGCAGGCGGTATCACTTCCGACTGCGCCACAGAGGCAGTCAAGTTGAGACCAGTGTCTCAAAAAAAGCAGTGTGTTAATAATAACTGTAATATAAGTATTTTCATCAGTTAGCTATATCCCTTAGCACAAAGTTATAATAGCTTAAGTTGTGTGCGAATGTCCACAAATATTTCTTGATTTATTTATATTGAAATGATTAAGTACCGTTTACAATATAAGCATGACTACCTTTCGAAGTAATTTAATAAAACAATACGAAAAATAAGTTGAAATGCATTATATTCTCATGTAATGCAGTATGCATTGTGTAACTCGGGCTCTGGCTCTGTTACACGCATTACTCTGTACATGAATGGAAATATAACATTTTACGAGAATATTTTGCAGACCAGAGCGACACACGTCCGTCTAGCAACACGACTCCCCCCGCACTAGATTTTCGGGCGAGCGCGGGGAAGCAAGCAATGTGATGTATTCTTTGAATACATTATTAGTTATAATTAGTTAAAACTTATAATAATTCAAAATTGAAGAAAACCATTTTAGAGATCTATGTTTTCTTTAGTCTCTGATATAAATTTTATTATCATTCATTAATAAATAGAATTTGAAAAAGCGCCTGATGGAGTCAACTGGTGACCCAAGGGCTGGCAGTTTTCTCGCTCAACGAATAGGCATTGCTATTCAAAGGTGGAATGCTGCTAGTCTTTTGGGCACAATGCCACGGGGGCCTTATTTAGGTTTAGTTTAGATAGTAATAATGTAAATATAGATATGTAATAATTATGTTTCTCTGTAATTTTTAACAATAAATGTATTTCAGTAATGTTAAATAAATAGATGTCATAAAACGTCTTCTTCTAAAAAAATATGGGCTATTTCAATGATGTTTTACTAATTATTTATAATAAATACACAATTTCTGATAAAACCATCTTTTGACACACATCTTTTAGATTTAAAATCTACTTTTGGCTGTCATTTTTCGTATACTAATACCGAGAAGAACGTCTTTATTTGCACCTCTTTTTCGCAAACTTTGTCAACCACTCCCCTTAACGCAATATTGATCTCATGACTATGCTCAGGTTGCGGAAAATGATAATAAAAATAATATATCAATACTAGCTGACCTGTACGACTTCGTTTACGCCACATGAGGTGTATAAAAAGACAGGTATTTTTTCAACAGACTCATGGGAGCGTATGAAACTGCCCTGTTTGCTTAATCATAAAGGAATTATTTTACAACAGCCTTAATAATTAAGCTCTTTTATGATTTAGCCAACACGCCCGTTTAGATTTACCCTCTCATTTAGAGGAACCCTTGAATTCTAGGTTTGGCGAACGTTGAGATGCCGCTAATTTCTGAACCACAACACCCCTCAATCTTGAAACTTGGGTCGATAAATTCTTAAAGTACTCCCTTTCCAATACTAAAATAATAATAGAAATCACATCACGCGTTGAGAAATTACAACTGGAAAACCATTTTATCTTTCATCCCCTCTCCCGCAGGAATATCGAGATCAAAAGTATCCTAGAACCTTCCTCGGACTATAAGCTCGGAATGTAACAAGTATCATTCAAATCAGTTCAGTAGTTTCGGTATGATACTTATTCGGGAGACAGACATATCATAAATAAATTTATTTTCTTTCTTTCTTTCTTTCTTTCAGACAGACAGATAGACTTGAAAAGTTTAATTCACATTTTCGGCTTCAGTATCGATTAGAGAACGCCCTCCAATTAAAATTTTCAAAATATCTTCCATGTACAGACTCTCGATCCTCTACAGTTTTATTATATGTTAGATTAGATGATAAGTACGTAGTTATTTTTTTTAGCCATGTAGCCGTCGGTCGATCAAAAATGTACTGTGGTACCTAGGCACAGATTATTATACTGTGACCTAGGTAACTCTTTGTAAAGAAGAGATTTAGTTACCCCATAAAGTAACTAAATCCCCGTTATAGTAGCCCCGTGTGGCGACCGATGGGGTCCCGTGCTGCAACGGGTAAGAGTACAAAATGTCGCCACCCCAATACATGAGGGTGTCGTAAGAGGCGACTAAGGGAACACTTTCACAAAAAGATCCATAGCGTAGAGTTGGAAAACTAGAAATGAAACCCGGTTGTCAGTAAAGCCAAGTTGAAGGCCGTATGGGCGGTTTGAAAATTTCAACTGGGGGTTGCGGCGACCTGCGCCTGTCCATTTCAACACAGCAATAGGCTCACTACCTATTACGTGGGGCATAAAACTATAAGGTGAAATGTAGGCGTATACTATGCCTCTGCCTACCCCTTCGGGAATAAAGATGTGACTATATTATTATGTATGTTTGTATGTAGTTGTTAATGGGCTCTGGAGACGGTCAAGCGACTTGGGTCAATAACATGTGTACGGTATATACCAGGGGTTCCCAACCTGTGCGCCGCGGCGCGCCCCGGGGCGCCCCTATGTACGTAAAAGAAAGTGAGTAAAAAATATCATAAACATGCAATTAATCAATCAATGCCTATGACAATCCATTGCTAGACGCAGGCCTCTCCCAACTAACGCCACACGGTCGCCAAGAGAGAGGAGTGCCAAGAGAGATATCCCGCCGTCTGGTTCGGGGGCGCCGCACGGCAGCCTTCGTGCGCGCCCCCGATTGACGCTAGCCGGGGGCGCGCACGAAGACTGCCGTGCGGTGCAAAAAAAGAGTTACGCCACACGGTGGACGTACTACGCTTGCGGGTGGACGTACTACTCGTCATTTGCCAAGTCGCGGTCTCAACTTTAAAACTCGTTTGTAAAAAAGGGTCTATGTTGAGAGAGGTGATAATATAGGCGGCGACATGGTCACTGACAGCTTCCCTGGCTCAGTGGTCCGAGCTAATCAACGGTCCTAGCTCCATCAGGAAATCATAGAGACTTGAAAAGTGCGACTTGAGCAACCAAGGTGGGATAACGCCACAATCGGAACCATCTCTCCTATTGGTTGATACAGATAACTACCGGGCACGGGTGTATCGGTAAGTATCTGTGGCGAATGCACCGGGAGAACACGGCCGAGCACTGCTAGGAACGCAGCGAGGACACTGCGCTCCATACATTGGTAGAGTGCGCAGCATGGAGGCAACAGCGCTAGGTCCTAGTAGCAGGTCTAGATGTGAACAATATCTAGCTGGAGACCACGGTGCGAGCCATGATATCCAGTGAGAGGAAGTGAGACTCCGCCGCGTTATTCTGCGAGCACTCATGCTCATGCTCGTGAAACACACGGCGGGGAGGGAGCGGGAGATTACTCTCCAACCCGAGTTTCGCAGTCGGCGGCGAGGACGCCGTACAATACACACCAAGATTATCGGCTTCCATGCCGCGGGCCTAAGGACGGACCGGGGGCAGCTCACAGTTCTTAGAGAAGGAGGACCAAGACGTCAGCTTGAGGTGAAAGTTTCTCGCACGCCACACGACCCAAGAAGCGGAGTAACACCCGAACAACCCCAAAGACGCCATAGGAATCCGAACCCCCAAAGTAGCCACCGTGTCAAATTCAAGATAGCGTTTGGTTTCCTAAAAGTTTAAATAAAGATGTCATCTGGCCTACAGTTTACGAATTTATTATATGTATAGATATGATACAAAAAAAAACCCGATTGCCAAGTAAACATACAACTGAATAGCAAGAAACAAGCTCTACATTTCTTTTGTGATTTTTTTTTGCTACGGAACAACACCACCGCTCGCTTGACATAGCTTGTTCCCGCCTGCAAATGTTGCCGACAAAGTAAAACAGTAGGTAAGTAGCTAAATAAAATCGCAAAAGAAATGTAGAGCTTGTTTCTTGCTTTTCAGTTGTATGTTTACTTGGCAGTCGGGTTTTTTGTATTCTTAGTAATTAAGTTTATTAGAATTAGTTTTTTGTGAAACTGTTTCAATTTTGAAACAAAAATGCTTGTTTATCCATAAAACTAGTACTTATGCATATACATATAAGGTAGTTACATACACACATTCATTATCAAAGACGTGCGACGACCCAACACAATCAATGGCAACCTTGAATCGCTATCGCTTGTCGCATCCGCTTCCGCTCATCGACGTAACTTAATATATGTATGCCTTTGTTTACACACAGAATCGATCAAACTTTATAGTTCTAATAGATAAAAATTAGAAGCACTGGTTCGTAGCCCCTCAGGTTCAGTATTATATCTTTTTTTTACCTGAGGGAAAATCCTCATGGATGTTAAATATGCCGGAATCCTACCGACTAAAAAACCTCACGTATCCTGCCCAACATCCTACGGCTGGGAGCCCCGGGTATTAATCAGTGTTATGTCTTACCAAAGATAATATAATAGTACTAGCTGATGCCCGCAGGTTCGCCTGCGTAAAAATTCCCGCTTCCCGTGGGAACCTATTCCCGGAATAAAAAGTAGCCTATGTGTTATTCCAGGTAGTATATTTGTACCAAATTTCAGCCCGATCTGTTTAGCCGTTTGAGCGTGAAAGAGTAACAAACATCCACACTCACAAACTTTCGCATTTATAATATTAGTAAGAAGAAGTAAGATTACATATAAAGCATATAGATAAGCCACTCCCTGCCACCCACTGAGCAAGCTTCCCCACCCCCGCTACAGGTGTCATATGGTTGGAGGGTATTTTGAGGGAACGTTTTGATTAACCATAGTGGTCACACACACTTCATTCTCTGTTCAAACATTATCGTTTTTATTGTAGGTGACAGGTTTGAAAGCGAATCATTTGGTGACATTTGGTAAGCCGTTGGTTTCGGTTTCCAGTCCACATGGCAGTCATTAGGTCAAGTTGAAGGCCTTATGGGCAGCTTGAAAATAATCAACAGTCACAATCTGCACAAATATCCGTTTCAACATGGCAATAAGCTTACCAAATTTACAAAACAAGAAATTATAATACCCTTGATCCTGAGACTGTTCTCTATACTTTTTTAGTTTTTGTTTGAAGTCGGTCTTTTTTTTGTTAAAATTTTTTAGAATTACCTTTTTGTGACACTGTTTCAATTTTGAAAAAAAATGCTTGTTTATCCATTATAATGCTTTTACATCTTGAGATTTCCTGAGGAGTTAAGTATCCCGCAGACTTGTATTACATCAGTCAGTTTCAGGTTACCATGTTGTGAAAATACCATCAAATATAACAGTAGGTATATCCAATTTCTGATGTAAACCTGTAAGTTTTAGTGAACTCCCTTCCTCACTCAGGGAGTAACCTGATGATCTTCAAAACTTATAGCTAAGAACCATCCCCATCACATCAGCTTTCGAACAAAAAACCTTTCAAAATTAGTCTTTCTTTTTACGTGAGAGATAATCCTAAATAGCTGCTATGCCGGACTCCTAACGACGAAAAAATCTCACGTATCCTGCCTAACAGCCTATGGTTGGGAGCCCAGGGTAAGCCCTCGGAAGGATACCCCAGGACTATCAAAATTAGTCTATCCGTTGGTTAAATCTTAAGTAGTTTGACTCCGCTGCCTCTTTCTGTGAGCAGGTCATGCTCGTGAAGAGACTGCGAGGAGGGAGCAGGAGAGAACTCTCCCACCTGAGTTCCGCAGTCGGCGGCTATGGCGCCGCAGACGTGTCTCCGCCCAAGACTATCGGCCTCCATGACTGGCGGCCTGAGGACGGTGAGGGGGCTGCTCACCGTCCTTACGGAGGCAGGCCCTAGACGGCCCTAGCCGTAGGTCTGTAGGGAGTCCTGGGGTATTCATCCCAGGGCTTACCCGGGGCTCTAAATCGTAGGTACTTAGGATACGTGTGGTTTTTAGTGGGTAGGAGGCCGGCATAGCATCTATGTAGGATTTTCATCACGTTAAAAGAAAAATAGAACTTGAGTAGGTATTCTAGTTCAAGAGTCGTGTGTCACACCTCCCGTCATCATGGAATTTTAATAGCCACAGCTCCTCAAAATCCAATAAGCGGGGAAACTTTACGAGGTACTAAGCAATAAAGCAAAGCCATCAAGAAATATTTATGCGGGATGGCATGTTTTATCACCGCGCACTTTAAAAAGTTTATATTTGTTTCCATTTTTATAAATTCTTTCCAGGAGGAGGTAGTAGGAGGTTTTGGAGCACTTACTACAATGTCAATAAGATCATATGGCCCGCGCTACTCAGTAGGTGTACATACCTGCCTACTTACCAGTACTTACCTATAAAATACTACCTTTAATTTTAAAAATTAATATGACGAGCTTTGCTATTCTAAGGATTCCCTTTTTGTTAAAAAAATCTCGGCAAGAACTTGTCGAATTCCATGTAGGTACTCGTAAGAGGAAAATAATGGGAATTCGCGTTCTCAAATGCCAAATTATTAGATAATATTAAACTCTCAAAACCCAAACGGGCGCCGTTTGGGTTTTGAGAGTTTAATATTATCTAATAATTATAGAGGATCGAACATGTAATGTGATTCGACACCTTATTGATTTAAACAAATTTCTGGTGCATGGCGCTACCAACTTTAATAGAAAAGTCGGTTGAAAGATCAAAGATGACATTAAAACATTTTAGCGTAAAAGAAAAAGATAGATCCGCTCGGGTTTTGTGAGTGTTTAACGAAATAAATAAATTATAGGTAGGTACTTACCTTTAGTCATTAGGAAAAAAAGTGGTTAGAGTAAATGAAGATTTTATTACTATCTCAAAAAAAAAATAGATTTAAAACCAACTGAGATCCAGCTTAAAATAATTTTCACGAAATCGAGCTATCGATAATTTAGTCAGTAATCGTGATTTTATTTTCGGTTGCTTGTGTTATACATATATTACGTTAATTCATTAAATCTCACGAATCCTACGATCTACATCAATATAATCGTATACTGAGCGTCATACGGACTCTTAACACTTTTCTTTAAACCGTATAATTAATTTCAGACATTGTTTAAGTGTTATTAATTATGATATGAGTGGCATCTCTGCCCGGCACGCGTTGTTCGGGATCGGAAAGGAGAGGGTGGGATCAGGTTGAAGAGCTCTTCAGAACATTCGCCGTGATACATTCCTGAGATCCTAGCACCAACAAACTCTTCGGGTTTATAATATTCAGAGCGAACCTTAAGAGATAGACAAATTAGGTTATTGTGAGCTAACCTTAAAAGATAGAGAAGAGAAACAATTTTGTAATACACAATTCGCCTCGGCTTCCGAGGCGTACCTACGCTCGCTTAATAGGCGTTTCTGAAGGTAAAAAATATTCCCCGTTTTTGAAATATTCTTGATTGCTGCTCCGCTCCTATTCGTCTTAGCGTGATGTTATATCGCCATTAGCCATACTCACTGTATGGACTATCAAACTGTGAAAGAATTTTAGAAATCCAACCAGTAGTTCCTAGCCTTCAAACAAACAAACAAACTCTTCAGCCTTATAATATTAGTATGAATGCTTCCCAATGGTAAATCATTTTCTTCCTATTGTAACTTAAACACCTTTTTGAGAAAATATGTTGTCTCTTAAATTCTAGAGTAACTGTATAAGCTTCAGAAAGAGACATAAAGTACATTCACAGAAGACAGCTAATTAATTAGTTCAGAAACTGCAACTTAGTTTGGTTCGTTAGCTCTCTTATGTAAACAGAGCGACGACACTGGCTTAGAAATGGAATCTTTGCTAAGTGCCTCTATACGGTCTTACTTCCTACTAGTATCACAGGGCGGAAACTCCATACAAGTATGTTCGTTTTCACCCACACTAATATACACGTAATGTAAATGCTTGAATCAAGCTTGAATGTGCGTGTGAGTATACTAGGGCTGATATCTGTGCTAGGGACACTAGCTATGGAAACAAAATAATAAGGAACAGAACGCAATCTCATGTACGTAGGTACTTTTTTTCAAATCTTCCCTCGGCTAAGCACAAATTAAACCAAAGCAATAGCACAAAGTACGTAGGTAGTAATACGTAATGTAACGCAGTGACACTCTCAAGTACTGGCACGGCAATAGACACATCAACTTTGGTGGGGGGATGAGGAAGCTTAGGTACTCAGTGGGAGACAGAGAGTTGCCGATCTGTATGTAATACTATTTTATTATCTTTGCTAGTATTATAAAGTTTGTGAGTGTCGATGTGTATACCGTATAATTTACTTTACCGTGGGACAAAATGTAAACATCATTTATTCCTTTTCACACTAAACTAAATATAGACGGCATATCAAAGATGCCTATCTAATTTACTTTCACAGTTTTATCTATTAAACACATGTATACATACATATCGCACATCCATATCTAAAGAGCTGCAACTCAAAAATCGCATTTTTTGAGATAAGCACACCACCGCATTCTTTATCCGAATACCTATCCACCAATAAAACAGACTTCAAAATAAGTCCATTACTCGCTGCTAGATAGCACCAAGTGTCCCTTTAGTTACACGAGGGAGCCCCGCTCCCTTCCGCCAAAACAGAGACATCGCTAGTTGCGGCCTAAACTACAAGCGAATTACACGGGTCCATCGTAAACAAAAGGGAATTATTTTGAGTTCTATCTGTACCGTTGAAATTTCAAGCACTATTTATTTTGAGTTGCCGACTTTTAGACGACTTTTAGACGTTTAGTTGCTCAGTAAGTAACTACGCATCTTGAGTTAAACCCGTATAGCTGGCAGGGTAAGTAAAAGTTTTAAGTTTATTTAGAGTTCTTTCCATACTGTTGCTACATTTTTGAATTTGTAGTTGTGTCCGTTTAGTTGAGTAATATTTTAAAGCGTTATATTTCTTTAAAAAGCCATTTAATTGAAACATTTTTGCTATTGGCGGTTAAAATCTTGTAATCTTATTATAATTTCATTTTTATAACTAGAATTTCTATAGCATTTTACTCAATTACTGCATTTTTTTTAGTTACGTCTCTTTAGTTGGATTTTGCCAAAATAATTTCGCAATATCGCTAATAACATCGAAAATGTTCTTTTGTTGACTCTTTTAATGCGATTTGATGCACAAGACCCTATTAATAAGTAATAAAAACATGTTTTTACAGGTTAACAACGAAACGTGGTCAGTTTTTTGTCAATATGATAGAGGAAAGAGATAAAGAAAACTCTTCACCAATGCGCTGGAGGACGTCTTTAAGACGCTGGACTGGAAAGCATGGGCATCTCGCACCTTCGATTTGCCGGCGACATCGTCATAGTGGCGGACGCTGGAACAGTTTAGTGGAATGTTGCCCAGCCTAAACGTTGCGTCTCGACGTGTTGGTCTCGGCATGAACTTGGAGAAAACCAAGGCCATGTTTAATGAGCACGTCACGCCACGCCGCGGCGTCGACGTAGATTGGTCCCGGCGCGCCGGGACCAATCTACGTCGAAGGATCGAGGCTTGAGGTTGTCCAGGAGTATACATATCTTGGTCACGCTATCACGTTAGACAAGGGCAATCTGGACAAGAAAATCGCTAGAAAGATCCGTTTGGGTTGAGCAGCGTTTTTTCAGTGCGCCTATAGCACGGTGCGTGAAGACGAAAGTCTACAAACAACCAGTGCGTCCTACCAGCTATGACATACGATGCCAAGACGTGGACACTTACGGTGGGGCTAGTTTATGCCCTTAAAGTTGCACAGCGAGCTATGGAACGAGCCATACTTGAAATATCTCTGAGGGATAAACTCCGAAGGTTTTTCGGCGGAGAGCCGGAGTGGTCGAAATAGCTCGCAGAATAAGCACATTAAAGTGGCATTGGGCTGGCCACATCTGTAGAAGAACCGCGACTCGGTAAATGTAGGGTAGGACGTCCACCCGCTAGATGGACTAATGACCTGGTAACGATTGCAGGCTGGGACTGGATGCGAAAGGCTCAAGACCGGGTACTGTGGCGTGAACTGGGAGAGGCCTATGTCCAGCAGTGGACTACTATAGGCTGCTTGATTGATGATTTTTAGTACATATTTTAGATATCTACTTACAGTTAATTCTTAAATGTAAATGATTTTTGATGTGCATATAAAATTGTTTTCCACAAAAAGGAAGTTTATAATTTTTTTTTATTTATAAGAAAAATATGTTTGTTGCTATATATTTTATAATTAAATAGTACAAAAGTGACTTTCATTAGTTGTTTTAACCACTATCAATAATATATGTACACTTACTAAAGTTAACTAATCTTTTCTTCCTCATTGATCATGCAATATACTCCAATTGCTGACCTCAGATCACTCTATTAAATTGGACTAATTAAAAATAACACATAATGCTATTACGTTTTGAGTTTATAGTGTTTCGTCAAAAGAGAGTTAAGTACAAATTCAATTCACCTGTATAGACTCAACTCAAAATAATATGACAAAACACACCTACCTTCTCAAGCAATAGGGCAATTACTCGAAAATTCAAATTTTCAGCCCCAAAACATGATTAAAATGAAAGAATCGTACAATTTTATTCAATCTTGCTGCGCACAGAAAACATAATTCTATACAGAACACTTCTACAGTGCATAGGGGTCGAGCAATCAGTTTTTTGCATTTTCCCAAAAAAGTGCTTTTTTGAGTTATGCTCTCTTTAGATCTAGGTGTGCGATATATTCACGCCTTTATCGCCGAAGGGGTAGGCAGAGGCATAGTGTACGCCCACATTTCACCTCATAGTTTTATGTCCCACGTAATAGGTGAGCCTATTGCCGTGTTGAAATGGACAGGCGCAGGTCGCCGCGACCCGCAGTTGAAAATTTTTAAGCAGCCCACAAGGGCTTCAACTTCGCTTACGCTACGTCCTAGGTAGGCGGTTCGAAGCGAACGCGATTCTGAAGCGGTGACACGCGAATTCAAAGCGACGCGGTGCGACGCGGCGGCTATGTCCTACGTGCACGCGAATCGTCTCGCACCGCCGCCACCGACCGGCGACGCTGCCGTTCAGTTGGCACTTTGCATCAGCCTAATGCAACTGCTATAGATCAAAAAAATGTATGGAGTTCTAGATTTTAGGTTTTCAGAGGCTGGTTTCCGCAAATCAAAGTCATTTCTGCGCCTATTTTGGTGGGGGTTTTGGTATGGCTATTGCCATCCCAGTTCCTCCAATAAGTCTAGCAAACTCTTCACGTTGCCGGAGACTTCCTGAAGCGACCTTGGTGTACCAAAGTGTCTAGCCCTGTACCCTTACCAGTTATGGGCATTCCATAAGAATGTGACTGGCAGTTCGTCCGTCTGCAAAGGGTCTGTGACACCTGAATTAAAGAGATGATTGTTAAGTAGACTGTGACCGTAGCTTTTTAAGCTATTGCATAGCTTCTATCGCGGGCCTTGCGAGGAGACCGAATCCAGAAATTGTGTCACGAAAATAAATCACACTCTCGGCTACCTTCGGCCACGCTCGGCCACGTTCGTGTATCTCGCACTTCATATACCAACGTGTACACGTGAGCGTTTGCATAACGTGTACCTATGTATATGAAGTGAAGTAGGGTGAAGTGGGGTGGGCTGAGGTGTGTAGGGTGGGGTGAAGTGAAGTGGGGTGTGGTGAGGTGAATTGGTGTGAGGTGGAGAGGGGTGAGGTTAGGTGGAGTGGAATTTTGGTCTTTGGGACTATTGGACTTTTGGACTTTTGGCCTTTTGAACTTTTGGCCTTTTGGACTTTTAGACTTTGGACTTTGGACTTTGGACATTGGACTTTGGACTTTGGACTTTGGACTTTGGACTTTGGACTTTGGACTTTGGACTTTGGACTTTGGACTTTGGACTTTGGACTTTGGACTTTGGACTTTGGACTTTGGACTTTGGACTTTGGACTTTGGACTTTGGACTTTGGACTTTGGACTTTGGACTTTGGACTTTGGACTTTGGACTTTGGACTTTGGACTTTGGACTTTGGACTTTGGACTTTGGACTTTGGACTTTGGACTTTGGACTTTGGACTTTGGACTTTGGACTTTGATCCTGCTTTTTTTTGGCAAGTCCAAAAGTCCAAAAGTCCCAAAAGTCCCAAAAGTCCCAAAAGTCCCAATAGTCCCAAAAGTCCCAAAAGTCCCAATAGTCCTAAAAGTCCCAAAAGACCCAAAAGTCCCAAAAGTCCAAAAGTCCAAAAGTCCAAAAGTCCAAAAGTCCAAAAGTCCAAAAGACCAAAAGACCAAAAGACCGAAAGTCCAAAAGTCCAAAAGTCCAAAAGTCCAAAAGTCCAAAAGTCCAAAAGACCAAAAGTCCAAAAGTCCAAAAGTCCAAAAGTCCGAAAGTCCAAAAGTCCAAAAGTCCAAAAGTCCAAAAGTCCAAAAGTCCAAAAGTCCAAAAGTCCAAAAGTCCAAAAGTCCAAAAGTCCAAAAGTCCAAAAGTCCAAAAGTCCAAAAGTCCAAAAGTACAAAAGTCCAAAAGTCCGAAAGTCCAAAAGTCCAAAAGTCCAAAAGTCCAAAATTCCAAAAGGCCAAAAGTCCAAAGGCTGAAATTTGGTACAGAGATACATTATAGTCTGGAATAACACATAGGCTACCTTTTATCCCGGGAATGGCTTCCCGCGGTAACAAATTTAACGCAGGCGAAGCTGCGGGCATCAGCTAGTATTCTTATATAGAGGAAGTGGGACTAATATTGTATACTTAGAAAGGCATAATCGACGATAATAAATTTACTTCTTTTATCCCATAAAATACGACGTTCTTGGATTACATTGATTAAAATTTCTATTTCCAACATTATAAAAAACACGGCGGCACCGCATCTAGTTCGCGCGCAAATATCAAACCAACTGATCGCGTTCGCTTCATTTCGCGCCGCCCCGCACCGCACCGCACTTGCTTTTGGTCACGTAGGACACTTCAATAGGTTTCAACTGTTTGTTGGTATCGCGCCGCGCCGCGCCGCTTTGCGTACGCTTACGTAGGCGATTGCCATTTTACTGACAACCGGGTTTCATTTCGAGTTTTCCTTCTCTACGCAATGGGTCTTTTGTTCACGCTTCTGGGAAGTCCAGAGTGATCCCAGGAGTTCCCAGGCGGTTCAGTAGTTTAGGTAAGGGTATATAATTTGTCCTGAAGTCAATAACGCAACGATTACATATATAACTGCCTTTATTGCGATTTCACAAAATAAACTTAAATCTATCTTAAAAACTAGGTACTCATCCGAATTCTTCCTTCAGGTATGGGATTTCCTTCCTTCAGGAATAATATGACGTAACAATAGATAATTACTCCTATATTTTCAATATTAGTTGCTTACGGGTATAAGCAGGGGTTTTTAACTCAAAACTTGGAAGCTCATTCTGAAAAGAACAAACAATATATTTTATATACACCCTCTTCAACCATAGATTTCCCTAAACTTTCCCTTACATTATTTTTAACCCCATTTTAAAACATTTAATATACAAAGAACATTACCCCCTTTTCTAAATTTCACAAACGCCTGCCTGATAAAATAAATTTACTTAAAATATACTTTTTTACATAAAAATTACCCACAATTAATTTACTTAATAAAATTGATGAAGTTGATGCTTACCAGAGCTTCCGTTTTCACATATAAAAATTTAGTTAAATACTTGGGCTATTAAGCCACTCACTGATTATTTCAGTGGAATATATTTTACAGAATAATTTACTTTGATGTAAATTTTCTTCGACAGTATGAAGTAAAATAAAAATTTTAGTTAGTTCCTGATTTTTTTCTATTCTACTAATGCGCACGCCTATATATAGCTTACATCCCACCATATCTCCTTCCATCAACTATCCCTACTATGACACTATTAAGGACACACCCCTTATACCGACCTAAGTATAACCATTATACCTACGCTTAATAGCGCCTAATAAACTAATATAGCAAATCCATGATTTACGCCACATTCCCTTAGTCGTCTCTTAAACACACAATACATTTTTCGCCCCACTCGGCTAAAAAAGGTCGACACATACTGTTTTCTTTGTTTATGTTTTGTCTCACGGACAAATAAATACAGTATAGATGTGTGGATGTTTGTAACTATTTCGCGCTCTAACAGCTGAATGGATCTGACAAAAATTTAGCACGAGGATAGATTATAGTCTGAAAAAAAAGTGTGTACGTGTAACCTTTACGCGCGATTGAAGTAAAACCTCTTTGCCATTGACGGCATCAAATGTTATATTAATATCATTCATTTGAATTTTGATTTTTCAAAATTCGAATAGCGTTACATAGTTCCGTCAGAAAAAAAATCTGAATTACTGCCTAGTCGCGCCTAAAAAGTTTTACTTCAATAACATATACGCTACTAGTAATTTTATCATAGACTAACAGACGTCACGCGGTTTCACCCGCGTAGTTCCCGTTCCCACGGGAATATGGGAATAAAATATAGCCTACTATGGCAAGGTGAATGTAGCTTTTCAATGACAAAATAATTTTTGAAATCGGTACAGAAGTTTTTAAGTTTATTCATTACAAACATACACACGTACAATAACACAAAATTTTACTTTTAATAATAATAATGTACTATCTAGATGTAGACTGGTAAATCAAGAAAATGATGGTGCTACAAACATTGGGTAGGCAGGTCTGGGAATCGCCCATGGGTTAATTTTAACCGACTGTATGTTTGTTTTTTTTATGTATGTTAACCGATATTTCGCTCAATTATGGACGGATTTCAATTGTTTTCTTTTGTTCAATAGGGTTTACTTCTGAGGTGGTCCGATTTTCACCAGGTCAGGATCTGATGATCAGATCCAGGAGAAATCGAGGGCAACTACCGAAAATTGTAAGGACAACTAACTAGTGTTTGTTAACTTTTTATCAAGTACAATTTAATGAAAGACTGGAGAAGATCTGATGATGGAACCGAAAGACAGTCGAGGGAATTCCTTAACGATTTACAGCAGTTACCTTGTGTTTGGGCTTGATTGATTTGTATTGATGAGAACTTTACACCTAGATAGATATATTTTTCGCTCTACCCGTCACTTAAAATATTTGAAAAAAAAATTTTTCATAACACCGCGTCGGTCGTGGCCAAGGTAACCACTTATGTCCCAAAATAACTTTTGCCAGGTCAGCTTATAACTTGTAATAAACTTACTATAAATAACCTCAAGAAGACCATTGTATGTAACCTCGCACAAACTTAAGAGGTTCATGTGATTGTTGTCAAGACCGCGAAGTTTATATTTATTGAGAGTGAGACAGTTGGCCTTTAGACGAATTGTGGTGTCACAGATACGTACCGGACACGGGTGTTTCGGCAAGTATCTGTGGCGCATACATAGGGAGGCAACACCCGAGTGTCAGCACTGCGGTGACTGCAGCAAGGACACGGTGCTGCATACTCTGGTGGAGTGCTCAGCATGGTTGCAGGCCTGGGCGTCGACGTTCTCACACTGGAGACCATGGTGAAAGCTATGGTCTCTAACGGAAGCAAGTGGGATGCCGCTGCATCTTGTTGCGAGCAAGTTATGCTTCAAGAAGAGGTGGCAGGGAGGGACCGGGAGAGAAATCTCCCTCCTGAGTTCCGCAGTCGGCGGCGGGGTCGTCGCAGGCTGACGAATTGTGGTGCCTGTGTAGTTTTAGTCGTTTCAATTCTGGCATGATAGGTATATGATATAGAATTTACAATCAATTATCTTTAATCTTGCTTCGATAAACATTTTGTGCTTATGTGGGTGCATGCTTCTGTTCGGCGTTGGATCCTCCTGTAGTTGACTGGCAGAGTTAATTGTGGAAATGATTTTATGAACGCATTTAATGTCAATGTTGGTGACTTTCTGAGATAATGATGATAATCGTACTGCACGGATTGTTTGTTTTTGTTGTGTATTGTGGGTAATCCAAGGAGAGTGTAATCACTAAGTTTAGTGTATAAACAAGGAGATATAGTAGATTGTACTACAAGAGTACAAGTGCATGAAAGAAGCCATTTTATACGAGACGTTTATCCGCCCGAGCCAAAGGCGGGGGTGGATATTAAGTCGAGGATAAAATGGGTTTTATGATCGAGTTATACACTCTGCTTTTCACTTCGATTGCAAGGAAATGAAACAGTGATATTGTAAATAAAAGTTTTTAATTAAAATATAAAAAAAATATATTACATATATAAATCTTTTTAATTATTTTTCCTTCTTTCGAATCATTCTACATGAAGCATTAGACATGGGTAACGAGACCTATACTGCCTAATCATAAGTTCATTTTATAATATTTTTTCACTCATAATACTATCTGATTTTTAATGTTTCTTAATTTATATAGAACACAGAAAGTACAAATTAAATGTAACAAAAAAAAACAAGTTATTTAATAGCGTTCTATTATGTTTGGTTCATAGAGTAACACGATCTTCATGGTACCGTCTCTACGGTCTAGTATGGCCATATTGTTTTAGAAGAAGAAAAATAACTTTATGCACTAGAGCATAAAATGTTGTTTTAGTCCGCATACACCCAGCATAAACAAGAACTTTACGAGCATAAGAAGTGAAAAGTATATTGTTGTAAGTATGTAATGTTGACGTAAGGTCTCTTTTTAATGTTTAAATTTTGTATTCTGTTGCGTAAAATTGAGGCGAAGGAGTTAGAGAATATTCGGAGACGCTGTCGTAGTTATGTACGGATTTAGTTGGTGTCTTAATGTTGCGCCATACTGTGGTACAAAAATATTTTTAGTCGCAATCATCCCTGTTGTTTTTTTTTTTTTGGTTTAATTTTAATTTTTTTATGTTGGTTTTAAGCACTTAGGTTCCTAACTATATTTTTATGTATTGAAGTAGGGAAAATGTATTTTTTATTGTTGCACTGTCTTTCGTCATTGTCCCAACTGGCCTCCTCAGAAAATCAGTGCTGTAACACGTTAACCGTGAGACAGCAACAAGCTGAGAGGGGGCCATATTCCGCATTATGGTGACATGTCAACATGAATTTAAATGTAATGTACCTACTTAGGTGATTATTTAGGCAATTAGTTTATAGATAATGATCAATGTCACCATTTTTGTGAAATAAAACACTTTTTTGTTTTGTTTGTTTTTTTGTTACAATTAAGAATTGTAAATTCTATATTATATATATCAAAAAGATGGCATTGTTTTGCCCCTTTTTCTCAAAATACACAATCACATATCTTCTCTTCTAAATATATATAACTCAAAGGTGACTGACTGACTGACATAGTGATCTATCAACGCACAACCCAAACCACTGGACGGATCGAGCTGAAATTTGGCATGCAGGTAGATGTTATGACGTAGACATCCGCTGAGAAAGGATTTTGATAGATTCTACCCCCAAGGGGATAAAATACGGGAATCGGGAAAGGGAACAAATTTTACGCGGGCGAAGTTGCGGGCTTCAGCTAGTAAATACATAATACTTATTATTATTTTACATTAAAATTTCATTATAAACCAGTAATGAAATTTTAAACTTATTCAACTGAAAGCGTCAAAGAAAACTTCCAGAAACAATAGTTGTTCATTACCCTACCTGCTTCGGTAATTCGAGGAAAAAAATATACACACACTAGATGACGCTCGCTGCATCGCCCGCGAAACCCGCTTCCCGTGGGACCATATTCCCGGGATAAAAATAGTAACCTATCTGTTATGCCAGTCTGTATAAGCTATCCCTGTACCAAATTTCAGCCCAATCCGTTCAGCCGTTATAGCGTGGTTGGGAAACAAACATCCAAACATCTTCACAAACTTTCACATTTATAATATTAGCAGGATGTTACGATAGTTGCGGATCAAATGACGTGTCGACAGCAACCGATATCACGTTGGCTTCTATCTAATAAGTTTCTATATCAAGTAGGCAGGCTCTTTGAAATTCATCCCGAGCTCCAATAGGTGTGATTCCGACCCTTCTCATGAAATGTTCAACTATTACCGACATTAACTGATTTAAAAAAGGTAGAGGTCATACGAATCAATTTAGAAATGTTTTCTATTTCTTCTTGAACACTTTTATCACTACAAGCTGTTACAAATCATTCAACGATAGGTCAGAAACCTTATTAATTATTAGTTTTTGGTAGGATTGAGTGCCTCTATTATTATTATTGACTGCCTCAGTGGCGTAGTCGGTAGTGATACCGCCTACCGCGTTGGAGGTCCTGGGTTCGATTCCTGGGTCGGTCCACATATTTGTGTTATCCACAAATGTTTGTTTCGGAGTTTGGGTGTTTTCTATCTATACTAATATTATAAAGAGGAATGATTTGTTTTTTTTGTTTGTTTGTTTGTAACGAATAGGCTCCAAAACTACTGAACCGATTTGAAAAATTCTTTTACTGTTGGAAAGCTACACTCTTTGCGGTGAATATAGGCTATATTTTATTCCCGTATTCCCACGGGAACGGCAACTACGCGGGTGAAACCGCGTGACGTCAGCTAGTATTTAATATGTACGTGTTTAGAAATTAAATAAGTCTATCAGTCAACTAGATAACACAAGCTTATATTCTTATTATTATTTCTTATTATTATTATATCAGCTTACTTTGGGCTAGATGATGTTGTGTAAAACTGTCCACAAATATTTATTATTTACTAGGTGATGCTCGCGGCTTCGCCCGCGTGACATTCGGTACCTGTTCCTGTTTCCCGTGGGAACTTATCCGGGATGAAAAGTCTATGTGTTATTCCAGACTATAAGCTATCCCTGTACCAAGTTTTAAGCCTGATCCGTTCAGCCATTACAGCGTGATTGAGTAACAAACATCCAAACATCTAAACATCCAAACCTTTTTACTAACTTTAGCATATCTATACATATAATAAAATGATAGAAAAGTCAAAACTGTACAATGGAAATATTTAAAAAAAAATACTAGCTGGGTGTTCAACATAAGATACCGAAGCCGAAAATATAGTTAGAAAAATTTTTGTCTGTTGGTTGGTTTGTCTGTTTGTATGTTTGCTTTGCTTTGTCCGGAAGGATTTCCAAAAGTACCTACTCAATAGATTTGATACAGATTTTGCACAAATATTAACTAGGGTTAGGGTCTTGAAATAGGCTATATATTATCACGCTATATATCTATCCTAGGGGCTAAGCAGAGAACAATCAAATTGACATTATAACATAATTTTCACGCGTACGAAGTCGCGGGCAACAGCTAGTTTATAATATTAATAGGATTAAGTCTATTTGCAGACGAGAATACTCTTTGATAGCGAAATCACAACTTTCTCGAGTTTTCCTTCTCTACGCAATGAATCGTTTTGCAAAAGTGTTCCCTAAGTCGCATCTTCAAACAGGGTTTAAAAAGTTTATCCTCAACAATTACCCCCGTATCGTATGAAAAACTCATAATACACTCGAGAGCAATGAATCCGGGTCACTTAAAGAATCCTAAAAATCTCGGAAACTAAAAATGCTAGGTTAATGCAATAAATTGTATTTAATAGACAATGTAATACTCCTTAAATGAAGGTATTAAAACTTCTTAGTTATTGTAAAGTTATATCATAAAAAAATCAAATTTGAAAAAGGGCCACTTTCGAAGATGGAACTACGAAATTACAGCATTTGGTGTTGCTTTTGTTTGTAATCTGTCATTTATGTGGGTACATAAACCATGTTGATAGTGCTCTATATTCATTAATCAAGCTGAAATTATGTCGCTTACGCCTGAAGAATGCACCAGAATACTTACAATGCTGGAAACCGGCCGGAGTCAGCGCGATACAGCCAGGACTGTCGGTGTGTCGCTGTCAACAGTACAAAGAGTTCTCCGACGTTACGAAGAAACTGGTTCTAACCTACGCAGACCAGGAACGGGCAGAACCAGGTGTACCACAGCACGAGAAGACCGATACTTGGTGAACACCATGCTTCGAAATCGCTTTCTCACAGGAACTGAACTCACCAATCAGTTTCGACGCCTCGGAGGAAGTAACCCAAGTGCATGGACAGTAAGACGTCGGCTTGCTGAATCTAACTTAAAACCCCTTAGACCTGCAAACGGCCCTAAACTGGAGCGTGGGCATCGTATTTCGAGACTAAGGTATGCCCAGAGCCACGTAAATTGGAGTATTGAAGATTGGTCAAAAGTTATGTTCTCCGTCGAATCAAAATTTATGCTCTACAAGCACGATGGAAGACACAGAGTGTATCGAAGACCAGGGGAAAGATTCAAGCAAGCATGCATCGAAGAAAAAGTAGCCTACGGTGGTGGGTCTGTACTTGTGTGGGCCGGAATTTCTTCTGAAAGTCGCACAGAGCTGGTGATCATAGAAAACGGCTCTTTAACTAGCGTAAGATATGTGGAAGAAATCCTCAATGATCACGTTGGTCCATTTATGGTCAATTTAGGTGAGGATGCTATATTTATGCATGACAATGCCCGACCTCATACAGGTAGGATTGTGAATGACTACCTTCAAGAGATGAACATTACTCGTATGGAGTGGCCAGCGCGCAGCCCGGATATCAACCCGATCGAGCATGCTTGGGACGAGCTAGGCAGATGCGTAAAACAACGAAACCCTCCCCCAATCACGCTTCGTGAGCTCAAAATTGCTCTCACAGAGGAATGGGAGAATATTCCCCAAAATCGTATAAGGAACTTGGTGTACAGCATGCCAAACCGCGTAAACGCAGTAATGGAAGCACGAGGAGGCAATACGAAGTATTAAAATTCAAGAAAATCGTAATAAAGTTCAAAAATTTCATGTTTCCTATTTTTGTTAGAGATCAGCAGTTTTTTCTTTATGTAATTTTGTGTTAATAAAATGTATGGTGACTCATATTTTTTTTACTTTCATTTAAGGAGTATTACATTGTCTATTAAATACAATTTATTGCATTAACCTATCATTTTTAGTTTCCGAGATTTTTAACATTCTTTAAGTGACCCGGATTCATTGCTCTCGAGTGTATTTATGCAAAACACTTATCAGCTTACAACAAAGCAATGTATAGGTCCTTCTATCTAAGTAATGCGCTGTTTTGTCGGTTAGGTACGCATTGTAGCAGAAAATTAACGCACTACCTAACCGAGCTTTAAAAGTATATGGACTGATGTAAAACCGACAAAGTTGGTCCGAGTTTCTCAGTGGATAAGTAGGTAGTTATTATAAATGGTTTATAGTTATCTAGTGTGAGTAGACTATAGAATAGATAGAGTATTTTTAGATAAAAGTTTTTTTTGTAAAGTTTGATAACGATAAGACCGCACTCGTTTTTCATCGGGGGTTAAAAATCCTTTACTCGCAAACTTATTCACTAAATACCACACTTGTCCCCCTCTAGGTGAGGCCGCAGTGTTAGCCGTAGATGTGATGGGAATCCTAGGGACATCCTTCTGAGGGCTTACCCGTGCTCCCAACCGTAGGCTGTGAGTTAGAATACGTGTGGTTTTTAGTCGGTAGGAGTGCGGCATGGCATCCATGTAGGATTTTCCTCAAGTAAAAAAAATACCACAATACCTACGTAGCTTTCATAAAATGTGTATTTTCTCTCAGAGAAGAATAGCATAGGCTAAAATAACAACGGAGCCAGTGGCCGCTTTGCCATTTAATATTTTTGAGTGTAACCGGAGGGTTCTAGAAATATATGTAAGTACCAACCACATTATATGTGGGAGGACGATCACAGAATACGAGCAAGATTTTAGTTTTGAAACATTTAACTACTTAAAAAGAAGCCAATTCCATATATATATAATTAAATGGTTTGAATAATTGAATTGCGGTCTGTAGTTTAAGTATCTTACTAATATTATAAAGGCGAAAGTTTGTGAGTGTGGATGTTTGTTACTCTTACACGCTCTAACGACGAAACGGATCTGGCTGAAACTTGGTATAGGGATAGATTATGGTCTGGAATAACACATAGGCCTTTTATCCCGGGAATTATTTCCCACGGGAATCGGAAACGGGAACAAATTTTATCGGGCGAAGCTGCGGGCATCATCTAGTATCTATATAAAGCGTGGATCGTTGTGCTAGTTCTATCTAGTTCTAGCAGCAATCAATACATTAAGTTTTTTTTGACACCGTCATCCCAGCTAAATAAATAAATAAATAAAAATAATAAATAAAAATCGTTTATTTTCAATCACCAGCCAAGATTATTACAATAATTACAAAGCTAAGCTATTTTAAATAAAAAGAAACAATCTGGTAGTGAATTGCTGGTGCCTGTGTTAGGTAATAAATACCTGTAATACTGGTCACCAGTTTTTTCACTCGGAAACCGATTTGCAAATAGTGCTTAGTATGTGTGTGCGCGCGCGCGCGCGCGTGTGTGTGTGTGTGTGTGTGTGTGTGTGTGTTTGTGTGTGTGTGTGTGTGTGTGTGTGTGTGTGTGTGTGTGTGTGTGTGTGTGTGTGTGTGTGTGTGTGTGTGTGTGTGTGCGCGAGTGTGTGTGTGTGTGTGTGTGTGTGTGTGTGTGTGTGTGTGTGTGTGTGTGTGCGCGAGTGTGACCGTGTAAATGAGTAATCCTATATGTGTGAGAGGATGCGTACGCTTGTTATAATAACGTGATGTGAGTTGTGTACTATAGCAAATGAGACCAATACAATCATTTATCTATAGGCATGCTCATTGCGGGACTTCCATAATACTCTCTGTACTAAAATAAGTTTGTTGCAGAAGCCAATTGTGAACAGAAACCTTGCAACTGTAATAACTCAAACTATAAAGTGATAACAATCTGTGCATAGCATTATATAGATAGGGTCCTCTAAAAGCAAAAAATGCACAGCTAAAAGATGTTCTAACTCGCGTAGAGGTTGCGACAAGATGATTCCGGCGAGCACGATCTGTTTTGAACTGTATTAAAGAGTGCTGCTTAAGAACAGTGGCCTGTATGTACAGTTGTCTGACTGTCAACACTTGGCAGTATTGATAAAGCTCAGTCGTGGGGTATAGACGAGGTTTAAAGCAGCTCACCTTTAACACAACCCTCTGTGCACGCTCAAGTAAAATCATATGCGTCTTTGCCACACCGCCCCACGAGGTAATACAATAACGCAAAATTGATTCGCACATGGCCATGTACACCATTTTCATAGTATTAGGTTCGGCTGACTGACGAAGTTGCCTAAAAACATAAACTAGTTTGCGCACTCGGCTCGTCAAGTAGTCAATATGATGTTGGAATCTTAGGTTATGGTCGATGAGTATGCCCAAATACTTTATAAATGTCACCTTCTCAACTTCATTAGAAGCACCGTCGAGAGATGGACCGGCTGTTATGCGCAGAGACTCATCATCAAGAGTTGCATAATTTCTGATGGTGAAATGTATCATCTTGGTTTTACTTATGTTCAGAGAAAGCAGGTTTTCTTTAAGCCATTTACCAACAGTGTCAAAACCATTTTGTGCTAGTCGGTACGTGTCTTCTATGGTCTCTGAAGAAAACACCAAAACTGTGTCATCTGCATAAGAAAAAATTTTTCCTTGATCAAGTTCAAGTTTACATAAATCATTTATGTAGATGAGGAACAAGCTCGGTCCAAGTATGCTCCCCTGTGGCACGCCATAATCAATCGACGCCTCATTACTAGTGTATGAGCCTATTTTAACATATTGGGATCTACCAGTCAGGTAGCTCTTAAAAAGAGACAATTGGTTTCCTCTAATGCCCAATGACTCGAGTCTTGCTATCAAAATGGGAATCGAAACTGTTTCATTTCATTTCATTTCATTTATTTATTTGCTGATCAAAGGTATACATGGATGTTACATAATTATTAATTCCTCTTTGGTCTACCTTATAGGCATGCAAATTTAGGTATTTAACTATAATATTATTTCAAATGTATGATTTAACATTCATGCAGTATATATGTAACTTTAGTTCTAGTATAAACATCAAACTCAAATCTAGGAACACCAACAAAGTACATGTCATAGTGAATTAATAATGTCCAATACTTGATTAACTAAATAATGTGTCCATACTATTATCTAAATTTCTAAATTCAATATAACAATATAACCAAAATGTCAAAATTCAATATACCATTATAATACAATGTCAACATTTAATACATAATTATATTTTGTCATTAACCATTATTTACCTTCCAAAAAGTCACTTATTCTATAGTAGCATTTACTAGCTAGAAAATCATGCAAGCGACTTTTAAATGTGGTCAAATTGAGCCTCTTAATTTCATTTGGTATCTTATTAAATATTACGGGTCCCATACAATAAATACTTTTACGTAGCTTTACAAAGCTGTATTTGCTCTGCGTATTCGTAGCCTATTACGAGTAACTTCTCGCCTATTACGAGTGACAGTGGCCGCTAAAGTTTCAAATAGCTCAGGATTCGACTTAATAAAAACAACTGATTCATAAATATATAACGATGGTAAAGTTAACAGTCTGTGGTTTCTAAAATACGGTTTACAACTGTCTCTAATATTAAGCCTAAACATTGCTCGTATACATCGTTTTTGAGTTCTGAATACCATTTCTGCATTAGTAGAGTTACCCCAGAATATTATGCCGTATCTTAGATAAGATACAGTTGTGCCATGGTATGCTGTCAATAGAGCGTCAACACTTAATACCGGTGCAAGTTTAAATAGAGCATAAGCTGAACTACTGATCTTTTTGCATAGAGCTTGCGTATGTGTTTTCCAATTGAGTTTTTTGTCAATAATCAGCCCAAGAAATCTTGTCATATCAACATCCAAAATCTTGCTATTTTCGTATTTAATGTTTAGGTTATTTATCGGGGGTAGTCTGTGGGAAAATTGCATAAATTTAGTTTTAGAAATATTTATTTTCAAATTGTTATTATTTAACCAATTTATAATATTCATTAGTGTAGTATTAATTTCATTTGAATAATTGTCTTTATTTTTACATTCTATCGCAACAGTACTATCATCCGCAAACATTGTGATCGGATGAGTAGTGGATTTAGGTAGGTCATTTATGTATAACTAGCTGACCCTCGCAACTTCGTTTGCGTTTGCGAGAGTGAGAAAGAGAGAGATATGGTATTAATATTTCGAGTATTATAATGCTTCCCTTTTACCCCCTTTGCATTTACCCCCGTCGCGCTTATTCCCGTCGCCTCGCGTCGCTTGTATTCATTAGAGCTGAACCGCATATCTTCGTTTGCATCACATGAGAGCGAGAAGGAAAGTGGTGTTAAAGTGATATAATGTTTCCCGTCGCTGTTACTTCCACGCATAGTGTGCGAGTCCGGCTCGCACTTGGCCAGTTTTTATCGTTCAGTTGACTGGCTGCCACTGCAAACCAAGTTACTCCCGTCGCGTCGCTCAAACTTTAAAACTTAATAAGAGGGTTATTGTAAGAGAACCTTAAAAGATAGGCATATTCAGTAATGGACTTTTTTTTATAAATTTTTAAGAGGAACAGTTTTTTTTACACAATTTTTACGTAACTTTAACTATTTACTCAAATTACTATAATTATGCTCTCATAAGAAAGAAATAATCCCCGTTCTCGAAACATTATTCATGGCTGCTCCGCTCCTATTCGTCTTAGCGTGATGTGATATCACCATTAGCCAGTCTCAATAAACGGACTATTAAACTGTAAAATAATTTTTGAAATGAAACCAGTAGTTTCTGAGATCCTAGCACAAACAAACTCTTCAGTTTCATTATATCGTGAGCGAACCTTAAGAGATAGACAAATTAGGTTATTGTGAGCGAACCTTAAAAGATAGACATATGCTGTCGCGGACTTTTTTTTAGAACTTTTTAAGAGAAACAATTTTGTAATACACAATTTTTATCTAACTTTAACCATTTACGCAGCGTACGCCTCGGAAGCTCTCAGACGGTAAAAAATATTCCCCGTTTTCAAAACATTATTGATTACTGCTCCGCTCCTATTCGTTTTAGCGTGATGTTATATAGCCTATAGCCATCCTCGATAAATGGAATATCAAACTGTAAAAGAATTTTCGAAATCCAACCAGTAGTTCCTGAGATCCTAGCGTTCAAACAAACAAACAAACAAACAAACAAACAAACTCTTCAGCTTTATAATATTAGTATGGATATAAACAACAAAGGTCCTAAGACCGTTCCCTGTCCCACGCCGTATTTAATAGTGCGAACATGAGAGGCGTATGATTCTTCTCTCTTAGTAGAGTTGTTTATATGTGTCAGCTCTACATATTGTTGACGATTGGATAAATATGATTTTATTAGGTTTAAGATGTTTCCTCGTATACCGTAATAATCTAACTTTGTTAGTAGAGTTTCATGCTCTACATATTCAAAAGCCTGGGTCATGTCACAGAAGATAGCAGAAACCGGCACTCCAACGTCCACCCTTGACATAATGATATTTAAAAAATCAAATATTGCTCTACTTATGCTTTTTCTTTGTCGAAAGCCTTTTTGTTCAATAGCCAAGATGTTTTGTTTTTCTAAATAATTGTTAATTTGGTTATATATATACTTTTCAAATATTTTAGAGAAAATTGGTATAAGTGTGATAGGTCTATAGAACTCCATTAACTCTCTATTTTCTTTTTTGAATATAGGTTTGACTACGGATATTTTTAGCGCGCTTGGATAGATACCAGTCATAATACTCAAGTTCATAATGAAACTAATGGGTTCTGATATATACTGACTTGAGGACTTTACTACCCTAGTAGAGATGCCGTCAAACCCCACACTGTTGGTGTTTTTTAAAGTTAATATGATGGCCTCAATGTCCGATGCTATACAAGGAGACATAAACATAGAATTCTTTCTTCTGTCAATGTATTTTGCTACTTTGGTACCAAGGTTGTCTAAAGGTATAATTTTATCTACAAAATAGTTATTAAAAGCATTGGCCATCTCCTGCGGATTTGTAATTACAGTGTCTTTATCAATTCTCAGTTTAGAAATTGTGTTATTAGGGCGGTTTGATTTAGCTTGATTTATGATTTTCCAAGTGGTTTTTGAAACGTTTTTAAACTGTGTCGAAAGCTTTCGTGAGGTCTAAGAACAGCACAATACATTTTTGTCCATTATCAAGTTTCCTCACCAGATGGTCAACTAAACCAAGAACCGCATCATCAGTAGACAGGTTCCTTCTGAATCCAAACTGGTTCACAGCTAAAACATTATGCGACTCAAGATAAGAAGTAAGTCTGGAGTTGATAATTCTTTCAAGTACCTTCGACATCGCTGGTAAGACAGATATCGGTCTGTAGTTCCCAACACAGCTTCGATCCCCAGATTTAAAGATAGGATGAACAATGGCTCTTTTAAATGCGATGGGAAAGACCCCCGTTTTCAAGCACAGATTACATATATAAGTCAGAGGTGAAATAATTATGTGTTTATATTTCCTCAAGAACTCGGACGAAATGCCATCCCACCCTGCAGCTGTATTGTTTTTAAGTGACATAATTATATTGTCAACTTCTGTTTCATCCGTGTCTAGTAGAACAAAAGAATTCGTTTGTAGTTGTGGTAGAGAGAAACCTCTAACCGACATAGAGTCCCTTTGTATACCCTCTGCAAGCTGTCTGCCTATATTTGAAAAGTAGGAATTAATCCCGTCGATCACGGCCCGTTCACCTCCAGTCGAGCCCAATAGGTCATACGGTGGTGATTTCACTTTATTGGTATTTGTGACTGAGCGAATGACGTTCCACAATTGTTTAGAGTTCCTACCAGCCTTTTTGAACTCCTGCTTCTCCCAGTCACGTTTAGTTTTACGCAAAAGATTCACGCAAAAATTACGATAACGCTTATATACGACTAAATGTGTTTCATTAGTCGGTTCCTTTTTACACCGTTTATACAGCTGGTCTCTGTGTCGCATACACCTTAGTATTCCTGGAGTAATCCAGGGCTTCACTGGTCTATGCCTACGTGACATATTAATCGTCCTGCTGTTAGAAGAAATACAATGAAGTATTGGGTCAATCAAGTGTTTAACCGCCATATCCGGATCAGATTCCATATAAACTGTTTGAAAGTTAATATTGCTTAGATCTCTTCTCAACATTTCGTGGTCAATCCTAGTCACCGCTTCTCGACAAGGTGAAATCTGCATTTTATATGACAGAGCAATCATACCCGCAAAATGATCGGTGACTGTCGAGTCAATGACCAAAACTCTTGCGGGATGAGCGGTTTTTAAATTTATGTGATCAAGGCATCTAGAATCACGGGTCGGGTATGTATGGCCAAGAAAGAGTCCATGATGTGCCAGAGTGTCCATGTAGTTGAGCAATTCGGTCTCAGATTGTCCGTAGGAAATGTAAATATTAATGTCACCAACGAGAACAATGTTTCTAAATTTTTTTAGCGAATTCAAAAGTACATCCAGCGAATGCGTAAAACCCGAGGAATCCCTGAAAGCCGGAGGTCTATAAATACAAATAACCGCCAAGTCATTACCTACAGAGATTAATAGACGGCTACAATCCCTTAAATCTGGTTCTGTAACAGTTATATGAGATAGGGTAGATCTAATATACACTATGACGCCATCATTTTGATTGTGAATTATTTCCGATTTGTAATATGTATATCCATCTAAAACAGGAATGATAGGGCCATGGCACAACCAGCATTCTGACAAAACTATAATGTCACAGGTTTTACCGATTCGCTGTAAAAGAGTCAAAAGTCCCGTAAAATTTGCTGATATGCTTCGAATATTCTGCGACAATAGCGGCGTTTTCCCTGAAAGAAAACGCATATTAAAATACTTACCTAATTCGAAGCTTATATAATGAGATAGGCATATCAGTTACCCGTAGGCTTATCTTACTCATGTTTGATGACGTATTTCCGTCGACTCACCAGCAGGGGGCGCCACCTGTGAACTTATAAATGCAGATGGCCGCCATCTTGTCCTCATTGGCTTTTATTCACCAGGCAGATTTAAAAAGTAAGCTTCGAATTAGGTAAGTATTTTAATATGCGTTTTCTTTCAGGGAAAACGCCGCTATTAAAAGTACTTGACCGTAATTCGAAGCTTATATAATGAGAAATGTTTGTTTTCGCCTGGTGAGTGACGGAAACGCCAATGTGATTCTAATTTATTTTTAGGAAAATAATATTACAGAATGTTGTATGTATGGTATCTAGATTTATAATCTTTACCACATTGAACAACTTAATATGTTATCTTAAATAGACTAAATAAGGAATCTTATATAAGGAGTAGTAAGTTTCCTTCTATTGACAGGATTAAATAATTGCGTATTATTATTATATTTGATTGGTGGTAGTTGCTGACATTATTACCAACCCATCGTCAATTACTTCGTGTTAGGATTAATTTAATCTTACCACCACCACCAATTCTTAGAAGCTGCTGCTGACCGGGTAGTGCCGGGGCTAGAATTGTTGGAGTACCTCTCACAGTCATAAGTAAACTATTTGACTGTGTAGTCTCATATCGGTTACTCTGATTAACCTAATTTTTATCTAGAATAAAGGATTCAATTGATTAGTCGTAGGTATTATCTTTGTTTACAATAGTTTTCCAACCAGATTGTCTGAAATGAAAATGATCAGTTTCGGACTCTGATTCGGGCCTAAAGTAGTACCTATGACGTGAGTTAAAACAATCGAGCAAAGTTAGATCGTGGATGCGGCGACCTAAGCATAAAATCACTATGACGAGATACTTGAAAAATGTTCTCTGTGTATCAATACTTGGTAATATTTAACTAAGTCATCAATCCCAATATCAATCAATATGTGACTTAATTTTCTTTACATTTTTCAAAGAGATCGACCAAGATATGTTTAACCAAAACATGCGAACTATGTAAGGTTGACTAGCGGTTTCTGTATTATCAAGTACAGCAACAACAGATTTATGTAACAGAATCGTATTATAATATATAATGATCATGAATAAAATGCAAGTCGGTTAAAACTCTAAAATTTATAAGTATGTTAAAAGGTAGGTCTCCAGGAGCTCAATAGTAGAAGCTTTTGATTATATATCTGTTATTTACCTCTTCACCCCCCCCCCCCCCCCACATTTCACTTCTCCACAGATTCTCTATGTGAGGTGGTGGGAGACCTGTCGAGGTGTTTATTAGAAGGAAAGAAATAATGTTTATTAGGTTCTTTTGCAGGTTCTGCAGAAAGAATGGAACTTACAGAGCTCTCGCTTTGAGATCTGCCCTCTATTAATACCTTGTGCCATCGCGGCACCACAAACACAAACAATCCTGTTGACCGATTAAGGTGTGACAGTATCTTGGTTATTAAAAATGGTGGTGGAAGTAATATCCACACAATACAAACAGGCCTATCATGTAGTGTTCTCCATTTCATAATAGGAATATTTTTTTGTAGGCAATCTTGACTTAGTGGTGTTTGAAGCAAGGATGCTCACAAAAAATATCCGGAGGAGCTGATACATATGGTATCGGCTCGGAATGCAGTGTATGGTGAAGTCAATTTGATGTCGGACCATTACACGCAAGCTGACGAGTTAAGTTCGTCAAGGCAATTGATTTGGTCTCGTCCCTCTGGGGGGGTGGACTACAACTGCTTTGAATGAGTACAGACTGTAACACAGTACCAGTATATGATTTCGAATCATGTGTAAGATTGTCAACATCTTTCTTTGAAGCAGTGCAATCTTTGTTATTCTGGGCCCTCGAGCCTGTTAGAGAAATGTTTTCTAGCTAGGCTCCCAAGCGAAATCTGACGCGTCCGTGGTAAGAAAGCATCTCGGATGGAAAGCTTGTAAAATTGTCGAGAGCCGGTAATTGCGGCCCCACTATTGGAGTTCCACTTGTACCACTCCGCACTACTATTTTCTTCAGTGGGTTGTCGGTTAGGGGATTGACCGAATGTGACGCTAAGGTAAAGCTACCTGCACTGCGAAAGTGGTAAAAATTCAAAAGACCCACCAAGTTTGAATTTTCTTTAAAAGAACTAAGTTTCTTTGATTTGGAATTAAATAAATCTTCCTTTTATGTCTAATATCTTTTCTTCGGGTATTGGACTTTCAGGTAGTTCTATGTCTATCGCATAACGATATAAGAGGTTTCTTCGGGAACCTATTATTGTTTTCTCTCAATTGTCTAACCATCCCTGGGTTTGAAGAGTTTTCAAGGCTATTTGTACGTGTTTGTGAAGAGTAACAGGATTTTGATGCGCAAAATTAGATTTTGTGTAGGTAGACGAGAATTTGAATACTCTTATTCTATAGAAATCGAGGCACCCGGATGGTGAGAAACGAAAATGTTTTGGGTGCGGCTTACCCGAGCGGAAGACAAGAATGTGCTCTGAGAAAGAATAATGTACACTACATCAGCTTTACCATGAAAATAAGCTTGACTGAGATGTATTTTGCACATTCAATCTCGTGGTTGGAGGAAATCTGGTAAACGGAACATGCTGAAAGATAGAATTATTCTGGCTTCACAAAGGCGTACAATGTCCTAAAACTGAATTCTGGGCGGATGACCCATCGCTATTTGAAGTTAGGAAAAGTGGAGAAATCAAACTTGGTGACAAAGGAACTAGTTTTAGAGTGCCTTGAGCATTCATCTTTTGAACCATTGCACAATGTGGTCATTTCAGTTAAAAGGAAACCTTAGTATTCCACCTTAGTCAAGTTTTCCATAGCATTTTAACATAAAGTGAAAATTTTACAATTTTGTCAGGACGGGACTTGAACAGAGTTCCGTGTAAATTTAAATGTGGGAAGGTTATCAGTTTTGAGCAGGATTCGAACCTGCGGCCTCTCGAATACCGTGCAGGACGGATTGGAGTTTCTGGATAAAGGGAATGCGGTACCCTTTTATAAATTTAAAACTTTTTGGTACGCTCGTTCCTTACCAACGTATTTTGTACAGAGTTAACTGACCGACATAGAATGAAAGGGTCATATCATTTAGTGTTTCCTTTGCTGGTGTGGGAAGAGGATGTTAGACCTCTCCTCGTCTCTTTGAGAGCCTCGAGCTCGGAAATTTCGTAATTGAAGGGACATCCTTGCATGGTTACTTAGTATGTTATCGTACGCCTGGTTACTATCGTATACCCAATTATTATAGATATTGTACATACCCCTCGAGGGTGGTAACTGGTTAGTGTTTCCTTTGCTGGTATGGGCAGAGGATGTTAAACTTCTCAGTCTCTTTGAGAGCCTAAAGCTCAGAAATTTCTTAATTGAAGGGACATTTACTGTCGTATGCCCAATTATTATAGATATTGTACACACCCCTCGAGAGTGGTAACTGTAATACAGGCCTAAAAAGGCTCTTGATACAATGGAATCTGGACTCCATTCGATGGAGATCTGATCTTGACGCCTGATCCTCTCGAAGGCTGGCGTAATGATTTGGATGAACTTTTTTCGGGGTCATCCTTTTTGGAGATCGAAGACCAAAATGCATGCCTTCCCGAGTGCCGTTGAAAAGGCTTCAGCCTCGAAAATGTATGAGTTTGAAGGCGATATTTTATCAAGGTTCATTTTTAAGAATTGGGTCTTTGACAATTCTGAGAATAATATATGAAATCAGATCTATGGCCGCAGGCCATTTGTAATAAATTGATAAAAGATTTATGGAAATCCTATTATTAAAGTAGGTCTTCAATTATGTCATAAATATTTTCGAAGAAACTTAAGTTTTGCAAAAGATTCTCTTTGTTTAAAATACAACAGGTTTTGGCAGCAAAAGCCTTTTGACAGAAAGAGCCTTGTCAGCTTTTTCAAAATGTAGCCGGTATTCTAATTGTCGGATCTCCCCGTTTTTGTCTAGGTTGACGAACCCGGGACTATGATTTTACAATAGTGGGTATCAGCATATTATCTTATCTAGGCAATTTGTAGCCAAAACGTGTCTATCAACCTCTTAGGTTATACTGTGTCTTAGGATCTTGGGTAACCGAAATCTCTTTTAATGCTGTCCCTATATAAAATACGAAGCAAGGATGATTGACTGTTTCTATCATCCTCGTAAATTAACTTCTGATCTGTGAATAAATTTACACTTGGTCAGGACCAGTGTTAGGTAAATGAGAAATAACTCACCTATTTCCATCATCCTTATCTGGTTTAGTGGAAGTCGGCTTCTTTTACTTCACTTACGACAATGCACGTGGCGTCACGATCGCCCTTATTTGAAGTTCGAGCTAAATGAGCTGGAACTGTAGCTATTTGACGCACCTAATACAGTAACTGGAGCTCAGAGCGCGCTTCTGAAATACTCCACTTGGAATTAGCTCTTTTTCTAAGGATGGAGGATTCATTTCTATCAAGAAACCAAACTAAAAGAAATAGTATTATGTTAGGTACCTAAAATTTAAGTACTACTTTCATGGTGAACATTTAGTTATTACTTTGACACACTCGTACGTATTCAGAAACTTGGGATGATTACGATTTTACCCATAATAGGCCATATTTTTACCTGTATAGGAACATCTAATAATTAATGTGCCTTTATGTGGGTAGGTATAAAAATATTTTGAAAATATTTTCTATATTCGGCGGTACTGACGCTGTACATACACGAAGCAAATAATATCTAAAAAAAAAGTATTAGTACCTATGAATACAATCTATAAAACAGTTTGATATTAGCTGTAACTAAAGATATTAAATAAAAGAAACTGCAACCTCGAAAGGTTTACGTGCTATTTTAAAATAATAGGTTATTATGACGTATCACACTCATATGTGATCGTAAAAATATGAAGTAAAAACATACCTGAGACTTAAACGAACGGTCAAACCGTTAAATATGTCTGTAGGTTCACTTACTTCAATCACAAGTCACTTGTTTTAGATTCACTGTATATTCAAACGAACGGCAAAGCCGTTAAATAATTATTTCTGTAAATTCACTTACTTCATCCCAAGTCACTTTTTATAACTTTACTAGGTATATAACTAGTAACTAGAAAAAATTAATGCACTAGCAGGTGTTCCTGCTATAACCTTTTGCTACGGGAATCAAAACGCCAAATGAGGACAAGATGGCGGCCATCTGCATTTATAAGTTCACAGGTGGCGCCCCCTGCTGGTGAGTCGACGGAAATACGTCATCAAACATGAGTAAGATAAGCCTACGGGTAACTGATATGCCTATCTCATTATATAAGCTTCGAATTACGGTCAAGTACTTTTAATATAGTTATACAGGAAGTAGATGACGGGAGTAATTCATAACACTCGTCTGCATTGCATTTCGCAGTTTCACAAAATAAGTAATTATCAAGTTGGTTAATTAAATCGTTAACCGCCGCGAATTTTAAACCGCAAAATTATCGATGTACACACACATTTTCTCAATATTAAATATAAAACTAGCACGATAGTGTTCCAATACCAATAAAAAGCGCTTTTACCTGTGAATTTCGGTGTAGCGAGCAGCAGTAACATTCCATATTCACTAGTAATAATTTCACATAATCCGACAAAAACACACAAAAACCTGAACAGTATACCTGCAAGGTCACAACTTTCACTGGTTTTATATAGGTTAAGATATAATATTATGGTTTGTATTATGTTAATTAATTGATTGTAACAGATTTTACTTGTATAGTGTATTATGTGTGTAATATAAGAATAAGTTCGGGTACATACATTTTTACAAGTTACAGTTGAAGGTATATAAACAACATGCTTAAGATAGTTTAAGGCTGAGACACACCGAGAAAAAAAGTTGAGAAGGGACACATTAAAAATAATAGATAGTGATCGATAAAGTCATTTTTTAGAACTGCCGCAAGGTCTGTTTCACTTTTTATTTCCAGTCGCACGCCACCATCAGATTTTTTCATGAAAAATTTTCCTCTTCTAGTCCAACAGTACTTATACTCGCAGCTTTTAGCACAATCGCGAGCCTTAGCAAAGAGTCTACGATCTCTGTCTGTGAGACTTTCAGAGACGAATATTGGAATAGCAGGTCCTGGTAATCCGATTGAAGACGTGGAGAGTTTGTTGTTCAAGTTGGATTTATTGAATTCCTTTACATTGTATAGAATTTTGTTTCTGGTTAAGACCGAAGTGAATTCGGTAACAACTATGGGTGTCCCGGTCTTGTTTTTAATTCTATAGATATCTCTAATTTCGTATTGGTTAACAGGTGCCTCTAAAGCTGTACATGTTTTTTGAACAAGATTAAAAAGGTCCTGTTGTGTCTCTGACTTTACAACTTGCGGTAAATTTCGAAACTCCAAAACTGTGAACTTCTGCCTTTTCTGCATATCAATTATTTTATTTTCGAGGTTGGCAATGTAGCTAAGGTTTTCATTACGTTCACGTTCTAAATCGGTAAGTTTTACTTTTATGTCTTCATATTGGAGAGATATAAATTTTAACGAGTGCTCAAGCTCTTCATTGGTAGTTTTGATACTTGTAGCTTGCTCCTTAAGCTCCGCAATATCTGCACACAGTTTCCTCAAAACTACATCCTGATCTTTCTTCCAGTCCGACAGCATAGCCACCAGTTCATCCTTAAACGTTAAGTTATCAGAGTTACCTTCCCTATCTTTACGGGGTCTTTTTGTTCTTCTACTCATGTAATCCAACTGATTTTCCGGATCCAGCTTCGACAAATCACTTTCAGATGACACATGTTGCCCTGCACCAAGTCTTCCAGGCGGTGTTTTCAACAGTGCCATATTTCAGAAATTTTTAAGTTCAAAGTTTCTGTAGTTGAAGTATCTCACCAGTATACGTTGAACTCACGTATGGTGCGCCTCAAGTTGTTATCGAGGATCTTGCTTGGTTGGGCGCGTGGACAAAAGATACAGTGTAATCCGAAACACACAGAAGTACAGTTGTCACTATTGCTATCTCTCTCGCACAGAAATAACAACTGCTTTATACTTATGACAGCCTGTTAGAAAACTTTGTAAGGACTAATAAAACTAATTTAAATAAATACGATTTTTAGGCAAAAATAATGCACACACACACGACTAGTCGCTGTCGCGGTCCGAGCGGGAGGGGCTAAGGGGGTAGCTGTGACGATGTGTGGGGCTCACCGCACTCGAAAAATGAAACTTCAATACCCACGAAACCCCGCGGTGTTCTTACGCAAGCTATAATAGCCGGGTTTGTAGAATTCACTACAAATTCGATCCGGCAAGGGGTGCCCCGCCGGGGCTCTTCTGGGGGGAATCAGATCGGCTTCCCCGGAGCTCCCTAAGGAGCTGAAGAAAATCGCATCGCACCACTCTCGGGCCCCCTTCTGGAAGCAGAGAGGGCGGAGAGCGGACGAACGGGAGTACACTAGAGGACCACCGTAAGCGTTTTAAGCTGGCGGCGAAACTGAGAAGAATGATCATCTGAGGTATTATAATTTAAGACCGTTTCCCGCCTTCGAATGGCACAATATGTATGCAGTTGATTCGATACAGGCTATCAGTAACATAATAATCGATAAGTCAAGTTGAAGGCCTTATGTAAAACAGCAAGCAGACACAATGTGCCTTTGTTCTATTTAACGCGGTAATATGATAAAGGTTTATTATTTCGAAGCGCTTGTGGCCGCACGGACTCTAAGCTACGATACGGTGCGAAAGCTATGGTAAAAACCATGAGGTGGGCCGTAAGCTTGTCTGGCGCCTAAGTAGTATAAAAAAATTATAACTTCTTTTTTTTTAATAATAATAAATAAATATTCACCGACATTTCACACAACGCTTTCTGATCCCAAAGTAAGCTAGGAATAACCTGCTTGTGTTATGGGTATCAGACCACGGATATTATTAATACTTATATACTTTTTAAATACATATATATTATACATAGAAACACCCAGACTCTTGAAACAAACATTTATGGGCCACACAAATATTCGTTTATGGTAGGAATCGAACCCAATCCCTCCAGCGCCGCAGGCGGTATCACTACCGACTGCGCCACAGAGGCATTCGGCAGACTTCTAGCGATATGAAGCAATTTTCAAATGAAACTTTCTTCGTAGCTCACTGCTACAATAATCCCGTAGCTGCAAGACGCTCGTAGATCGTACAGTCTACGAATAAGTTGGAGCTACGAATGTCAATTGTCCCATAGTTGCGCTAGTCTCTATTTTGTCCATACAAACTTCGGGAGGATATTACTCAACTGTTTGATACCCTACATACAAAGTCAAACATTTTGCTGTGTTGCCTCGTCATAAACTTGGTCCGTACCGTTAAAAAAATGGGAATTAAAAAACTATTAAAGAAATAGAAGCTATTAAAAATTCGATTTTTCTGCCAAAATTTTGTCAACTTTCTGTGTAAATAAACAAAAACAAGAAGCCATGAGATCGTTCCCACCCGACTGCCCCTCTCTAACACGTTTGTTGTGAAATTTCAATCCGATTGACGTTGTCATTTTTGTTTTATTTCAAACTTTGAACGTAGTTTAATGCGACAGAGTCACAGACTACAGACAAAGTCTCGACATAAGCCCCTCTGCACTCTTTTTTATAGAGAGGGGCTAAAAGGAGTATAAAACTCATAATCTAAGTCCATTCCGACAAAGTTCATTTCTCAAAAAGTTCAGAAAATTTTATTCTTAGTTGATACATGAAGTACTTTTTTCATAACATCCTTCCTACCAAAGGACCTTTGAATGAATGCATTATAGCAGCTTTTCGCTCTCACTATGCGATGTGTTAAGATTTTTTGCGATAAAAAGCCCAGTGGAGACCACAGTATTGGTAACGGGTGCAATGTAGTCCCACCAAAATCTTCAGGGTCCGTTCTACGTATAGTCAATCGTCCTCAATATAATAAGATCATCTATTGCATAAAGATATTTCAAACTTATACCTAAAATAACCCCCTTTTTTGAACGTGTGGTGTATCCGTCATGGATGCTGTGCCGGACTCTTACCGACTAAAAATCACACGTTCCTTATCTACAGCCTACGGTTGGGAGCCCTGGGTAAGCCCTCGGGAGGATATCCCATGGATTCCGAACAGATAAAATAACCCCTACTACTCAGACTCACAAAATTTCCCTCCTTATAATATTACTAGCGGACGTAACGCGGTTTCACCTGCGTAGTTCCCGTTCCCGTGGGAAAACAGGAATAAAATATAGCATATGTTTACCTCAAAGAGTGTAGCTTTCCAACAGTGAAAGAATTTTTTAAATCGGTCCAGTAGTTTCGGAGCCTATTCGATAAAAAAAACAAACAAACAATCAAATCTTTCCTCTTTATAATATTAGTATAGATTTATGATCAACCTTTTATTTGACATCATAATCACATCTGGCAACCGGCCTTGAATCTCCATCACAATGCCATACAATACAGTATCCCTTGTCACCGTCATTAGGTACAAGGTCATCTGTTATTGGTTATCAAGAGCATGACGTCATATTGGATGGGTAATTTATGTACTTACAATACATTATACTCTTTTTCCCAAAAGCTTTTTCCCGAATTAAGTAGACTACTTTTGGCAAGTAATCTGTATTATAACTACTTAGACCATATAACACGGGACTAGCCTTTGCGAACCACCGCATACAAAAATATTCTGCCAGTTTTCATACAAGTGAAGGGGAAACACAAAGACATATAAAATTTCATTGCATTTAAAAATGTATTAATCGACAAACGCGTAATGGCTGTTGTGTGTTAATTGTTATTGTACAGTCAACTACAATGAAATGTACTAGTTTAATCATATAAAATGATGTACTGATGTACAGGCTTTTTATAAAGCCAAAAGACCACATGGTCATGTGCAATGGCAGAAAACAATGCTTAAGTAAGACGCATCCTGTGGTTAGATGATCTAAGGTATTATACGATGTAGATTCGTAAATATACATAAGAGTAATTACGAGTATCATAAGGCTCTGCTAATTACTCTCTCGCTCGAGACCATGGTGCGAGCCATGATCTCCAGCGGGAGTAAGTGGGACTGCGCCGCCTCTTTTTGCGAGCAGGTCATGCTCGTGAAAGAGGTGACGGGGCGGGAACGGGAGAGAACTCTCCCACCCGCGTTCCGCAGTCGGCGGCCTGGACGCCGCTGACGTATCTTCGCCGAAGACTATCGTCCTCCAAGACCGGGGGCCTGAGGACGGTGAGAGGGCTGCTCACCGTCGTTAGAGAAGCAGGCCCATGACAGCAGCGTGACGTGAGGGATTCACGCACGCCCCCACTTAGAAGCGGGATCACACCGGAAATCCCCCCAAAGACGCGGGATAGCACCCGAACCACCCCCTGGGCGAGGCCGCAGTGGCGGCCGTGGCTCTGTTGGGAGTTCTGGGACATCCTTCCGAGGGCCTTCCCGGGGGCTCTCAACTATAGGCTGTTGGGCGTTACGTGAGGTTTTTTAGTCGGTAGGAGTCCGGCATAGCATACATGATGGATTTTCCCTCATGTTAAAAAGAAAAAGGCTTTGCTAATTTACGCGTGGAAATTCTCATGTATGCTATCCCGGACTCCTAAAGACTAAAACCACACCTCGCATCCATACTACGAGACTCTAAAGCAAGTTCTTTTGTTTACGTTATAATTTATTATTATAACACCCCCCCCCCCCTCCCCCTTATGTATTGAAAGTTGGTAATCCTCTTTGATTTAAGAATAATGTTTTATGATCATCTAATATATTTCTGAAAAGTTTGTCGGGGGCATACCTACATTGTTCTTCAACACACATATAACATTCCATTTATCATTGTTTTCTATTATCTGTTAATACCATTGTTATAGATAGGACTATGAATAGGGCTCCACACAACGAACGTTTTTGCTGATCTTTGTACGTTGTACGGAACCCTTTGTATGCGATTTCTACTCGCACTTGGCCGGTTTTTACTGAAAATGAGGTCACTTTCAACCACGTATATTATAAATCTAAATTCCTTTACTCTAGCTAGTATATTATTATCACAACAATCTCGTTACAATCATGACAAACTATCAGTTTCATTTTGAATTATAATCTCAATGTTACGGTAGGTACTAGGCAAAATAACTAATGTTGAAATATTTTCTACGAAACGTGACCTCTGAAATTCAAAAGGGCTACCTATCTGACGCTCCGGGCAACGACCACTGGTAATAAGTTCAAAGCGGTGCTGTAACTAAAAACCTATCTGATAGTCTAAGATCCCGCTATAGAACAACCTTCACCGAGCTGTTTAATGAATGAAAAATATTTCATATTTCATTAAATATGTCAATAAATAAATTGCAAAAGGGTTGTCTAAAAAAATTTTAGTCCACAACATGATTTGCTCATTGAACTTATTAAAAATTTACATCCGGAATCAGGACTGATTTTTCGCAGACAACCCTATACTACCGTGGTCGTAATTAATTAGTTTTATTATTTTAATTCATTAACTAGACTGTTGCAGTTACTAGTATCGATTTACTTGCGTACCCAAGAGTTGTGACGGGAAAAAAACAAAACGTTATATATGTAGGTTGTCGCCGTACGTTTGCATGTTCTAAAGGCGTTGTACTTTCAATTGGTATGAAATGTGTCTAATAACAAAACCATATCAGTTAATCGTATTCTGGTCTGATTTTTTTTAGACAATCTATTTGGAATTTGTTATTGACGTATTTTATCCTGCTATCCTACTAATATTATAAATGTGAAAGTTTGTGAAGATGTTTGGATGTTTATAACTCAATCATGCTCTAACGGCTGAACAGATCTGGCTAAAATTTGGTACAGGGATAGAGTATAGTCTTGGATTGAATAATACGTACGCTACTTTTTATCCCCTTTTTATCCGCATCAGCTAGTTGAATATAAAATACTTTTCATCCATTAACCAGCTCGGTGAAGGTCGTTCTATAGCGGGATCCTATACTATGACTGGTATCCCGAAACTGAAGATTTATATCAGCTCTTGTCGCAATTTGATGCTGTACTTGTGGAATGAAATGTTATTTACTTAGCTTTAGTTTTTACTAGAGGACGTCACGCGATTTCACCCGCCTAGCTCCCGTTCCCGTGGGAATACGGAAATAAAATATAGCTTATGTTCACCGGGAAGAGTGTAGTTTCCCGACAGTGAAAGAATTTTTCAAATCGGTCCAGTAGTTTCGGAGCCTATTCGATGCAAACAAACAAACAATCAAATCTTTCCTCTTTGTTATTTTAGTATAGATATAGAAAACAATATTCCTGCAAAGGTTTCGTAAATTAAATGCGCGCAAATATAAAATTACAAAATAGTCACTTTGCAGTCACCGTAGCGAAAGTTGCTTATCAGATATAACTTTTTTATAATTTATTGTTTCCACACAAACATCTGACTTATTATGTAATGGGTACCAAAAAACCTTTACAGGTTTGTCCACATAGAGATAAAAAGAATTTGAAATCAGTAGAAAGTTTTTATTTTATCTTCTTCACACAGGCTACCAAATAGTCTAGTTAGGAATATAGAACTGTACCTACAATTTGTAGAAAGATCGTACCAATATATTTGTCTTGTTATTGTATGTACTACAAACTTTATATAAATAAATCATTGTATATATTATATTATTTTCGTAGGTACATAATTTGCTATCTTAGTTCACCTCCATACGGGATAAATTAAAAAAAAATCCATCTTTGTGGATCTCAACGTTACAGTGAAAGATACCACTGAAGACTGCCAAACGATTTTTTTCTCGTTTAATCTGAAAATACCTATTAGAAACCGGGTCCCATTGTAAAGATGAAAATAGAAAAATAACAACGCGTGCTACAATAATTCTGTAGCTCAAGCCGCTCGTAGAGGCTACGAAGCACTTGTTGCTACGAAAGTCATTTGTCCATTATGCCTGAGAAAACAATCTTTTGAATTCTATTTTATTGACTACTCGCTGTGCCCGCGACTTCGTCCGCGTGGAATGTAATAAAAAAAATAGTTTATTTAGTATATTTTTTGTTTTTGAATTTTTTATCTACAATTTTTTTTTTTTAAATAAAAATGGCCTAAGTTACTACTTATTACATAAGCTATCTGCCAGTGAAAGTCTCGTCCAAATCGGTCCAGCCGTTCCAGAGATTAGCCGGAACAAACAGACAGACAGACAAAAATTTAAAAATATATTTTTGGTATGTGTACCGTATATACATTTATATGCATGTAGTAGAAAGCGGTTATTTTTTTATTACAAACATACACTCCAATTTTATTTATTTGTGTAGATTTACTTCATAGGTAAAAGCACCGACTACGTACCCACTAGACACCTATTGCGTCATATTTTACGAACAAACAATTCTGTCAGCTAGCTGAGGTAGGACTAGCAGGGAAGAGGCGAGGAACCTGCTTTCTGATTGGTTTTACCAAGGTCATACCGATAACGCACGATCGTAGAAGATCAGTGCTAGGGATGGGACGGGTTCAATTAGCACGATCTATATTATCGACATTGTTTGTACGCAATGAAACAAGGCTTATGTTTTATTAATTAAATGTAATATACGTCTATATCTTTCAACAACTACAGACAAAATAAAATTAAAAGTAAGAACAATGTTAATACAAAAAGAAATTAAATTGTAAAAAAAATTATGGACATAGAAAGGGTATCCTTGTTCTCCTTGTATGCATCTGTTATAATTTGATTCAATAATAATGTATCAAAAGTTATATATGTACCTACCTACATCTCCGAATTTACCTTAGTCGTAGAAGGAGATAAATATAAACCTTACCTGTTTTAATATTCAGGTTTAACAAAATTTACACATTCCAATTTTATCAGTATTTGTAATGAAACGGACATTTTTTTATGAAATTGTAGAATCTGCAACTTAATTATCGATAGCAGCATTTTCATATTTGCTCCTCCATCACTAGCGCGTGACCGAACGAAAGAGATAGTGTCAAATGAACGTGTGTAAGAAAGAGATATGAATATTGCGATTCGTTGCACATACTCACCGGCAACCAGTATAATATGAACTCCGTCAATTCTTTTACGAAACAAAATTTAATTAAAGATTATGTTTTTTTAACTAACCGATGAAATGAAATTCCGTCTTTGCGAAAGTTTGATGTCTGCGTATTAATACCACACCATTTTATTGAGCAACTGGGCATTTTCATATTCATTTTATAAATATTTGACACATAAACCTGGACGTGTTCACAGATCACGTACGTGGTCAGCACTGGTTGATAGACTTCTAGTGTAATCTTATAAATGACTTTCTCGTCGGAACCATTGACAGAAATGCGTCGCCTGTAATTAGGCGTCTAGTGGGTACGTAGTCGGTGGGTAAAAGAGATGTCTACTACTTTAATGTAAAGATAAAAAATATCAAAACAAACCCCTGTACCTCTTTCACCTGCTTGAAGAAAGAGGCAGTGGAGTCCTAACTCGCACCATGGTCTCCAGTGGAAGAATGTTCACGTCCAGACCTACCACGAGGACCTGGCACTGTGGTGCCCACGCCGTGCACTCTACCAGTGACCAGTATGTGGAGCGCTGTATCATCGCTGCGCTCCTCGCAGTGCTGGCACTCAGCCTTGGTTTTCCGGTGTATTCGCCACAGATACTTAGCGAAGCCTCCGTGACCGGTGAGCATCTGTGACAACCGGTAAGAGAGAGCGCCGTGGCTTCTCTCCAGCCACTCGTCCATGACCGGTCTGACAGATCGCCGCGATTGTGGCGATTCCTTTGGCTCGATTTCGCGAAACGCTGGAGTATAGCCCCGCTCCAGCGCCTCCTTGCGCCAAATACACAAGGGCCTTCGCTTCCAGGTCCTATAGAGGGGCCCAGCTAGGAGACATGCCGCCTCAACTGAGATCGTGCGGTAATACTATGCCTCTGCCCACCGGTAGAGGCACAGAATTCGCCTAATTGCACCTTATAGTTTTTGTTCCACGTAGATAGTGGGTCTTTTTTCATCGTCCATCTAAAGAATCACTGCACCGTAGCGAAAGTTGCTTATCAGATATCACTTAGATACTAAATACTGAGTCTACGCTTTTGATTTGATTTATAGAATTTCGTCCTTTTATAAATATTTTTTTTTATACGTGAGGGAAAATCCTCATGGATGTTATGCCGGACTCCTACCGACTAAAAAACCTCACGTAACGCCCAACAGCCTATGGTTGTGAACCCCGGGTAAGCCCTCGGAAGGATGTCCCAGGAGTAGGTATGCTTGTCGCGATTTGAAACGATGAAAATTAAATCCATTCGCTCCAGTCTGTTAATCTCTTCAAACTAACCTACTCGTTACTGATTGGTTTGTTTGGGAACAATGATCTCAGTCTCAGTGTCCCATTAATTACTTCGGGGATAAGCCTATCGGCTTTGGTATAGTTTACGTAAGTCCCTGTCTACTAACTGGTTAAAACTGTCTTTGCTTTTAACTTTTAAAAGCTTTGCACGTTATCATTGGGATATCATAATAACTACTCTTAAATGGCGCTCTTTATAATATTAGTATAGATGTTATGAAAGATCATTTAGAATGCTACGAGTATTCGAACTTCTTAAATGTTGTACACATAGGTGTACGCACCTGATCGCCACCCATATTTGGAACAGATAGGTACATAGAAGGATTGTTCTTAAGGATTTTTGTGTCAACTTTATTGGAGACTAGCTGACCCTCGCAACTTCGTTTACGCCACATAAGGTGTATGGAAGGAGAGGTATTTTTTTTATCAGACTATTGGGAGCGTATGAAACTGCCCTGTTTGCTTAATCATAAAAGAGCTTAAAGATTAAGTTCATTCTAAAACAATTCAGCCCCCGCCTTTGGCGTGAACCGAATTATTTCATAATTCAGTCCACCCCGGCGTGATACTTATTCGGGATACAGACAGACAGACATGAAAATTTTAAATTACATTTTCGGCTTCAGTATCGATTAGAGTAAGGGTCGATTAGGGGGAGAACGTCCTACAATTATAATTTTCAAAATATCTTCCATGTACAGACTCTCGACCCTCTAAAGTATTATTATATGTATAGACTAGCTGAGCCCGCAACTTCGTTTACGTCTCATAAGGTGTATGAAAGGAGAGGTATTTCTTCATCAGAGTCATCAAGCAGCGTCTGAAACTGCCCTGTTTGCTTAATCATAAAAGAGCTTAATGATTAAGACTATTTTTAAACAATTCAGTCCGCGGCGGTTCACTCACATTCAGAGAATTATATATTATAATTAATTTGATTTTTAAAAGAGTTATAACTCTTTTATTTCTGAACCGATTTACATAAAACAAACGCTAAATGTTAACTGGAGCAAACCTCAACACAATAAAAAAAACCGCATTGCAATCGGTTGAGCGGTTACTGAGATTAGCGTGCACAACCGTACAGACAAACAGATATACAGACATACAGACAAACAGACAAAAATTCTAAAAATCATTGTTTTGGGTTCTATTGCGTTCATAAAGCCCCCCTATAATATTTTTTCTTATTTATCTTCCATGTACAGACAGCGACCTGTTACGATTTTATTATATGTATTGATTTGCGCGCTCTTAGGCATCCCACCTTTTAATAGGTAAGAGAGAGATTGGTCAAGCTACAGTCTGAGTCGTAGAAAGTTTGTCTTCAAAGCGGCCATAGGAACTAAACCTACTTACAGAAATCAGAAACAGGAATAGTGGTACGGCGAGGCGTGGCCGGGTCGACGAGACATGATCAAAATTTATTCTCTTACCAAAATAATAGATAGGTTCAGTCACCTCCAATATTGCATGGGCCCCTTAAGATCTATGCACATTTGAGTCCAAGTTCACAAAAACTCCACTAGATGGCGCAACTTTACTCGAATGTAATATTGCATAGACACCTTAGAATCACAAAATGTACTAGATGGCATAATTATTTACATTACTCAAAAGATTAATGAGTTGCTATTTTGACAATAATCGCGTTCCTGTGTGAGGTATTAAAAATATCGGCAACGATACGAACAGATACTTGACTTCCAATGTTATCCGAGAGATGGCGTCAATTCTCAGTGCAAAGCATTTTCGTTTCGGATTGACCATGCATTCTCAAATTCGTCTGTACATAATTAAGAGACTCCATGAGTTGTGAAGTAATTAGTGATAAGTACTTCGGTTCTCGCAGATTACAACAGAACAAAGGGAGACTTTTTATTTAAGTTCTCTGTGGCGAACAAAATGACACTGATCACCAGACACGCAGCATCATATTTTTGTATTGCGTTGATCCGATGTTGCGGCGACACGTACGCGCACAGCCATGCCATTTCCCTTGTTTCTGATTTCCGTGCTTATACTCGTATTGTACTTCTATGTACGTCAGAATTCTATGATGTTTTATTTTGCCTTGGTAGGGTAATGGTAGTGTGTGCGACTGCCGTATACCGTGCTAAGTCTCGGCTTTGAATTCCGGATCGAAGCAAATGTTTGTGTGATCCGCAAAATGTTTGCTTCAGCGTTTGATTGTTTCCCTTGGGAACATTATACCTTGAATAAACAATAGCCTGTGTGTTATTCCAGATTAAAATCTATCCCTGTACCAAATTTCAGCCAGATCCGTGCAACAGTTAGAATGTGAAAGAGTACCAAAATATTGGTACTCTTTCACGCTGTGACACTTACACATCCATCCTCACATACTTTTAATATTTATAATATTCGTAAGGAATATAGAATTACTCGCTGAGGCCCGCAGTTTTACCGCTTCTATGAAGCTCTTCCCTGCAATAATCAATCAATCAAACCAGCCTATATAATCAATCAATTGGTGAGGGCACTCACCCTCACAATTTACGCGCATCGAGAAGAATGCGGAAACTCGCAAAGAAAATGCAAAATGACAGATTTAAAGTATAGCGTTGACAAAAAGGTTCGAATATCTATCATTTTCCATTTTCTTTGACATGTTTACGCCATTCTACTCGTTGCGCCCGGATTATATCAATCGGTTTACTATACCTACTACCAAGACATCTATATAATTCAATTTTCTTTTCGCCATGACTTGTCCGTAATTCAGAGGGTGCACCGCTTGTAGCTAAGATAGGCTTATAATATAAAAAGGCAATACAAAAGCTATAGACCCCAAAGAGCGCCATTACACTGAAAAGTAAGCCTAAATATAGACTACAAGAGATATCGACATATATTTATATACCTTTTTCTTTTTTAACGTGAGGGAAAATCCTTATGGATGCTATGCCGGACTCCTACCGACTATAAAACCTCACATTACGCCCAACAGCCTATGGTTGGGAATCCTTGGTAAGCCCTCGGAAGGATGTCCCAGGGCTCCCAACAGACCCATGGGCGCCACTGCGGCCTCGCCTAGGGGATGGTTCGGGTGCTATCCCGCGTCTTTGGGGGGTGTCGGGTGTGATCCCGCTTCTAAGGGAGGGGCGTGCGTGAATTCCTCACGTCACGCTGCCGTCATGGGCCTGCTTCTGCGAGCGACCCTCTCACCGTCCTCAGACCCCCGGTCATGGAGGCCGATAGTCTTCGGCGAAGACACGTCGGCGGCGCCCAAGCTGCCGATGTGTCTTCGCGGATGGGAGAGTTCTCTCCCGTTTCCGCCCCGCCGTCTCTTTCACTCACATGACCTGCTCGCAGAAAGAGGCGGCGCAGTCCCACTTACTCCCGCTGGAGATCATGACTCGCACCGTGGTCTCAAGCGAGAGAGTAATATTTATATACCTATATCGCAACGCTGTGTAATAATCCGTGTGTATTACCAACACATTGACGTTATCAGACTGATACCTGATATCTTTATCAAGGATCGAGCTTTTTTGTTTGTAACTCTTGAATGTACAATTGATCGCGAGTGTGTGTGTGTATGTGGATATCTCTCGAAAGATGATAAATATCGATTTATATAAATACTAACTGTTCCCCGCGGCTTCGTCCACGTAGAAGTCGTTATCGCGTAAAATCATTACCATCGTTTGGCGTAGTCGGTTAAAAAATTAGCTTATGTCCTTTCCAGGGACTCAAATTATCTCTATAGGAAATATCATCTTAATTGCTTCAGCGGTTAAGGCGTGAAAGCGTAACAAACAGACAGACAGAGTTACTTTGGCTTTTATAATATTAGTAGGGATATCGATATACCTACACAAAAATGTTTAAAAAAATTCTAAAATCTAATCATGATAATTAAACGAAAACTTCACGCTGGGAATTTGATCTTCCCCGTGAGTACATACGTCCAATATTCACATACTTTTTTTCTAAAGGGATAAGCAGAAACATTATATTATACAGAAACATTATTATATTTGGTGGTGAGCCTACTAGCGTCTTGAATCATATAGAATTAGGCTACTTTCCTATTCACGAGACTTCGCCATCCGTCTGTCTGTCTGTCCGTCACGAGGCTGTATCTCATGAACGGTGATAGCTAGAGAGCTGAATTTTCCCCAGAGATTATGTGTTTCCTGTTGCCACTATAACAACAAACATTAAAAACTAAAAAAAATATAATATATAAGGGGGCTCCCATACCGGGGACCTGAGCACGGTGAGAGAGTTGCTCACCGTCCTTACAGAAGCAGGTCCATGACGGCAGCGTGCCGTGAGGGATTCACCCACGCCCCTCCTTAGAAGCGGGATCACACCCGAAACCCCCCAAAGACGCGGGATTGCACCCGAACCACCCCCTAGGCGAGGCCGCAGTGGCGGCCGTGGGTCTGTTGGGAGTCCTGGGACATCCTTCCGAGGTCTTACCCGGGACTCCCAACCATAGGCTATTAGGCGTAACGTGAGGTTTTTTAGTCGGTAGGAGTCCGGCATCGCATACATGAGGATTTTCCCTCACGTTAAAAAAAAATACACTAGAGCCATGTCAGTAAAATTTTTGTTTTTAATTAAACTAAATTGACCACAGGCTCCCAAGTGAAAACTTTGAGCATTACCGATAGTTAACTCTAGATGCTAACGTTACAGGTAAACATATGGCATGGGTACCTTCGATTTTTGTTCTATTGTTATTTCAGTGATATTGTCTATAGCTATACTAATATTATAAGAGGGAAGATTTGATTGTTTGTTTGTTTGTTTGTTTATTTGTTTGCATGAATAGGCTCCGGAACTACTGGACCGACTTGAAAAATTATTTCACTGTTGGGAAGCTACGCTCTTCCCGGTGAACATAGGCATATATTTTACTCCCGTATTCCCACGGGAACGGAAGCTATGCGGGTGAATCCGCCTGACGTCCGCTAGTAGACTATATTTTTGCGAATATCTCTTTTTTTTGAGAATGTGATCATATGATATTCAGAGTTGACTCTCGACTATAGGTACGTATTATAAAAGAAAACTCTCAATCATAGGTTGCTGCTCCTGCTCCCCACTAGATGTGAACCCCAAGCTCTAAATCTAGGTAACTGAAAAGATAAATGAAAAGGAATCTTATTTGTTACTGACATAGAGATACTTTCTAGTAAAAAAAAATGGGTGCGTGTACTTATGTACGCGCGTGAGAAGTTATACTTCTTAAAAAAAAAAATATAAATATGAAAACAGTGATCAGAGGTGACGAGCGTACCAACATGCGCGACTTATATCGAGGTTCAATTTCTATTTTGTTGGTAGCTTTTTTTTCGAGACTTAATGAGCGGTTAAGCAGACAACTTCATACTGTTAATTTTGTGTCACAGATCTTAAAATTTCACTCTCATCATTTTTTCATAACGCGCCTAAAGAAGTATAACTTCAAAAATTTGCTCATGTAGTATCTTTTGTCAAACGTTTAAAAGTAATAAAATATGCGACAAATGATATTTAATTAATAAACTTTTATTAAAAATTTGGGGCCTGACATTATTCTACAGATTTTTATACAAAAGGAGCTTTGTAGACTAAGCAAATAGGTTTGCCATATTTTCCTTAAGCCTGAAAGCAATTTTTGCGTAACCGTCGGCGTCGTCAGATTTCAAGCAGAATACTTTATTAAATTACTGTTTTAGGTACTTTCTTAAATAATTATAATAGATAATTATTATCTACTGAAAGAGAGTTGGTCTGGAAGAGAGTGTCGGTGTTAAAGTTAGGAAGGGCATGCTACGATGGTTCGGGCATGTGGAGCGAATGGGAGATGAAAGAATGGCAAAACAGATATACAACGCGAAAGTAGATGGATGTAGGAGCCAGGGAAGGCCACGACACACCTACCACGACCAAATTAATCGTGTGTTAACAGAAGGTGCTGTCAAGAGTCGAAGGAACTGACGTGCATGCATGAAAAGAAAAATGAAAGTTTAAGGAGCAAGTGAGGTGTGTATGGACCGTGCCGTGTGGCACTCGGTTCTTTCTGCCTACCCCGCAAGGGATTTGACGTGAAGATAGTAATAGTAATAATAATAGTAATCTACTGAAAGCTGCTTTGCATTGCCAGAACACTTTGTTTGGGGGAAGCGGTGGCGTAGCGTGCCATGCAGGGGCCCTGTACCAAAATTAGTTGGAAGCCCCAAATATAGTATAAAGATTTTTCACAAAAGAAACAAACATGCTTTCCTTAATTGGTAAAGTATACAATATTTATTTATTTGTTACTAGCTCATGCGCGCGGCTTCGCCCGCGTGTTAATTTAGTTCCCGTTCCCGCTTCCCGTGGAAACATTTTCCGGGATAAGAAGTAGCCTATGTGTTATTCCGGACTATACTCTACCCCTGTACCAAATATCAGCCAGATCTATTCAGCCATTATAGCGTGATTGAGTAACAAACATCCAAACATCTTCACAAACTTTTACATTTATAATATTAGTAGGATAAGTTATCAATTCCTCCTAGCAATTGAGCTAGCCAAACATTTCAAATTAAATATACCTTATCTTGCCTTTTTTCGGCAAATTGCTTTATCAAAATCATCTACGTTTTTTTACTTGTAGAAATCCTACATGAATGCTATGTCCGACGCCTACCGACTAAATCCACACGATGCATTACGAATGGCTAAGCCCTTGGAAGGATGTCCCTGGGCCTGCAGCCAACTTTGCAACCATTTCGGCCTAGCCAAGTGCAAGGGTTCCCGCGTCTGGGGAGTTAATTCGGATGTTATCCCGCTACAACTCTACTCTATGAAGGGCAAAGAGACAGGGCACCGTCTTGGCCTGCTTCTTTAAAAACGTCAAGCAGCCAACTCGTCGTTCTCAGGAACTGCTTCAAGATCTATAGAGCAGCGTTTCCGCGCAGAGGTTCCATCTACTATGGTCTACGTGTCCCGTGTACACTTCAGCGTGAAGGTTGTGGACGTGGTAGACTATCTGCAGAAGAAAACCGGATTGGGTTTGAGGGTGGAGAAGCTGGACTCTCATCGTAACGTGAGCTTCAACTCGTTTGTGGTGAGGGTGCCTACAGATCGCATCTCCACGTTCATGGATCCCGAGTTCTGGCCGAGAGGGGTGTAGTACCGGCGCTTCAGAGGACATCTGCCGACACGGAACCCCACGTCACGCGACATGTCGACGTCATTACTCGTTAATATGTATTTTAGTTTTAAGGTAATTATCTATGGGCCGTAGAATAAGTTAATACCAACTGTAACTTTCTAATGTTGCCTGACAATAAAGATTTATTATTATTATATGCTCGTATTTACCGAAGCACTCCAGCCCGGTAAGTATCTGTGACACTCGATAGGCTATCATGGCGCCACTCCAGCTACTCCTCTATGACCGGCTTCACACCGCCTCAATAGAGGTGAGTCCCCACTATGGTTGCTCAAATCCCACCTTCCATGTTTCCATGAGCTCCTAGCGGTGTGTAGGGATTGCCTCGATTTCTCGGGGCTCAGGCTTGTGGTTTCGTTCCAAGGCCTACCTGCTCCACTGATATAGCAACGCAAAGGCCCTCGCTTCACGTTTAAAGAAATTTATGATCGGAATTTCTCTGGTTGTAATACTTCGAACTACGAGTAATCAGGGCCGTCTTAAGGCTATATAGCGCCAGGGTGCGAAGCTCAGATTGCCCCCCCCCCCCCCCCCGATCGACCAAAGAACGCAATAAATTTTTGATGTTTCACTTCTTTTTCTCTAAGATCTGTAATCTATATATACATATAATGCTACTTCTCCACCTGCGATAACATTAATGTTGATGTCCAACTACTCGATAATTAAGGCATTAAGAATGCGCTTTGGTTACATTAAGGTCACAACGGGTTCACTTATGTTTGCCATAATTTATAATGCCATAATTTCATATGCCATACTGGTATTTGCTATAATTTCATTAGAAATAACGCTTCAGTTGCCATATTCGTGAAATGACTTTTACTAATTCTATTGGTCATACATAATCGATCAAGTGTCATATACTTTAAATCCATATTTGTGGCAAAAATTACAATTTACACCTTAAACACCTAATAATAGAGGCCAAGGACGCTCCCGGGACATCCTTCCGAGGGCTTACCCGGGACTCCCAACCACAGGCTGTTAGGCGTTACGTGAGGTTTTTTAGTCGGTAAGAGTCCGGCATAACATCCTCTGAGGATTTTCCCTCACGTAAAATAAAAAAAAATAAAAAAAAGAGGCCAAGGGCGCACCAAACGTCTTTGGAATGGAGATATTGCCGTGTGCGTCTATACTAATATTATAAAGAGGAAAGACTTGACTGTTTATTTGTTCGTTTGCATCGAATAGGTTCCGGAACTACTGGACCGATTTGAAAAATTCTTTTACTGTTGGGAAGCTACACTCTTTGCGGTGAACATAGGCTATATTTTTTTTAATTCCCGTATTCCCGCGGAAACGGGAATGACAATAATACAATGGTAATTTAATATGGGCGATGCCTATATTTTTATGCATGTAGTAGGTGTTTATTTGGCGTTAGTGTACGAAACGGGGGAATAGCGTTAATATTGTACTTATGAGTTAAAGTTTAATTAGGTAAGGAAATATCAAAAGAAATGTTTAGAGCTCGGCCTGCGCCCCCTCGGGCTCTGCGCCCGGGTGCGGCCGCGCCTTTGAACCCCCGGTTAAGACGGCCCTGAGAGTAATACTCAGGGTCACGAAGGCTCTGAAATTTTTACTTAGTTTGAATTACGAATTATTTCTTGATTAAGTTTGCACATTAAATAAGTCGAACTATAGAAGGATTATATCTTAAAAACGATAGCATACATTGACTTTGTAATATGATTCCGCCTTTTATTTAAAAAATTGTTGCTGAACCACTCTTTTGTTCAATCTTTAGACTTATTTGAAAGAAATTTAATTTCTTAATTCGCTTGGCTCAGTTTATTCAAAAGATTACTTAGTAAATACAATACTAGCTTTCTGTAAGTTATTTTTTTTCGACTGTCGTCACGTACACCTCTGAAAGTTCAAGGTAGTAAAAGATTTTACTATTTTTTTCTTCCCCACGTTAGGGGCCCCTGTAGCCCGGGGGCCCTGTATCATTGATACGGCTGGGGGGAAGATTCTATTCATACCTACCTTTGTTGTGTTGTTTGTCGGTTCAAGTCTGGCGCTCTCGTGGCCTCGCGGACTCAGTGTTCTGTAAACGATCGCAGCATTAAGCAGCTTTCACTATGGCCGGTCCTTAGATGGGTGACCATCCATGTGACTAATTTGTGACATTTTTTTGAGCGTTTCCGTGCTTCGGAAGGCACGTTAAGCCGTTGGTCCCGGTTGCCAGTAAAATGACAGTCTTTAAGCCAAGTTGAAGGCCTTTATAGGCGGCTTGAAAACTTTCAACAGCAGGCAGACACAGAATGCACCTGTCTATTTCAACACGGCAATAGGGTGCACCACCTATTACGTGGGACAGATTTTAAAAAGGTGAAATGTGTGCAAATAATATGCCTCTGACAACCCCTTCGGGGATAAAGGCGTGACCATATGTATGTATGGGTCTGGCATAGCATGATGTGTAGGTTGGTTTGTAGAACAGCGTAGTGGTGAAGTACTTACGTCATCAATTTAATGAACTTGCAGTAGAAAGAACCTTTTAGCCCCTCTCTATAAAATAGATTGCAGACGGGCTTATGGCGAGACTTGTGTCTGTAGTCTGTGACTCTGTTGCATTAAGTTACGTCACTAGGTCACGTGGATCATCTGTTCAAAGTTTGAAATAAAACAAAAATGACATCGTCAATCGGATTGAACTTTCACTATCACAATAAACGTTAGAGGGGAAGTCGGGTGAGACCGTCTCATCTCACGGCTTCTTGTTTTACATAAATTCAATGTGGAAATTACGTTTATTGAAAAGAGCTATTGTACCAATTAATAAATGAATGTTTAATTGGTATGGAGGGAATGGAATTGAGTTACTTGAACTAGATATTTAGGTAATTTGGCCACGTAGGAATTTGACTGCCTCTGTGGCGCAGTCGGTAGTGATATCGCCTGCGGCGCTGGAGGTCGTGGGTTCGATTCCCACGGGAGGACAATATTTGTGTGACCCATAAATGTTTTTCTCAAGTCTGGGTGTTTCTATGTATAATACCTATGTATGTATTTAAAAAGTATATATGTATTAATATCCGTGGTCTGATACCCATAACACAAGCAGGTTATTCCTGACTTACTTTGGGATCAGATAGCGTTGTGTGAAATGTCCGTGAATATTTATTTATTTAATTTCATTGTGAGATTACTTTGGTTTTAATTTGTGTTCGTTTGTTCTTTTTTCACGATTTTTAGGGTTCTGTACACAAAGGGTAACAACAGGACCCTATGTTTCAGGCCAACCCCGGGGTTAGAAACGGTTCCTTCGGACGGAAACCGCGTGCCTTCTCCCACCCCTCCGCCAACGCCCAACAGCCTATGGTTGGAAGCCCCGGGTAAGCCCTCGGAAGGATGTCCCAGGACTCACAACAGACCTACGGCCGCCACTGTGGACTCGCCCAGGGGGTGGTTCGGGTGCTATCCCGCGTCTTTGGGGGGTTTCGGGTCTGATCCTGCTTCTAAGGTGGGGCGTGTGTGAGTTGCTCACGTCACGCTGCCGTCATGGGCCTGCTTCTGTAAGAAAGGTGAGCGACCCTCTCACCGCCCTCAGACCCCCGGTGACAGGACCCTGGTTTCATGAAACTTCGCCGTCCGTCTGTCTATCTGCCCGTCACGAGGCTGTTTCTCAGAAATCGTGACAGGTAGAGAGCTGAAATTTTCACAGATGATGTATTTCTGTTGCCGCTACAGCAAAATCAGAAAAGAGGGGATTAAGAGGGCCTCCCATACAACAAACGTAATTTTTTACTGTTTTTTACAACGGAAACCTCCGTGCGCGACTCCGACTCGCACTTGGCCGGTTTTTTATAATTAGTACTTTTATAACTAATACTTAATTACATGCGCTAATAAGGAAGGAGCCGTGAGTTTTTATCGCCATCTTCTTTTCTTACCACTTCTATCTATTGCGTTGCGAATCTGACAATAAATCTATATATATAAAAATCAATGCCACTTTTCGTTGTAATTTTATAACTCAAGAACGGGCTCACCTATCCAAACCAAATGTTGAGGGCTTGTTCGAACTATTTAGTAGATGGTTTAAGTGAAGTTTGCACAAAATCGGTCAAGCGGTTCTTCATGTATCACGCAAACGAAGTTGCGCGGGTCAGCTAGTTTAAACATAAAAGCTTGAAGTTCATAAGTGTTATTGTGTGAACTACAAACATACATTAAAGACATACCTATATGTCCAAAGTGCTAAGCAGAGGCAAACTATACACTAACATTTCACTATTCGTTTTTACCAATTTATAACACAATGCTGTTCAGTGTTACTCACCAACTAGCGCGAGGTAGCTATGCAGAGAACTCTTTCCCAGGGCGCCTTACTACAGAGATTCCAGTGTGCGTGCAAAGGTAGGCTAGGGCTCTCACGAAAACAGCCTGGTAGGGTGTACACACATATATTTAGAAGTTTCTCAGAGCTACAGATACAATAAGAAGAAGTTATACACTAAGAGACATATATAGACTAGATAGTCTTAAAAGTAGATACTACGTCTATGTACTAGTAGGTACTACAGGTGATCTAAATAGGCGTGGACAGGTACGTACAGGTTATAACTTTTAATATGCAGTGTACTCGCCTTCGTGTAGGGCGAGAGCGACACCGGCTGTTGTCAATGCCAGGAAGACGGCAGGCCTCTCACAGATGCACGCACTTATTCGTTAACATAATGTTGAAGCGGGAAAACGCAAGCTGCGCTTGAATTCTTCAAGCCTCCTCAACTTGGTTTAAAGTGCCTTCTGGAGCACGGGACGGTGATCCAAATGAATAGAGATAATCTATACTAGTAATATTATAAAGAGGAAAGATTTGATTGTTTGTTTGTTTGCATCGAATAGGCTCCGAAACTACTGGACCGATATGAAAAATTCTTTCACTGTTGGGAAGCTACACTCTTTGCGGTTAACATAGACTATATTTTATTCCCGTATTCCAACGGGAACGGGAACTACGCGGGTGAAACCTCGTGACGTCTGCTAGTATATTATCATTTCCTAATTTTCTTACATATTTCTCCTTTTTACAGGCTTCGTGCAGGATGGAGTGCGGCTAGAAGCGAGCCGCCTCTCACACCGAACGAAAGAGAGGCCATAGCAGAGGTCGTGAGAAGAGCGGAGAAGATCGATGAAGTGGAGGCTAGACGAGTTGGGAGACTGGTTGCTAGACTAGAAGGTATGTAGTTGTTATAGTATACTAGGGAACGTCATGAGGTTTCACTCGTGAAGTTCTCTTTGTCCACTAAAATCCATTAAAAAGATCCATCATGGATCTTTGTGGACATAGCATCACCACTTTAATACCTATAAGTATTTTTTATGAACATAGATCTTTTAGGACATCTATAATGGATCTTTTCCCATTCACATGTCCCAAAAGATACATTTTTAATGAAAAATACTTCTTAAAGTATTATTATTATACCTTAGTATTAAAGTGGACATGATATGTCTACATAGATCCATGATGGAGCTTTTTAATGGATATTAGTGGTTAAAGGGGCGAAGTTCCCGTTCCCTTGGGATTACAACATAGCGTTTGTCACTCGGAGATTGTTTAGCTTCCTAACAGTGAAATAATGTTACAATTTGGTTCAGTAGTATCAGAGCCTTTTCAATTCAAACAAACACTCTTTTCTTTTTATACTTAATGTTTTTTTTACGTGAGGAAAATCCATCATAAATGCTTTGCCGGACTCCTACCGACTAAAAAACCTCACGTAACGCTCAACAGTCTATGATTGGGAGCCCCGGGTAAGCCCTCGGAAGGATGTCCCAGGACTCATTCAACAGACCCACGGCTACCACTGCGGCCGATAGTTTCTGCCAAGACATGTCAGTGGTGCCCAAGCTGTAACTCGGGTGGGAGAGTTCTCACCCGTTCCCGCCCCGTCGCCTCTTACACGAGCATGACCTGCTCGCAGAAGGAGGCGGCGCAGTCCCACTTACTCCCGCTGGAGAGCACTGCTCGCACCATGGTCTCGAGCGAGAGAGTGTCCACGTCCAGACCCACTACGAGGACCTGGCGCTGTTGCGCCCACGCCGTGCACTTCGCCAGCGTGTGGAGCGCTTCTTTTTATAATGTTTGCATAGAAGTATAGTTATGACAAACAAGGGGTCCCCTATGCAAAGTCAGTCGGAAATCCTGTGACATCCTTCCGAAGGCTTTTGTTGTATTCTCTGTAATAGGCAGTTGTTTGTACCCATGAAGACAGATATGAGATGGTTTTACAACTTAGATCATCTAACCACAGGATGCACCTTACTTAAGCATTGTTTTCTGCCAAGCCAATAGACCATTTGGTCTTTTGGCTTTATAAAAAGCACTGTACATCAGTACATCATTTTATATGATTAAACTAGTACATTTCATTGTAGTTGACTGTACAATAAAAATTAACACACAACAGCCATTACGCGTTTGTCGATTAATACATTTTTAAATATAATGAAATTTTATATGTCTTTGTGTTTCCCTCTTCACCCGCTATGAAAACTAGCAGAATATTTTTGTATGCGGTGGTTCGCAAAGGCTAGTCCCGTGATATATGGTCTAAGTTTTACAATATGTATGTTTTTTATTAAGGATGACTCTCCAGCAGCTAATCAGCTATCTACACCCTTTTTAGGGTTTCGTAGCCAACTGGCAAAAACGGAACCCTTATAGATTCGTCATGTCTGTCTGTCTGTCTGTCCGTCCGTGTGTCACAGCCACTTTTCTCCGAAACTATAAGGCCTATGCTATTGAAACTTGGTAACTAGATGTATTTTGTGAACCGCATTAAGATTCTTATATAAAACTAGAAAAAAAGCAGTAAATTTTGGGGGTCCCCATACTGAGAATTTTTTTTTCATCAAACCCATACGTGTGGGGTATCTATAGATAGGTCTTTAAAAAAGCTATTGAGGTTCCTAAAATCATTTTTTTCTAAAGTGAGTAGTTTGCGCAAGAGACACTTCCAAAGTGGAAAAATGTGTGTGCCCCCCCCCCCCCCCCTCTAACTTCTAAACTAAGAGGATGAGAAATCTAAAAAAAATATATGATGTACATTGCCATAAAAACTACCAACGAAAATTGGTTTAAACGAGATAGAAACCGCAATTTTCGGTTAGAAAAATCGAAAAATCACTACCACTGCGACTGCGAACATCAATCAAAGTTACAACGAACTATAAGGACTTTTATATTATGTTACTTGCTGCTACGAAACCCTTCATGGGCGAGTCCAACTCGCACTTGGCCGGTTTTTTGATAAGACTCTCCACGATCATAAAGTAAAGTTCTCAGTTCAAAGCTAACAAAGTGGAAAAGGGTTTGGTGTTCTCAGAAACTAGATATCCCAATAATATAAAAAGCGCAATCATTAAATGTTTAGTATAACATTCCGAATCAGTCCATTCCTGTCTTAAAAACACGACTGAAATCGAAGCCTATAAAAATATTACTCGTGTACGATATTTTTCTTTCGCAAATATAATTATATTACTAGACGTGGACATCTCACAAACAAATTATCATGCAAATGACATCGCCGTTAAAAAGGGCTTCGTTACACAGCGATGCTATAAATAGAGCCTTTTATAAAATGTCCAATGTTTTCCGTGATGGGGAGACGGCCTACAACGGTTGTCATGGCAACGGATACACGTATAGAGCTACTGGTTCATGTTTCTTTTATCTATAGCCAACGACGTATTATATTATACTAGCGGACGTCACGCGGTTTCACCCGCGTAGTTCCCGTTCTCGTGGGAATACGGGATATAGCATATGTTCACCGCAAAGAGTGTAGCTTCCCAACAGTGAAAGAATTTTTCAAATCGGTCTAGTAGTTTCGGAGCCTATTCGTAACAAACAAACAAAAAAACAAAAATACAAAAATACAAAAAAAAAACAAATCTTTCCTCTTTATAATATTAGTATAGATATAGAAGACACGTCATGCACGAACATTACGGGCATTACGGCTTTCGAAAACAGCAAAACTTTTATACATTTAAAAAAAGAATTTCTGTGAAATGATCTATGGTAGCATGTATGAAAAGTAAGGCAATTGCCTGACTTTTTTGTTGCCATTTTTCAGTGTTGGTAACGTATCTATAGTATTTATATATCAAGTCTATAGCTACTAATATTATCAAGAGGAAAAATTTGTTGGTTTGTATTATAAACTAAGTACTGAACCGATTTATTTTTGACTAATAGGTATTATATAAGCGAGTAACATAAGCTAATATTTTAATCCCGTATTTCTACGGGGACGGGAACTACGCGGGTGAAAACTTGGGAACATAGGTATAAAATACAGCCCATGTCTCCCGGGGATAGTGTAGCTTCCCAACATTGAAAGAATTATTCAAATCGGTTCAGTAGGTTCGGAGAAGAATCAAATCTTTTCACTATATAATATTAATCTAGATTAGTCTGTTAAGGCTGAGGCAGCATTTGCGGTTACCGCGGACTGTTTTAAAAACTAATTTTTAGAAAGAAATATTTCAAAAGATCAAATTCTAATCTCGAAATGTCAAAATCAATAAAATTATAGACGGTTTATTGGTTTTTGATATTTTGAGGTTAGAAACCGCAACCGCAAATGCGGCCTAAGGCCAACGACGTATTATAATATAGACACGTCATGCACGAACATCACGGCTTTCAAAAACAGCAAATCTATATATATAAAAATCAATGCCACTTTTCGTTGTAATTTTATAACTCAAGAACGGGCTCACCTATCCAAACCAAGTCTTTAGGCTTTGTTCGGACTATTTAGTAGATGGTTTATGTAAAGTTTGCACAAAATCGGTTGAGCGGTTTTTCATTTATCACGCAAACGAAGTTGCGCGGGTCTGCTAGTATTTTATACATTCAAAAAAATAATTTGTATGAAATTATCTATGGTAGCATGTATGAAAAGTAAGGCAATTGCCTGACTTTTATGTTGCCATTTTTCAGTGTTGGTAACGTATCTATAGTACTTTATATATCATTGCCTGGGCTATGTTTAATTTTCCCTGACTAACAGGTATGCGTCGCTCAGCACAAGGGCCGGCTCCACGTTCCTGCCTGCTCTGTGGAGACACAGCAAGACTGCTAGCTCCTCTGAGGACCTGCTCCATCTGCCGACATACTGCCTGCTCAAAATGCGTTATTGATACTCCTTCACATAGGTAATTAATCTAGACTTTGAACTACATATTTAGAAATTAGTGCTCATGCTCCTCTTAGAAAGCCTCGTGGTCTTTAGACCCCGTATGCGACGCGACCCCGACCGTGCTGTCTCAGATTTGCACTTTGTGTACACTACCTATGCTGCCGAGAAATCAATAGTTTCTTGAGCTACAGCCTGGAGACGGGCAGAACGACAGGAGAGTCTCACTATTAGCCCCTTTTCAGACGTACCGGTTGCCGGGTATCCGGCAGGCGGCGAAGTGTATGGCCATGTACTATAGCTTTCACACGTACCGGGGTAATTTGCCCGGTAATGCCATACACTCGCCGCCGGGTACCCGGCACCGGCTACCCGGCAACCGGTACCTACGTGTGGAAAGGGTCTTAGTGCCTTTTCACACGTACCGGTTGCCAGGTAGCTGGTGCCAGGTACCCGGCGGCCAATGCAAGTGATTGCCGGGCAAATCACGCCGGTACGTGTAAAAGCTATAGTACATGGCCATACACTTCGGCCGCCGGGTACCCGGCACCGGCTACCCGGCAACCGGTACGTGTGAAAAGGGGCTTAGGGTACTATTTTACCTTTTGGGTATAGAATCCTAAAAGGGCTTAACTCAATAAGCACGCAAGTCAAGCATGAACAAGTAAACTAGGTCAGGGTCGCGATATTTAAAAAAATAATATTATCAACCGCACACTGCATTTCGAAATGCAGTGTGCGTGTACTGCAATCGGATTGTTTTTTATTACTTTTCGGAAAATATGCATCATATCTAGATTTCAGGTAAAATATGCTATTACCGCTGAAAATGGCTTAAATATGCAAATGCATTTAATCCGGTCTCTAGTAATGACCATGTTAGATTCAAATAAAAAAAAATTGTAGGTACTTTTTGCAACTCCTGAAAAAAAACGGTAAAAAAATCGGATCATCCCTACTACGACTCTATGTCGACCCGATTGTACGTCGGGGTAGAATGACAGATTTCAATTCTTTTCACAGGTCCCCACTGATCTCCAGAGACGCCTACATGTGTAACCTATGCGCGGAGACCCGCGAGATGTGGAAGAAGTCAGGCGCCTGGTTCTTTAAATCTTTGCCCAAATACATCCTACCTGATAGAAGAAACACTGGGCGGTACAATGATGTTGAACTCGCTAGGTCTTTACAGGTAAAGGTGTAACGTCCTACTTAATTTTATGTAACAGAAGGGCAATGAGACACCTCAGGAATCAGCGAATTATTTTATTCTCCGTATAGACACACACAATAATTTAGGCAGAGCTTCGACTTGTCTCAGTGCACCGCACAGAGTGACCCGACAAACATGCTCACACTCTCATAAATGGATGTACACTCGGAAATTACGTAACTCCTTATGTCAACTGTCATAGTGATTTGAGGCGAGGCGTTACAATTATACATGTAAAATTTTATAAATGCTACTTTTTATCCCGGGAATATGTTCACACGGGATGAGGGAACGAAACAAAATTTTACTGGGGCAAATCCGCGAGCATCAGCTAGTGATAGAATAACAATATCAAACCTACTGTTGAATAATGGCACAAGGATGGAAACTCCATACGTTTTCAAGCTTGAATGTGTGCGTGTGACCTAAAGGCTAAGCAAATGTTCCCTCAGGACACCCGCCAACTATAGTGACAGCTGTGGTGCGGGGGGAGTTGCCTATCTGTATGTAATACTATCTATTATAATATAATATCTTTGATAATGGCTTAGTAGAACTTGTCACATTTTGAATGACAACAATTAGAGTTTTTCACATAATTCGCTTTTTGTACGTGGTTTAATTTGCTCAATTTACTGTAGGTACTTACCACATTTTTAAGGGTTCACACATTTCTTTGACTATTGGCCATTGCCTATCTCCTCTATCGCTGTCCGTTTTAACACGGTAGGTAATACAGACTAACCCACATAAAAGACAAATTTCGTCCATTATTGATACTCGTACCTATTATGTTTCAGAAAAAAAGATTAGGGTCGCTAAGACTATAAGCGCCTATAAGGCTGAGGCCGCATTTACGATTACCGCGGACTGTTCCTAACCTCAAAATTTTAAAACCATTGCAACCCTAAACTCGTTTTCATTGGTTTTAAATTTTTGAGGTTAGAAACCGTCCATGGTAACCACAAATGCGGCAATTTATAGGTAGGTGTATTGACATGTGATTTGGTAAATACGTACAGGGAGAATATACCTAGAGAAGTCATCGGCGTATACCTTTTGAGATAGCGCTATTATGACATCGGTGTTACCCACTCACGCCAAAGGTTTTTACCTGAGAAATAGGTAAATTCATATAAAGAAGCTACTATACCAAAAAATTGGTATTGAGGTAGCTAACAGCCCAGATTAAGACATAGGCTACTTTTATAGTCCAGGTGCGTCTGTTTGAACGTTTATAACCACATAATATATATCACCCGATTGTGGGTAAAATTACAATCCTAACGCCAAGTTGAAGGCCTTATGGGCGGCTTGAAAATTTTCAACTGCGGGTCGCGGCGACCTGTCCATTTCAAGAAGGCAATGGGCTCACCACCTATTACGTGGGAAATAAAACTCAAAATTCAAAATTTAAAAAAACATTTATTTCGCATTAAATAATAAATCATTTATTGCGTGAAACATGGTATCTTTAGATGTTACATTTTTATAAGAGGTCAGCATGTCCCGCAGATTCATCTGCATGCAAAATTTATACAGATACATTAAGAAAATACATTTCTAATACGTAGGCACTTGCGACACGTCCATGAATACAAAAAAAGTTAGTAGCACCAGTTCGGAACGCGGCCTGCTTGAAAAGAACTGGCAAGAAACTTATTTTTGTGTCTGGTAACGAAACTAGATTTTTTTTGTACATTAGTTACATAAGATTTTAAAAAAAATTTGAATTTCCTGACTGAATGATAATCAACGCACAGCCCAAACCGCCGGGACTAGAAAGTCCAAATTTGGCAAGTAGGTTCCTTGTATGGTCTAGGGATGATAATGTGGGATTCTATTAGTGAAAGAATGATTAAAATAGATCTAGTAGTTTCGGAGCCTATTCATTACAAATAAACAAAAATCCTCTGCTTTTTATAATATTAGTATAGATTAATAACTTACATGAAAAACAGAGTGTGAAGGAATCGAATTTGGATTCAAATAAGTCCTTGTTTTTGCCTTCCGAAAACCACAGGATTCAAAATGTTTTGAACAAATCCGAGCATTCTTGTCAGGTTGCCAATGTTTTCTGCCTGTTGCTTGAATCCATAAAACTCTCATACTTATATCCTCTGGAAACCTAAACGTAAATAAAACGATAGCTATAAATTTCAATATTGTTGGGTAAACTTTACCAAACACTGGTCACACTCCCCTGATTATACGGACATTGATGATTGACCCCTAGACAACATGGCAGTCTTAATGTATATGAGCTACATAATTCTGTCGGATAATACAAAAAAATAATTCGAGAAATATACTTAACAGTATGTAAATTAAGGCGCAAAGATAGTGAATACTAATCTACGAAGTAAATTATATCATTATATAGGGGAAACTGGGGATACTTGATCCTTACGGGAGACTAGGTACACGAGATTTACAGAACTTGTATAAGCCGTATTTAGTTTTATAGTGGCAATATCGATTGTATATGGTACTCGATAACTTTCTAAAGATGGTACATCTATCACATTTGACACTTTGGCAAACGGCGGCCGAGTAAGTAATTGTTGCGGCAGAAAGAAAATTTTGGTGAGTTTTTATTTTGACTAAACATTAATTTAAAATAGGACTTTTAAGTGTGTATGCATTTAATACGAGCCATTATCTATATTATTAGCCATTCTTTACGTAATAAAGTGGTAATATTATGGACATTTGAAAATATTTTTGTTTATAACCTCAAATAGCTCAGGGTATACTTGGTACACTTTATTATGGGAGATTTGATCCACCTGACTCAAGTGTCCCGTACTATTTTTTTTATGAATTCATTGCAGAACTATATCCCAAGAGTCTGCAAAACCAGAGAAGGTGCCCGAAAAATGGTGCCAGAGAACGAAAATAAAGCTAGTCCAATGCCCTTAAAGATGCACAGCGAGCAATGGAACGAGCTATGCTATGGATGCCTCTGAGGGATAAAATCCGGAACGATGTTCTCCGTAAGAGAACCAGAGTGGTCGACATAGCTCGCAGAAGCATGAGTCTAAAAATGGCAGTGGGCTGGCCACATCTCTGTAGAATCCCCCTGTTAATCCCCCAGGATCAGGTCATCCAGACCGGGGGGATCAAGTCTTACGTATATACGGGACACATGGTACGATTCCTTATTATTGATTTAAGTCAAATAACTACTAAATTTAGATATTCATATATTTGGATCTTACAGCAATTATAAGCAAATAAATTTCACGTATTTTAGTACCAACGGTTTTTTAAACGGATACTCAATATAGAAATTAGGGATAAAAAACAAAAGGGGGGATCAAGTGTCCCCAGTTTCCCTTACATACAAAACAGCATAAATGGGCTTACTTACCGATGAAAGGTTATGTTCGGAGTTTTCCGTTCTGGGCGATTTGTACAGTCTTTAACACAACAACGCCCCATTATTAAGATAAATTTTACACTTTTATAAGCTCCAAACAACTTCTAACTTCACAAATAAGTCACTATCACCAATTTTTCGACAAAACACTATCGAACACGCTTTTGTTTGGGGCCAACGAAAGAGGTTCCAAACAAATGAAAACGCATACGGTGAGCGAGACAAAAAAAGTGGCGTCTGTCTCGCTTACTCTTGTGTAAATATTATATATGTGTCACTTTCACTCATGACTAACATTATTTAATGTCTTCTCTAGGTATATTCTCCCTCTACGGGTAAATATATACGCTCCTAGTTGTCGTGTAAGCACAATAAGTACGTAGTACATAAAGATCAACGCAATAACCCATTCATTACAGACTCTTCATCACACAAACAGCTAGGAAAATACGTTCAGAAATCGAATGAAAACGGTAACAGCCTGTTGACAGATCCGTAATACATGTACTATTGTGTTTTGTATTACGAACGCAGTCGGACGTAATGGACAGACCAAGCATATATCTTTTATCTTTTTAGGGTTCCGTATCCAAAGGATAAAAACGGGACCCTATTACCAAAGATAATTTAATAGTATCATATACAGATCGGCAACTCCCTGCCTCCCACCGAGTAAGCTTCCCTATACCCCTTAGACCATATAACACGGGACTAGCCTTTGCGAACCACCGCATACAAAAATATTCTGCCAGTTTTCATACAAATGAAGGGGGAAACACAAAGACATATGAAATTTCATTGCATTTAAAAATGTATTTATCGACAAACGCGTAATGGCTGTTGTGTGTTAATTGTTATTGTACAGTCAACTACAATGTAATGTACTAGTTTAATCATATAAAATGATGTACTGATGTACAGGCTTTTCATAAAGCCAAAAGACCAAATGGTCATGTGCAATGGCAGAAAACAATGCTTAAGTAAGGCGCATCCTGTGGTTAGATGATCTAAGCTATACCCCCACCAAAGTTGATGAGTCTATAATATAATTAATTGCCGTGTCAGTACTTGAGAGAGTGTCACTGCGTTGCATTACGTATACTACTTACGTACTTTGTGCTATTGCTTTGGTTTAATTTGTGCTTAGCTGAGGGTAGATTTGAAAAAAAAAAAAAAAAGTACCTACATACATGAGATTGCATTCTGTTCCTTATTATTTTGTTTCCATAGCTAGTGACCCTAGTATACTCACACACACATTCAAGCTTGATTCAAGCATTCACAATACGTGTATGTATATTAGTGTGGGTGAAAACGAACATTTTTGTATGGAGTTTCCGCCCTGTGGTATTCCTGAGACTTCGCTGTCTGTTTATCAGTCTGATTGTCAGTCTGATCCGGCTGTATCTCAGGAACCGTGATAGCTACTGTAACTGAAATTTTCACAGATGTAATTTTGTTGCTTTTACAACAAAGAATTCCAAAAGCCAAAAAAATATATTTAAAGAGACTCCCATACAAAAAATAAAGTGACTTTTTTGCCTGGTTTTGGCACGGGACCTTCCGTGCGTGCCTTTGCTTTTCACGTCACGGATAGAGCATTAAGGTCAGATAATCAGATCAATTTCTCCGAAAAAACACGGACACGAACTATAAAAAACCGGCAAAGGGCGAGTCAGATTCGCTCACCAAGAAATTGCAAAAAATCGACCAATTTTTTTTTCCTGTTTTTAGTATTTGTAGTTAAAGTGACAACAGACATACCTACATCATCTGTAACAAATTCAGCTGTCTAGCTATCACAGTTCATGAAATACACCGTCAAGATAAACAGACAGAATATGGACAGCGCAGTCTTATAGTACCGTTTTTTTCCTTTGGGTACGGAACCCTAAAAATCATAATAACTTTAGATTGTACTAGCTGATGCCCGCAGATTCGCCCGCATAAATTTTTTTCCCGTAGGAACTTATTCAATTCGATTCATTTATTCATTGTTAGTTACAGGTTTTTTAAGATGTTATAAAATTACAATTATTGATCTACCGTAACTTGCCTTACTGGCGTACAATAATATTTTTATTAGGAAGGTAGGTTATTCCCGGGATAAAAAGTAGCCTATGTGTTAATCCAGACTATAATATATCCCTATACCAAATTTCAGCCAGATCTGTTCAGCCGTTCGAGCGTGAAAGAGTAACACACATCCATACTAACAAACTTTCGTATTTATAAATCTTGATGATGCTCGCGGCTTCGCTCGCGTGAATTTCGGTACCCGTTCCTGTTTCCCGTGGGAACATTTTCCCGGGATGAAAAGTAGCCTGTGTTGTGTTATTGCAGACTATAATGTTTCCCTGTACCAAGTTTCAGCCAGATCCGTTCAGCCGTTCGAACGTGAAAGAGTAACAAACATCCACACATCCACACTCACAAACTTTCGCATTTATAATATTAATTAAGATTATCTGTTTTACCTTTAAAATCCTTTTCCTACAGGAAGCCGGCAACAGCAGTAACGAAGGTAAAACCGACTCAGAGCCAGGGTCACCACTCAGCTTACAGGCGCCATCATTTTCGAGGCAGGGCAGCAATACAGACAGCAGGAAGTCAATTGCTTCACCCCTGGTAAGTCACCTTTTCTATATTTACATAACCTTTCAGCAACACTATGCCACTCGGACTGCTCCCGTCTTGCTTCCGATATTGGCCTGCCAGTCAAAACTCTTCAACTCGAGATGTTCACTGCTTTGTTCCGTCGCTAGTATTGCCGCTCCTTTGACTCGCGCTATATAAACCAACAAAGATCGCCGGGCAGGACGAGCGGCATGATGAGTAAAACCGCCTACCCCCCAAAGACGCGGGATAGCACCCGAAGGCGAGGCCGCAGTGGCGGCCGTGGTTCTGTTGGGAGTCCTGGGACATCCTTCCGAGGGCTTACCCGGGGCTCCCAACCATAGGCTGTTGGGCGTGACGTGAGGTTTTTTAGTCGGTAGGAGTCCGACATAACATCCATGAGGATTTTCCCTCACGTTAAACAAAAAAAAAACAAAAAGTAAAACCGCCTTCCGTCTTTCCCTACGTCTACATAAAATAGAGTGCAGAGGGGCTTATGGCGAGACTTGTGTCTGTAGTCTGTGAAAGTCGAAATATATACTCAGTACATGTACGTACAATTAAAACAGCTGCGCTCTAACCTTTGCAAGTAACGCATGCATTAACTTGTCACTTACTAGTAATCAATACGAATAAAACCTTCCATTAGCACATTACACAATATATGCATTAGGCATTGCACTAAATAAAAATAACTACAAGTATATTACCTGCTGTTTCAGCCCAAGGTTAACCTTTGTTCTTCAAGAAACGCAGAAAGTTTTATTATAATATGGAAGTCATTTTTCTTTATGTACGATTCGACTGCTGAAATAATTAGTTTGGAATTTAATTAGAAGCGCTCGCAGGGGCTAACTCAGCGTTTTGTGACTATACGCTGTGCTGGTTCTCAGATGGGTGACTATTGTCTACTATATGGCATTCCATTGAAATAGTCACAGAATATTGAGCTGTGTATTTTCATAAAATATAAAAAAAAAAGACGTGTGGCACTCGGGGACTGCCGCGGTAAAGCTATTACATAGCATTTTTTATCAACTATGCTAGTATAATTATTTCTATATAAGAATACTAGCTGATGCCCGCAGTTTCGCCCGCGTAAAATTTGTTCCCGCGGGAAGTTATTCCCGGGATAAAAGGTAGCCTACCTATGTGTTATTCCAGACTATAATGTATCTCTGTACCAAATTTCAGCCCGATCCGTTCAGCGGTTTGAGCGTGAAAGAGTAACAAACATCCACACTCACAAACTTTCCCATTTATAATATTATATACTAGCTGATGCCCGCAGCTTCGCCCGCGTAAATTTTATTACCGTTACCGCTTCCCGTGGGAACTTATTCCCGGTATAAAAAGTAGCCTATGTGTTGTTCCAGACCATAATTTATCCCTGTACCAAGTTTCAGCGAGATCCGTTCAGCCGTTAGAGCGTAAAAGAGTAACAAACATCCACACTCACAAACTTTCGCATTTGTAATAAGAAGTAAGATTTTAAGGCCCATGTTCAACAAAGTAAAGTACCAAGTACCTACTTGACTGTCGACATTTGGGCTATTGGACTTTTGGACTTTTGGATTGTTGGACTGTTGGACTTTTGGACTTTTGGACTTTTGGACTATTGGACTATTGGACTTTTGGACTTTTGGACTTTTGGACTTTTGGACTTTTGGACTTTTGGACTTTTGGACTTTTGAACTTTTGGACTTTTGGACTTTTGGACTTTTGGACTGTTGGACTTTTGGACTTTTGTACTTTTGGGCTTTTGGACTTTTGGACTTTTGGACTTTCAGCCTTTCGGACTTTCGGACTTTCGGACTTTCGGACTTTCGGACTTTCGGACTTTGGACTTTTGGACTTTTGGACTTTTGGACTTTTGGACTTTTGGACTTTTGGACTTTTGGACTTTCGGACTTTTGCACTTTGGACTTTTGTACTTTTGGACTTTTGGACTTTAGAACTTTTGGACTTGTGTGTGTGTCTGTGTGTGTGTGTCTCTGTGTGTGTGTGTGTGTGTGCGCGTGTGCGTGTGAGTGTGCGTGAGTGTGTGTGAGTGTGTGTGTGTGTGCGTGTGCGTGTGAGTGTGCGTGAGTGTGTGTGAGTGTGTGTGTGTGTGTGTGTGTGTGTGAGTGAGTGTGTGTGAGTGTGTAAGTGTGTGTGTGTGTGTGTGTGTGTGTGTGTGTGTGTGTGTGTGTGTGTGTGTGTTTGTTGCATGTATGTTTATGTGAGTTGATTTTTGAGTATGTGTGTGTGTGAGTGTGTGTGTGGGTGTGTGTGTGTGTGTTTGTTGCATGTATGTTTATGTGAGTTGATTTTTGAGTGTGTGTGTGTGTGTGTGTGAGTGTGTGTGTGGGTGTGTATGTGTGTGGGTGTTTGTTGCATGTATGTTTATGTGAGTTGATTTTTGAGTGTGTGTGTGTGTGTGTGTGAGTTTAATCACTCAGTTACTGCCGTTTTAAATTCTCCGTATGTATGCATACCTACTTAGAAATTATATGAGTATATATAAAAAAGTTTTAATTAGATCGCAAAGAAAATGTCCAAAAGCCAAAGTACCTATATTTACTTCCGCAGTTTAGTTAGTAGTATGTTAGTGAACTGTTCATTTATTGGAAGGTTTTGTACCTACTTGAAGCAAAGTCATTGATATACCTAATTAGAGATAATAGAAAAACCTCGCAGAACTTCAGAACAATACACACTCACACAGTACTGTTTTACGATTACCGATTATAAATATTTAAAATTAAAGTTCATTTTTAAATAATTTATTATACTATTAAACTATACTCTGTTAAAACTAGGATGATAATTTTGATAGCTCACGCCTATGAAGTACCGTATTTGTTTATGTCAAAAATGTGCAAAAATACCTCAAAAAATTACCGTAGCACATAGACGAGTACCGCCCACTTATCGTAGTGAAGCGTCTTCCAAGAATACCGCACAATTGACCATAGACAAATAAATCGAATAAATCGAATTAAACTATATTATTTTAAATGAAAGTAAAATTATTACGTGGGAATCTACTAGTTTTTTTTTGTAATATTAAGCATGTTTTGTAATATTAACCTAAATATTAAGCACGTTATTAAATAATATAAATATTATAGGCGCCATATTATGCATAATATTGGATTTTCGTTCAAAAAATGGAATAAAAGAAAGATTGTTATGGAGCGTACAGATATTATGCTGGCACGCATTGATTTTTTAAGAAAAGCTAAAAAAATTACAAATTGGGACTCTGTTATTTTTCTCGATGAGACGTGGCTTAATGCCAATCACACCGTGCCGAAAGCATGGACCGATGACACAGCACTGTCTGTTTCAAAAGTACCCGAAGGCAAAGGACAGCGACTTATAATTACACACGCGGGATCGGCAAATGGTTTTGTACATAATTGTTTGTTAGCCTTCAAATCAACGAAAACAAATGAGTATCACGAAGAAATGAATTTTGAGAAATTCAAAGAGTGGTTTTTGGTGTTACTAGAAAATTTACATGAACCACATATTATAATAATGGATAACGCGCCATACCACTCCGTGCAAAAAGACAAAGCTCCAACATCAGCCAATAACAAACTGGAATTGATATCCTGGCTCCAAAGCAAAGGAAACAATGTTAAAACAAGAACTGCTCTGTTTAGTTAAAGAAAATAGACCAAAAAAGCCAATATTCATTTTGGACGAGATTGCTGAGCAACGTGGCCATACAGTTCTCAGATTGCCACCGTATCACTGCCACTACAATGCCATCGAACTGATTTGCGCTAATAACAAAGGTTTTTTTTTCTTTATCCTAGCACCTCAATTGGTAAAAACAGATAATTTACGTTATTATTTATTTATGTTTTATAGGTCATGCAGCCAAACACAATACTTCTCCACCATTTACTGCCAAGAAAATGCTCACACTTTTACAAAATGCATGTGATAATGTTACTGCGGAGGACTGAAGGAAAGTCATAGAACATACGAAAAAAAATATTGAAGAGGACAGGGAGCGCGATGTTCACTTTGATAACATCTGTGAACAGCAAGAATTTATTATTTGCCTTGGTGATAGTTCGAGTAGTGATGAAGAGGATGAGGATTTAGTTTGTGCACCCCTGAAAGAATTAAAATAGTAATTTAGATTTATTTTTCGTTTCATTTCACCTAAGGCCCTTCCTCGGCAGCGAGTAGGGAGCAGGGAGAAATATCCTTCCGTAGTTCCGCAGTCGGCGACTCGGCGGCCTGAGAAAGGCGAGTTGGCTGCTCGCCGTTCTTGCTGAAGCAGGCCAAAACGATGCCGTGTTTCTTTGCCCCTCTTAGTGGCGGATAGTACCCAACTCTCCTCCTCTTCCCCAAGTACCGAGATAACTGCCCAGACGTGGGATAGCACCTGAACCCCCTAAGCAGGCCTAAGTGGTCGCCAAAGTCTGCCTGGAGCCCCGGGACATCCTTCCGAGACAGTTGTAAGGCATCCTGTGGTCTTAGTAATTAGGATTCCATAGCATCCATGTTAGATTCCACACTTGAAAAGAGGCTCTTCCTCAACAACGATTTGGCGCTTGCGTATATTCTACTGAACAAGTTCATTAGGTACCGAAAAGAAATGCGCAAGATCGTAGTCGTCAGAGAGCTTTTTTTTTTCGTTTCACGTCACGTCCTTACGTGAATTTAATTTAAAAAGGAGTAAGGTGGCTCCTGAATTAATATGGACGTTGTCAGTCAGTCAGTTCTTGTTTTTAACCCCCGACGGAAACCCGGACGGGGTGTTATAAGTTTGACGCGTGTGTGGGTGTGTGTGTGTGTGTGTGTGTGTGTGTAAGTCTGTCTGTGGCATCATAGCTCCCAAACGGATGAACCGATTTTGATTCTGTTTCTTTTGTTTAAAAGATGGGTTAGGGGAGAGTGTTCTTAGCTATGTTTTATAAAAATCGGTTAAGCCATTTCAAAGATATGAGGGGTGAAAGTGGGGATGAAAAATTAAATTTGTTCAAATATACCCGTGTTGGGTATCAAATGAAAGGTCATAACTTATACATTACGATACCGCAAGTTTTATGAAAATCGGTTTAGCCGTTCGAAAGATAAGTAGAGTGGAAAGTATTTCTAATTCTGTTACCACACTCCGCGCAATTCGCATTAGTTCTGAATAATTGTTGATAGACTATACGTATGTTGATATTAAAAAACTCCTATAAAAAGCATGAAATAAAAAATTAAATTAAAAATTTAAAAAACCCCCGACTCACAAAAAAAGAACAATAAAAAAACCTGAAAAAAGTAAAAAAATAACTATTATATTATGACCTATCTACCCTAAGTATTGAACCTTTATTATTATTATAGGTAGCTATATTATTTACGTATTCATATTGTTAACTAACAGTTTGTCTCGTCGGGGACCGCTCACCTAATCATAATCTAATCGTGCGTCTGTCTCTATTTAGGTATAGAGCGGTCCCCCCGACGAGACCAACTGTTAGTTAACAATATGAATACGTAAATAATATAGCTACCTATAATAATAATAAAGGTTCAATACTTAGGGTAGATAGGTCATAATATAATAGGTATTTTTTTACTTTTTTCAGGTTTTTTTATTGTTCTTTTTTTGTGAGTCGGGGGTTTTTTAAATTTTTAATTTAATTTTTTTATATATATAGATAATAAAACCATTTTTGTTACTATCGATTTCAAATTTTACTCGAACGATAATCGAATAGATTCATTAACGATTATACATTATGGGGTGCACTATTCAGAGCTATCAAAATTATCAACCTAATTTTAACAGAGTATAATTGTTGTCAAACTGATTATGATTAAACCTCTTTTCATAATCAATAAGCGAGTATATGCCAAAGACAAACAAGACTGAGAAAAAATAATTTAATGACAAGCAAGAATGACAGGTTTAAATTTTTATCATTGAAGTATTTTTCATGAAATTATTCTATATTCTAAAGGTAAATTAGTGTCGAAATGGCCGCATAAATCTAACTATGGTTCCTTAAAACGAATATGATCAGGATTGATATTTAAATGTAAGTAATTATCGAGAGTCGAGATCCAATCTGTTTGTTTACTACATTGTTTGAATCTGTTGAATTCCACTATATTCGAAGTGTGAGATACACGAACGTGGCCGAAGGTAGCCGAGAGTGTGATTCGTTTTCGTGACAGAATTTCTGGATTCGGTCTCCACGCAAGGCCCGCGATAGAAGCTATGCAATAGCTTAAAAAACTAGCGGACGTCACGCGGTTTCACCCGCGTAGTTCCCGTTCCCGTGGGAATACGGGTATAAAATGTAGGCTATGTTCACCGCAAAGAGTGTAGCTTTCCAACAGTGAAAGAAGTTTTCAAATTGGTCCAGTAGTTCCGCAGCCTATTCGATGCAAACAAACAAACAATCAAATCTTTCCTCTTTATGATATTAGTACAGACAAATTTTCATTTTTTATAATATTAGTATAGATAAACTTAGATTAAACTTAAACAAAATAGACATTTAAGGGGGGGCACTAAGTCGACTGAATAACGGTGGAACAGTTTGTGCAGAGAAATCAAATTCCACTTAGGTGAAGACAAGTAGACCACCTAGTAGCTTGTAACTGTTAAAATCAAATCAATCACTTGATACACGACAACGTTTACTGATATTTTATTTACAACCACCAATTTGAGGAAATCTGCTTAGTATTTTATCTTAAAGTGTTTTGACAAGAGTCCCGGGACATCTTTCTGACGGCTTACTCGGGGCTCCCAACTTTGGGTTGTTGGGCGTTACGTGAGGTTTTTTTAGTCGTTAGGAGTCCGGCATAGCATCCATGGAGGAGCTACCTATTTGTTAAAGTTACTGTAAAATAAGATACATACATGTACCTATGTTATTAGGTACTTTTAATTTTTATTGTTATTATTATGTATTTTCTAAGTCGAATAAAAAGCTTTTACTTTCTTTCTTTACATAATATGCAAAACTTTGCTCGTATTTGCCCCATCAAATCCACGACCTTGTATCAATAGTCGCACTGGACTAACGAGGCTATCAAATCAGTTGCAATTATTCCAAGAGCATTTTCCACGAACTGTATTTTATTGAATCCGGAAACAACATGACCTATGAATTCGGGAATAATTTAATGATCAGAAATTCTTCAGTCATAGCACATTCTTTGCCCAACGTCTGAAGTCAGCATGAAAACAGCGTTCTAGCCTCAAATTCAAATCATTTATTGCCAACAAAGTGTACTAGATATTTACAGTTCGACAATTTCTAAAAAAAAAGGTGAAATGTGGTTTTATGATATTATGCCCTCTGCCTACCCCTTCGAGGAAAATGGCGTGACTATATATGTATGTATGTATGTTCAGTACTTATGTCTTAGTGCCTTTTAAAAGCATTGCAATAGTGTGGTCACTTGTTACTTAATTAATATTCTATTCTTATTTTTTTTTTATCGTGAGCGAATATCCTCATACCGGACTCCTACCGACTAAAAAACCTCACGTAACGCCCAACAGCCTATAGGTGGGAGCCCCGGGTAAGCCCTCGGAAGAATGTCCCAGGACTCCCAACAGACCCACGCCTAGGGAGTTAATATTTTATTCTTATTTATATTTTCCATAACATCACCTCATCCGTTATTCAGCAGGTGCGCCATGACCAGTTGAGGTTTTCTTAAACTCCAAAGATCTTAGTAGAACAAATCTTCGAACACAACCGGGACTACACACGGATGATGTTGATGTTCTGCCCTCACTCCGATGTCAAGGAGCCCCATATCTAACGAAGGCCTTTACAGATTGTCGTTGATTCGATATACTTATTGTCTAAAAATAGATTCATCGCTTCGGTTCAAGGGAAAACGGTTTTCTGAATTTATTAAGGCTTGATGACACTGGGCTTGTTTACGAGCTGCTAGTTGACGAGTTTAAAAGCTAGGGAGTGCAGATGACACAGAAACTAGCTCAAGTCGCTTCTGGTGCTGCAGACGTCCATAGGCAATTTTTTAGGCAACTCTATTGCTACATATTTATTTATTGACATTTTTAATCTAAACTAATATTATAAAGAGGAAAGATTCGATTGTTTGTTTGCATCGAATAGGCTCCGAAACTACTAGACTGATTTAAAAAATTCTTTCACTGTTGGGAAGCTACACTCTTCCCGGTGCACATAAGCTATTTTTTATTCCCGTATTCCTACGGGAACGGGAACTACGCGGGTGAAACCACGTGACTAGGGTTGAAAATCACAAGTAAAATACATGTATTTTTCAATCGGACTTTGTATTTTTCAATAAAATACAGAAACTTTCAATGAGACCTTGCGATGTATCTTTCGAAATTTTCCGTTTTTTACATGTATTTTACATTGTACTTTTCGCTGTTTTTGGGACTAGTAATAATAAAATAACTTTATGGTTAAATCAGCACCTTTCTTTCCATATAATAAAAAATCATGAAGTTATTAATGACAAAAAGAATGTCGTGTTTTATATTTTCCAGCAATTCCATTTTCTTAATATCTTCTTCCATGTTATTATACTGTAATACAGTAATAGTACTGTTTCTATTGCTCGGCCGAGTGATCAAAATTATGGCAATACCTACCCATATGGGCCGAATCCTTGACGGCTCGCAACGTGACTGGACTGCATAGTCCGCTGAAGTCAATGGCAGTCAGAGTGATAAGAGGGTACCGTACGACCTCCGTCGAGGCGGCATGTCTCCTAGCCGGGACCCCTCCATGGGTACCTACTGGAAGCGAGGGCCCTTGCATCGCTATATCAGTGGCACAACGAGGACCTGGAGCGATATCAGAGGCCTGTGCCCCGAGAAATCGAGGCCCAAAGATCCTTGCTCCGCCAGGAGCTCATGGAGACATAGAAAGTGCGACTTGAGCCACCAAAGTGGGGACACACTACAATTGAGGCGGTGAAGCCGGTCATGGAGGAGTGGTTGGAGAGGCGCCATGGCAGCCTAACCTACCGAGTGTCACAGATGCTTACCGGGCACGGGTTTGGAAAGTATCTGTGGCGCATCCACCGGGAGGTAACAGCTGAGTGCCAGCAATGCGGTGACTGCAGCGAGGAAACGGTGCAGCACACACTGTTGGAGTGCTGCAGCGCCAGGACCTCGTTGCGGTCTTGGACGTGGGCATTCTCACCCTGAAGACCATGGTGAGGGCCTTGGTCACTAGCGGTGGAAAGTGGGACGCTGATGCGTCTTTCTGCGAGCAAGTCATGCTCTAGAAAGAGGCAGTGGGGAGGGAGCGGGAGAGAAATCTCCCTCCTGAATTTCGCAGTCGGCAACGGGGTCATCGCCGGTTGCTGTTCACCCAAGACTATCGGCCTCCATGACTGAGGGCCTGACAACGGCGAGTCGGCTGCTCGTCGTTTTGAATTGAATTTTGTTTTGAATTGTAGAAACTTTTTTTTTGTACAGTATAGTTAATAATAAATACCGTAAAATTATAATCAATAGTGCCATTATCACTGTCTTTTTTCATTCACTGTAATTTATGAAAAATACATTGATTGATACACGTATTATACATGTCAATTTGTATTTTTCAAATAGCCCTAAATTTGTATTATTACAAAGATACATGTATTTTACTGGAAAGTTTCAAAGTTTCGAAAAAAACAAATTGAGTATCTTTCGCCATTTTCATCCCTACACGTGACGTCCACGTTGAATATAAAACACTTTTCATCCATTAACCAGCTCGGTGAAGGTTGTTCTATAGCGGGATCTTAGACCATTATAAAAGAATCAGTTCAAGTAACCAGTTAACAGCAAAGTCTAATCCCTATCTCTACTAATATTATAAATGCGAAAGTAACTCTGTCTGTCTGTCTGTTTGTTACGCTTTCACATTTTGGTATAGGGATAGTTCGAGGCCCTGGGAAGTACATAGGCTACTTTTTAACCGACTGTGCGAAAGGAGGGTTATGATATTGCGATATAGCGACTCTTACGCGATAACGACTTCTACGCGGTCGAAACCGCGGGGAACAGCTAGTTTCCTTATAAATTCCATGCCTCTATGGTATCTACAGCATCTACCCTCAGGGCTACAAACTTTTACCAAAAAGCTTTGGACCATAAACACAGCATCCAACCATGGCTAATCTATTGTTTCTCTTTAAAATGTTTTCTAAAAGACTTTTGCAAGAGTAATTTGTACAAAGTAAATTAAGGATGGAACAAAGGTTGAGTACTTTACTGTGAAAGTAAAGGAGATAGCAAATATTTAAGACAAATAATGTAAGCACTTACTAGCTTCAATGACCTGTTTCTGAACTTATCTGCGGAATAAAACAGTGGTAGCCGTGGGCCTGTTGGGAGTCCTGGGACATCCTTCCGAGGGCTTACCCAGGGCTCCCAACCATAGGCTGTTGGGCGTTACGTGAGGCTTTTTAGTCGGCAGGAGTCCGGCATAGCATACATGATGGATTTTCCCTCGCGTTAAAAAAAAAACCTATGAAATTTTCCAAGCTCTATTCCATTTCGCACCAAAATAACCCATGGGTGCTATGCCGGGACTCTTACCGACTAAAACTACACGTGCCCTACTTACAACTGGGAGCCCCGGATAAGCCCTGGGAAGGATTTCCCAGGATTCCCGACAGACTTTAGCTACAAACGCGGGCTCACCTAGGAGTAGCCTAGTCGCACCTGGTAAAAAGTATCATAGCATCGTTAGTACGAAGCATATCTGTAATGAAGTCCAATAAATTCTTGGAAGCGCTCGTGGCCCTGCGAACTCAGTGTTCTGTAGTAAGCGACTTTCACTATGGCCAGTCCTTGGATGGGTGACCTTCCATGTGACCACTTTGTGACATTTATTTGCTTCGGAAGCACGTTAAGCCGTTGGTTCTGGTTGTCAGTAATATGGCAGTTGAAGGCCTTTTTAGGCGGCTTGAAAATTTTCGACAGCAGGCAGTCACAACCTGCGCTTGTCCATCTCAACATGGCAATACGGCTCACCTCCTACAACGTGGGACAAACTCCTTGCGCCTCCGTGGGCCTCTGCCCACCCTTTCGGGATAAAGGCATGACCATATATGTATGTATATAAATTCTTGTATAGAGCATACTTCAGTACCCTATCCAGATAATATACGGGTATGTCATTACCAATGTTTGCCGCCCAACCATGCCCTTCTTATTACCTTTTTTAAAACAGTGTCTGACGTAGGTACTTAGGCTATTTTTAGCAGGATAATATATTCGTGTCACATAATGTTCACGACCTTAACCGGTTAATTTATCTATACTAATATTATAAAGAGGAAAGATTTGTTTTTTGAAGTGAAACTTCTTTATCGGCGTTGGAAAAAAATTTGCGTCACGTCACGTCACGTCACGTCACGATTTTTGGTTACGCGCCATCTTTGTTCTGTTCCCCACCACGGTGGATTCGAATTAAGAGTACTTTATCCAGGGATAGCATGTCATTTAAGGGTTTTTGGACTTTTGGACTTTTAGACTTTGGGACTTTGGGACTTTGGGACTTTGGGGCTTTGGGACTTTGGGACTTTGGGACTTTGGGACTTTGGGACTTTGGGACTTTGGGACTTTGGGACTTTGGGACTTTGGGACTTTGGGACTTTGGGACTTTGGGACTTTGGGACTTTGGGACTTTGGGACTTTGGGACTTTGGGACTTTGGGACTTTGGGACTTTGGGACTTTGGGACTTTGGGACTTTGGGACTTTGGGACTTTGGGACTTTGGGACTTTGGGACTTTGGGACTTTGGGACTTTGGGACTTTGGGACTTTGGGACTTTGGGACTTTGGGACTTTGGGACTTTGGGACTTTGGGACTTTGGGACTTTGGGACTTTGGGACTTTGGGACTTTGGGACTTTGGGACTTTGGGACTTTGGGACTTTGGGACTTTGGGACTTTGGGACTTTGGGACTTTGGGACTTTGGGACTTTGGGACTTTGGGACTTTGGGACTTTGGGACTTTGGGACTTTGGGACTTTGGGACTTTGGGACTTTGGGACTTTGGGACTTTGGGACTTTGGGACTTTGGGACTTTGGGACTTTGGGACTTTGTGACTTTGTGACTTTGGGACTTTGTGACTTTGTGACTTTGGGACTTTGGGACTTTGGGACTTTGGGACTTTGGGACTTTGGAACTTTGGGACTTTGGGACTTTGGGACTTTGGGACTTTGGGACTTTGGGACTTTGGGACTTTGGGACTTTGGGACTTTGGTACTTTGGGACTTTGCGCCTTTGCGACTTTGCGACTTTGCGACTTTGCGACTTTGCGACTTTGCGACTTTGCGACTTTGCGACTTTGGGACTTTGGGACTTTGGGACTTTGGGACTTTGGGACCTTGAGACCTTGAGACCTTGGGACTTTGGGACTTTGGGAATTTTGGACTTTTGGCCTTTTGGACTTTTGGACTTTGGACTTTTGGACTTTTGGACTTTTGGACTTTTGGACTTTTGGACTTTTGGACTTTTGGACTTTTGGACTTTTGAACTTTTGGACTTTTGGACTTTTGGACTTTTGGACTTTTGGACTTTTGGACTTTTGTACTTTTTGACTTAATTTAAGGTGAGGTGAAAATTAAGTTTATGAAGAAGTTTCACTTCTTACGTGTGTACACTAAGTACACGCAATTTTTTTTTGTTTGTTTGTTTGTTTGTTTGTTTGTTTGTAACGAATAGGCTCCGGAACTACTGGACCGATTTGAAAAATTCTTTCACTGTCGGGAAGCTACACTCTTTGCGGTGAACATAGGCTATATTTTATTCCCGTATTCCCACGGGAACGGGAACTACGCGGGTGAAACCGCGTGACGTCCGCTAGTTTATCATGAAATCTCTTGGTTTCGATTAGTTTTATCGTAGTCAGGCAATTCTGGTATTACGATATTTTTTGAAAATTGTAATGGAGGTGAAATATCATGATTTGTATGGAAATCTATACTAATATTATAAAGAGGATGGATTTGTTTTTTTGTTTGTAACGAATAGGCTCCGGAACTACTGGACTGATTTGAAAAATTCTTTCACTGTTGGGAAGCTACACTCTTTGCGGTGAACATAGGCTATATTTTATACCCGTGTTCCCACGGGAACGGGAACTATGCGGGTGAAACCGCGTGACGTCCGCTAGTTACATATAATTGCCGAGTGACGTATTCACCTTTCGCTCTAGAAATTTTATTTTCGTAGGATATCTACCCTAATAATATAGGTACCCACAATGAAAGCAGTTTTCGAAAATCTTCCTGTAAGGGGGTGAAAAAAGGTAGCTAAATTTAACACGGGTGGAGACATGTGCCTCTTTCTGTCCGTCATTTTTAGGGTTTCGTAGCCAAATGGCAAAAACGGAACCCTTATAGATTCGTCATGTCTGTCTGTCTGTCTGTCTGTTCGTCTGTCTGTCCGTCCGTGTGTCACAAAGGAAATGGAATGGAAAAATGTGTCCCCCCCACCCTCTAACTTCTAAACTAAGAGAATGATAAATCTAAAAAAAATATAATCTAAATAAATTACGACGAACTATAAGAACTTTCATATTATGTTACTTGCTGCTACGAAACCCTTCATGGGCGAGTCCAACTCGCACTTGGCCGGTTACCCAAAGAGTGAAAACCTACAAAGGGGGACGAATCTATAAATTATTGACATCGCGTCGCTTGCTTCAAAAATAGAATGACATTGAAAATGGAAATAGGTAAAATTTAGAGGAACTTTTAAATTATAGGTATAGTCCAGTCATTACGTCGAAAAAATCGGGTTAGAAATGCAAATGAACCGAGAAAGACAAATTTTGGATATTACGTGTGGAGGGGCTAGAAAAGCTTAACTTCAAATTGTCGACCAAAATAACCTGGTGGGTTTTCCGCCATCTTGAAAAAAGGGTTAAATTCAGTTTTTTCATCATAATTCGGTTCCCCGTTGAGATACGAAAATATTAATGAACTGTTTTTTTGTTGCTCTTTGTACGATCTACAATTTAGGTCTACACATTTTTCACGTATCGATTACCTTTATCGAAATATCGATCCAAAAAGCCATAAATTTGGGGAGAAAAAATTGTTTTTAGCTATTTCCTTCTTTCTCGTGAAAGATATCGAAAAATGTCCAGAATGAAAATTGGTGAGCGTGTTCAGACCTACAAATTCGTTTTTTTATTTTTTATTTTCGAAAAGAATTACGACCTTTAGCGCGTCGCAAAGTCAGTAAGACTGTGCCCAGTTTTGATTTAGCCGCTCGCACGGTTGTATCCATACGTCAACATGGATGAATGGTTGTTCAAACAATTATTGCAATACAAAATAAATTAATAAACCAGCCAAATTATAAATCAAACACATGAAAATTATTGATCAAATAATTTTTATGCAGCAAAAAACAATAATTACAGGTGGTAATTTTTTTCACATGTTTTTCGCCGTTTCGATGGTACTGGCTGTAGAAGTTCTTCCTCGGTAGACTCTTCGAGTCGTGAAAACTCTTAAATCGCAGTAAATGATGCTGGGACGGTAGAAAAAACATAACCGTTTACGACCACCATACAGAGCGATAAGGAATAGTTTTCCCGCGCAGGCTAGCATCTCCGGATCGACCTTTTCTTGCTTGAATAGTTCTACCGATGACCGGAGGTTCGGGTTCTTCTCGAGGGTGCTGATGAATTTCGACTTTCCAATATTATAAAAAGACGACGTGGTGTCACAACCGCTGAAAGCATGGATGAAAAGAATGTTCTCAAGAACAGACTTATCATGCTTGAAACTATTCGGAGAGTATAGTTTTGCCGGTGTTTTGCCTTTAGCTGGTTTGCGAAAAAAAATATTTTTTTTGTCCTGTGCAAGTCCGGAAATTAAAACCAAAAGATCGATATCTTCGCCGACGATTTCCACAGAGTCATGAAACGATGCTTCTCTAATTGCTGTGGTTACAATGAGGGTATCAGCATCCTCATAAGCCTGCTCTACTTTTATTTCGGTATTTGTAAAATAACGACGAAGCATTTGTATCAAGTTGTTTTTATTTTGGTCCCTTGCAAGAAACTTCTCCTGGCTAACTTTCAGAGCAGTAGTTTCATCAAACGTGAACTCCGGTGATTGGTTCTTCCTTGAACGTCGTGCCCTTTTCGAAGATTTGTAGGTCTGAACACGCTCAACAATTTTCTTTATGGACATTTTTCGATATATTTCACGAGAAAGAAGGTAATAGCTAAAAACAATTTTTTCTCCCCAAATTGCAGCTTTTTGGATCGGTATTTCGATAACGGTGATCGATACGTGAAAAATGTGTAGATCTTAATTGTAGATCGTACAAAGAGCAACAACAAACTTTTATTGAAATTTTCGTATCTCAACGGGGAACCGAATTATGATGAAAGAACTGAATATGACCCTTTTTTCAAGATGGCGGAAAACCCACTAGGTTATTTTGGTCGACAATTTGAACTTAAGCTTTTCTAGCCCTTCCACACGTAATATCCAAAATTTGGCTTTCTCGGTTCATTTGCATTTCCAAATGTATATAATGACTGGACTAGTATGGCTATTCAAAGGGGGAATGCTGCTAGTCTTTTGGGCACAATGCCACGGGGGCCTTATTTAGGTTTAGTTTAGATAGTAATAATGCTAATAGGTATATAAGATACGTAATAATTATGTTTCTCTGTAATTTTTAACAATAAATGTATTATTTCTTAAATTATTCATTAAATTTAATCTTATACAAGTGTAATATTCCGAGAAAACTCCATTTCAGTCAATTAATAAAAAAAGAGGAGCTAAAATATAATTTTCTGATCTTTGACGACAGCGCCATGGCAACACCGATGAAAAAACATTTCAAAGATATTCATGAGGCAATACTGATTCTCAGAAGCTGACCTTTTTCAGAAAAAGTATAATTATTTAGATACAAGGCGCTTGTTTGTCAACACCCACAACCCTGTCTATAACTAAACATTATTTCTTTAGGATATTACATACATATGGTCACGCCTTTATCCCCGAAGGGGTAGGCAGAGGCATATTATATGCCCACATTTCACCTTTGTATAATTTGTCCCACGTAATAGGTGGTGAGCCGTATTGCCGTGTTTAAATGGACAGGCGCAGGTTGTGACTGCCTGCTGTTGAAATAAAGCCTTCAACTTAGCTTAACGACTGCCATTTTACTGGCAACCGGGACCAACGGCTTAACGTGCCTTCCGAAGCACAGAAACGCTCAAATAAATGTCAGAAAGTGATCACATGGATGGTCACCCATCCATGGACCGGCCATAGTGAAAGTTGCTTACTGCAGTGATCGTTTACAGAACACTGAGTCCGCGGGGCTACGAGCGCTTCCTTCCTATTGCAAAGATAATATAGTATTACATAGATATAGTGCTATCTGTTTATTAATTACTAGCGGACGTCACGTAGTTTCACCCGCGTAATTCCCGTTCCCGTGGGAATATTGGAATAAAATATAGCCTATGTTCACCACGAAGAGTGTAGCTTTCCAACAGTGAAAGAATTTTTCAAATAGGTCCAGTAGTTTCGGAGCCTATTCGTTACAAACAAACAAACAATCAAATCTATCCTCTTTATAATATTAGTATAGACTAGCAGACGTCACGTGGTTTCACCCGCGTAGTTCCCGTTCCCGTGGGAATATGGGAATAAAATATAACCATTTTCACCCGGGGATAGTGTAACTTCTCAACAGTAAAGGAATTATTAAAATCGGTGCAGTAGTTTCGAAGCTCATTCAATACAAACCTGGAAAACGGATTGACGAACTGCGGAGCTTTAGTACTAAAATCCTAGTTTTTAGCCCCTCTCTCTAAAATAGAGTGCAGAGGGGCTTATGGCGAAACTTTGTCTGTAGTCTGTAACTCTGTTGCATCAAACTACGTCACAAAATCACGTGGATCATCTGTTCAAAGTTTGAAATAAAACAGAAATAACAACGTCAATGGGATTGAACTTTCACTTTCACAATTAACGTGTTAGAGACGGGCAGTCTGGTGAGAACGATCTCACGGCTTTCTTGTTACCCTTGGGGTGCGGAAACCTAAAAAGACGTAGGTTGATTCTAGGTAAGCATTCAGCTACCTACACATAAGTCTTCAACAAATGACTGCAAACAGTCGTCATCTGCCACCCCAATTGAGATGAAATGACGCATGACGCGCCGATGACGCAGTGACGCGACGGCCGTGACGTCACACCCGTCTCGGCATCGTTACGACCAGTAGACAGGCTCGATTGAATTGCACAATCCATCATATTTCATTCAATATAAATAGGTCAAGCAATACTTACTATATGACTACTGATATTATTGGTGTTGTAGAATAATCTGATGTTGTGTGAATAATGTGAGTATTCCAAAGTAGGGGAGGTCAGCTCAAAGCGGCCACTTTAACTTTGAATTAAAAAATTAATTATAAAATAAGAAACTTTTAAACAAACTTCTATTGCAATAGTTAGTTAATTTATTTAAGAATTTATATAATCGTTTCAAATATTCTGAAATTAAAAACTAACATTTTTTTTCTTCTAAATACGAAAACTTGTTAAAAAACCGCTTTGCCCGAGTGGTCGCCTAAAGCGGCCATAGGGGTAAAGGCAATGTGGCCAACCTTAAGTTTACAAGAAGTATGGGTAAGGGCAATGTGGCCACCACTAAGTAATTTACAAGAAGTATAGCCATCGTATCTTCGCTCCATGCTGCCTGGCCAGTCTTTCTTATGTAGCTGTTTACCATCTAAACAAAAATAATCTAAGTATTATCCACAAAATTATAATATTTGGAACAAGGGCAAAGTGGCCAGGGGGCCGTTTTGCCCGGGCCGCTTTGCCTTTTTCCGAAGTTATGTGTTAAAAGTGAACTACACGTAAGTTATCCATACTAATATTATAAAGCTGAAGAGTTTGTTTGTTTGTTTGAACGCTAGGATCTCAGGAACTACTGGTTCGATTTCAAAACTTCTTTTACAGTTTGATAGTCCATTTATTGAGGATGGCTATAGGCTATATAACATCACGCTAAGACGAATAGGAGCGGAGCAGCAATGAAGAATGTTTCGAAAACGGGGAATTATTTTTACCGTCTGAGAGCTTCCGAGGCGTACGCTGCCTAAATGGTTAATGTTACGTAAAAATTTTGTATTACAAAATTGTTTCTCTTAAAAAGTTCTATAAAAAAGTCCGCAGCATATGTCTATCTTTTAAGGTTCACTCACAATAACCTAATTTGTCTTTCTTTTAAGGTTAGCTCACAATATTATCAAACTGAAGAGTTTGTTTGTGCTAGGATCTCAGACACTTCAGAAATAAAAAATCACAAGTAATACCAAATACATAAGACAAAATATACGTACAACAAAGCTACTGAAGTATTAGTAGATTTGATCAAAACAAGTTGAACTTACCTTGCTTTTTTTAACAAAACACGTAAATAAATATTTTTATTTACTACAGCCTTGCGCTCGCTCACATCGCCACCGCGGTAGTAATCGGTGCGGGGAGGGATGTCTGCTCTGCAGACAGAGCGTCATTATCGCTGTATCGTTTTATTTATCCAAATAATAAAGCATGACCTCTTTGCCCACTGTGGCCGCTTTAAGCTGACCTCCCATCAAAGTTCGTGATAAAGGCACAAATTAGAGATAGTACAGATGGAAAACTCACTTTTATTTCACATCAACCCTCTGCTACACACACTCGCGCACAAATCAGTATCGAAAATTCGGTTGAGGAGCGCCTGACCTGTCTGTGAATGAGTTGTCTATGTGTGCGTAGTGTCTGTGAATGAGTTGTCTATGTGTCCGTAGCCTCAGCGAATTTAGTATGTAAGTTTCCATCTGTACTATCTCTAATTTGTGATAAAGGGGTCCAGTTGGGAGGTTAGACGCATGCACAGACATAATTTTAAGTTTTATATGTGTGTGGTTAGACGACACTCGGATCAAATAGTTTAAACATTCAAGCAACTCCAGGTCTGGAGATACAGAATCTAAAGTAAACGGATGTCCTGCCAGAATCGAACTCACTAAAACCACTCAGTCCCTACCTATACCTATACATACTCCTGTTTCAAGATTCCTGGCAGAGTTTAGCTGTGGGTGATATCAACTGATATCCCTCTTCTTGTAAAGTCCCTTTGTACCTACCTATTCCACTGTTAGTATAAAATACATACCTCTTGGTATAATTCATAATTCTTTATTTGCCAGGATGATACATTATGTGTTATATAATTTACTTAGAATTATTTATGTTAACAGAGCAAGCCCACTTAGCCATAATTAAATAGCATGCAAATTTTGTACAATTTACCTAAAATTACTTAACAACAACACTAATCAATATTGTAATAAATTTAGGACATACAAGTTCTCCACAACATGATTCGTAATCAATTAATTTAACTCATTTTTATAACAAATTAAAATACATTTAAATTAAAATGAACCAATTCACTCAATAAATAAATCGTCAATTGAATAATACACCTTATCCATTAACCACTTCCCTAAAGCCGAAATACATTTGTTTAACGGAAGACTTTTCAAGTGTTTGGGAGTTTTATTAAAAATCTTCACGCACATTGAGTATAGTATGTACTGTGCTAGTAGTCCTGACTGCGTTATCCTACACTAACTGAAAACCCCATCGTTCCATCCTAAAAAATTGAACCATAATTGCAAAATATATTTCCCCTTGTCTCCCCATATAAGAATGACGTCACCATCAAAACTGTGTGTCGTCAAAGTAACATTGTCAGCAGATAATATAATTTCATTGTGTTTGGTACTTACAGACAGCGTTGACAATTCGTTCAGCAGCTTTATAGGACATCGTTAACTTTATTTTCATGGAACGTATGCTGGTTAACGAACTTTGATGTTATTTTTTAGAATAAGTAGAGTTTTTAGTCTATTTTTCGGGTACGTATTTGAATACCTAAAATTATAATACCTAAAGTTAAATAACCTAAGTTCTAAATACCTAATGGTGGGTTGACCTAAATTTAAAAATACCGAAAGTTTAAAATGGCTAAGATCCGAGTCGGGGTGGGCAGTGTCCCTTTTTTATGGTTTCGTAGCCAAATGGCCAAAACGGAACCCTTATAGATTCGTCATGTCTGTCTGTCTGTCCGTCCGTGTGTCACAGCCACTTTTCTCCGAAACTATAAGGTCTATGCTATTAAAACTTGGTAGCTAGATGTATTCTGTGAACCGCATTAAGATTTTTATATAAAACTAGAAAAAAAGCAGTAAATTTTTGGGGTCCCCATACTCAGAACTGAAACTCAATTTTTTTTTTTTCATTAAACCCATACTTGTGGGATATCTATAGATAGGTCTTCAAAAATGCTATGGAGGTTTCCAGCATCATTTTTTTCTAAAGTGAATAGTTTGCGCAAGAGACACTTCCAAAGTGGAAAAATGTGTGTGTCCCCCCTCTAACTTCTAAACTAAGAGAATGATAAATCTAAAAAAAATATATGATGTACATTGCCATTAAAACTACCAACGAAAATTAGTTTGAACGAGATAGAGCTGGTAGTTTTTTTAATACGTCATAAACCGCAATTTCCGTTTAGTGAAATCACTACCACTGCGAACGTGTTAAAACATCATCGTGTCAAAGTTACAACGAACTATAAGAACTTTTATATTATGTTACTTGCTGCTACGAAACCCTTCATGGGTGAGTCCAACTCGCACTTGGCCGGTTTATTTAAAGCGCTGGATTCGGGCTGCTTTAGATCGGTCATTCTGATTTGGTATATCAACCTTTGTTGTTTTAACTTTAGGCATTTTAAACATTAGGTAATTAGTCCAATAGGTATTTCAAATTTAGGTATTAAGTACTTAGGTATTAGTGGTTTAGGTATTTTAAACCATTTGGTATTTAGATTTTAGGTATTTTGAACTTAGGTTATTTAACTTTAGGTATTATAATTTTAGGTATTCAAATACGTACCCCTATTTTATAATCATCTGCATCATCGGACTACTGAGTCGAAAAAGTGTCAGTAGTTCGATCATCGGACAATTTAATCGGACTACTGATACTAGGGGATTTTTCCCATCAATTGATTACGACATCTAGCGAATTGAGGGCGACTTTTACAGACCACGAAAATATATTGACAGTGGCAATAAGGTGGGTACCCAATCATGTGCCTTTAGCACCTGAAGAACCTTTTAAGAGCATATATAAAATGAAGGACGTCAGTAAGTCTACCATGTATTTGGCACTATAATTTTATCATCATAAACCTTCATTAAAGTGTTCGCTAGGTTACGTATTTCTTGTTAGGGTTCTGTACCTCAAGGGTAATAGCAGGACCCTATTCATGAAACTTCGTTGTCCGTCTGTCTGTCCGTCACGAGGCTGTATCTCAAAAACCGTAATAGCTAGAGAGCTGAAATTTTCACAGATGATGTATTTCTGTTGCCGCTATAACAACAAATACTAAAATCTGAAAAATAGTAATATTTGAGGGGGATTATAGTTATACAATAAACGTGATTTTTTCGAACACTCCGCGCGCGAGTCCGACTCGCACTTGGCCGTTTTTATTCTATAAATAACGAGCTTTTTCTCAAAAACCTACTGTTTTTATCACTTTGCAAATCGTTCATTACATCCCTTTCCTTCCTTATTGACGACATAATACTATTGTAATGAAATACGTGGGTTTGTCTGTCTTATTGCGCATTACATGGGTGTGCCGTTACATGTACGTAATAAGGGATCAAATACCACTGGTGAAATATGGGCCTATTGTATGTTCTCTGTCTACCCCTATAGGAAAAGATTGGGACTATAATAGTCATAGCCTTATGTATGAGTCAGTCCGTATAAATATGCTTATCTAAAGAACTGTTTATTTTATACTACTAAGGTGGCAGATTAGCTTACGGCCCAACTACTATACTATGGAACCTAATAGCTTTACTGACTGACCATTCTCTAAATTTCGTGAAAAATTGTAAATTAATAATTAATTAAGAATGCAATTATTGCATTCTTGAGATATATACTTTAAGATTTTATAAAATAGATATAAGCCTACATTGTGTAAACATCTTTGTGTAAACATCTTTGTGTAAACATCTTTGTGTAAACATCTTTGTGTAAACATCTTTGTGTAAACAATATTTCAATAAGAAAATATAAATATATAACTGATGAAAAGTGAATAACGTAACTATGTACGTTTGGTCATTGAGAAGTGATATCATGAATAGTTTTAATGGACGGGATAGCTACGGAAATAAGAAATTATCTAACTCGGGTTGGGTCAGGGGTAAGGGTCAGCTAGTGCAATCTGTTCGAAACGTCGGGAAGCTATAACATACTTTGTACTATTCGTGTACGATATGTTGAATCTGCTTGGGAAGAAGTTGTTCTCAATCGTGTCTCAACTTATCTCGAACGTGTAGTAGTAGCAATAAGACGCGAATAAGACCTGAGTAGATTGAAATTCGCGACAAACAGTTTAAAAATATTCAGTACTAGCTGATGCCTGCAGCTTCACCCGCGTTAAATTTGTTTCCGTTCCCGCTTTCCGTGGGAACTTATAACATAATCTATCCCGGTACCAAATTTCAGCCAGATCCGTTCAGCCGTTCGAGCGTGAAAGAGTGACAAACATCCACACTGACAAACTTTCGCCTTTATAATATTAGTAAGATAAATCAGCAGTCCAGCCCTGGACGTAGGCCTCTCCCGATTTACGCCACAACACACGGTCCTGAAGGCGCAGTTAAAAATTAGTTATCTACCCCTATATAGGTTCAACAACAACAACCCTAGCAAGACACAAGTTTGTGTTTTCACCGCAAAAAACACCCTATTCAATGTGGCGCCACAATCTCAAGGCACATCTCTCACCATCTCTGAAAGTATAGGGATCCTTGGTGTTGACATCACCAGTGCTGTGCAGTTCCGCAGTCACTTGGAGGGCAAGGCCAAGCTGGCGTCCAGGAAGCTCGGAGTGCTCAGAAGGGCGCGGCGGTTCTTTACTGCGGCGCAAGCACTGCTTCTCTATAAGTCGCAAACAAGTGCGTCCGCATATGGAATACTGCTGTCACCTCTGGGCGGGGGCACCCGAATACCAGCTTCGTCCATTTGACTCGGTGCAAAGGCGAGCTATGAGAGTTGTCAACGATCCCATACTTGCAGGTGGTGTGGAACCTCTTAGTGACAGGAGAGACTTTGCTTCTCTGTGTGTGTTCTACCGCCTGTAAAACGGTTTGTGCTCTGAAGAATTTGTTTGATATGATGCCTACGGCTACATTCTATCATCGCACCGCTCGTCATAGACAGTCCTGAGCGCCCGAGCACGGTGAGATCTAATAGAGGCTTTCTTCTTCGTACGCTTAGGTTGTGGAACGATCTCCCTGTTTCGGTTTTCCCAAACGCCTACATTATGGGGTTCTTCAAAAGGGGACTTAGAAGGTTTTTAAAGAGTCGGCTGCGCGATTGTGGCGCTTCTGGTGTTGCAAACGTCCATAGGCTGCGGTGACTAGCGGTACATCTGGTGGGACCGTATGCTTGTTTGCCACTCTAGTGGTATACAAAAAAGGTATCTGCCCAATCAAAAGTTGCCTGTAAGAGATTGCTAATAGCCATTGGCTGCCTATTGTAGTCATACAACCAACTTGAAAGTACCTACCAACTAAAGGAATCCCGCGTCTTTGGGGGGGTTTTTGGTGTCATCCCGCTTCTTAGGGGGCCGTGTGTGAATCCCTCACGTCACGCAAAAAGATCTAAAGGATAAACCTACCACTCCTATTGAGTACAATGAGTACATTATAGGGTTTATCTATCAATCTATTGACACAAGCCGACCGTCGCCCACTCAGCCTCATTATATCGCAGCTGGGGATGGGCAGTGACCGTTTAGGGTAAGGTTACACTTGATAGCAAAAACGCTAGATGTGATGTGACGGCCTATTTACTGTTGCAGGCAGTGATGTTTCGGTATAGGTTATGGCAAGCAAACAAGATTTTAAAATGTACGCTTACTAGACTGGCAGACAGGAATGCGACGTTTTAATTTATGGCAGACATGCTATACTTACTTCACAAGATTGGGCTTAATGCATGTATTTTTTTTTACGTGAAGAAAATCCAACATCGATGCTTTGCCGGACTCCTACCGACTAAAAACTACACGTATCCTGCCTAACAGCCTACGGTTAGGAACCCCGGGTAAGCCTGTGGTTCACACAAATATTTGAACCGGCCCAGGAATAGAACCCAGGACCTCCAGAGCTGCAGGCGGTATCACTACCGACTACGCCACAGAGGCAGTCATTAACTGGGGTCAGTTAAAGACTGCCTCTATGGAGTTTCGGAGTTTGGGTGTTTTCTATGTAAAATATGTATGTATTTATAAATATATAAGTACTTATGTATATCAGTCCCAAAGCACAAGCTTATATTAGCTTAGTTTGGGCTAGATGTTGTGTGTGAACGTCCACAAATATTCATTTATTATTATAATGCATGTCTGACACGCGAAACCTAAACGTTTCACTTTAAAAATCTTTTTAGTTTGAAAATTACATTAGTGCTGACTATGAAAGGTTTAAAACCTCTAAGGCGTTTCGTTTCTTTAGTGTACGCTTACCTTAAATAAAGGCTTTAATGTGTCTGTTATTGCGATAGAATCTATACTCAATTAGAGCTTGTTAACAGTTGTTAACGTTAATGTATCTATGTGTTTGAGAATAATAGAGTCTGAGGAAAATAACAGTGATCATTACAGGGTCGCCCGGTCGGCGCCTCTTGTATTGAAAACTTGCATCGGGATAAATAATTAAAAAATATTTGTGGACATTCTCACACAACATCGTCTAGCCCAAATCAAGCTAGTATTAGCTAGTGCCATGGGATTTAGACGACTGATATTTTTCTAAATACTTATAGAAAGAAAGTAATTTTTACACACATATCTATCTATTATTATATAAAAGATAGTCGTGTTAGTTACACTATTTATAACTCAAGAACGGCTCTACCGATTTGGCTGAAAATTGGTGGGGAGGTAGCTTAGAACCAGGAGACGGACATAGGATACTTTTATCCCGGGAACACATTCCCGTGGGAAACGGGAAAAAATCACTACGGGGGCGAAGCCGCGGGCATCATCTAGTTATACATAGAAAACACCCGAACTCCGAAACAAACATTTGGATCACACAAATCGTCGCTTGCCTCTCTAACTGACGTAACTGACATTTAGCAAAATGTTCAGGGCAAGCTTTGTTCGGTTTATGGTTACCTAAAATCGGAAACAGCTCGACATTTGTCAGCTTGAGCAAAATAAAAATCTGCCTGTATGTAGATCTCAGAGAGAACTTTGTGTGGGTATAAATTTTATTAAAATATTATTATTATTATTTTAATAATAAATGTTCAAAGCAGATACGTCACTTTGAGAGAACTTTGTTTTCGATTCGGACTGTATTTGTCGTCACTTACGTCGGGTGATTTTGTACTATAAATCGTGTAATAAAACTCAGGATACAAAAATAGTCAGTTGTAATCAAATTACAAGTTACAAATTACGAACACGTAACCATTATAAACTCACAGTTATAAAAAATAGCAAATTGTAACAAAACGTTGTAATACTTTTTAGTAATTTTGTAACAAAAAGTTTAATCAGTTCAGCGTTAGTGTATCATTTTTTCATACAAGTTTGTACTTAAGTAAAAATTATATACACACATCAACACCGTCTAGGGATATTTTTTAAAAAGTTCTGCATCTCAAAAAATACTGGCCGATTTTAAAAACTTTTGATTGAATCTTATTTTGTTGGTATATTTGAATGATTCCAAATTTGAAATAAAAAAAAAGAAATTAAAACAAATGATTTGCGCGGCATTAATATAGCGAAGTTCGAAATTTTAATTTTACCGACGATAGTTAATTGGTATTTGTTTTGTCCAGTTGAAGTTTTAAAGCTAGTTATTGATTAATTACGAATTTATTTCATTGTGTAAGTCATGCAGCGACGCCATTTAACTAGAGAAGAAATGCTAAGGGCAGTAGGCATGCTCCAAGCTGGGGCTACTCAGCGGAGTATTGCTGAGGAGATTGGAACCAGGCAAAACGTTTTTTCAAGATTGTGGTCACGTTATCGTGCAACCGGGGAAGTGGCTGAAAGACACCGTGGCGGGAGACGCATAATCACCCAACAACAAGACCGATTTTTACAAGTTGCCGCGAGAATGCAGCCAAACAATACAGCCGTGCAGTTGGTTCAACGGCTCCAGTCAGAACACCAATTGCTTGTCAGTGACAAAACTGTGAGGAGGAGACTGCATGAAGCTAACCTTCATGCTCGCAGGCCACTTCGTACTTCAGCACTACAAAGAGGAAATCGTGGACGAAGATAAGAGTGGGCTCGTGAACATTTGCTTTGGGAAGATAACCAGTGGTCTGTAGTACTGTTTACCGATGAGTCCCGATTCGGTTTTCATCCCGATTCACGAAGAGTACGCGTAAATTACTTATTTTTTTATTTTTTTCGTAAATTACACATTCATCTTTAGTTGCACCATTTTTTTACTTTTTGTTTTCATTTTTAAAAAAAATTATATAAGTCGAAAATATTTTTTTCTATTTTAAAATATAGTCTCAAAAATGGGCTTCCTAAGAATATAACATTGTTGCATATTATTCCTAACAGATTTTCTGAAAATTGAGAAAATGTGAAATATCCCTAGACGGTGTTGATGTGTGTATAACGTCATTTAACGTCATTTATTTTTATATCTAATTATTTCATCATTTTTATAAAATGACATTTCAACCGCGCCCGCTGTCAAATAGACTTAGTCTAGTGAAAGAAACTTCAAAAAACAGTTTTTATGTAACTGGGCACTTTTAGTCGTCAAAATGTCAAATTATTGCCAGAGGGGGTTTGCTAGCTTTGGCCTCTCCCTCTGTAAAGGCGCGCGATGCTCTGTGCTTCCGCCCGACCCCCGGTTCTTGTTTGACGTAAGTACGTAACTGAAACTATGTACTACCGCATAATATCCGAAGTATCACACACACTAAACGACGTATTATGTCATTTACGTCCCTAATAGATCTTTTAAAGACTGCAAAAAAATCTTACTAAACGTTGTAAGTGACATAAGTCTTTTAGTAAAGTCTAAGTTTCAACAAAATGTAGATACATCTGCCTCAATCTTTAGGATATCTAAGGACTGGTAAGACATACAGATACGTCAATTAGACAGATTGATTCGTCTTCAAAAATGGATTAAAATGGTGTAGATAATTCAGTTTGGAAAAATATGTCAGTTACGTCAGTTAGAAAGGCAAGCGACGAAATATTTGCCTTAGCCGACTTATCATTACTGCTTGTGATACTACGAACTCATAGATACCCATATTTAATAATGTATGGAAATACGTCATACTAGCTGTTCCCTGCGACTCCGCGGCCCGCGCCCTCCATGTAGAAGTCGTTATTGCGTAAAATCCTCTTTTTGCATAGTCTAGGTCTAGTCGGTTAAAAAGTACATAGTCTTTGTCCTTCCCAGGGCTTCAAACTATCTCTATACGAAATTTCATCTAATTCGCATCAGCGGTTTAGGCGTGGAAACGTAACAGACAGACAGAATGATAACCTCTGTGGCGTATTTGGCTGCCTCTGTGGCGTAGTCGGTAGTGATTCCGCCTGCGGCGTCCGGTCGGTCCTGGGTTCGATTCCTGGGTCGGTGCAAATATTTATGTGATCCACAAGAGTTTGTTTCGGAGTTTGGGTGTTTTCTATGTAAAATTATGTATGTATTTGTATTTAGAAATATGTAAGTATGTATTCAAGATCCCATAGCACAAGCTTTTATTAGCTTAATCTGGGCAAGATGATGTGGTGTGTTAATGTCCAGAAATATTTATCCACAAATACTTATTTATAACTAGCTGAGCCCGCAACTTCGTTTACGTCACATAAGGTGTATGAAAGGAAAGGTATTTCTCCATCAGAGTCATCAAGCAGCGTCTGAAACTGCCCTGTTTGCTTAATCATAAAAGAGCTTAATGATTAAGCCAACACGCCAGTTTAGGTTCACTCACATTCAAAGAAACCCCTACAATTAAAATTTTCAAAATATCTGATTCTTAAAAGTGTTATAACTCTTTTATTTCTAAACCGATTTACATAAAACAAACGCTAAATGTTAACTGGAGCATTGCAATCGGTTGAGCGGTTACTGAGATTAGCGTGCACAACCGTACAGACAAACAGATATACAGACATACAGACTAACAGACAAAAATTCTAAAAATCATTGTTTTGGGTTTTATTGCGTTCATAAAGCCCCCCTATAATATTTTTTCTTATTTATCTTCCATGTACAGACAGCGACCTGTTACGATTTTATTATATGTATTGATATTGATATTTATAATCATATTTATTTAGTGACCAACTCCATATGACCACACGAAAACGACGATTTTCGTCTCTATCTGGTAGGTATACTCGTAAAACCGACTCCTCGCTTCACAATTTATTAAAAGCTTTTTCAAATTAATCTGGAACGTGACCCCAAATTAATTAAAAGCATTCTTCTACAACCATTTGATATCGTTTAGGCAAATAATTCAATTTCAAAATAAGTACCAAGCTTTATAACTACTTTTTGTAGAGAGAGATTGAAGTTATATAAGCGGCTAGCGGACGTCACGCGGTTTCACCCGCGTAGTTCCCGTTCCCAAGGGAATACGGGAATTAAATATAGCCTATGTCACCCGGGGACAGTGTAGCTTCCCAAAAGCGGCATACAAGTAAGTAAGTATTCCTAATAAAAATACTTATTTTTCAAGCCGGTTAAGGCTTGTATATTCGAAAGAGACTCATCTTGGGGTGAACTTTATACTAGAAAATATTCTTCGATTTGATCTAGTAAAACTATATTATTGTAATTTATCAGATACTCTTGCTTTTTCAACGTATCAAAACCCGATTAGGAATACTTTGTTCGATAGAAATCGCTCTCGAAAAATGAGAAATATTGCAAAAATCTTAACAAGAAATGTACTTTTTTTTATCTAAATAAATGTGTTTAATCCTCATAAAATAGATACAGGTCTTTAGAACATTATTTTACGGCTAGATTTTTCTTAAAATCCCTCAGATTTTATAACAGTAGTATAATGTATTGGAATCGAATGAAATTCGGCAAAAGCGAACGCTGCAATCCTTCGAATTGCCTTAGGATTTGTCAAGGTCGTAAAACTTATTCAATGCATACAATAAAATTTTTCCACTCTATAATATTAGTATAGACTAGCCGTAGCGCATGTCACACTGTTTCACTCGCGTATTTCCCGTTCCCGTGGGAATACGGGGATAATATGGGGCCTATATTATTAAGTAATAATGTACTTTTGCAAAAATATCCATTTTTATTTAACGTTCGTGAAAATCCTTCACGGATGCTATCGGACTCCTACCGTCTAAAAAACCTCACGTTACGCCCAATAGCCTACGGTTGGGAGCCCCGGGTAAGCCCTCGAAAGGATGTCCCAGGACTCCCAACAGACCTACAGCTACCACTGCGGCCTCGCCTAGGGGGTTGTTCGGTTGCTATCCCGCGTCTTTGGGGGGTTTTCGGGTATCATCGCGCTTATTAGGGGGCGTGCGTGAATCCCTCACGTCACGCAAAAAGGTCCATTGCGTAGAGAAGGAAAACTCGAAATGAAACGGTTGTCAATAAAATGACAATCGTTAAGCCAAGTTGAAGGCCTTATAGGCGGCTTGAAAAATTTCAAGTACGGGTCGCGGCGACCTGCGCCTGTCCATTTCAACACGGCAATAGGTTCACCACCTATTACGTGGGACATAAAACTATAAGGTGAAATTTGGGCGTATACTATGCCTCTGCCTACCCCTTCGGGGATAAAGGCGTGACTATATGTATGTATGTTTGGTCCAGTAGTTTTTAAGTTTATTTGTAACTTACAAATCTTTTCCTTTAATAATATTAGTAGTGAAGCCATCAACAAAAATTCAAACGCACAAAGGCAAAATATTCTAACAGAGTTTTATTAAGTACAAAAGGAATTGTTGTCGAAAAATAAACGTATTTTCATTTCAATGGCTTCCCCCAGAACCTACACGGCCACCACGCGACAATTCAATATGTCGAACTTCGTTTTATGAATTATTTATTATACGGGAACGTTGTTTATTTTTTTGACTGCCATGGTTGCACATTGGTAGTATAATGCGAAAGCCATTGAAATTTCTAGTTTGAATTCCGGACCAGTACAAATATTTGTGTGATGCATTAAGGCTTGTATATTCGAAAGAGACTGAAAAGCTGTAGCTTTCAGAAAATTGAAGAGATAAATAAAAAGATGGAATTAAAATTTAAAATGATGGTATATTATAACATAAACTCGGGGTCGTGGTTTGTGGTCAGGCAGCAAGGGGTTTTGCGATTCCCGATGGACTTCGCAGGGTTCGACTTATCTTGGGTCTCCTGAAGGATGATGCAGTCCGCGACGTAGCCGTGCAGTCAACAACTTCGAATGGCACGGTGTTCTCAACCCGGAGAGCAATTCCAGAGGGTGAGCTTCTGTAGAACCCGAAGGGTAGATATTCACAACCCGTAGGGTGGATGATTTCTTTGTGGCAACCCGTAGGGTGGACCCTGGAATGTTCCAGATTAGGGGTTAGCTTGAACCCTTTTCCCCGCCTATTCCCAAAGACAGCCGACCCCTGCTAACCATTGCAGGAGTCAGAAGTCTTACAATATCTGCTTACAGCACTAATTTTACACAGATGTTTTTCACACCCACTTAACTACCCCCTTATAACAGGGTGGACCAACAGCCGTTAATTTTCACTGTTTAAAAATTAGATTACGTTATACACAATTTAACTCACCCAAGGATGGGGTAATCGTCGTTTGCAGCTAGACAATTCTTCACCTAGGGAGAATTTCGCTCCCTATACAATTATATTTTATTTTAAATATATTTCCTGATGCACTGATACTTTCGCGATAGTATATTTCAAATTTGTGATGTGGTTCCCGAAACTGCGCGTGCACTCCTATTTATAGCATTGAACAGCGCCTCTGGCGGCTAGTAGCGTCCCTACGTACTACGTCATTTAGCTACTTGGCGAGTTAACCCGCGCTCGTGTTGATGTGACTATTTGTCGGCAGATGGCGCTTTCATTTATTATGACTTAAATTTCATTTTCAATTAACTAATTTTAATTGATTTATTCATACGTTGTTGCACAACGTTACAAGACTCATCTTGGGGTAAGCTTTACACTAGGAAATATTCTTTGACTTGATCTGATAAAACTATATTATTGTAATTTATTAGATACTCTTGCTTTTTAACAGTACAAAACACGATTAGGAATACTGTGTAGGATCGAAATCGCTCTCGAAAAATGAGAAATATTGCAAAAATCTTTACAAGTAATGTACTTTTTTTATCTAAATATATTAGTTTAATCCTTATAAAAACTTTTCATAAAATAGAGGTCTATAGAACAATATTTACGGCTACATTTTTTCTTAAAACCCCTCAGATTTTATAGCAGTAATATAATGTATTAGAATCGAATGAAATCCGGCAAAAGCGTACGCTGCTATCCTTCGAATTGCCTTAGGATTTGTCAAGGTTGAATACGGCAGCTCATTAATGAGTTTAGATGTTCTCTATGTATGTTTTCATCACCCGTCTAGATAGCACAAGCTTCAATATTAGCTTAGTTTCAGCTAGATGACGATAAAACATTATATGAACCACACACAAATATTTATTTTAATAACTTTATATCCCGTTCGCGCTAAGTTTGCCGTTGGTGTAGACTCTACACCAGTGGTGGGCAAACTTTTTTAAAGGGGGGCCAGATAAATTAGGAATTATTAGGTGTGGGCCAGAATTATAGAAAATGCGAGTCGGACTCGTGCTCAGAGAATTCCGTACAAAAAAAAACGAAAAAAAATAACATTTTTTTAATGAGAGGCCCCCTTAGTATCCTCCGTTTTTCTGATTTTGTTGTCATAGCGGCAACAAAAATACATCATCTGTGAAAATTTCAGCTCTCTAGCTATCACGGTTCTTGTGAAACAGTCTCGTGACGGAGAGACGAACAGATAGTTAGTTTTATATGATTGAGTTGTTCAGCAATTTCATGGTCGAAAATGTCTGTCTACTTCACCATCTTAACCTATGTGTTTATTGCTCTACAAAGTAGAATCTACATAATACTTCTGGACCGTCAAAATATAATTATCGCGAGCCATATACCAGGTACTGAAGGACCGTCGGCGGGCCGGATTAAATACTTCCGCGGGCCGTACTTTGCCCATCACTGCTCTACACCAACGGCAAGATTGACTAACAAACTAGACTCTACACTGTAGAGACTAGTGTAGAGGCGTAGCAGGAGATGCGCCCGGCAAACTTAGCGCGAACGGGTAGTTTTTTTATACCACTAAGGTAGCAGACAAGCATACGGCCCACCAGAAGGACTGGTGGTCACCGCAGCCTATAAACGTTTGCAACACCAGAAGCGCCCCTCTCGCGCTGCCGACCCCGTAAAAACCGACCTTTTTTGAAGACATGAGACAAAGGCGCCGGGTGCGGGTGAGAGCTCTCCCACCCGAGTTCCGCAGTCGGCGGCGTCTGCCGCCGACGTGTCTTCGCCGAGGACTGTCGGCCTCCATGACCGGGGGTCTGAGGACGGTGAGAAGGTCGCTCACCGTCCTTACAGAAGCAGGCCCATGACGGCAGCGTGACGTGAGCAACTCACGCATGCCCCCCCCCCCCCCATAGAAGCGGGATAACACCCGAAACCCCCCAAAGACGCGGGATAGCACCCGAACTGCCTATATAAACTGAGGTAGACGCGCCGTACTCTAACAAACGAGATTTCAAAAGCGATCCTCAAACACACACATTGCTAAGACTACACTCACTTATAAATATTTTTTACGTAATTGTCACCACACACAATAGCAATATACGAATAGAACAAGAGTAAAAGAGAAGGCGTATGGACTCCGATTGCAAGTCGAGTACCTACTCTCGAAGTTTTGACTCACAACAGTGCGAATAACGCTGCTAATTGGCGCAGTTTATAGGTTTCAAAAATCGGTGCGTAGGGCATGTCTACCTTAGTTTATATAGAAGTATTTGGAACAGACTTTTACGCGGGCTAAGCTGCGAGCATCAGCTAGTTATAATATAATTCTTATGTAAAGACGAAGAAGAAGTTATAAAATATAATAAACTTTTTTTTCAGACACTGTGTTTATTGTTTTTTGTAGTTATATGTATTTTTGTTCCGTGCTTACAACCCTAATGTTGTCAATAGTTGTCACTCGATGACGCAATCGTACGATGTGCGCACGAATCTCGACTCTCGGAATACATCGTAGGGAATGTTTTTCACTGTAGCGATACGTTATAGCTAATATTTTTGAGGTTAAGTATAGGAGTGATGTATCTGTTACGTAGTAACTATTAAGTATTTAATCTGTGGCCGTAGGTCTGTTGTGAGTCTCGGGACATCCTTCCGAGGGCTTACCCGGGGCTCCCAACCACAGGCTGTTGGGCGTTACGTGAGGTTTTTTAGTCGGTAAGAGTCCGGCATAACATCCTTTAAGGATTTTCCCTCACGTAAAAAAAAAGCGTGAACGGGTAGTTTATTTTATACCACTAAGGTGGGAGACAAGCATACGGCCCACAAGAAGGACCGGTGGTCACCGCAGCCTATGAACGTTTGCAACACCAGAGGCGCCACTCTCGCGCTGCCGACCCTGTAAAAACCTACTAAGACCCCTTTTGAAGACATAGACAAGGAGTACATCATACTTATTTAGATTTATTACATACTTATTTAGATTTACTTACATATTTCGTTATTCCAAGAATCCCAACTACGATCGTGATGTCATACATTCTTAATTTAAAAAAAATATGTAATGACAATTTTGATTGTTGTTCCTGGCTGAATTCAAAAGAAATAAGGAAGATAAAAACCGAAACCGAAACCGAACTTTCGGCCCCAGGGTCAGTTTAAGCCGAAACCGAAACCGAAACTCACGTGTTCATATTGAAAAAAGAAAAAAACCGGCCAAGTGCAGGTCAGATAAAAACCCGTGGTCCAATTTATTTTAATTGCTATGCCCCATAAAAGCTCATCGATTAGTCCAATCTTCGATACTTTTGTCTCAAAAGAGGATTAAATAAATGCTACAAATTGATTTTACAACCAAACTCTTGGGACTTGGGACTGATAGAATTAATTAAAATTTTTATTCATAATTTTTTTTTATTTATTTCTCGTAAACTAAGTATATGAGGTCAAACTTGGCACCTAATAATTTATGTCGTATTCTAAGTAATTTGGTCAGTATCAATAAATCGCTCTCAGTATTCTGTAAACGATCACTGCAGTAAGCAACCTTCACTATGGCCAGTCCTTGGATGGGTGACCGTCCATGTGACCACTTTGTGACATTTATTTGAGCGGTTCCGTGCTTCGGAAGGCACGTTAAGCCGTTGGTCCCGGTTGCCAGTAAAATGGCAGTCGTTAAGCCTAGTTAAAGGCCTATTTAGGCGGTTTGAAAACTTTTCAACAGCAAGCAGTCACAACCAGAGCCTGTCCGTCTTAACACGGCCGGCTCACCACCTATTACGTGGGACAAATGCATTATGTTTTTCACCACGCGCATCCGTCGTTACTGGGACATTCTTCCGTAGACAGTGGTGAACACGTGTGGTTTTAGTTGGTAAAAGTTCGGTATAGCATCTACGATGGATTTCCAATTTCCACACGTAAGAAAAAACGCGCATCCATTTTATAGGTATACTAGCAGACGTCACGCGGTTGTACCCGCGTAGTTCCCGTTCCCGTGGGAATACGGGAATAAAATATAGCCTATGTTCACCGCAAAGAGTGTAGCTTTCCAACAGTGAAAGAATTTTTCAAATCGGTCCAGTAGTTCCGGAGCCTATTCAACAAACAAACAAAAAAACAAATCTTTTCTCTTTATAATATTAGAATAGTAGAGTATAGATAAGATCGTTCTGATTAACAGATTTTTCGAGTTACTTTAATCTTTTCTTTTGCTAAAATAAATATTTAAGAAAACTCAGAGGGGAGAAGTTATATATTACTGCTGTTCCCCGCGGCTTCGACCGCGTAGAAGTCGTTACCTATCGCTTAAAATCATTACCCTCCTTCTGCGGAGTCAGTTAAAAAGTAAACTATGTCCTTCCCTTGGACTCGAACTATTTCTATACCTAATTTCAACAAAATTGGTTCAGTGGTTTAGGCGTGAAAGCGTAACAGATAGACAGAGTTACTTTCGCATTTATAATATTAGCAGGGATAAACGCTTGCGAAAGTGGATTGACGTAGGAGTCAGGGAAGGCCACGACACACCTACCATGACCAAATTAATTGTGAGTTAGCAGAAGGTGGTGTCAAGAGCCGAAGGAACCGACGTGCATGCATGAAAAGAAAAATGAAAGTTGAAGAAGCAAGTGAGGTGTGTATGGACCGTGCCGTGTGGCGCTCGGTTCTTTCTGTCTACTTCGCAAGGGATTTGGTGTGAAGGTGGATAGATGGATAGATAGCTTGATAGATAGATAAACGCTTGCATAGTTAAGAGACCAATGACCCGCTACTTATAAAAAAATCCTACCTATGCATTTTTAAGCGAACAAGCTACGATAAATTGCTGAAAGCTTTTTGTCAAAAAACGCTTTATATTCCCACAGCAGCTTTTAGTAAAACCATTGTAAGCGGTGCGCTGCACAGAAGGTTTTAATTAAATCCGGTATTTTACGTGGCCACTGAACTTTTGAAAATAAAAGTAGACTGTCTGTATTATGTTCTATTACTTCATAAATGTGTCTAAGTCTGTAAGCTGACTACCTTTTAGTTCAAACTTCATATGCCAGTATATTTTTATAGCTCGCTAAACTGATGGGAAGCCATGTAGTAAACTGTAAGAGTCCTCAAGATCATTGACATTGGAATTGAATGAGCTTTTTATGCTACCCTCAAAGAAATTGGGTGATTTTAAAATTTGTGTATAAAGAATGTATTGATAGACTACACTGTACCTATACTACATGTTAACTAAGGGCTGGTATCTATCTAAGCCTTCGACCAAGTTATAGATCTAAGCTAGGCACGAGCTAAGTGGAACTTACAGATCGCCGAACCTTTGGTCTGCAGCCCCGGTGCACCACTTATAAGTGGGTGGGGCCTCACAGATTATTTTGATAGAAACTCAATTCACCCCTCTGAATTTATATAGTACTAGCGGACGTCACACGGTTTCACCCGCGTAGTTACCGTTCCCGTGGGAATACGGGAACAAATTAAAGCTTATGTTCACCGCAAAGACTGTAGCTTCCCAACAGTGAATAGTAGTTTTCGATACAAGTGTGGGATCTCTGTTATTACAACGAGTTACGACAGGTGTTGACCCGAGCCGAAGGCGAGGGTAGACAGTCGGAACGAGTTTAAATAACAGTCCCACTCGTTGTATTGAACAACTATTTTTAATACAGTTGCGAAAAATTAAGCAATTTTATAAAATAATAAATACACAATATACCTGAATATCCAAAATGGCGCCAACCGTAAAAGAATATATACCTTTCTAAGCAGAGACTATGGCAGTGCACTTCATACAGCCAACATTTTTTATATTTATAAAATTAATTTGGCTGATATTTATATTAATTTATGCTTAAATTTCAATTAAAATTACTTTTAATCTGATATTGAAACAAGTTATTGTCTTTTTTTAGAAATATTTGCATGAATCACAGACATTATTTTGACAATTGGGAAAGAAAACGCACGAGTGCGGGAATGGTAAAGAAAAAGCACGAGTGTGTAATAGCCCACATCCCGAACGCTATACGTCCCTGTAATACGCCACTTTTTGAGCAACTGTATTAAAAAGAATTTTTCAAATCGGTCCAGTAGCTTCGGAGCCTATTCAATGCAAACAAACAAATAATCAAATCTTTCCTCTTTATAATATTAGTATAGAATCTATACTAATATACTATAGATAGAGTATAAATTTATTATTGTAAACATAATACACAAATTAATTCAAAGTCAGTTTAAAGAATAAGCTCGTAGGAACCCTTTTTTTTGCGTGAGGGAAAATCCTCATGGATGTTATACAAAAAAACCTCACGTATCCTGCCTAACAGCCTACGGTTGGGAGCCCCGGTTAAGCCCTCGGAAGGATACCCCAGGACTCCCAACAGACCTAGGTAACCCTGTTGTTGATTATATATACGGATAGAGGACTTTTGAACGATCTGCAGTAAGCAACTTTCGTATGGCTGGTCCTCGGATGGTTAATTTCATTTGCGAGCGTTTCCGAGCTTCGGGAGGTACACAAAGCCGTTGGTCCCGGTTGTCAGTAACATAACGATTGTTAAACGAAGGCCTAATAGGCAGCTCGTAAATTATTATCAACGTGGGTCACAAGTTGCTCTTGTCCATTTCAACATGGCAGGCAATAGGCTCACCCCTATTGCTTGAGGGTTCGATTCCTGGCTCCTGGGTCGGTCCAAATATATTTGTGATCCACAAATGTTTGTTTCGGAGTTTGGGTGTTTTCTATACCTATATAATATGTATGTGTATGTGTGTATTTAGAAATATATACCTAAGTACCTATGTATATCAGTCGTCTAGATCCCATAGCACAAGCTTATATTGGCTTAATTTTGGCTAGATTATGTTGTGTGTAAATGTCCACAAATATTTATTTTATTTATTTATTTATTTTTTACGTGGGACAAACAACTTTATGGTGAAATGAGGACGTAGGTATACTACTCCTCTGTCTACCCCTTTCGGGTATAAAAGCGTGACTATTCTGTATGTACCTACGAATGTGTTAAAGAAACTTCACATGTCGTCAGGTGTAATTTTGCGAAACCTTATACCTACATAAATTCTGAAAAACAATTTTATATTCACTTTCGTAAATAAGAACATTGATTGATTGAAACAAAAAACAACTTTCTTTTTTTTTCAGGACACGCACTACGAGTGGAATGAGACCGACATCCTATCCCACGGCTTTAGCGGCTTAAGCCTTCATCGAGCTGACAGCCTGACACAACGGCCTTTAGGTGCCTTAAAACGCACCGGTTCTAAAGGCAGTGCGTACAGCCTTCGGAGTGCCAGAAAAGATAAGCCGGCCCAAGACAAGCCCCCAGCTATACCAGACGCGGGTTTTGGCACTTTAGAGATTAAATTGGCTTATGATAATGCCAGTTCATCGTTGGTTGTGACGGTATTAAGAGCGAGAGGACTTATTGGGATGGATATGACGGGTTTGTCAGATCCGTTTTGTAGGCTAGAAGTTTTGCCGAAAGGTAAGTTCTATGACTTTTTTGTAGCTTTTGGTTTCGTACCCAAAGGACCGATTAAATAATAGTTTCTAAGTACCCAAAACGATATTTGACTGCCTCTGTGACGCAGTCGGTAGTGATACCGCCTGCGGCGCTGGAGGTCGTGGGTTCGATTCCCACCGGAGACAAATGTTTGTGTGACACATAAATGTTTGTCTCAAGAGTCTGGGTGTTTCTATGTATGTATAATATGTATGTATTTAAAGGTATGTAAGTATTAATATCTGCGGTCTGATACCCATAACACAAGCAGGTTATTCCTAGCTTACTTTGGGATCAGATAGCGTTGTGTGAAAAGTTCGTAAAAAAAAAAGGTAGAATCAGGACCATATTAGCAAGACTCCGCTGTTCGTCTGTTTGTATGTTTGTCACCAGGCTGTATCTCACGAGCTGTGATAGCTAGCCAGGAGAATATTCAGAGATGATGTATTTCTGTTGCCGCTATAATAGCAATACTAAACAAGAAGCGTGAGATCGTTCTCACCAGACTGCCCCTCTCTAACACGTTTATTGTGAAAGTTCAATCCGATTGATGTTGTCATTTTTGTTTTATTTCAAACTTTGAACAGATGATCCTCGTGACCTAGTGACGTAGTTCAATGCGACAAAGTCACAGACTACAGACAAAGTCTCGACATAAGTCCCTCTGCACTCTGTTTTATAGAGAGGGGCTAAAACGGAATAAAATAAATAATTTAAGGTGCGGAATACAATATCCGTGATTTTTTGTCGTTTTTTGATACGTGTGCGATTCCAACTCGTGGTTGGCCGGTATTTTTTTTTATCTATACTAATATTATACAGACGAAAGATTGGCTTTTTCTTGTTTTTTTTGTTTGTTTGTAACGAATGGGCTCAGGAACTACTGGACCGATTTGAAAAATTCTTTCACTATTAGGAAGCTACACTCTTTGCGGTGAACATAGGCTATATTTTATTCCCGTAGTCCCACGGGAACGGGAACTACGCGGGTGAAACCGCGTGACGTCTGCTAGTTTTTAATAAAGTACCTACGTCATCACCGTCCTAATTCTCGAAGCTTCTCTGATCTTTTCAGGACAGTTAATTATATTTACTTAGAGGGTATCTTTATATTATTAGGGCTGTTTTCAAACCGTCTGTCAGTATGAAATAAAATCTGTGTTCTAAATTATGAAATGTACTTAGTAAGTATAAAGTAATATTAGATGAAAAATTCTTCTTATAAGTATTTGATGAAAGCAAAGTGCTCTCTAAATTGGTACCTACTTAATGTGTATAAATATAATATCGTTGCTAAAATTTACATTGTAGGGTAAAGAAACCAAAGATGCGCAGATTTCAAACTTTTATTAATAACATAACATAAAAATAAAACCACTTACGGTCTTCCGTTATAAATATAATTATACTGAGTCATTGGTTATTGAGGAACATTTTTTTTATTATTAAAGCCAATACAATCACATAGAATAATTAATAAATCATATTTACGAGGTCATGTCTCATGCGCACTCTTAAGGTACCTAGTACTTAACAGTATGCACACGAGATGCTCCATAGAAGCTAAGAGTGCGCACGAAGTAAGAGATAAGATAGAACGGGGACAGGGCAAGAGGTCTGTTGCTGAGCGGTAACTTTGAGAAATGTTGAGATAAAAACTGAAACAAAAAGAAGAAAAGGCAAATAAGATTAAGAAAACAGCACGAAAAAAGGCAATAAAAAAACTGAAATATCAAAGAGGCTCACTTGTTGACTACAAGTACGGCTAGTGAAGTTAAAGAATGCCTTTTTTGATCTGAAATTTACGTAAATCCTCCAGAGGAAGACTAGATTCAGTGTAGCAGATGCGAAGCTTGGTGGCATGACGAATGTACCGACTACTTAGAATTTGGAATCTTTCAGTGCGACATCTGCCGAGGCTGAAGGTTCTGTAACAGAACCTTCAGCCTCGACAGATTTCGCACAACGAATATTTCTCAAAGTTTCAGCTCAGCAACAGACCTCTTGCTCTGTCCCCGTTCTATCTTTTCTCTTACTTCTCTCAAAATATCATCCGTGCAGACTAATTTTCCTTCAGATTTTATTTTATAACTCAACATGGTAGCTTTCTGGAATAAAAAAAGAAACGAAACGCAAGATTAAAGCGTCCCGATAGCGCCCTTGTTGATTTGGTTCCATACAAGCTAAAAGTGCGCGCGCGTACTCTTTGGGTGCGCACTCTTACGAAATGTATATTTCATAATTTGCCGCCCTGACAAATAAATATAAACAAGCGCAATATTTACTCCTCACGTCACAGGCAACTGACAGATAAAGTCAGCGATGCCAGCACGCAAAGAATATAGTAATTAAAAGCAATGCGTACTCTTTGGTAGTGCGCACTCTTTGGTTTCTTTACCACAAGATAATAGAGGTATTTGGTTAACTTACAAACTTGTTTTCTCGTAGAAATCATATGTTATTCTGGCTGGGATAACAATACCTACCCACCACGAACCTAAAATTACTTTTTACCCGACTGCGTCCTTTGCGTCGAAAGGAAGGGTAATGTTTATAAAATATTACAGCGGCAACAGAAATACAATATCTGTGAAAGTTTCAACTTTCTCGCTGTAACGGTTTATATCAATGCCTGTATTAGAAAACGCGCTCCCATCACGGATGCTATGCCGGACTCCTAACGACTCAAAAAACCTCACGTAACGCCCAACAGCCCTATAGTTGGGAGCCCCGGGTAAGCCCTCGGAAGGATGTCCCAGGACTCCCAACAGACCAACGGCCACTGCAGCCTCGCCTAGGGGGTGGTTCGAGTGCTACCCCGCGTCTTTGGGGGGTTTCGGGTGTGATCCCGCTGCTAAGTCCATCCACATACTACAAGCTATGTTAACATTATATAGGTATTATAAAAGAAATTTTAATAGAGTAAATTATTAGATAAAATCTTGAATACATACTAAGAATAGACAAACTAGGTAGGTACTTAGAGAGGAACAAATAGGTACCTACACCTTGACAGGAAGGTATCAAAAATTCTCCCATTCTGGTTTCCCACAAGAATATGTTACCAAAATAAACAAGAAGCCGTGAGATCGGTCTCACCAGACTGCCTCTCTCTAACACGTCTTCTAAAAACCACGTGACCTATTGTATTGAAATTTTATGTACTCTCTCAAAATTACCTGCTATTACTGTCTGCAAAATTTAAGTATTGTAAGTCACGTGGTTTTTAAGTTATGAGTTTAACGCAACAGACACACAGACTACAGACAAAATCTGGACATAAGCCCCTCTGCACTTTATTTTATAGAGAGGGGTTAAAAGTGTTCTAATATGTAGGTATTCCAGGTGTCAGCTATCTGCATACCAAATTTCAACCAAATTGGTTCAGGGGTTTGAGCGTGATTGAGTTACAAATTATCCAACCAAAAATAATGTGTTAGAGGCCCCATAAACGAACAATAATATTGATCAATATTTTTATTGTTCAATATTATTAATCACAGTCTTTTAAATACACACCTTAAATAATATTTATAATTGACTTAGTAACATTGCCTCAATATTTTTATTTTCGTCCGAGTATATACCTATGTCTGACAAAGAAGTAAATTCTAAATTCCGATGTCCGACTAACACTGATCTGAAAAATATTGATCAATATTAAGCCTATACGGTGCAAGAAAAAATATTGATCAATAAAATCGCGTCCGGCCGTCTCTGAAAATCAGCGCTGTCTGCATGTATCACATGCGGACAGCATTACGCTGAGAGGCGGCCGTTTATTCCACAATGTGTGCGGTATACATATTTAAAAAATGTAAATGTATTTATTTTTAAAAATTGTAACAGAAGGGGCAATTAAACACTTCAGGACTCGGCTAAGTACTTTATTTTCCGCATAGACACACAATAATTTGGGCAGAGCTTCGGCTAGTCTCAGTATACAGTACAGAATGACCGACAAATGTGCTCGCACTGTCTTATAAAGATGTACACTCGGAAATTGCGTAACTCCTTATGTCAACTGTCATAGTGATTTGAGGCGTGGCGTAACAAAATATTTTTTTTTGTTAGGTTAGTGGTGGTGGTGGCTGTGGCATGTGGAATAAAAAATAATTTTCTTTCTTTCTTTTTCTTTCTTTTAAAATTTAAGCTCCGTCAAACGTTTGTTTAGTGATTGTTTAAACCTCAATATTAGCCCTACACGGACAATTTATTGAACAATCATTTATATTGATCAATATTATTGCCCGTGTATGGGGCCTCTTAGAGTTGGACAGTTAGAGGTTTTAATTTTTTTTTTACAAACCTGGACCGTTGTAACTGTAAACAGAATTTTCCATTTTCGCGCGGTATCGGTAGTCGTCCAGAAGTTATAGGTAAGTTGTATGTTTATTATTTTTATTATATTTGGGCTATTCATTTTTATTTATACAAAGATGTATGATACATCACAATGTACCTTCATATGACAGAGAATACGTGACAACGCGTAGATAAACTTTCTTTATATTGTGATCGTGACAGGATTGAATAATACGAATAAAGGTGACGTGACTAGGAGAGTTAGATACTTGCCTATAGGTATATGGTAGCCTAGCGGACGTCACGCGGTTTCACCCGCGTAGTTCCCGTTCCCGTGGGAATACGGGAATAAAATATAGCGTATGTTCACCGCAAAGAGTGTAGCTTTCCAACAGTGAAAGAATTTTTCAAATCGGTCCGGTAGTTTCGGAGTCTATTCGTTACAAACAAACAAACAAACAAACAAAAAAGGAAATATTTCCTCTTTATAATATTATTACTAGCGACCCGCCCCGGCTTCGCACGGGTGCAATGCTTATACTGAATACATATAAACCTTCCTTTTCAATCACTCTATCTATTAAAAAAACCGCATCAAAATCCGTTGCGTAGTTTTACAGATTTATACAAAGGGATATAGGGACAGAGAAAGCGACTTTGTTTTATACTATGTTGTGATATAGTATATGTAGATAGAGTCCTATACTACTTGGTGCGGGCAGAAAAAGGATGATATGTCAAACAAGAAAGCTGTGAGATCGTTATCACCAGACTGCCCCTCTCTAACACGTTTATTGTGAAAGTTCAATCCGATTGACGTTGTCATTTTTGTTTTATTTCAAACTTTGAACAGATGATCCACGTTACCTAGTGACGTAGTTTAATGCGACAGAGTCACAGACTACAGCCAAAGTCTCGACATAAGCCCCTCTGCACTCTATTTACTTAGCCGTCCATCTGTCTGTCTGTCCGCTACGAGGCTGTATCTATCAGAAACTGTGATAGCTAGAGAGCTAAAATTTTCACAGATGACGTAATATTTCTGTTGTCGCTTTAACGACACAAGTACTAAAGTCAGAAAAAGAATATGGGGGTTCTCATACAACAAAAACGTGATTTTTGTCGTTTATTTCATTTCATTTCATTTATTTTTCATTAACAATTCTCAAATTGTGTTTGAAATTGACAATTTACATGCACAGAAAGCAATTAGGTACAATAAATGTCGGAAAAATTAAAATATAGAATTTAAAGAAGAAGAGATGTCAAACAAAGAAATAAATAAAACCTTAACAATAATTGCAAAATTACCATATGTTTGCTCCTTGCGTGGTTGTTTGAGAGAAACGCCTTGATCTTCGCAAATATACGTGTAATAATAGGATAAGTACAATATTCCTGTTAATTTAATTATGTCACTGTGTCGCTGAGCTAATTTCGTAGACGAACGTTATTGATGGATTACAACAGACGCGCAGCCTTCCAAAGAATTGCGTAAATAATGAAATTTAGTAATGGAAGGAATACTTGAATTTTTGTGAATTAGAGACTCGTAAGTATCCCTAAATTCCAACCATTTCAAATGGTTACCATCAAATGTTGGTAACTTGACTGTAGGCAGCTTGACGTGCGTGTTTTGAATATTGCAAGAATGGGAACAAGAACCACCGTGTGACTCCCTATCATTCTCAGAGTGCTTGCCCCTCGTACTAGGAACAGACTCGAGTACCTTCTGAGCCATAGAAATAAGCTGACAGAAAGAAGTTTCAATTGCATCTCGTTCTATCAGCTGAGCGTCAATATTATCGACGCTTAGCATCTCGATTTTTCCCTGAACCTCGTCGAAGGTTGGCAACATGTCCGGAACTCGGGACAGTTTCAATTGTAATTCACCAGTCTGCACAGACTCTAATTTACCTGTTTCTACTTGCTTTATAACGTCTAGGTATTTAGAAAATATGGTGAGACGTGCCTTAATAGTACCTCGCTGGTGAACTAAGTCCCTTAATACTTCCGCCATGATAGTGAGATAGCCAAGAAACAATATGGGTACCAAGTAAGGGCAAACAATCAACTAAGTTATTAAATTAGGTACGGAACCCCAGAATTAAAGTAACCAAAAAAAGGACTATGTAATATTTAATTAGCAAGTAATTTCAAACCTCAAGAACGTCGCGCCGGCTGCACTGTCATGCAATCCAGCGAGATCCGTATGTAGGTAAGTACTTGCGTTACCAGATAGTAGATGACAAACAAACCAACGATGAGCACGTAGCACTTGCGTGCAGTAGGTAGGTAGGTACTGAACGCCTTTGAAATCCGATTAATTTCAGTCGAAAAGTGCAAGGCGTTGTGAAGGCGGTGAACCTGGAATTGTATAATTTAACTGGTTGTGAATTTGTTCACATAAAGAATTCCTTTCCCACCTAAGTAGGTACCTACTCAATCACTAACTAATTTGACAACTATTACGATTTTCAACAGTTTTTAATTTGAACTAATGTTGTAAACTAAATTATGTTGGAACAATAACACTATGAAGCTGTAAAGATTTACTCATAAACATAAAAAACATACACTGAACAAAATGAATTAATGATAGGATGTTAATACATCTCTGCCTACTGCCTCAAGGAATGCACAGTCGTGAACATAATATGCAAAAGTTCCTGCGAAGTAATAATTGGAAGCAAGTAGGTAGGTATAATTCACCTTGCAATAACTATAGAACAGCTGTTTCACAGCTAGCTAGGTACCTATTATTCTATAACTTCTTGAGACGTTAGGTATTTCTTAATAGAATAGATAGGTACTATTATCACAAATAAATGTTTCTAGAATAAAGCAACTTAGTGAAAAAGTCTAATAATACAATATGCAGTGGGCTATTAGCTATTTCATAATATTTTATTATAAAGTGAAAAAAGACAACTTGGCCCAGACGGGACTTGAACCCACTTTGCTTTAAATATTGATTGAGTCGGAGACATCAAATCAATGTATAAAAATGATTGCAATATCGTTCATTGATATCAGAGTTGCTAAGTAGCTCGATAGATGGCTCTGTGCCATACTCTTAAATGGCGGTTACAATAAGGTGAAGAATTTCAACTTGTATCAGTACGGCTCCCGTAGCTCAATTGGTTAGAGCATTGCCCTGGATTAGGCAAAGGTTGCGGGTTCAAGTCCCGTCTGGGCCAAGTTGTCTTTTTTCACTTTATAATAAAATATTATGAAAAAGGTAGCATACTAATTGCTTTAAATATTAAAAATCTATGGGCTATTAGCTAATTTGTAAGCTATAAGTAGGTAGGCAGCCTTACACCGCTTTAGCACTTAAATTCATTTGTATGTAGTTAAATAGGCATAGATTACGAAAGATTTAGAATTAACTCGGAAAAATAGGCAACGCAGCGCTTAACAATAAATAACTTACCAGAATATTTGCTAAGATAAGCGGATAGGTATGCATATAAGTAGGTAGGTTAACTACTTGTGAAGATGTTACCGGCAAGCACGCGAAATGGAGAAAATAGGCTGCTATTTTTAAATTCCAAACTGAGACAATTTTAAACACACAATCACTGAAAATAAAACACTTGTTAGATATTTAAAATACTCAAACTGGACCTACTTCCCTTTCGAATCGCCGAATTCAACACCACCACGCATGCACCTTTTGTTTTCTCAAATTGCAATTATATTTTTTGTTCTTGTAAAATATCACGTCGGGGTCACCATACGTTTGCTCCTTGCGTGGTTGTTTGAGAGAAACGCCTTGATCTTCGCAAATATACGTGTAATAATAGGATAAGTACAATATTCCTGTTAATTTAATTATGTCACTATGTCGCTGAGCTAATTTCGTAGACGAACGTTATTGATGGAATGCACCGACGCATACGGCGATTGCCGCATCCCCACTCGCCGCTGCACCGGGTCGGTTGTCGCTGCATTTAGGGATCCTCAAGCAAGGTCCGTGCTTGAACACCATAGCTTTTTTCAATTTATTGGTAAGGAACCCTCTGTGCGCGATTCTGCTCGCTCGTTCGCTCTTGGCCGGTTTTTTATTCCACCACGGTGGCAGACAAGCTTACGGCACACAACTGATCGAAAGTAGTCGAAAGATGATACAAAAGACAAACAAACAACAGTAAAATTCGGCTACGCTTTCAAGTCGTATGAGTTGAAGATTGGCGCCTAAAGGGTTAAAAACTTTTAAAAAAAGTATGTGTGTGTGTGTAAGTAACCTTTACGCGCGATTGAAGTAAAACTCTTTGCCATTGAAGACGGCACATATCACTAAAATGATTAAATTTTAACCTGAATAATAAATATCATATTATAATTTCATTATACATATTTATTATTGGGATATAATAAACCGAGCCTCAAAAGTTTTTATCGGCCACGGCATTTAGCCTCTCATTTAATAACTAAGCCACGCGAAAATGAAATAGCCTCTAATATACTAATTCGTCCTCTTTAAAACGTCACCTAAACATTCCATTATAAGCATCAAATAAATATTAACAATTATTTTACCTTGTCCTCCGTAATAATACATTAACACCTAATTTACTAATTCAGCCACATATTTTACATGTAATCACCGTTTTATATTATATAGCTTCAAAACAAGAGCCTCAAAAAATTATAATCTAAGCCTCCACAGACAACATCAGTTTTTATAACTTAGCGTGTAAAATAGATATATCATATTCTTTTTTCGTGAAAATAGCCACTGTAAGGCTAGACGTGAGTGCACAGGACTACAGCGACCGGCCATTAGCATCAATCAGAGACCACTATTTGATATCACTTTGTAACTAAAGACAGATTACGCTTACCGAACAAGAAGTGAGGGTAAGAAAGCAAATACATAACTCAAAATTGAGTACATTATAGACTCTCTAGAAGTGAATATCGTGAATGTCGTCATAAATTTACGATTAATGAGAAATTACTCGTTACTCACATTTGGGTTAAGTATTTGCATTCTTGGTCTCACCTTTTTGTTTAGTATCTGTCTTTAGTTCTATAATTAATCTGTATTACATGCATACATAATGTCACCGACCGAAATCTGTATGATGTCTAGGCATTATAGAAAATACCTGATACTTGCAGGCAAGGCAGTGTATGAAATAACGAGAGTATGGAAGGGTTGTTCGCTGCTTGCGAAGGTTAGGTTAGGTTGGAACAGTTACCACTAACGCGTGAAGGCGAGCGAGCTAAGAGCATGCCGCTGCAGCAGCCGCCGAGCGCCAGATGTATTACAGATAAAAAAAAAATACAATATGTTACAATTTATAATTCCTCGATAGTTTATAATTTTGCGGTACTTATAATTTTATGTGGACCAGCAGGTATTCTATGCAATCCCTAGGAAATTTGTACAGTACTAGACAAAGTATGAACAATCATATACTTATTCAAAACATTTCTTAAATTGCTTCGAAGGGGCATCTGGAGTCCTAAAGCTAGTATTCCTAAAGCTGTCTACGGCCTTACCCGGCGGCTTTGGTGTGTAAGTGTGTAGACAGCTTCAAAATGTGGCCGCCGGCCTTTTTTTTTTTTTTTTTTTTTTTTTTTTTTTTTTTTTTTTTTTTTGTTTAACTTGAGGGAAAATCCTCATGGATGTTATGCCGGACTCCTACCGACTAAAAAAAAACCTCACGTAACGCCCAACAGCCTATGGTTGCCCCGGGTAAGCCCTCGGAAGGATGTCCCAGGACAGGCCGCCGGCCTTATCCGGCCCGTTCTGCCACTATCGGCTTTGGTGCGTAGACAGCTTTAGAATGCAGGTATTGTATAGAATATTTGATTATAAAGACTGCAGGTAACACATAATAATAAATAAAAGCATTTATGCCCGAAAATCTGTCCCATGTTCCCGTATGAAACGGACAAGCGAGTCCGTTTCAGGACTCGCTTGTCTTTTTCCACCAGATTGTGACACCCCACACAGTTGGCTGAACGACGTGCCATGCAAAGCTAGGAAACTCTCGCAAATCAAATGTTACAAAGTGGTCAACCATCCGAGCACCAGCAATAGCGGTAGTTGCTTACTGCAGTGATCGTTTACAAAAGACTGAGTTAGTGGCTACAAGTGGTCCTAGCTATTTAGGTAATATTAGTGGCCATAATTTGCTTTTTGGTGGCAATTTTACTTAACTTTGATGATCCATTAATGTTGGACGAGTTACATTTTAAACATGCTGAATTAGGAAATTAAAAGCTGTGATATTAATAAATAATGTCCATTTTGATGCCATTTTTTAGTATTTTAGAAGCTTACTGTTTGAATGCATGTTACAAAATTAGATGCTTAAAAATAATCACGGTGCTGAATTATATTAACAGTGGCTAATAGAGAAGTTAACTGGTGGCTATAATCTATAAATTCTGACGCTCATTAATTGTGTCTGACTTATTAATTTAGGGGGCAAAGTATTTTTCCGGAGGCTAAAAATGCTATTAAAAAAAATTTTTCAATAAAAAATAAAACCGACTTCAAACAAAACCAGAAAAATAAAATTTACAAAGCACAAAGTAATATGTATTTTGATTTTATCAGATTTTATTCAATATCATATTGAAGTCGGCGCCAAGTAAACCCATAGTTTTATGTAGGTATTATTCATGGCACCAACTTCAATATTATATTGAATAAAATCTAATAATTCAAAATACATTATTACTTTGTCCTTTGTAAATTTTATTTTTCTGGTTTTGTTTGAAGTCGGTTTTATTTTTTATTGAAAAATTTTTTTTTCATTATTTTAAGTGACGGGTGCACCGAAAAATATATCTATCTAGGTGAAAGTTCTCATCAATACAAATCAATGAAGCCCAAACACAAGGTAGCTGCTGTAAATCATTAAGGAATTCGACTGTCTTTCGGTTCCATCATCAGATCGACTCCAGACATTCGTTAAATTGTAGTACATTAAAGCACTGAATTAAAAAGTTACCAAACGCACTCTAGTTGTCCCTACAATTTTCGGTGGTTGCCCTCGATTTCTCCTGAATCCCATCATCAGATCCTGACCTGGTGAAATTGGGACCCCCTCATAAGTGAACTCTATCCAACAAAAAGCAGATTTGAAATTCGTCTATAATTGACGAAATATCGGTAAACATACATGAAACATTGACAACTTCCTTTTTTTTTAAAGTCGAATCTATAAATCTAGGTGTAAAGTTCTCATCAATACAAATCAATCAAGCCCAAACACAAGGTAACTGCTGTAAGTTGTTAAGGAATGCCCTCGACTGTCTTTCGACTCTATCATCACATCGACTCCAGACCTTCATTTAAATGTAGAACATTAAAGCACTTAATTAAAAAGTTAACAAGCGCACTAGTTGTCCCTACAATTTTCGGTGGTTGCCCTCGTTTTCTCCTGGATCCCATCATCAGATCCTGACCTGGTGAAAATGGGACCACCTCAGAAGTAAACCCTATTCAACAAAAAAAGAAATTTTGAAATCGGTCTATAATTGACGGAAATATCGCTTAACATACATAAAAAAAAATACATACACACGAATTGAGAACCTCCTCCTTTTTCTGAAGTCGGTTAAAAAGAAGGTCGTTTAATTAGCACCCTTTATTATTCATGTTTTTACAAAAATTATTCAAATGTTATATTAGATAATATCATTCATTCGAATTTTGAATAGCGGAAACTACACATAGTCTGCGTAGTTGCCGCTATTCAAAATTCGAATAGTAAGCGTTACTTCCGTAAGAAAAAAATCTGAGTTACTCCCCTAGTCGCGCCTAAAGAAGTTTTACTTCAAAATTATTATTCCTTTTCAGAAGGCACTTACTCCAACCGACTGAGAACGAAAACTGTGCACAAGACCAAGAACCCCGAGTTCAATGAGACCCTTCACTTCTTTGGCATCACGGAGTCAGATCTTGCTATCAAGACTTTGGAGATTGTTCTTTTTGATGATGATAGGTGAGGAGTTTGAGAATTATAATTTATTTTTACTCTTTTAGTTTGATGTAAATGGGATTTTATGAAAGTCCGTATACGAGTTAATTTTGTTCAGCCCTTGACTTTGCCCATGTATAAAGTATCGGCGTAGGTAGAAAGTCCGTATAGTAAAAGTTAACACATGGGAAAAGTTCTGTTCTTGTAGGAAGGGGATACCGACCTGTTTTATCCGAAATTGCGAAATTGAAAAAAAAAAACCTCACGTATCCTGCCTAACAGCCTACAGTTGGAAGCCCCCGGGTAAGCCCTCAGAAGGATACCCCAGGACTCCCAACAGACCTACGGCTACCACTGCGCCCTCACCTGGGGGCGTTCGGGTGCTATCCCGCGTCTTTGGGGGGCTGTTCGAGTGAATCCCACACGTCACGCTGTCGTCTAGGGTGACAATGATACCTACCTAAACCTAACTATATTTGTCTAACAGGTACGGATGCGACGAAATGGGATCAGCAACAGTATCCTTACGAGAATGCTCAAAATCTCCAACACAACTTCGGCTCGCCCTCTCGGGGTCCAATGGCTCAGAGCCGGCGGGGCCCAGGATACTGCTGGCGCTGTGCTACAGTACCAAGAAGAGAGCGCTGGTGGTGACTATCTGTAGAGCAGCGGACTTGCCTCCTCAAGATAGTAATGGATATTCTGATCCGTTTGTTAAGCTGTGAGTAACTTTTAACTTGTTACCAGGTGACCGATTTTCGATCATACTACTTGAATGCGTGGTATAGCCAAATTATGTTTCAATAGTAAATTTCCATCTTTTTTGCTTTATGATCATGAATCGCCGTCCAGTTCGTAATATAACATCATAGACCGGAAGATGATGACAGAAAAGTTCAAGTCATTTGTTACAAGTATGGCGACCATTAGGGGGTCGAATTGGGTGATTTGAGTACCGAAAATAGTAATTTCAGAGCTGGCCCGCAGGGCGTAATAACAGACTGATTAATTAAATTTGTCGAAAAAATACGGTGTTCAAACGATTTGTTACACAAAAACTCTTGCGTTTTTTTTTGTAGTCCATGAAAAATAACTTGGCGCCAGCGTAAGTCGCTAAGATGATGAAGAATCACTGAATTTATTCATCACTGTATTTTCACAACTATTCACAAGCTTAGGTAATTACGTCTAAAGAGTTTCACGGTCGTACAACGTGTGTTCTGAACAATAGAATGCATTTGTTTATATTAGGAGCTTAAACACAGAGCGCTTTCATATTGAGTAAAGTAAACAATCGTTAATATTATATTTTATGTCCCTACATATCTGTCCTCAACAGGAGTAGTAGAATCTTAGACCATTTAAATAACGTACAGTACAAAAATAGAGATTTCCAGGTACGAACCTTGGCAGTCTAGCCATAGAATCACTTACTTATAATTTATATAAGTACACGATGATGAATTGATGACGTAATTATATCCACTTCAAATTCGTGAGATTCTCATCTTCTGCAAAAAAGGACAATAAAAATCCGGCTCAAAGGACCATTAAAAATGGTTGACAAACTAGAAGTTGCTATAACATTTACTGACATTTCCATTTCATTGTTCACAGCCACTTGGACCCAGACCCATACCACAAGAAACACAAATCATCAATAAAATGGCGAAACTTAAATCCTGTTTGGAATGAAGAATTCTTTTTCGAGACTCGTCCTACGGAACTTTCGCGCCAAAATTTGACACTGACAGTTTGGGACAAAGACTATGGTAAACCAAACGACTTTTTAGGCAGCCTAGTCTTGGGCGCTAGTAGCAAAGGGAGGAGGCTTAAGCATTGGATGGATTGCATTAAATTTCCGGATCACCGTCACGAAGCATGGCACTCTTTGACTGATACCAAGCACCTTTAGTTGATGTAACTGTTTTAGCATAGATCTATTATGTATAAAACTTGTAAAAAAAAAAGAGTAGAAAATATTGCAGGCGCCACTGTAATGTTCATATGGCAACCCGTTTCATTAGGTTACTACCCGTTCGCTCTAACTTTGCCGCCTGGCGTAGAGGCTTATACCCGAATATTTAATAAGACGAAGTAAATTGACAGTAGCTAATGTCACTTCGTCATAGAAAATATGCAACATTGTATGAAGAAGTGACATTAGTTGCTGTTAATTTACTTCGTCTAATTAAAAATTCGATTTTAGTACAGAGCCGAGCGGCATAGTTAGAGCGAACGAGCAGTAGTTACGAACTGTATTATAAAATAAAAGTTTTAAAAAAGAGAAGTAAGCAGAAAGTTGTACTTATATTTAGGTATATCTTATTTTATAAATTACGTGTCGTATTTTTTCTCCACGATGAACTACTTAACCGATTTTAACCAAATTTGCACACTGTGTGCAGTTTTATCCAATTTGAGAGATAGAATAGTTATTTTTTTGGAAAACCTACATGGCTACGGCTGGGAATGCCAGTTTACAACAACCTTACTTAGCGAGCCTCTAGTAATTTATGTATAGGCATCTATACAAATATATTTATTTAAAATGTAAGTAAACCTGTTTGTTTTGTAACATACAATTTATCAACTTTTTTTATAAATAAGAAGACAAGTGTTTAGCTACACAAAATAGCAATTCCATTCCCCAAACTGCTGGATCTAATTTGACGGAACTTTCGCTGGTCATAGTCACGGCTCACACTTTGATGGAGTAGTCGGAGACACAGCTATTATACTCCCACATTTCACCAGTCCACGTCATGAGCCTAGATAATGTAATAATTATGTTAAACGTTGTTATTATTAAACGATATATACATGATATAAGTAGGTATATTAAGGTATATATAAAATATTACATAAATATATAAATATTGTTGAAACTAATCTGCATGTATTTTTGTACTTTGCTGTGATTTACTATCTACTTCTGTATCCATCTAATTTATCACAATATTTCTGTCCGACTTCTTATCAAACCTGTTCACACTTACATACCTACATAGTAACGGCATATGTACAAAGCATTAATGCTAAGAAAGTATATTTTGACATTGTCAACGCAGTCATAAAATATACATACATATCCATGAAAAGATATCTGTAAGTTCAGATTAGAGAACTAAGGGCGAGGCCGCATCTGCGTTTTTCCGCGGCGGTTTCTAACCTTAAAATGTCAAACCTTGACTTAATTTCATTGAGTTTGACAGTTTGATGACACTTTGAGGTTAGAAACCGCCGCGGAAAAACGCAAGTGCGGCCTCGCGCTAAGGGCAGATGACATAAGAGTATGTACACAAATTAGAGATAGAACTGATGGAAACCTATAGACTAAATTCGCTGAGGCTATGCACACATAGACACCGCTCATAGAGTTCATAGACTTTCGTTCATGGCAGTTTCCGATACTAATTTGTGCGCGAGTGTGCGTATCAGAGGGTAGGCGTAAAAAAAGTACCTACATACATGCAACGACGTATTTATAACATCACGGCTTTCAAAAACAGCAGGTCTTTTATTCATTTAAAAAAATAATTTCTATGAAATTTAACTATGGTAGTATGTATGAAAAGTAAGGCAATTGTCTGACCTTTTTGTTGCCATTTTTCAGTGTTAGTAACGTATCTTATAGTTTTTATGTATCATTGTATACATGAGGTTTCCATCTGTACCTACTATCTCTAATTTGTGGTCTTTCTGTTCACAGGTAACGAGCGAGTTCTCGTTTGTCGTGAATGATGCCGTCATTGTCATGACGGCATTATTCACATTATTCACATATTTACATAATTACATCTAGAGTTGAAGCGCTCGTGGCCCCGCGGACTCAGTGTTCTGTAAAACGATCACTGCTGTAAGCAACTTTCACTATGGCCGGTCCACGGATGGGTGACCATCCATGTAATCACTTTGTGACATTTATTTGAGCGTTTCCGTGCTTCGGAAGGCACGTTAAGCCGTTGGTCCCGGTTGCCAGTAAAATGGCAGTCGTAAAGTCAAGTTGAAGACTTTATTTCAACAGCAGGCAGTCACAACCTGCGCCTGTCCATTTAAACACGGCAATACGGGTCCCCACCTATTACGTGGGACAAATTATATAAAAAAAGGTGAAATGTGGGCATATAATATGCCTCTGCCTACTCCTTCGGGGATAAAGGCGTGACCGTATGTATGTATGTACATCTAGAGTCTGCTCAGTACCTACCTGGTCGGTCACATTTGAAATCAGTAGATATTTGCTCTCATGGTGTCACTCTCTTGTTCGGTAAACGTCATCTGCCTTTAGCTCTATAATCTGAGCCTGTACTGCACAAAATACCTAAATAGTTAGCTATAAGTCTCAATGTGTCTGTGCCAAATTTTAACGTAGCGTGTAAGTTGACAAGCCTTTGTATCTTGTACCTACCTACTATTTACTGTGAATAAATATTTTCCAATAACGACATTTTTTTTATTCCAATGTGGGTATCGATTGATTCTCCTCCTACCAGTCTCTACAAATTGTAGGATTTGGGTCCACCACATTCGGTATTACCGCCTATATAAACTGCTCTACGCAAGTAGGTATACCTAGTCCGTTCAGAGTTAATTTACCGCTAGCTGTGAGGGGGGCTTCTTTGATTTTCGAGTTTTTGTTTCTCCCATGTACCTAATCCAACGGAAATCGAAACTTATTTTCTTCTTTTGCTGCCATTTTTCCAGGCGAGGAAATTATTTGAGATGTGGAAGCAACAACTTCGCCTTCCTGGGTGATGTGATGAGGGTCTTTTTTGAATCCATTTATGTATCTAAATAAAAATGAAACTTTAGTAAAATCGTTTTTTTTAGTAACAGAACTATTTTTAGTAGCAGAACTATTTTATGTCGCCGCGTCCGCGTCGTTGCAAAATAAAGTACCTATCTTATTTTATCTTATCTACGTCTTCAGTAAAGTTAATTATATTAATAGATATTTACTTTTAAAGAGCCCTTGGTGCTAACATCTTTTGATCTCCCCTTAAATACAAAAAAATGTCTTAAACTGGCACTCATACTTAAGGCGACTTTACTGCAATACCAACACACAAAAAATGTTACATTTCTGCTCCGCTCCTATTCGTTTGAGAGTGATGTTAATTATAGATTATAGCATATAGCCTTCATCCATAAATGGGTTATAAAACTTAACTAGTTGGTAGGTAGGTAGCTCTATAGCAGATTTCTTAAATTCCAGCTAGTCTCGATCACCGTACGACTTGAAAGCGTAGACAAAAGCTTACTAAGGAATGGGGAAACACATAATAGATACGGTTAAAAATGAGACAAACTTGGTCTTATTTATTTATCTATTTATTTATGTGAATCAAATAGTTTGTTTGATCGGAGTCGACATTTTGACTCGTAAATTTTCGTCAATGTCATATGGTCGAGAATCGGCACCCTGCAAGGTTTTGGTCGTGTTCGACCCCAAGGTTCAAACAAACAAGCGAACTCTGCAGCATACTCACTAGTATAAAATTATAATATTGAGGAAATAATTTGTGTTCACAATCAACGAAATAAATAGTAATAATAAATTAAATATCACCCAACATCTTGGTTTACGCTCTCGGTGCGCCACCTAGTGAATAGATTCTTGCGTTCTTGATATAAGCAGTTAACAAAACGTGTTTGCACTTTGAAACATCAAGGCCAAGTAGCAGAAACAAAACGTGTAAAAAGTTGTTTTGTGAACTTTTTTGACATGTAGGAAATCGTGAGAAAATCGTAATTTACAAGCGAAGTGGTGACAGAAAGTTATGTGAAGTTGATTTTAATTAACTAGTAATGTGGTAAAAACTATTAAAACATGGCTTTTTTATGTCCAGTAAGAATAAGAAGGGGAAAGAAAAAGAAATGTAAGTAGAGCTTTCGTTGGGAACTTTTCATGTCAATGACCTCATCATACTTTCTATAGATTTATAAATATATAAAAGTAAAACAGTATTTTATCCTGTTTGTTTCACCTGACAACCTGTATGCCTCACACTTATAGCCGTAACAATACTAATTTATGTCAGCATTGCTAGCTCGTAATTCTAAGTCACCACATTTCAAAGAGAACAAGTTTGACTAGTGATATTGTACCTACTATTAAAACTCAAAATGTATTACCCGGTTTAAATCAATAGATTAAGTTTTAAAACATATTCCTTTATTAAGTGTTTCACTCAAACAGCACATATCTCACTGAGGTTCTGTTGCAACTATTCAGGGGTTAGGAACTTGGAGCAATTCATGCAAACAATGCATAAAGAATATCAAAGCTTCTATCTGACAAACTGACCACCTAAAGCAGTATCTTGGCTCCAGTTTAGAGATGATGTTAACACTCAAAATACAAATAAAACTAACCAGATATCAGAATTCAACGTATAATTGTTGCAACTATTGATGTATAGGCACAAGACTGGTGCCAAGTGGCTGTTCGGGCTTGGGAAGTGAAAAAACTTGTATGAGGAAAAGCTTACGTATAGCGTTACTGGCTGAATCACACAAACAGCTTTAGAATATCTTTACTTTAGATTCATTTTCCATATGACATAACACAAAAACAACCAAAAGCATGAATTGCTATGAAGAGTAGGCAAAAAATCATAATAGTTGCAAGAAAGTAGGACAGCCCCCAGAAATCACAAGAACTAGTGCTCTTATGACATGACAAACCAATCATTAAAGCTGTCTCAATTAACTTATGCAACTTTATTTTAACACTTCTTTCTTTCCAAAGCGAGCAGCGGTGACTCAGATAAAGACCTCTCCCGTCCTGGCTCTGGACTCAGTCCTGGCATGGGCCGGATCACCGGGTCGGCTAGCATAGAGACTCTAGTGAGGGTCGGAATAGAAAAAGAACATGGTCTCAGTCCAGATTCCAAAATGGTGGTGCTCCATGACTTCGCACCATGTGTGGATGATGAATTAGAGGTAATTATTGTGCAATAATATGTAAAATGGAATCTTTATTTTCTAAAATATTTATTAATTTTGCTTGTGAGAGCATATTCCAGGGAATAATAAAAAGAATACATCATGGAACCATTCATACGATACTCCATAAACAAAAGACAAACTGTAATTTAATCAATATGTTTCTTATAAATATTTTTATTAATTGATAATCCTTTAAGTACTAGTAATAAATTGATATAACCTACTTTACCCCCCCCCCCCCCCTAAGTTTAAGCTATACCAAAAAAAAACATAACCTACGTGTGCCAAAACCAGTAGGTTATGGTTTTTTTTTTGCATTACCTCCCCCCCCTCACCCCTTAGTGAAACCACAGTGGTGGTCTGGTTTCTGGTATTTTAATATATACCTTTTTGTTATTTTTGCTGATCACTATAAATATATAAAAAAACTAAGAGTTGATAATTTCTTGTTATTATTAGTTATATTGTTTACAAATGTAAGTTTTAATCAATAAATAAATAAATAATAAATATTCACGGACATTTCACACAACGCTATCTGATCCCAAAGTAAGCTAGGAATAACCTGCTTGTGTTATGGGTATCAGACCACGGATATTAATACTTATATGTACTTTTTAAATACATACATATTGTACATAGAAACACCCAGACTCTGGAGACACATAAATGTGCACAATTTTTAATTTGTCACGGTGTGTCAAGTAAAAAAACGATTTGTTTATTTGCAAGGAGACTAAATCACTGAAACTAATTTTATTAAACTAATTATCTGATTTATTTAATTATTCTATAGTATATGTATAATAAAGAATATGTGCCTAAAAGTAATCCATGTGTTGGGTATGGCCGGACTACAAATCAGGTACATAGTAAGTATTGGTACTTTCTGATTGTGTCTTGGAACTCTTGTGTTGCTGGTTAAATACCAAAAAGAGGGCATTGATATAGAAAAACCACATGGAAGAAGTAGAGAAGCTGTTGAGTATCAACTGGACAAAAAAATATGACTGTTTTTTATTCTAACAATGGAATGAATAATTTTTCAAAGTTTTTCCAAGTTTTTCTTTATTCATTTAATTCAGAGGTCACTTCAGACATTATCATAAATACTTGTACTCCAATAAGACACAACTACAACCAATGCTCCCAGTTCCACTTTAAATCAAAAAGAGATTGTCTGTACAGTCAGTCAACTGACGAAAATTTGACATGATAAAGTCATAAGAAAACATGCCGATGAAGTTGAAAAGAAATAGACGTATTACAAGACAAACCTTCATTGCTCTAAGTTACACGCTTGACTCCGATGGAATTTGACCCTGCCTCGTTTATGCAGCCGTCGTTCATGGACTTATAAAACGTTCTCACGTCAGAAGCTTATATAAAAATCACCTATACACTTAACATCATTATTTTTCAGGTGAAACGTGGCCAAATAGTCAATGTCTTGTATAGAGAAAACGATTGGGTGTATGTAATACTGGCAGAGTCGCGACGGGAGGGGTTCATTCCGCACTCCTACTGTGCCCCTTGCGAACACGACTTGAAGAAGAAACTGCCCAGGAGTAGATCGCCTGCAGATCTAGCACATAGAGATGTGTCACAGTGAGTATTTTATATTTTTATTTAATTAGAATCAAAATATTAATGAGTAGTAAGTCTCATAGTATGTTAAATGTAGTGTAAGCGCCACAGGCGGTAGTGATACCGCCTGCGGCGCTGCAGGTCGTGGGTTCGATTCCCACCGCGGACAAATATTTGTGTGACCCATAAATGTTTGTTTCAAGAGTCTGGGTGTTTCTATGTAAAATATGTATGTATTTAAAAGTATTTAAGTATTAATATCCGTGGTCTGATACCCATAACACAAGGAGGTTATTCCTAGCTTATTTTGGGATCAGATAGCGTTGTGTGAAATGTCCGTGAATACCTATTTATAAAAAAAAAATGTTCAACGTTTTCTCCGTCCAAGGTTGCCTGGTAGGGCTCTCTTTAAGTGTTAAGGCAACCCATTGTATTGCTTCTTGTTTTTAGAATATACTTACACTACTCTTCAGATATCTATGATAAACCTGACTAAGGTCACTAAAACTTCAATGGATATTGTAATTTCCAAATGACAACGTAATCAATTCACATATTCTCTTTTGAAACGCAAGTCAAATGCCTAAGCTCATTCTCTGCATGGATCTTTAGTTGTAAAGAAGGAGAGGGGCAAAGGAACCATTTGCGCAATATTCAAAATATTTGCTTCGCGGCTTTTAGACCCTCTCTATAAAATAGAGTGCAGAGGGACATATGGCGAGACTTTGTCTGTAGTCTGTGACTCTGTTGCATTAAACTACATCACTAGGTCACGTGGATCATCTGTTCAAAGTTTGAAATAAAACAAAAATGACAATGTCAATCGGATTGAACTTTCACTTTCACAATAAACGTGTTAGGGAGGGGCAGTCTGGTGAGAACGATCTCAGGACTTTCTTGTTAATTTTAAAGTTGCTTACTAAACAACATACTGCTCGTTCGCTCTAACTTTGCCGCTCGGCTCCATACTAAAGTCGAATTTTTAATTAGACGAAGTAAATTGACAGCAACTAATGTCACTTCTTCATACAATGTTGCGTATTTTCTATGACGAAGTGACATTAGCTACTGTCAATTTACATCGTCTTATTAACAATTCGGGTATACGCCTCTATGCCAGCGGCAAAGTTAGAGCGAAGAGGTAGTAAGTTGGATGCTTCAGTAGCGGCACTACTGCCAGTAACATTTTTACTATTCTCAGTTAAGTCCCATCTACATTTAAAATCTCAACTTGTGAACTCCAATACTAACTTTAGTACTATATGACTATGTATACTATTATTATAGACGGCGGGCTGAGCCTGCACATGACCACAACAGATGCAATACTGCAGAAGTCTCAGCCAATCAGAGGTATTTGTAGTTTATGACATTTTGTCTCTACCGTCTATGATGGTAATAGAATATTACTAACAACTCAACTATGAAAAAACCATGGCGCTGATTCTCGACCGTACGACTTAAAAATAAAAATACAGACGAATTGAGAACCTCCTCCTTTTTTGGAAGTCGGTTAAAAAGCGTAAACGAAAGTTCTCTGTTATCTTTTATCTCATCTTTAGCCGTTTCTAATCATGAGACACTAGCGAATGTCACGCACGTTTCCCCAGCATAGCTCCGGTTCCCGTGGGAATACGGGAATAAAATATAGCCTATGTTCACCGTAGATAGTGTAGCTTCCAAACAGTGAAATAATTTTTCAAAGCACTCCAGGGCGCCGATTCTCGACCACACGACGTGAATGCGTGGACGCAAATTTACGGGTGAAACGTCGTCCGTCTCATGTTTCGCCGTTCCTAAATATGAGACAGGCGACGCGTCACCCGCCGATTTCCGTCCACGCATTCATGTCGTGTGAAGCGAGAATCGGTGCCCTGGTTTCGGAGCCTATTCGTTGCAAACAAACAATCAAATCTTTCCTGTTTATAATATTAGTATAGACAAAAATATGTACATTTGAGTTTTTCCACTACTGTACACATTCAAGCCGTATGGTCGGAGTCCTGGGACATCCTTCCGAGGGCTTACCCTGGGCTCCCAACCATAGGCTGTTTACGTGATGTTTTTTAGTCGGTAGCAGTGCGGCATATCATCCATGAGGATTTTCCCTCACGTTAAAAAAAAAGCCTTATGGTCGAGAATTATCGCCCATGTTTAGCAAAATCTAAGGGAGGATCCTATGAGGATAATGCGAACTATTTCTATTTTCCAGGCTATCGGTGTCCGACGGTGTGACCAACGATGGTCACTCGGAGTTAGGCAGCGAAGGGGAGGCATGTCCGTTTAGCAAAGATCCCTCGGGACGATATGTGGTTCTGTATACATTTACAGCGAGGGATGAAAATGATGTGGATGTTGAAAGAGGGGAGTTTGTTACTGGTGAGTTGTTTATATATCCAAAGTAATTGTGTTGTTTCATATAAATGTATTTTGAAGTGAAAATAGTTTTCGGTACAAATGGCTACTGTAACCACTAGTAAATCTGGCGGGCCGTATGCTTGTCTGCCATCTTAGTGGTATTAAAGAATAAAACGGAACTTGAAACTGTAAACCATTTGATTTTTTTTTCATGCTAATCAGTTGCTGTGTTCTTTCAAATGATAATAAATCTCTGCTAAACAAATTATCTTATCCGAAAGTGGAGTCATTGTAATAGCAAAGATAATATAATAGTATTACATACAGATCGGCAACTTCCTGCCTCCCACCGAGTAAGCTTCCCCATCCCCCCACCAAAGTTGATGTGTCTATAATATAATTAATTGCCGTGTCAGTACTTGAGAGAGTGTCACTGCGTTGCATTACGTGTTTACCTACGTACTTTGTGCTATTGCTTTGGTTTAATGTGTGCTTAGCCGAGGGTAGATTTGAAAACAAGTACCTACATACATGAGATTGCGTTCTGTTCCTTATTATTTTGCTTCCATAGCTAGTGACCCTAGTATACTCACACACACATTCAAGCTTGATTCAAGCATTCACATTACGTGTATGGAGGTTCAGGAGTTTCCGCCCTGTGGTAATAGGTAACATTTGACAATTAAATTTCACAATCATTTGACAATCAAATTATGTAGGTACTTGCCTTATTTTATTCCTTTACGAAAGAAAAAATAATAATAGGCAGGGATTCACCAAATGATCTTTAAAATTCACATAATATCTTTCAAGTCCGTATCGATTCATTCACTTTCTCATTCATCATTCTCCTTATGAAGATAAACGATATGCGACAAACTTTGAACTGATGGAAAAGTGAATTTTTCAAAATCCTTTCAAAGTGAGAATTTTAAACTACATCGATTCAACAGATAGGGCACTATAGAGTGTTGTGAATGAAATTATTTCGTGCGTTTTAGCTTAATGAAAATATCACCGCACCGCTCGCCACAGACAGGGAGTTCATCCTCACACTCTGCGTCCGGAGCGTTCCAGCACGGTTAGATCCGATAGGGGTTTTCTGCCGCGCACGCTTAGGTTGTGGAATGACCTCCCTGCCTCGGTTTTTCCAAACGCCTACAGTATGGGGTTCTTCAAGAGGGGTCTAAGAAGATTTTTACGGGGTCGGCAGCGCGAGTGTGGTGCCTCTGGTGTTACAAACGTTCATAGGCTGCGGTGACCACTAGTCCTTCTGGTGGGCCGTATCCTTGTCTGCCACCTTAGTGGTATTAAAAAAGTGAATAATCAGTCAGATAAAATCTAGAATGTACTGTAATGTATACTTGTATTATTTTTCAGTGTTAAACCGAGAGGACCCGGATTGGTACTGGATAGTCCGTAGCGATGGACAGGAAGGGTTTATACCTTCAGGGTTCGTCTATCCCGCTGTGGTGCAAGGTAGGTTACTTTATCTTTGTTATTGAAATGAATAAGATATCTTATTACACTTGGTCAGACATCTTTACTTACTAATATAATATATATAATCTATACTAATATTATAAAGAGGAAAGATTTAATTGTTTGTTTGTTTGCATCGAATAGACTCCGAAACTACAGGACCTATTTGAAAAATTCTTTCACTGTTGGGAAGCTACACTCTTTGCGGTGAACATAGGCTATATTTTATTCCCGTATTCCCACGGGAACGGGAACTACGCGGGTGAAACCGCGTGACGTCCGCTAGTTTCTGAAATAATTTTTACATAATACTAGCGGGCGTTACACGGTTACACCCGCGTGGTTCCCGTTACCGTGGGAATAAACTTGCGCTTGTTACTCAGGGATAACATAACATTCTAAAGGTGAAAGAATTGTCGAAATCCGTTCAGTCGTTTTTGAGTTAATTTTTAACAAACATACAAATCTTTTGTCTCTGAAAAGGACTCTTAGTTTCATGTTCTCTCTGCCTCAGCCTTTACAATTTATATTCGAGGGTATAAAAAGAATTTTATTAGCAAATTGAATGTCAACATTCAAGTTAATAACACTTTTTCCATATAAATCTGCAATATTTGGCTTGGAGAATAAAATAACTATTAAACTGTAGAGTTATTTTGCAACACGAAACCGATTTAAAGGTGAGAGCAAGTATTCACTGTGACGAGTCACTGACAGCTATGATAATATTGCGGAATATTTCTGAAAATGTGACTGGCTATTCCAGCCAAAGCAATACTTCTCTAAGGAAATTTACAAAAATGTCGCCAATTCATGTTTTAAAAATTAATACCGAACTGTTATCACAGCAACGCAACAAGACAATCCCCAACCGATCCTGTCCCCGTCCGCCCCGGCCAACAACATATTGAACAACAGCCTCAACAACGGACAACAACTGGACAGCGACGGGCGGTACCACGGCACGGAACTAGTCATGCTTTATGATTATAAGGTTGGTATGGATTTTACTTGAGCTTTGAAAACGATTGGTCCCAGGTGGGAACCTTGCGGCACACACGCCTTGTAGATATAGACTTGCTAACCATTTTCTTTTAGGCTTATTACAACACAACAGGATTGATAAATCCCATATAATACACTAGCTGAGGTTTTCTGATAAGTACCTCTTTTCCGTGGAAACATTTCCTGTCTTCTATCTCTGTACCAAACTCTGTACACCGTAACAAACAGGCAGAGTAACTTTCGCATATGGAACACTAGATGAAATTCGGTACCCGTTCCCACTTCCCGGGTAACACATTCCCGTGATAAAAAAGAAAGTATATGTTATTCTAGACAATAAACCAATCTGTTCAGCCGTCAGAGCGTTTATTGAGTAACAAACATCCAAACATCTTCACAAACTTTCACATTTATAATATTAGTGGGATAATTTCTTAATCACACACAATACACTGTATTAACCATTAGATTTAGAATTTTTCGCTGCTTGTATTAACTTATGGAAGGCTTTACTGAAGTCGTTAAAAATGTCATATCTTATTCCACTATCAATATATCCCTCTACCATATCAGCTAGATCCGTTCATCCGTTAGAGCGTGAAAATTTAAAAAATATCACACACAGCCGCGCTGAGGTCCTGGGTTCGATTCCCGGTCCAAACTCTACAAATGTTTGTTTTAGAGTTGGATTTTTTCGCCGTATAATATGTATGTATGTAGAAATATATAAGTACTAGCTGATGCCCGCAGCTTCGCCTGCATAAAATTTGTTTTCGTTCCCGCTTCCCGTAGGAACTTATTCCCGGGATAAAAAGTAGCCTATGTGTTATTCCAGACCATAATATATCTCCGTACCAAATTTTAGTCAAATCCGTGAAAGATTAACAAACATCCAAACTCACAAACTTTCGCATTTATAATATTAGTAAGATGTCTATCAGTCGTCTAGATCCTATAGCACAATCTAGCTTAGTTTGGGCGAGATGATGTTGTATGAGAATGTTTCCCAATATTTATGTATGTATGTATGTATGTACAGGCACAGGCCCCGGACGACCTGTCGGTGAAGCGCGGCGAGTGGGTGTACGCCGACCTCACGCAGCAGACCGTGGAGGGCTGGCTGTGGGCCCACGCGCCCAAGTCGCGGCGCTCCGGGTTCATTCCCACCGCCTACGCGAGAGCGCCGCATACTACACAACTGTAATACACCCCCTTTTGGGTTTTCTAACGTCCCTGGTCCGGTAATACCTCCCTGTGTAAGCCCTGTTTTCCCCCCCTGGTCCCCTAATACCTCCCTGTGCAAGCCCGATTTTCTTCCCTGGTCCGCTCATAGCTCCGTGTGTAAGCCCTGTTCTCTCCCCTGGTCTGCTAATACCTCTCTGTGTAAACCCTGTTTTCCGTCGGGTCCGCTAATACCTCCCTGTGCAAGCCCGGTTTTCTTCCCTGGTCCGCTAATGCCTCCCTATGTAAGCCCTATTCTCTTCCATGATCTAATACGTCCTCAAAATAATTCATCTGTATCAAGAGGTATGTAAATACGCCGACCTAACTCAGCAGACGGTGGAGAGATGACTGTGGGCGCACGTACCTCAATCGAGACGGTCCGGGTTCATTCCCACAGCTTATGCCCGGGCGCCGAATACTACACAACTGTAATTGTGTCACTTTTGAGTCTTTTAACTCTCCTAGTCCGATAATACCTCCCTGTGTAACCCCTGTTCTTTCCCTGGTCCACCTACACCTAACAATAAGGTCTGTTCGCTGCCCTTGTCCACTTATACCTCCCCTTGTAAGCCCTATTCCGTTTCCCGTTGCACTAATATGTCACCCTTGTAATACATATCCCCTCCCCTATCCCTGCCTCACTACTATATCCCCCTTGTTGGCCCTATTACCTCTCCTGTCAAACCAATCCCCTCCCCCATCCCTGACACACCTCTCTCCTCTGTCTATCCTTATGCCCTCACCCTGTAGCGACCAATTCCGAGGAAGCTATAGAGTAGAAAAGAACTTCATAGTACTGAAGACAAGTAGTATCCGTCGACTTTTTACCTCCCCTTGTAGTTCCTCCCTATCCTCACCGCTTTAGGAACTTCCTTGTAGCCCCTGACTCCTCTCCTTATTCCTACCGTACTAATACTTCTCCGTTGAAAACCTCTAGAACCTTACTTCATTCCTACCTTGTCCCTCCCCTAATCCCATCTACCATATCACTTCCCCCTTCTAGCCCTAATAAATAAAGCCTGTTTTTCTTACCCCTTAGTTATATGTACCGGCCATAATAATAGAGTAGTGATGCTGGTCTGGAAATGAATGTAAATTGTCATTAACTAATTGGTTGTTCCATATTGCACGAAAATGTAAATATTGATAGTACTTGTATCTATAGATTTGTAAAAGATATTTCGATAGTTGGGCTGCATAATAATGTTAGTAATTAATTATACTAGACACACATCTAAACACTCGAAAAGTACTTATAGCATCACTAGTCAGGAATGTAAAAATGGAGCCATTTGAGGGCTTATTTGTAAAACGCCTTATTCGCAAGAAGTCGCTTTTTCATAATGTAATTTTCGCAATATTTCGTAATTTTATCCAATGCAACTCATTTTATGAAGAAAATACGTGATTTTTTCGGTGTTATATATTGTTTTAATACATTTAAAAGGATACAACAATGTTCAGAAATTCGTGCTTTCTATTCAATATTTTCTGTTAATTACACAATACATTTGTATTGTCTTAAAGTTACTATCGTCACAGAGTCATTCTTCGAAAGATTATGAAAAAGCGCCATTTTGGCGAAAGAGACGTTTTGTAAATAAGCCATTTTGACCATTTACTCTATAAATTATTATTGTGCCTGGTCTAGCCATACTTAATGTAAATTATAGGTATAAATACTTATAGTCTTCCTTAATTGTAAGTTACACTTTTAATTAACATTTACAATTATATTTTAAACTTGAACGTTTTATGTAAAAATAAGTAAATTCCGTCCAAATTTGACTGACGCTTTATTTTTTATAATAATTATTATTAGTTTAAGATTTTGTAATTTTGTATTTACTTATTAAAAAATTGTTTAAAATTTAATGTTGTTTTAAGGTTTTAATCTTACCTTTTTAATTATATACCTAATACCTACTAGACGTGCCTCCCGTAGCATTCAACAACCCATACATGCCCGCATTCACAAAAATGTATGGAAATATGCCATACTAGTAGAGGCGCGCGGCTGCGCCTGCGTCAAATTCGGTGCTCGTTTCGTTTAACTATGTATTATTCCAGGCTATGATCTATCCCTGTACCAAACAATTTTCAGCCCAATTCGGTTCGGCCGTTAAAGCATGATTGAGTAACAAACATCCAAACAACGCACAGTGAACCAGAATCCCAATCTAGCTGGACAATATTATTTAAGAGTTGTGTTACGTTCCAACCGCTTTATATCCACAGAATGTGGTATATTACGATTTAAAAAAAACAAAACCCCATATAATTATATTAAAAAAAAAATACAACTGAAGCTGACGCCCGTTATTAAATATTTCGTATGTATATGAAGGTCAAGTAAAACTGGATGATTTAGATAAGTTTAATTGTGGTTTCCTTGTAATATAGATCGATTTTTCACCGCTTTAGATTAGTCTTGGCAGTAGTTTTGTGTTAATATAATAGATTTCTGCTAGGATGCTTATTTCTAAATAAAGGAAATTAAATAAAACGATAGCAATATTAATATAATGAGACCACTTTACTTAGGTATATTGGCTTACAATTTTTTCCAACACTTAGTCGGAGCACAGAGCAATGCGACTAGTACAAGGGGAGTAGCCATAGCATGTTTACCCCATACATATCTGTCTGTCACATTTTGTAGGGGGAAATCATATTCTTAAACACCACTACAAAAGCCATCGACTGTCACTATGGAACTTACACAAAAAATTAAAACATATATCTACTTTATAACTTCAGACATACATATTTATATAGCGTGTGTGTTTAAGCGTACACTTTTAAAAGTCCGCTTTGATAGAAGGAAAACTCTCAGTATGGCGCCTCCCCTCCCAGTGAGCGTCATATGATTTGGAGTCATCACAACTGGGCAAACTTACATTTGCTAAACAGTCCAGGTGTTTTACTTTTCTAACGAAATCCAATAAGAAAAGATGTTATTGGATTTCGTTAGAAAAGTAAAAAATCTTAGAAAAGTCATGTTTTGTTTTTTTTCAGGAACCCGGTGGAGTTCAAAAGCTATTAGTTTAGCTAATTGTCGATTTCTGGAGTCTAAGGTCAAGTGGTTCAAAGCCAATTAACACCAATCGACCTTGTTTCAAAACCTTTTCGAGTTTTTCCACACAGAACCCATTTTTTTCTAAGTTCGTACAAAGTCGGCAATTATTTTTAAATATTTTGCACAGATGAGACTGAGACTCTACTTAATTAAATCTCATTATATTATCGCATAGACCTGAACGTTTAGTGTCTTTTGGGTAGTTTAGCAACTGGTAGAAAAACTTCCTTCGCGATACCTTCACTTCCTTTTCTGCAATAAAATCAAAGTTGTGCTATCGTGAGGCGCTTATAAATTACTATTTTTGAAAGTAAAGATATGTGGCTCTTTCATATATAAAAATTAGCCCGGGGTCATGAGGGGGCAAGTAGTTTCTGGTCTATGAAATGCGGAAAAACGTATAAAATTAACAATTTTTATTTTATTTGACATGAATAGTAATTAATTAATAGGTATTCAGAATAAATTTATTGTGAATTATATAAAACATACGTTCTACTTCTCGATGCATAATAAAAATTATCACAATCATCTCTAGTATTTACCTCCAGACCTGACTCATTACACGCAAGAAAGTGAATAATTTCATCGTAAATAACCCGTTTGTACGGAGACGATTTAAAATTATTAAATTATCAGAGGGTACTTGATAAAAAAAATGGCTGAATCGTTGCCTCTGGTTTATAACCTACTGTTTTTATTAGAAGAATGATAGAAATGAGACGACCCTTTTTGTCCAGCTAGATTGGGATTCTGGTTCACAGTGCAACGTCACAAACTTTTACATTTATAATATTAGGAGGATTTTTTGACATTGCGACGGGGCGGGCCGGGTCGGTCAATTTCACCGCGAACGATAGCGCTAAAGGAATCCTATACTACCAACGCACATGAAGGGCAAAAAGACCGCGCCGCTGGTGCCCGCCGGACACACATTTTCGCGGTGAGGGCAGTCGCGGGCATCGATGGGCAGATGCGGTCTTTATTACGTCGCGGACAAAAAGACCGGCCCGCCCCGTCGTCTGCTAAGCGCCTTATTATTACCGCTCCGCTCTCTTGGGTATTACATGATTATACATAGTTATAGATATTACTACAGAATAACTTTGCTTTCTAATGGCATAATAATTCTCACCCACACCAACACAAATTTAAAACGAATGTCCTTTTAACAAAAATCATTTATTTAACTACATCCTACAATAAATATTCAATTCAAATCTATAATAATGTTACGTCTCTTCTTACTGGCTTGCTGTTTGAGGTTATCTTTCACCGTCCAATCTTCTAACATCTTTTCAACCTTTTTAATATCCTGCTCGGTCACTGTGATAGGCAATTGTAGTTCAGTTTGCTCCTTTCTTATAAAATTCAACGCTTCTAGTTTTTGCTTCAAGTATGGTCCCTGTTGACTTTCTAATAAACTGCGGTAGTCATCTAATTTCTTTTGGCGAATATCGTCACAGTGCAGTTCTGTTAGTCTGCGTAGGGACTCCTTGCGGGATAGTTTGTGGGAGCACCTGTAATATACAATGATATAAATAAATATTCACGGACATCTCACACAACGCTATCTGATCCCAAAGTAAGCTAGGAATAATCTGCTTGTGTTATGGGTATCAGACCACGGATATTAATACTTATATACTTTTAAATACATACATATTATACATAGAAACACCCAGACTCTTGAGACAAACATTTATGGGTCACACAAATATTTGTCTCCGGTGGGAATCGAACCCACAACACCTCCAGCGCCGCAGAGATATATACTGGGTGTAACAAAACTACCTCTCCAAATTTCATGAGATGACTTGGCATCGGAAATCAAATAAATTTTAAAAAAAAATTTTGTGACACCTTAAGAATTCGTTTTTTACCGCGGCAATTCGAGGTAACATGGTCGCCGTGGCAAAACAAACACGGAGCACCCGTCTGGCTGTCGTTGTAGCTTTCTACTGCTGCTCAGTAGCGATAGAAAGGGTGAAAATTAAAATTTATAGGACCTTTAAAACGGATTTACGGTTAAAGTATTTATGTGATTTTTTTTTCGTCATTTTTGTAATGTTTCTTGACTGATGCCACGTCCCGTGACGAAATTTGGAGAGTCAATTTTGTTACACCCAATATAGTTGTCCTGGGACATCCGTCCGAGGGCTTGCCCGGGGCCCGGGGCTCCCAACCATAGGCTGTTGGGCGTTACTTGAGGTTATTTAGTCTGTAGGAGTCCGGCATAGCATCCATGATGGATTTTCCCTAACGTTAAAAAAAATGATACCTATAGTACATAATGCAAGAACAGTAAGTGTTCATAATACAGAAAGTACCGAACATAGATAGTACATATATAGTACCTACTATGCACCCAGATTTCACTTTTAGGATTTCCCAGTTTTCCCACATAATATATGGTAGACCATATTGTCGTTGTACGAGCCTCGTACAGCGGCTAACATCGTACATCACGTTGCGCGTAGTCAGCAGATTACATCGATCAACGCCAATACATTAATTACGTATATTGAACCAGGTACAAAAATGCGGATTAAATATTCTACCAAAATTCCTGTACGGTTACCATTACCCCATACATTACCATTGCCATCTTCAACCCTTGCGGGGTAGGCAGAAAGATTCCCGATTACCCAGTCGTGTTTAATTGGACAGGCACGGGTTCTGACTGCCTGCTGTTTTACAAGCTGTCCTGGATGGACAAATGGATATGGTTACCCATCCGAGGACCACCTACAGCGAAAGTTGCTTACTGCTGATCGTTTACAGAACATTGAGTAAAGGCCTGTCCCCAACACTCCGGCGCGGCGTCGTTTACGTCGAACGGTATGGTGCGATGTAGCTACTTTCATTTCAAGTAATGGGCTAAAAAACTTACTCAGGATGTGCTTTGTAAACAATATTGAGTTGTTCAAGCAGCCACTCAAACTTCTTGTAGTCGTACTCACGTAGATATTTCAGCAGTTTCTTTCTCCTGTCGATGCGCTCTTGCAACAGTTGCTGGAATGAAACAGAAATGGCTGCAACCCAGTGGTGTTGTTTGTTGTCATAAACCAACTCCTCATAGTATTGAAGTTTCAAAATAAAATTAAGGTTGAAAGTTTGTTTAAAGTTGGCCAGTTGGCCAACAGTAAAAAAAAGTTAAATGCTACATAATACCGATAAGAAAAACTAAATTGAGACACTGACAATTCACAGTAAACACAGAGCAACGCAACCAGTACAAGGGGAGTAGTCAGGGGCGTTGAGGACGGTGAGAGGGCTGCTCACCGTCCTTACAGAAGCAGGCCCATGACGGCAGCGTGACGTGAGCAACTCACGCACGCCCCCCTTAGAAGCGGGATCACACCCGAAACCCTCCAAAGACGCGGGATAGCACCCGAACCACCCTCTGGGCGAGGGTCTGTTGTGAGTCTTAGTACATCCTTACTAAAACTTACTGGCTTACCAGGGGCTCCCAACCATAGGCTGTCGGTCGTTACGTGAAGTTTTTTAGTCGGTAGGAGTCCGGCATAGCATCCATGATGGATTTTTCCTCACATTAAAAAGAAAAAAAAAGGGGAGTAGACATTATAGCATGTTTGCTCTTTATTGCCATATTTTGCAGGGTGAATCGTACTCATACACACCACTACAAAAGCCAAAAAACAAACCTCTCAATATGGTGCCTCCCCTCCTGGTAAGTTATAGAGCGTGTTATGCTATGGGTTGTAAGGATTTCAACAGGGTGTTGATAGAAGAGGGATAGACCCTGTAATTTTATTAGTATAGATAATATTACCTTCATTTTAGCATTTCTTGGGAACTTTTCCATAATGTCCTGCAGGTAACGAATCTGTGCAGTGTGCCACGCAACTGAAAATAAACCACAGAATGATTAAGTAACAATCTTTGATGACAGTTCTCAACCTCCTCAATTTTTTTTGGTGTATGGTAAAGTATATTTCTATTTCTATTTTTAAAGATTATTCGGACAAGAGGTTCTACCCCACAGCACATCTGTAAAGTACCTTGGATTCCACCTTGACCGAAGACAAACATGGAAAACACACATTCAAAAGAAACGTGATGAGGTTAACCATAGATCTAGATCACTGGAATGGCTTCTGGGCAGAAAATCACGCCTATCAGTGGAAAACAAAGTTCTTATATACAAAGCAATATTAAAGCTAATCTGGACCTATGGCATTCAGGTTTGGGGTTCAAAGGCATCAAATATTGAGATTTTGCAGATGTTCCAAAATGGCGTGCTTAAATCGATAAAAGTGCTCCATGGTTCACAAGGGTTGATGAAGTTCACAAATACTTGAACATCCCCACCGTACAAGAGGAAATATTCCAAAGCATAGAAACAATAAGACAAGAATTATACATCACAGGAACAGACTGGCTCGGGGCCTGATTAATCCCATAAACACAAGACGGCTAAAAAAATCTCACACCTGGGATAACATCTAAGCAACAAAGAGGCTGCCTACCAGTGGGCCCGGCATGCCTGACGCGCCAAAGCCTACTTTTACCGTAACTGCTTATGGTCTAACTGAGACTGATCGCATGTCGGAAATTAAATAAATAAAATATTATTATTATAATATAGCAGTATATGGCGCCCGCAACTCTGCTCGCATTATTTCTGTTCCTGCATCCCATGGGAACTGATTTTGGGAATAAAAAGTAGTCATGAATTCACTCATTTTCATCCATGTACAAAATTTCAGGCAGATCAATTCGCCGTTATGGTGTAATAGAGAAAAAGAAACAATATAGAGATACACATTTTCACAAACTTTCACTCCTGACTAGAGATGTAAAATGACTGAATCTGACCAGTCACGATTGTCAAAAACCGTATTTGACCAGTCATTTATTGTCAAATTCAATGAATTTGACTTAAACTTACTATTAATTCTAACTATTAAAGTGACTAAATATGCCAAATTTTTCGGACAGGGGGCACCATTTCAGTATAATCTATACATATAATAAAACTGTAGAGGGTCGAGAGTCTGTACATGGAAGATATTTTTGAAAAAATAATTGTAAGGCATTCTCTTATCGATACTGAAGCCGAAAATGTAATTTAAACTGTTCATGTCTGTCTGTATCCCGAATAGGCATCACGCCGAAACTACTGAATGGATTTGAATGATACTTGGCACAATCTGAGCTTATGATCCGAGGAAGGTTCTAGAATACTTTTGATCCCGATATTTTGCGCGATTCCTTCAGGAGAGGGGATAAAAGATATTACGGTTTTTCACCGCGTAGTCCGATTTCAAATGTTTTTTTAGTGTCAGAAAGGGAGTACTTTAAGCATTGTTCCACACAAGTTTCAAGGTTGAGGGTTAAGTGGTTCCGAAATTAGAGCGCTTCACAAATTTAACCCGAAGAAAGCACCTGGAGCGGACGGCTTCACAGCCGATATCTGTAGCCACGCCGTCGCTGCCGACCCCTTACACTTTCTGGAGCTGCTTAATCAGTGCCTCGATCACGGCTACTTTCCTAAAATATGGAAGGAAGCCGTGGTGGTGGTGCTGAAAAAGCCAGGTAAAGACTCGTACACCGTTCCCAAGTCGTACAGACCGATTGGGCTGTTGCCTGTCCTGGGGAAGGTGTACGAGAGGATGCTGGTTTCTCGCCTCAAATACCATCTGTTGCCGAGAATGAGTACTCGCCAGTACGGCTTTATGCCGCAGAGGAGCACCGAAGACGCCCTCTATGACCTAATGGGACGCATAGTGGCTAAACTCCGTGAAAAGAGGATAGTCACTATGGTGTCCCTGGACATAGAGGGGGCCTTCGATAGCGCCTGGTGGCCTGCCATTAAGGTACGACTGGCGGAGGAAAATTGTCCGGTCAACTTGAGGCGAGTAATCAGCAGCTACCTAAACGAGAGAAAGGTAAGGGTTAGGTATGCCGGCGAGGAGTGCAGCCGCTCGACGGGCAAAGGGTGCGTCCAGGGATCAATCGGCGGTCCCTTACTGTGGAACTTACTTCTGGATCCGATTCTGAAAGAGCTTGAGCGAAAGGGAGTGTATGTTCAGGCGTTCGCGGACGATGTAGTGTTGGTCTTCGATGGGGATACGGCTCTAGAAATCGAGGGACAGGCCAATGCCTCTCTCGAACGTGTGCGGGAGTGGGGCATCGGAAATAAGCTGAATTTCGCACCGCACAAAACTTGTGCGATGGTGATTACGCGGAGGCTGAAGTACGATGTCCCACGCCTCAGCATGGGCGGGATAGACATTGGAATGTCCGATCATATCAAAATCCTGGGGCTCACCATAGATCACGCACTCACATTTAACACACACGTCTCCAACATATGCAGTAAGGCCATCGCCATCTACAGGAAGCTGGCGCGGATGGCCCGGATCAGCTGGGGGCTTCACCCCGAGGTGATCCGGACGATCTACACCGCGGCCGTGGAGCCGACGATGTTGTACGCAGCCAGTGCTTGGCACACATCGGTGAGAAAGGTTTGTGTCCAAAAACAACTGAACGTGGTACAGCGCGGTTTCGCCCAAAAGCTGTGCAAGGCATATCGCACGGTCTCCCTGAACTCGGCGCTGGTCTTGGCTGGTCTACTCCCTCTGGACCTCAGAGTTCGTGAGGTGGCCTCATTATATGAGGCCAAGAGAGGGGTGGGCCAGTCATGGCTGGGAGACTGCGAGGTCGAGCGAATGTCCCCAGCGATAGAGGCACCTCACCCCGCGGAGCATGCGTCTTTGGGGTTCACCAGTCTGGTAGACGAGGGGCAGTTGAACGATGCAAACCGCTTTGAGGTGCGCATCTTCACGGATGGGAGCAAGATTGAGGGCCGAGTCGGCGCTGCCCTATCATTTTGGAATAGGGAGACCGAAACTAAGGCCCTCAAACTTGCTCTCTCGCCCCATTGCACCGTATACCAGGCCGAACTCCTGGCGCTATGCAAAGCGACCAGTGAGATCCTCAGGCGAGGCGCGTCCACGTTCGGCGTCTTCAGCGACAGCAGAGCCGCTCTCTTCACGGTTACAAACCGTCATGCCCTCCATCCCCTGGCAGTGCAAGCCAGAGCCGCAATTCATCTTGGCAGGGCCCAGGGTAAGGAGATATCCTTATTCTGGGTCAAGGCCCACGCAGGATTGGAGGGTAACGAGCGAGCGGATGAACTCGCAAAGGAAGCGGCTTTGAGGTTGAAGAAGGCACCGGACTACGGTCTGTACCCGGTTTCATTCGTGAAGCGTCTCCTACGTCAGGGGACGCTCGACGAATGGAACAAGAGGTACAGAGAGGGCGAGACGGCCTCCGTAACAAAACTTTTTCTCCCATGTGCAGTGGAAGCGTACAGCATCGTCCGCAAGATGACGATCGCCGGCATCACAACCCAGCTACTAACGGGGCACGGTGGGTTCTCCGGATACTTGGTTCGCTTCAAGTGTAAGGAGGACCCATCGTGTGCCTGCGAGCCGGGAGTGGAGGAGACGGTCGTCCATCTCCTGACCGACTGCCCTATTCATCTCGCGGACAGGACGGATCTGGAAATCAGAACGGGGATGAAAAGCTAGGCCTGCCGTCATTATTAAAGAAGCACCGAGACCATTTCCTGAAGTATGCTGCAAAAATAATAAAGATTGTTAACGAAAGGAACAGAGTGTAGGGAATTGTTTACAGCAATATGATTTCATATTGACTAAAAGCAATAGAACGATGTAGAAAAAGGTTCTATTATAGTTGCAGCATACTTAGGGTAGATAGACATAGTATAAATAGTAAACTATAGTTGTTCGTGTATGTGTAAATGTAAATGTATATATGTTGTAAATTGTAATTGAGAAAATTTTGAGAGCAGAGTATACAATGTAATAAATAGAGTGGAGAGTAAAGGAATAGAATAGTCAACTAAAGTAGTATAGAGAAAATGTTGTGAACAAAACTCATTGTAAGTAAAGGGCAGGGCTAGAATTAGGAATTGTTAAACGGTAGTAGAATTCTAATTGTCTCAGTACGTATAAGCATGTAAGTATGTATTTAAGGTGTGTTATATATGTATTATATTATATCTATATAGTAGTATTTGTAAGTAGATACTTAAGGTAAGGGAAATAAATATCCCTCCTCCCGCTGTATGAAAGTGCGAAAGGCGAGGAATGTGAAAGAAAGTAGGAAAAAATGTTAGAGGAAGAATGACAGATAGACATTGTAGAGTGAAAGAGAAAGAGAAGAGTGTTTATAATGTTAAAATTATGCAAGGGTGAAAGGAAAAAAGTTATAACAATAGCGGAGCAAAAATAGCCCAAGTGGCAAGATTTATTATGAAGTAGTAATAACACTGTCGTAGATATGCCTCTGCCCACGGTAGAGATGCCAGAAAAAAAAAAAAAAAAAAAAAAAAAAAAAAAAAAAAAAAAGGCATCAAATATTGAGATTTTGCAGATGTTCCAAAATGGCGTGCTTAAATCGATAAAAGTGCTCCATGGTTCACAAGGGTTGATGAAGTTCACAAATACTTGAACATCCCCACCGTACAAGAGGAAATATTCCAAAGCATAGAAACAATAAGACAAGAATTATACATCACAGGAACAGACTGGCTCGGGGCCTGATTAATCCCATAAACACAAGACGGCTAAAAAAATCTCACACCTGGGATAACATCTAAGCAACAAAGAGGCTGCCTACCAGTGGGCCCGGCATGCCTGACGCGCCAAAGCCTACTTTTACCGTAACTGCTTATGGTCTAACTGAGACTGATCGCATGTCGGAAATTAAATAAATAAAATATTATTATTATAATATAGCAGTATATGGCGCCCGCAACTCTGCTCGCATTATTTCTGTTCCTGCATCCCATGGGAACTGATTTTGGGAATAAAAAGTAGTCATGAATTCACTCATTTTCATCCATGTACAAAATTTCAGGCAGATCAATTCGCCGTTATGGTGTAATAGAGAAAAAGAAACAATATAGAGATACACATTTTCACAAACTTTCACTCCTGACTAGAGATGTAAAATGACTGAATCTGACCAGTCACGATTGTCAAAAACCGTATTTGACCAGTCATTTATTGTCAAATTCAATGAATTTGACTTAAACTTACTATTAATTCTAACTATTAAAGTGACTAAATATGCCAAATTTTTCGGACAGGGGGCACCATTTCAGTATAATCTATACATATAATAAAACTGTAGAGGGTCGAGAGTCTGTACATGGAAGATATTTTTGAAAAAATAATTGTAAGGCATTCTCTTATCGATACTGAAGCCGAAAATGTAATTTAAACTGTTCATGTCTGTCTGTATCCCGAATAGGTATCACGCCGAAACTACTGAATGGATTTGAATGATACTTGGCACAATCTGAGCTTATGATCCGAGGAAGGTTCTAGAATACTTTTGATCCCGATATTTTGCGCGATTCCTTCAGGAGAGGGGATAAAAGATATTACGGTTTTTCACCGCGTAGTCCGATTTCAAATGTTTTTTTAGTGTCAGAAAGGGAGTACTTTAAGCATTGTTCCACACAAGTTTCAAGGTTGAGGGTTAAGTGGTTCCGAAATTAGAGGCATCTCAACTTTTGCCAATCCTAGAATTCAAGGGTTCCTTTGAATGAGCAGGTAAATCTAAACGGGTGTGTTGGCTAAATCATAAAAGAGGTTAATTATTAAGGCTGTTGTAAAATAATTCAGTCCGCGCCGATAGTTAATCTTTAAGCTCTTTTATGATTAAGCAAACAGGGCCGTTTCACGCGGTGCTGAATGAGTCTGATGAAGAATTGCCCTATCCTTTCGTATACTTTACGTGACGTAAACGAAGTTGCGAGGGTCAGCTAGTCAATACATATAATAAAACTGTTGAGGGTCAAGAGTCTGTACATGGAAGATATTTTGAAAATTTTAATTGTAAGGCATTCTCTAATCGATACTGAAGCCGAAAATGTAATTTAAACTTTTCATGTCTGTCTGTCTGTCTGTCTGTATCCCGAATAAGTATCACGCCGAAACTACTGAACCGATTTGAATGATACTTAGTACAATTTGAGCTTATAGCCCGAGGAAGGTTCTGGGATACTTTTGATCCCGAAGTATTGCGCGGTTCCTGTGGGACATGGGATTAAAGATAAAATAGTTTTTCAGTTGTAATTTCTCAACGCGTGATGCGATTTCAAATATTTTTTTAGTATTGTAAAGGTAGTAGGTACTTTAAGGATTATTCGACGCAAGTTTAAAGATTGAGGAGTTTGTAGTTCAGAAATTAGAGGCATCTCAACTGTCGCCGAATCTAGAATTCAAGGGTTCCTTTGAATGAGAAGGTAAATCTAAACGGGCGTGTTGGTTTAATCATAAAAGAGGCGTGGACTGAATGGTTTTAGAATAGCCTTAATCTTTAAGCTCGTTTACGATTAAGCAAACAGGGCCGTTTCACATGGTGCTTGACAAGTCTGATGAAGAATTAGGTACCTCTCCTTTCGTGCACATTATGTGACGTAAACGAAGTTGCGAGGGTCAGCTAGTTCAAAATAAATATCAAAAAGCACTCAAAATCAAAGTAACTGTTTATGACCCTTTTTGACAGTAAATGACCGTTTTTGACCAATTTGACCGTAAATGACAGTCAGTCAAATTCAGTCACTTTGGTCATTTTCATCTCTACTCCTGACACTGATGTTATAAATGTAAAAGTTTGTGAAAATGTTTGGATGTATTTTACTCAATCACACTTTAACAGTTTAAATTGTTACCAAGGTAGATTGTAGCCTGGAATAACACAGGCTATTTCTCAACCCGGGAATATATTCCCATGGGAAGCGGGGACGGGAACCAAATTTCACATAGGCGAAGCCGCACGCATCAGCTAGTTTATATTTTTGTGGGGGACGCCGGCCACGCCGAGCGGAGGATCCATAGTTTATAATATTAGTCAAAAGTAAAATGCATACTTTTAGTCTCAGCAGTATAAGAATCATACTGATGTCTCCGGACTCTATCCTTCAGCTCCTGTTTCACCAAGTTGTTGTATTCTTTTAGTCCCAAATGAGCTACCGAGAAAATCTTCTTTACTGACTCTGGTGCACTGCAATAAGGAAATATAGAAGGTCAGCGGTCACAATTGTTTCGAGTATATACAGTTTTAGGCATCCATGGCCAGCATTCAAGGGAGTGGTCACTCTGTCAATCAATGTATCATTTATTATTATAAAGAAATATTTGTTTGTTTGGAATTTATAAACTTTGAATGTAATAAACAACATATTTAAAAAATGTGAAGGCCATTTGAGTAAAATTATTCTGAAGTCTATGAATTGCTTCCCAAGGAAGGAAAATATGAAATGAATGTAAAAAATGGTCTACCTTCCCCATTTCGCAATATTGGGAGGATACTTGCTAGATGGCTTATCAGGGTTTTGTTGGCAAGTATTTTATCTCTTCACCATGACCATAGTTAGTTAGTAAGCCCAAGAGATTGGCTTGGGCCCTGAAGATGTCCATTCCATTGACATCTTCAGGGGCCAGCCAATCTCAAGGGCCTAATCGCTACCCATCAGATAAATCTGAAGACCATTAAGTTTACCTACATTAAAGCCTAATAGTAGTGTCTTCCTCAAAGAAGAAATTATTTAGAAGGTTCTTTTTAAAAATAAAATTATTGTCATATTTTAAGGTTATATTCTCTGTCCATACTTACTCAATAATTTCCTCGGTTAAAGCATAGTCTATCCCCAATGTACTCTGAGGAATCGCAGGCATACGTTCCAAGTCGCCAGATTTTTCAGCTTTGTATGCAGGTATATACTCGGGTTTCTTCCACTTTATATTCACTGTGTGTTTTATACCTCTGGTCTGTACTTGTTGCACAGCTGTACATGCAAGCCGCCGCAACATTTTCAAAATATTTTGTTTGATATACAGTGAATGCAAATTATATTAGAATTGATTGTAATTTCGCATCAATAACACAAGAACAACATAACCTAAAACATCATCTGTCATGACTGTCATGCCATGTCAAACGTCAATTTTGTTGACTTTTTTTTTTAATAAAATTAACGCTTTGGCTTTTGGCAAACTGCCACATCTGTATAATGACAATTAGTCTCATTTTTATCACACAACTGTATAGTCCGTTCATAGTTAATTTACCTCTAGCTGTGAGGTTGGCTTCCTTGATTTTCATGTTACCATACTAAGATTTTTTTCTCCCATGTACTCTAACCTTAAGTCGAAACTTATTTTATTCTTTTGCTGCCGTTTTTTCGGGCGTGGAAATTATTTGAGATGTGGAAGCAGCACCCTTGTCCTCCTTGGTGATGGTGATGTGTGTCTTTTTTGAATTACATATCAATTTTATGTAAAAAAACTGAAACTTAAGAAAAATCTTATAGTAACAGAACTACGTCTTTACTAATGTTAATTATACTGACTAATGGATATTTACATAAAAAGAAAACTCTCAGTCTCAAAGGTTCCATCTTATAATCTCCCCCAATATGCGGCAAAATGTCTGAAGCTGGCACTCATAGGGGGACTTTACTGCAATACCAACTTACAGAAAACGATCTGTCAGAGGTAAATAAACTGTGAACGGACTATAGTCAGTGCAGCGCGGTGCATCGGGTGCATTGATCAGAGGCGTCGTCATCGTCGTAACGTGCAACGCCGACGATATGGTCATGACGGCGCGAGGAGCATCAAGCATCAAGGGGTAGCCTTATTAAAAGCCACAGGTGCCGCTCAAGTCAGGCATCTGGAGGTGGTCCTTCACAAATCCAACACCGACCACGGTAAGGGGAACTTACTAACAACTAAGGGACAGCATCGGCAATGAGTAATCGATTGAACTTCGGAGACCATTTTCGAAGTTAACTCCATAAAATGAGAGGGCTACGGTTGCGCTTTCAGTTATTGCCAAACATAATAGGACCCAAGGACCCGACGCGCCCTGTAAGAGACTACCTGGGAATCGTGTGGAGCATTGTTTAACGGGACTCCCAGACCACAGACGCAGTTGACGGCCCGCAACGTAGCTCCCTCACTCCAGCTGAAGGTACTTATTTCTTACAGGTTTTGGTTTTAGGTATTTCAAAACAAAATAAAACGCAATAATCCGTGAACATTCATTTATTGTTTTGCGAGTGACACCTCAAACTTGCAAAAAACCTAAGCAAATATTTTGTACTAAAGTACCACTTCACACGACTGTACACACTACTAGGTAAATATGAATAACATTTTGCTCTATGTACATTTGATGGCTGAGAAACCATTTACAAAATAATTTAAATTCATTCCGTGTATCGATTAAATGAAAAATTAAATAAGCCCGCACTTTTTTCTAAGATGTGTTTTTGCGTACTTGTAGCAAGTTACCGGTACCGACTAAAAATAGCCAAAAAGATCAATAAATTGTTTCATATTTTTGGTTAGCCCAAGGATCAGATGCATGCCGCATTTTCAAAAACTGTGTCAATATTCACGGACATAATAATAAAATTATCTAAAGTGGAGTAATTTTAATAGGTAACATTTGTCAATTTATCAAAATTCAACAACCTCGTAACGGCGGGCATTAATTTTTTTTTTCGTTTTGTTAGAACTGCACAATTGATTAACTTTTTTCAATTACGATTACATATTTATTGCAATAATGACAGATACGAGTTATATTAGGTTTTGCTTCCACTAATAAATGTATGAACTGACAGTCAAACGTTACCTATTAAAATGACGCCACTTTAAATATTTTTAAAGTAAGTTTTGCGGTTTATACTGATATTTAATATTCGGAACTTCTCACGATGAATATTAAATGCTTCCTCCACATTAATCGCGAAGTTGAACGAAGTTGCACGAGTACGATAGTGTAGAGGGGCACTTCGGCCTACTTCGTCAAAAATTTTCTTTCGACTCGGGCAACTTCGCCGACGAACTTCGTTCAACTTCGCGAGTAATGTGGAGGAAGCATAATAATTACCGCTTGAAATGTAATACAACGGCCCTGCTGAGAAAACGGGCTCTATATATCGGTCCCGAAACATCGACAAAAGTAAGTGTTAATATTTTATAAGAAATTAAAAAAAATGTATCAAGCATTGCTATCTTATACCCCCAATACACGTTTATAAAAATAATCTTTCAATAAGCTTTAAGAGATAGCTATTGATTAGCCTACCCTGTTTAAAGCTGATAATTCCACGATTTTTTTTAAAATTAAATATTCTTTATTTTGTTAATAGTATTCTTCAATCCGAATGTATTCTACATATAACACAAGCGTGGAATGTAGCATCACTTTAAACGAAAAAAAAAAAAAAAACTTATAATAACTATGATAGGACCAAAATTTGCTACAATTTGTAGATTTATTGTTAAACATATTGTTTATTTTGGCACTGTAATGTATTCTAAAGATTTTAATTATAAATGAATTTGTGTGTAGTGGTATTCAAACTATTGTTGTAGACAAAATGAGCAAAATTTGGTACCTAGTTTCTCTAATCGTGCGCATAGTATTCTGTATAGGTTTGCACACATTTTTTTATCTTAGTAAAATATTAAAGTACCCACAATTTTTCTGAAATGCAGAAAATGTCTTTCTAAGGTATATCACCATTATTTACTAGTAATATTGTATTTATTATAAGAAATTCACATAAATCACTTTGCTATTCTTACAAATAGTTCAAAAAAATCTTTTTTCTACACATCCAAGGAATGGAGACATTGAAAATTTTAAAAACACTCATTATGTAATATAAAATCCTTATTTTTTAATACTTGGACTTCATTTATCTACTTAATATTAATTCACATATACTAATACACATACAAGAGATACAAAAATGTCTTTCATAAGTAAATACTTAATACTAATTCAAATTAAACCCTAAAGAGTCGACACTACATCGCCGTTTTATGCTCTTTGTATTTATTTTTATTTCTACCCTCAAACTAAATAATAAACTAAATAAAAATAACCAGCGGCGCGTTATCGTTATCTCGGTTAAAGGCTAATTTACAAAGCAATAAACATTATTTAAAATAAAATAAATAACAATATAACTTTCCCTAATTCGGACTAGGTATATAACAAACTTAGAGGAACAGCACCAAATGATTTATTTGGAATACGCTTAATCACATAAAATAAATTTGGTATATTTTGCCAAGTCTATAAGGAATATGATTGCTTAATTTTGTTACCGAGAAATATCACTACCCTCAAACACAAATTAGAGATAGTACAGATGGAAACCTACATACTAAATTCGCTGAGGCTACGCACACATAGACAACTCATTCTCAGACACTACGCACACATAGACAACTCATTCACAGACACTACGCACACATAGACAACTCATTCTCAGACACTACGCACACATAGACAACTCATTCACAGACACTACGCACACATAGACAACTCATTCACAGACACTACGCAAACATAGACAACTCATTCTCAGACACTACGCACACATAGACAACTCATTCAGAGACACTACGCACACATAAACATCTCATTCACAGACACTACGCACACATAGACAACTCTTTCACAGACACGAGGTCAGGCGCTCCTCAACCGACATTTCGATACTGATTTGTGCGCGAGTGTGTGTAGCAGAGGGTAGGTGTGAAAAAAAGTACATACATGAGTTTTCCATCTGTACTATCTCTAATTTGTTCCTGAAATGGTCACAAATCAATTTATTTAACCTATGGCAGTCCAAGGCTGGAGGTAGCCCATCTAAAAAGGTACAAAAGTATGTTGTGTGTTTCTATGACTTAAACTGTGGTTCGATAGAATGCTTTTTTTAAGGTTATTGTTTCCATTTACTCCATTTTCAGTAAGCACTATTTAAAATAAAAAAGAAGTGCTAAGAATGACTTAGTTATTTCGACTCGCGTGTTAGAAAAGGACAAGTAACAAGTAGACAGCTTTTAAATGAAATATTTTTTTCTTTTTTTTATTTTCAATCATATTCCCTAATACCTTTACAACAATTATTTAGTCCCTGAAATTATTAAAAACTAAATAAAAATAATATTTTAATTAAAATATTTTCACTCATTTATTTGTGATTTTTTTTTTCGATCCAAAAAATTAAGTTAACAAACATGTTACAAGTGCAATAAATACAAAAAAGGTTTTCTGCCCAACCATATTTTAAATATTGAGCACCTTTGGACCTTAAAAAAGTACGGTTAAAGTTTCATGTATCTTTAGCTGTATCACAATGTTATCTGTCTTAGGCTGAGGCCGCATATGCGGTTACCGCGGGCGGTTACTAACCTCAAAATGTCAAAACCAATGGAACCATTGCCTCGGTTTCATTGGTTTTAACATTTTGAGGTTAGTACCCGCCCGCGGTAACCGCAAATGCGGCCTCAGCCTTACACTGGATAACCAAACCGTGTCAATTCCCATAAATACGTAATCTACTTTTTTAAACACACACAAACAAAAAAGTACCCTCATTTTCATACTTCTTTGTATAGTCGAGATTACATCCGTACTTTTTCTAGATCCGTGCACCTAAACAAATTCTAAAAAAATCTTATACTAAAATTCACTTCACATTTTATTTAAAAAAAAAATATACAATGAACGTACATTTAAAGGCAAGATACATTAGTCGAACGATAGCTGTTTTGTGTATATATTTTGACCAACTGATTGAAAGGGTTGGGTTATATAGGTAAGTATGTTATGTTGAATTTCATAGCCTTTGTACTATTAAACATTTATGTAAGCATAATGAATATATCTGACCATTTCTTATTATAATCTTAAGTTAACATCAGTTTCATTAGGTTGACTAATTCCTTTACATACTTAATTCTGGTTACCCCTTTAAGAAGTCGTGACGATGAATAGAAATCATTATTGAAAGGTTTGTCTCAGTTCTATACATAATGTAAGACTTTACAATCCTAAACTGAATAGCTGGGGAGCTCGTGATGCTAAATGTATGTGGATTAGATGAAAGAAAGAAATTATTGAATTAGGGCCATTGATATTCAAGAAACCCGAGATAAACATTCATGGCTTTATTACAAAACATGGTTTAAATATAGTACTCTACTAAATATGTAGAAAAAGAATTTATAGAGCTTCCGTATCATTCTCACAAGTTTAAAACGTCTTAAGATCGGGGGTTTTTAAGGATTATTGGTTTCCTTTAGGTGAAACGTAAGGAATGATTTCAGTAAATGTTTTACATAGACATATAGGTACCATCAAATTTTTACTATAAGTATATACAGCTAACATAGAAATAAAACACACAGAGTACCTATTACAGAAATGTCGAGATTACCTACTTATATGATAATTATATAGAAGAATACACCTTATGTATTTAGCCGTCTTAAGCTTGAATTATACAGAGATGCCACTTCGAACCATTGTACGAAATGTTCGGTACGTTACGCCGCGCCGTTTTCGTATAATTTAGAGTATGCAGTCTCCGTATATTTTCGTTTCTGTATAATTCATGCCTTAAAATCGACGTTCAGTTGTTGAATACAATGCCTAATATTCACTATATGATACACAACCAGCTGCGCCCCCCGGCTTTGCTTGTAACATAATGTACTTCGACAATCCCCCTTGCACATCTAACTGATACTATTAGTTTTCAAATGTTGTAAGAAAGTCGCCCCGATTTGATGACATTTATAATTACTGCTCCGCTCCTTAAGGCATTAGCGGGATGACAGCACAAAATTTTTCTTTATAAATAGGTCATATGATACTAAAGAGAATTTTTCATCCGAACTCACAAAATTTATATTAATATATTATTGAAGAGTATTTTTACGCGGGTCAAAAAAGGTATTTTATTTTACTCTTTTTATGGCCGTAGTATGTAAACAGGTAAATATCAATATGGTAAATGAGAATGCAACAGTTAGCTGGCTGCTAAGAATCAACGAAGTTTTTTTAGTAATTTACTTAAAAATTTTAAAATTATAGCTTACATGAGCTGGGCAAAAACTAAGTATTTCTACTTTCTATGGGGAGAAGTGTTTTTGTTACCAAAGCGACATATTATTATTTAAAATGAAACCAATACCGAACAATTATTTTGGATAGAATGAGTTTTTAGAAAATATTTCTTCAAAATCAAGTAACATACTGCTCAAAACATTACTAACTTGATTTTTGAAACTACCTTAGTGGCTTATTTTAGTCACTAGGGTAGCAAATCTAAGTATAGTTCTACCAGAATCTCATGGCAGTGCCGGATAATGCTGGGGACACTGGACTAAACTATTTGGACACTTCTAATTTTATTCATATTAGTAGATATAAATTAATTAATGTCCAGCCGTTCTGAGTTTGCGTTTTTGACAGGTCGCGTTCGATGTAACTTTGAACTGGCGCGAAGTACGATTTACGGCAAAATTTTGAATATATTTTACCACATTAACGAGTGGTAACATAACACAGGCCTGCAAAATGAGGGTCATAACTTCCTCTCTGGAATTTGATAGCTGATTCTAGGGTATTTTGGTGCGCTGATTACGAATATGTACTTAGATTTTCTCCATCACCTCCAGATTTTTCGAAAAAGGCACAGATAGAAAATAGAAAAAAAGACCCACGTTTTCTCATAAAAAATATATATTTAAAAAAGTACATTACCTTTAACTTATAAAACGACTAAAATATAATAATAACTTGTTACTAGTCTAAATTACACGTAAATTTAATTTGTGGAACCCGGTTCTTTTTTCCTGGAACCTTCGGTTGTGCGATTTTCGCTTAAATTTCCAGTTTGGATCGTCGCGCTTCAATAAACAACAATAGTCCGCCATCATGTTAGTACTCCATCTTCCACGATATCAGACTTCAAGCTCTTTCAAATCTTGGTAAAATCTTTCGCCTTTTTCTTTGATAACAGCTCCTAAATTTTCAGGGAAGTAATCAATGTGCGAATTTAGGAAATGATGTTTAGTGCTTGTTTATGTCCCTTTTATTTTAGAATTGTATCCAGTTATGACACAACAAGAAAAGTAGCCATAATTATCATTGTCTTTAACCTCTCTTCATAGCATAGGTGAAACGATTTTGAAGCTATTTTTCTGGCCTTTTAAACACTTGCGAAATTGTAATAAATAAGTCGAACAAAGTTTATGAGGTGTCGAAGTTTTGTCTTGGTTACTTAATACGTGTGCAAAATAACTTTTGTAAATATTTTTCACAAACTCTGTAATGCTATTTCATTGTTTTATCACCATAAAATTTCGGGAGATATTACAAAAATAATTCGTAGAATTTAAACACCTTCGCAATGACATTTTAAAGTTCATGTTTCAAGATTCAACTGTTAATTTTCTAAATCAGTTTGGGTACTTATACAAAAACCCTTTGGTTTATCTTTATTACACCCTTTTCTAATAATATTTACAAAAAATAGGTATCTAATATTACTACTAGGTAATTTTTCGATTTTATTACAAAATTAAGTCAAAACTACCCGTTTTTAACATGATTAAGGCGAATTACTTATACTTTTTATGTAGTAATTACCAAATTACTGATTTGCATGATTTTCTATGTCCCCATACACTAATTAAATGCAATAAAATTTAAACTGAAGTAATTTAATGACGTTTTATAAATTTTAAAACGTAGACGCTCAGACATTTTAAAGCAAAATCTTAAATATTCAATATCAAAAAATCCTGACGTGTAGGATTTTTTTTATTATTTTTCTCGTAATCAGCACATCAGAAACTATAGAAAATGTTACTCAGATTTCAAAGAGGAAAACCATTGCAGACCTGTGTAATTATGCCAGCTTACAATAAACGTATTAATTTTTGGCTATAATTAGTCAAATATCATGACTATTATTTCTATCTAGTCATGACGAATTGACTAGTATCAGAAACGAAATCTATGAGCGGCCGAGTATGGATAATTATGAGTTTTTCCAATTTAATATGAGATTGTAGTAGATCTATAAGGCGCTAAACACACTGATCAATGAACATTGCGTTCTGTTTTAATCAAATATCGTACTAAATATACGGCAATATCGTTTGAATCAGGCGCGGACGCCGTAACGGCGTGATCAAATAACGATCTTATTGCCGTGTGTTTAGTACGGTATTTGATTGAGACATGTGCCTAGCTCCTAAGACGAGTAAAATCACACAGATTGAATAGAATTTAGTTTTATTCCAGACACATGTTACTCTTGGACACAAAATAATAAGGTACAGAAAGCAATCTCATGTATCTACTTTTTTCAGATCTATCCTCGGCTACGCACACTCGCACACAAACCAGTATCAAAATTACTTTGACAATCCATTGATCTGGTGTCCGTGAACTCAGTTAGCGGTGTTTATGTGTGAGTGCGCCCCTATATGGATTGAATTTTGTCAAAAAATCTTAAATATATATTTTTAATGAGATTTTGTATAGTTGTGTAGTTATACAAATTTAATTATGTACTATAGCAAATTTCATAAATATATATGAAAGAGTTATAGAAAAAAGTCAATTGTTACAGTTCGGCCCTGAATACTTTTCTCTGCAGCTGATCATACTTATTATATTGTGTCCTGCCCTCTTAGAAAAGTGGCACAAGCGTTAATAGCAAACGAAAGCATAGAATAATAAATAATATAAATAAATAAATATTCACGGACATCTCACATAACGCTATCTGATCCCAAAGTAAGTTAGAAATTACCTGCTTGTGTTATGGGTATCAGACCACGGGTATTAATACTTACATACTTTTAAATACATACATATTATACATAGAAACACCCAGACTCTTGAGACAAACATTTATGGGTCACACAAATATTTGTCTCCAGTGGGAATCAAACCCACGACCTACAGCGCCGCAGGTGGTATCACTACCGACTGCGACACAGAGGCAGAATATATCGACCAATCACAAGGTCGTGATTCCGCCGCAGCGCGCGATTCGTACGTCAGCGACGAGCTTGTGTGTGATTAGTCGATACATGCTATCCTTTCGTTTGCGATTTACGCTTGTGCCACTTGTCTAAGGGATTGCTACGAAAATTTCTATTTGACGAATTAATTTATTCTGTGACTCCCATAGCCCTTATGGTTCAGATTGTCAATGCAGTAGTTGAAGTAGTCGATTTCATAGTAGTCGTCGACAAAGGGGTAGGGGTTGCTTTTGACCGGCACTTGCATTTGGCCGTCGATGCAGGGGGGGTAGTGCGGGCAGGGGGGCGGGGGAGGCGGGGGAGGAGGGGGAGGGGGCACTTTGACTACACCGAGGCGTTGTCCTGTGCGGACCAAGTACGCGACAATGCGACCCCATACCACGCGACCTGGAAATTATATTAATATTAGTGGACATCCTCACGCAACATCATCTAGCCTAATATAAGCTTGTGCTATGGGATCTAGACGACTGATATACATACTTATATATTTTTAAATACATACATAGAAACACCCAAACTCCGAAACAAACATTTGTGGATCACACAAATATTTGGACTGACCCGGGAATCGAACCCAGGGCCTCGAGCGCGGCAGGCGGTTACACTACCGACTGCGCCGCCGAGGCAGTCAAAAAAGCGCTAGAACTAGAACATTTTTAATCCCTGTACCCAATTTCAGCCAGATCCGTTTAGCCGTTCGAGCGTGAAAGAGTAACAAACATCCACACTCACATACTTTCCCATTTATAATATTTATGCATTTATAATCATTTGCTGCTATGCGGTCCCTGAGGATGCCTCCTGTGTAGGCATTACACGTATCGACTTATTAGTCACGTTGTTAAGCGGACACATTATTAATATTCTGGAGGGTATAGGTGTTTTCCTATTCAAGATACAAATTTCCTTTCCTGAGGAGTTCGATTCGTCATTTCTCCCTTACAATTAGTTGTGGTTATCCTTAACTGTTGTACGTTAGAATTGACGAATAGAGGGTGTGAGGCGAGTTCATCTCCCTCCCCTCCTTTATTATCGTATATAGTACCTCTCTCCCCTTAGCAAACTTTTCCTCACAAATATTTATCAATGCCAAAGTTGTATGCAGCACGTAGCACCTATAGATCGCTGACCAAAACTACGCTAAGATGACAAAAAAACCGGCCCAATGCGAGTCAGACACGCGCAGAGGGTTCAGTACCAAGAAACAGCAAAGAATCACGTTTGTTGTACGGGGCTGTTTTTCGGTAATTCTAATTTTAGTAGTTATTTGTTGTTATAGCGCCAATAATAATACATTAACTATGAAATTTTCAGTTCTCTAGCTATCGTGGTTACTGAGATACAGCCTCGTGACGAACAGACAGACGGACAGCGAAGTTTCTATAATACGGTCTCGTTTGTAAGATGAGGGAAACACGTGTGCGGGCAGCACACGTGTTTCCCTCATCTTACAATCCCAGGGTTCTTTAAGTCGTGAAGAGGCCATGTTGGGGCCGCCAACTTGAGGACCACGGTCAGTCAGAAGTCTTACGAACTGTGAGAGTGACCCCCAATCGCGAGATGCGCCACAGCTTTCCATCAGGCTGGCTACATCAATTTGGCGAGCTAAACATAAAAAAAAAGGTATAAAAATGTCAACACTCACCTATAACGCCGAATTCGGCGTGAAGTAACCCCTATTGGCGCTTTTTGCCCCTCTTCTTATTAATGCGCTTGTTGTAATTCTGTGCAAGCGCATTCACAATTGACACCACGAAATACACCACCATGGCTAGCACAAACTTTTCTAGAACACTCGATAGAACCGAGCCCTGGTTCTCAGAGGCACTGCCAGAATCGTTTTTGTGTAGACGTGACTTTTGGTTTCTAAGGAATTCTAACAGCGGTGCTTCTAGTTTGGGCCCGATGTAGGGTATTCGTTCTACCCAGGATAGAACTTGGCTGGAATTGGAAAATAAATATATTAAAACTTTGTGAAGAATACAACAAAAAAAATACATATTATAAGACATTTAGCGTAGCATGGCTATACGCATTTAAAATAGCCTTATCTCTCAAAATGTTTTATGGCTTTGTACAGAAGATCCTAGTAAAACAATCGGTTGTCTGTAAAGTTGGTTTACTGACGATAGTTGAACGTGACAACTCAGCCTCAAATGGAACGCCTCAGAGCGAGGTAACGCCGCATACGTCATCTTTTTTCGTGCGTGCAGCCGGCTTCATCGAATTATAAGACGTTGTCACGTCAACATTCTGTAATGCCGCTCCCGAATTAAGATAAATAAATAATAAACACAGACACTGAACCATGTTCAATCAAATCGACCGATGACCATCCACTGCTGGATGCCTCTCCTAAATAACGGAACGCCACAATACACTGTGCTGCGCCTTCGGCATCCTGTCACTCCCTGAGATCATTTTTCAGGTCGTCATAATAACCATAGTTATTCAAACGAAATATCTATAATTTTCAATCATATTCACACACCAGCTGACCCTCACAACTTCGTTTGTGTTACATGTTTCATTGCTGCTCAGCTCTTATTCATTGTAGCGTGATGATGTATAGCCTATGGCACTCCATAATAACGTAGCTTTCTATTGGTGAAATAATTTTGAAAATCGGTTCTGTAGATCCAGAGATTACCCCTTACAACGTCACTAACTCACAACCGCACAAACACACAAATTTTTCTCTTTATAATATTAGTATAGCTAATCATATAAGTCACTTACCCAACAAGAGTCTCATTGAATGCTATAATCACAAACATCTTCTGAATATGCATCTTGATGACCGCTTTCCCTAACACCGTGGCACCAAAGAACGTCCAGAATGGGACCAAAAAGTGTCCACAAGTCAACCCGGCCAGGTCAAACAATGGGTTGGGTACTGACGCACAAGCCAGTATGCCAGCGAAACCCACTTTTTGGACTAGGTTTTGGACCATTTGCTTTGCTCTGGAATAAACAATATTTTATGACATGTATGTATAAAGTTTTGGAGAAGTGAATATATTCGTTTTTTTTTTGTAAACTTTATTAGGCAATTGTCACTACTCAACCTCTATTCAGATACTGGTGTCACATTTCATCTATTCAATTACAAGACTACCCTCTTCACTCACGTCTTTAATAATATAAAATACTATCCTTTCTAACCACGTTTTTAATAAAACTACCCTTTCTACTAAAGTCTTTACAAGATCATTATATTCTGTAACTGATTTTAAATTACCTTTTCCACACAGATTTTTTGCAAAACTACCTTCTCTAAGATTTTTTTTTAGAAAACTACCCTTTAAACTCACATTGTTCTACAAAACTATTTTTCTACTCATGTTTTACAAAACTACCCTTTCTACTCATGTTTTTTTACGAAACTACCCCTTCCACTCACGTTTTTTTTTCAAAACTACCTTTCTCATCCACAGTTTGTACACATACCTGCCAGTCCTAGAGTCATCTTTAGCCGCCAGTTCAGCGACCCCCCCGCCCGACAGTCTCGCAGCCCGCGCCATGAAGTACGGCGGCAATTCGCCCAGAGCGGTCCCGATACCCCACATCATAGACTCGATGCGAACTTTGGACATTATATTCCAAATTGTCACTAAGTTGTTCGGGTCTAATTCGGCTGGACATATTATGCTGGAAAGTAGAAAATATTTGTATTATGAAAATTTAACGATATGGGTAATACTTATGGAATGAGGACTCTAGGAGCTTTGGACTATTGTTAAATATGTATTTAGGGTCCAATCGATGCCTATAATGGAGAGGCATCAAAGCCTGTACCCATACTACTACATACTTTGAAAAACTAAAGGTTAGGAAGTTGCTCTTTAAATACATACATAATTAATTACACTTGTCACAGTTCGGATTCACAAAGCTGAAACGGTGAACAAAGGAGTTGCTTTATTTAAAAGTATTTACGCGGCTTGAAAGTATTTGCAAAATGCATTAAGTAGGTGTTTTTTTGCGATTTATCTAAAGCCTTCGATTGGGTCATCACTAAATTCTTGTAAGATAATTGCAAAATTACTGTATCTGAAATATAGTTCAGTAACTTATGACTTCTTATTAAAGCAATAGAATCCAGAAGGTTAAAGTCAACTGTAAATGATCTGCAGAAACTTTAACTGTAATGGGTGTTTCACAGGGGTCAATACTTGGTTTTTTTTTGTTTATACTACTTAGGTGGCAGACAAGCTTACGGCCCACCGGAAGGTTGGTAACCGTAGCCTATAGACGTTTGCAACACCAGAGGCGCTACACACGCGCTGCCGACCCGGGCGCAGGTTGTGACGACCCACAGTTGAAATTTTTCAAGCCGCCCGTAAGGCCTTCAACTTGGCTTAACGACTGTCATTTTACCGACAACCGGGACCAACGGCTTATCGTGCCTTCCGAAGCACGGAAACGCTCGTAAATAAATGTCACAAAGTGGTCCACGTGGTGGTCACCCATCCATGTTCGGCCATAGTAAATGTTGCTTACTGCAGTGATCGTTTACAGAACACTGAGTCCGCGGGGCCACGAGCGCTTCATAACCGGTCCGCTGTGGAATACTAAAACAAGACACAAAGTTAACCACAGACAGAACTAGTATGTGGTTCCAGTACCATATAACGCTACTACACTTTGTGTATAAGGGGTTCCATTACCACTGAGACTAGATGCCCAATAGATTTCATCTGCACGCGGTGAAGCTGCTGGAAAACGGATGAGGCTACGGGTGTTTTAGGCTTCCATGCGGGTGCCAGGTGGTACAGTCGGCCAAAAATGTGGTTTATAAACCTACAGTTGATGTTTGTATGAACTACTAGCTGAGCCCGCAACTTCGTTTACGTCACATAAGGTGACATAATGAAAGGAAAGGTATTTCTTCATCAGAGTCATCAAGCAGCGTCTGAAACTGCCCTGTTTGCTTAATCATAAAAGAGCTTAATGATTAAGTCTATTTTAAAACAATTCAGTCCACGCCTTCGGCGCGGACTGAATTGTTCTGAAGAAAAAAAACAGTCTAATTGAGATTCTTCTAATTTTTTTGAAGTTGGTTAAAAATTTGTTCTAGTTTCTGTGAATGGGAATATTTGTTCTGGTTACTTAACCAACCAACTTCAAAAAAAAAATGAGAAGAATCTCAATTAGACTGTTTTTTCTTCTTCATATAGTGAGTAAGCTTTACAATAAAAACATATTTTACTTGGTCTTCCTTTAATTTAAGATACTATGTTGTCTAAAAGAACTTGTTTCTTATTAAAGACTCTTTCGGTTGGTATCATAAAATACAGGATGTTTTTTTTTCCACATCTCCCAGGTTCGATTCCCGGCTCAAACATGTGATTTTTCAAAAATCTTTAAATGCAGTTTTACTTATTTTTGAAAATAAAGGAATGTTTCCTTTCAGCAAAACTTGCCATTATCAATATTAAGGGTACTTTCCCTCCAACTACCGTCTTTAAATTCCACCCTGTATAGTCCGTTCACAGTTATATTACCTCTGAGTGACAGCTCGTCGATCGATTTATGTGTGTTGACATTGCAGTAAAGTCGCCCTATGAGTGCCAGCCTAAGACATTTTACCGAATTAAGTGGAGATTATAACATCCAACCTTTAGCACGAACAGTTTTGTTTTTCATGTCACAATAAACTTAACTTCACTAAGACAGTGCTCTTCTTACTATGCGATTGTATTAAAGACTTATTTATTTTTTATGAATTACTGAAAAAAAATAATCACTACCACCACTAACGAAGGTGAAGTTGCAGCTTTCACAACGTTCCACATGTCAAATAATGGTTCCACCCCAAAAAAACGCCAGCAGAAGTAGAAAGTAAGTTTTGAGTACAGGTTGCAGTACATGGGAGAAACAAAAACTTATTCGGGTAACACAGCGATCAAGATAGGCAACCTAACTGCTAGAGGTAATTTTACTCTGAACGGACTATAGCTATAGTACACGCCTGTAGCACACCTCCGCCGCGAAACCATGATAGCGGAACCGCAGTAATTCCGCCAAGTTCTGTCACATGTAGGAGGAGCGGAACACTAGCAAAACCGCCTGTTCAAATGCATAGATTTAACTATCTTCTATCTCTTTCACCGCACGGTTTCGCCAATCTGCTCCTACGCCAGTCAAACCTCCGCGCTTTGGCTGCCTTGTTATTGCGGTGCCGCGTTGTCTACGCGCCGCTTTGTCAAAATTGACAGAAATACAGAGCGGAACGGCGAAACTAATATTTATTCAGTAAATGGACGTGAAGTTCACAGAAAAACTACTTCAAGCCATCAGAAATAGACCCTTTATGTATTTATTAAGTCATCCAGATAATAAAAATAATGTGATAAAATTGCGACAGCGTCACATCGACTAACTCGTGTCAGGTTCCGTTGCCCAGTTCCGCTGTTCAATCCACACTTGATCACAGCGGAATTAATTCAGCGGTTCCGGTGTTCTGGTTTCGCGGCGGAGGTGTGCCAAGGGCGACACAGTGATGTGACCTCTGAGAGATCGTTAGTATACTCACTCGGCGGGGTAGGGCGGCGCGGGGAAGTTGAGCGCGCCGCACTCGTAGGCGGCGAGCGTGACGCGCGCGATGTGCGGGCCCAGGTACAGCAGGAACGTGTGCAGCCCTGTACCCAGACCCACTGAACTGAGCACGCCCAGGACCACCCACCAGCCCCACCACGCTAGGGTGCCCACTGCCAGCTGCGACAATGGACTAATATTACTACTAGATATAATTATAGATAAATAAAGTAGCTTAAAAATCGGCAATTTTCAATAAAAAAATATAAAAGTCGAATATCTCTAAAAGGGTTAAGTTTAGGGTAGGGTATTTCACAGTGAAATAAGTCAGAAATGATTGGTTTAACGGACTCCACGGCTTTAACGGATCTAGCACGACTTTTCCTGTAATCCTGTATCATCTTTTTAGAAATTGTCCCACGTAATAGATGGTGAGCCGTATTGCCGCGTTGATATGGACAGGCGCAGGTTGTGACAACTCGGTGTTGAAATTTTTAAGCCGCCCATACAAGCTTGCAACTTGGCTTAACGACTGCCATTTTACTTGCAACCGGGAAGAAAGGCTGAACACGGGAAACGCTCGCAAATAAATGTCACAAAGTAGTCATGGCCGGTTCCATAACCGGCCATAGTAACTGTTACTTAATATAGTGATCGAATGGACTCAGTCAAAGCAAAAGACTTTTTGACAAGATATTATTGTACCAGTTGTCAAAGGAGATGCCGAATACTTTTTTCGACGTGCAAAGACCATATACGTGGGTCTTCCTATGCTGATAATGCCTGCACCAGTGAATTGAATGAAATCACTAGAGTTCTTTTAACAAATTGCTTATTCATATTATCATTATATTACCAAAGTTTGTAAATGCTATTTTATCTGATTAACCGGTCATAGGCATGCCACATATAGGAAATAACTTCTAGTGCGATGTAGAATAATTTTACAGCGCCATCTATTGCAGCCGGTGAACAACTTATGCCTCAAAAAGTTACAAGTATTCATTTATATGAAAAAGTTAGTATATTAATATATAAGAAGAAGATGATATGTACTCGAAATGTATATTTATGTCTAAATCTTTCTGAATATCTGAATCATGAACAGTGAACTAGTTATTCAATATTGAACTTTACTCACCTGTACATAAGGTTGATGTGGTCCACCGACGTAGTAGGATACAAATGTGCTTAATATCGCTACGGCTATAGACAGCGCCAATACTTTATATGCTAATAATCTGAAACAGAAATTACATTCGTTTAGTTTCTCATATTGATCAGATCGTTCAATCTATGCCTGTAATTTCATAAATGTAGGGAGGTCTGCCCGATTTGTTGAATTTATTATTACTTACTCGGGTACTGCTCGGTTCCTACTGGTCATAGCGTGATGTTATATAGCGTACTAGATGGTGACCGCGTCTCTGCTTGCGAGGAACTCCCGTACCCGAATCACATGGGAACATCCATGTGTTTTTCCAGAATGTAATCTATCTTTTTTTTTAACGTGAGGGAAAATCCTCATGGTTGCGATCAACTAAAAAACTTTTACCGACTAAAAAGCCTCACGGCGCCCCCGCCACCGATTTCGGAATTCGGGTGGGAGAGTTATCTTCCGCTCCCTACCTACCGCCTCTTACACGAGCATGACCTGCTTGCAGAAAGAGGCAGCGCAGTCCTACTTACTCCCACTGGAGATCATGGCTCGCACTATGGTCTCCAGCGAGAGTGTCCACGTCCAAACACGTGACACGAGGAATATATCCTTATACCAAATTTCAGCCAGCTACGTTCAAGCGTTACAGAGTTTAAGAGTAACAAATACACATACAAACTTTAACTTTATCCAACAGAATTACACAAGCGTTTAATTTCATATGACATAAATCGTAACGAATTCGACATTCGATCTATGCTCGTAATTTTACAATAATGTAACACGGCAATACGGCTCACCACCTATTACGTGGGACAAATTATACAAAGGTGAAATGTGGGCATATTATATGCCTCTGCCTACCCCTTCGGGGATAAAGGCGTGACCATATGTATGTATGTATGTATGGTATTCAACAAACATCTCTTTCATTTAGGCGACACGAACAGCACCATTTGCAGAGCTGCATGAAGATGGACGAAATATCGAGTCACATTCCTAAGGAATGCCCGGAACTGGCAAGATACAGGGCTACACACCACAGGATTCGGAGGTCGCTCCAGGAAGTCGTCGGCAAAGTGAAGAGTTTACTAGACTTCCTGGAGGAACTGGGATGGCAATAGTCATACCACACCCCCCACGCAAAATCGACGCATTAAAGGACGTCGAGTTGCGGAAACCAGCCCGTGTAATGCCCGCTTTCCACTGCGAGCGAGTCGGACCCATTACGGACTATACTCGTAACGACGATTTTCATACATGTCCTTACACCAAAGCGGACATGACGTGTATCGAAAATCATCGTTACGAGTATAGCGGAGTCCGTAAAGGGTCCGACTCGCTCGAAGTGGAAAGCGGGCATAAACCTAGAACCTAGCTTAGAGTATAGTATTCCGTACAAATTGTAGATATTTAATTATTACCTACTACCGCTTCTTAGCTTAGCTGTAGCGTGACGTTACATAGACTTCCTCGACAAATGGGTTATCCAACACGAAAAGACTTTTTTCGAACCAGTAGATCCTGTAATTGGCGCATTCAACCGTAGAAAACAAACTTGATAATTATGCATTTATTTAATCACTAGCTGTTGCCCGCTTTCTTTGACATTGACTGACATTATAACATAATTATCACGTCTACTTCGTACGCGTGATAATTATGTTATAATGTCAATTTGGTTTGGATTTGAATTCTTTTCTGCCGAATCTCTAGACTAAGTAGCGTAATTATATATGTAACCTGTGTGTAAAACCTATCTCTAACTATTATTCCTGCTACGTTTTGGTTACATCAATCCACCATCTTACATAGTTCATTGCTCTCTGCTTAGCCCCTAGGATATGTAGCGTGATAATATATAGCCTATTTGAAGACCCCCTAAGTAATATTTGTGCAAAATTTGAACCAAATCTATTGAGTACTTTTCGAGATCCTTCCGGACAAAGCAAAGCAAACAGACAAACAGACAAACATTTTTCTAACTATATTTTCGTCTTCGGTATCTTATATTGAACACCCAGCGAGTATTTTTTTTTTAATATTTCCAATGTACAGTTTTGACTCTTCTATCATTTTATTATATGTATAGATTTATCTGAAGAAAAACTAAATTACAGGACTATATAAACTGTTTTGATGGCACTCACTGCACATTTTGAATGAAATCACTTAACTTTTTCTACACTTTTTAAGCTGACCGGTTTCGTCTCACGACATTTTCAAAGGTTAATACAGATAGGAACTTAAAAAATCTTCTGAGTTCGGTAGTCCAAATTATTAAGGCAAAATATAGGCTATCTATATTAACATTACGCTGTGACAGATAGAAGCAGAGTACTAATAAAAAAAACGGTTGTCTGTAAAGTTGGTTTACTGACGACGTTGAACATGACAACTCAGCCTTAAATGGAACGCCTCAGAGCGAGGTAACGCCGCATACGTCATGTTTTTCGTGCGTGCAGCCAGCTCCATCGAATTATAAGACGTTGTCACAATTTAAAAAAAACATTTAGTCGTAATCAAATCATAGATCAATTGATAGCGTATATGGCAAATGTATGCAATGTGTGTGTGTGTTTTAATAAGACAGTAAAACAATTACCTCTGAACTCCAGTTGAGATCAATATGAGAAGTTCTCTGAAGAAATATTCTAGAGTAGTGAGGGGCCGCCTCCATAGTACCAAGTTTTCCGTTTCCATTGCCAGCTTTTCCTTCTTACTGAAATAGAAAAAAAAAGTTCAATCATTATTCTATACAAAACTAGTCCGCGCCTCCGCCCACGTGGTGAAGTTTACCCGTAAGGACCCGTTTCCCACGGTAAGTGATTCTCGGGATTAAACCTTCTGTGAATGTATGTGTATGTGTGTCTGTGTGTCAAAATTTTAACTCAATATATGCAGAACTTTTATAGTTATTGAAGCGTACACAAACGAACTTATTTCAATACTAGCGGACGTCACGCGGTTTCACCCGCGTAGTTTCCGTTCCCGTGGGAATACGGGAATAAAATATGCCTATGTTCACCGCAAAGAGTGTAGCTTTCCAAGAGTGAAAGAATTTTTCAAAAACGGTTCAGTAGTTCCGGAGCCTATTCGTTACAAACAAAAAAACAAATCTTTCCTCTTTATAATAGTATAGAAAAGTTAAGCCCCTATTTTTTCTTACGTGTGGAAAATCCGTCATGGATGCGGTTGGGAGCTCCGGGAAAGCCCTCGGAAGGATGTCCCCAGGGTTATGTTACCCCCTTAAAAATGAGATTTAATAAATCATTTCAGTGGGGCCTTTTTTTAACGTGAGGGAAAATCCTTAATGGATGCTATGCCGGACTCCTACCGACTAAAAACCTCACGTAACGCCCAACAGCCTACGGTTGGGAGCCCCGGGTAAGCCCTCGGAAGGATGTCCCAGGACCTACGGCTACCATTGCGGCCTCGCCTAGGGGTAGGTACAATACAAAATAGCTTAGGCTAAAAATTCTGTACCTATTATATAAATAATTATGTAAAAGTGGTCAGTTGGCAATTGGCATCTTTAAGAATTTTTTCGCCTTATTTGTAACTGTGTAGGAAGATTTCGTCAAAATTATAGTACTTTCTACAGCTAGACGTTAAGTAACGGTGAAAGTAGTAGGTACTAACCAAACTGATTACGATACAGTACATAAATGGTAGAAGATCTCTTTAAAAAATGTTTTTTTTTTTATACTACTTAGGTGGCAGACAAGCTTACGGCCCACCGGAAGGCTGGTAACCGTAGCCTATAGACGTTTGCAACACCAGAGGCGCTACACACGCGCTGCCGACCCGGGCGCAGGTTGTGACGACCCACAGTTGAAATTTTTCAAGCCGCCCGTAAGGCCTTCAACTTGGCTTAACGACTGTCATTTTACTGACAACCGGGACCAACGGCTTATCGTGCCTTCCGAAGCACGGAAACGCTCGTAAATAAATGTCACAAAGTGGCCCACGTGGTGGTCACCCATCCATGTTCGGCCATAGTAAATGTTGCTTACTGCAGTGATCGTTTACAGAAAACTGAGTCCGCGGGGCCACGAGCGCTTCAAGTAGTCAAGTAGTCTTGAGAATGCTTCGTGTAAAGGCAAAACTAGTTACTATATTAAAACTAGTTGCTAGCGGACGTCACGCGGTTTCACCAGCATAGCTCCCGTTACCATGGGAATAAGGGAATAAAATATAGCCTATGTTCACCGGGAAGAGTGAAGCCAACAGTGAAAGAATGTTTCAAATCAGTTTAGTAGTTCTGGAGCCTATTAGATGCAAACAAACAAACTATCAAATCTTTCCTCTTTGTAATATTAGTATAGACAAATTTTCACAGACATTTTTGTTCCTATTTTCTTCCTTCCTCAACCCACTCCTTTATTATAGTTCTAATAAATACTTTTTACAGGACACCATTTTTTTCTTGTTTAACGTGAGGGAATATCCTCATGGATGTTATGCCGGACTCCTACCGAATAAAAAACCTCACGTGACGACCAACAGCCTATGGTTGGGAGCCCCGGGGAAGCCCTCGGAAGGATGTCCCAGGACTCCCAACAGACCTACGGCCTCGCCCAGGGTACAGGACACCATATTACGATCCACTGCTAAGCTAAATGAAGCAAATTAGAACAGCTGTCCGGTAGTCACTGGTGGTATACTAAACTTTCTGAACAGTAATTCCTGTCATAATAGCAAGCAATTACCACGCATTGTGAACTAGTAAATTACCTACTGGTAGTAGGTAAAGAAAGGCTGGTGACTACAACACCTATGTATACTTAAGTTTAATGTTATTTCTCGATTAGAATTTTAAGGTATCGTATTTTTCTTTAGTTTTGTATTGTATTTGGAAATATCACACAAATAAAGCCATCCTATCAATACATATAATAAAATCGTAACAGGTCGCTGTCTGTACATAGAGGATAAATAAGAATAAATATTATATTTATGGCTTTATGAACGCAATAGAACCCAAAACAGTGATTTTTAGAATTTTTGTCTGTATATCTGTTTGTCTGTACGTTTGTGCACGCTAATCTCAGTAACCGCTTAACCGATTGCAATGCGGTTTTCTTCATTGTGTTGAGGTTTGCTCCACTTAACATTTAGTGTTTATTTCATGTCGATCGGCTTATAAATAAAAAAGTTATATCACTTTAAAGAATCATATCATTATATGAATCTAAAAATTGGTAAATCTAGAAGAATAGAGTTAATCTTTAAGCTCTTTTATGATTAAGCCCACAGGGCAGTTTCACACGCTGCTTGATGAGTCTGATTCTTTTTTTTTAGAATACCTACTGAGAATACCCCACCACAACTCAAATTTGTAACAAACTATGAAAATTACACAAATATTTGTTGTACCTAGGAATCGAACCGAAATTATATCATGGTTTGACCTGCTTTAATTTCGTTGACTTATTTGATCTGTGTACCTGTCTATGGTGGTCTGTGACAACAGAACTTGTAAACCAATGGATAGATATTTGTTTAAAAAAAACTGCCGTATAGGAAATTTAATTTGGTTAGTTTTAATGAGCTGATTAGCTCAGTTCCTGGCTCCATTGCATACGCTAGTTGGAGTTAATAAAGTGTACATAATAGAAAGAGTTAAAACTGGACAAATGAGTCGACCTCGCGCACCAAGGTTACCATACCATCCTTCAGAGGGCTTACCCAGGGCTCCTAACCATAGGCTGTTGGGCGTTACGTGAGTTTTTTTAGTCGGTAGGAGTCCGGCATAATATCCATGAGGATTTTTCCTCACGTTAAAAAAAAAAGGTAACGTACCACAAACAAAATTGCGACTTGTATGGGGCACTTATTTTCTTCCGTTTTTATTATTTTTGTTGTTCTAGTTCTCTGTTCTGGCTCTAGAAATACATCAACTGTGAAAATTTCAGCTCTCTAGCTATCACGGTCCCTGAGATACAGTCTCGTGGTGGACAGCGAAGTCTCCGTATTAGTAGGGTCCAATTTTTACCCTTTGGGAACGGAACCCTAATAAGAACGTTACCTATAACTTACGTTTATAACATGAGCGTGAAATGATCTTCCATTCACAGTATAATACATTTCAATCGTTGTTATCACAACGTACCTACTGTTATCACGAAAGTTTGATCCGGCATTGCCTAGTTAGGTAATACCTATTACCATTTATAAACTATTCGTTTCACTTCATTGCCTTTACAATACAGGTTTGGATTTTCCTTGTCACAGACAAAACAATTGTTTTAGCTCATAGAGCAACACGGCATTTAAATTGACTTTGATCGGGAGAGGAGAGCACCATACTGAGATTCTAACCTCTGTCAATTCAATACACATGTCAAAGCGGCCATAAACAAAGTAATATAAAGGTCTCAATTCTCAATTCTTTATTGCATTCCACAATGTAAATAACTTAGGTGGTAGGTACAAATTGTAAGATCATTGTGGACCCTGTCGGGCACAGCAAATAATATATGAAAGAGAGGGAGTGTGCACTTTTTCAAAATCAAAACTGCGTTTCGGTAGGTATACCCAGGCATTTGTTAAAATTATGTTTGGTAACTGCCTTTTTTATCAGGAATTGGTAAATACATCAATTAAGTTAAGCAGTAATGTCATGAAACATTATTATTTCACTTTTTAAATGTATACAGCTGAAGCCGCATTTGCTGTTACTGCGAGCGGTTTCTAAACTCAAAATGTCAAATTCTAACCTCAAAATGTCAAAACCAATGAAACCGAGTGAATAGTTCCATTGGTTTTGACATTTTGAGGTTAGAAACCGTCCGCGGTAACCGCAAATGTGGCCTCAAGCCTAATTGTGACTGAAATTAATGAGTGTAATGTTTTATTAGTTGTGTTCCGTTTTCCGATTGCTCTTGTATTGATGTAAGAATACGATTTCCCCCCGCAACATTCGACATACACATACAGTTATGTTTTAGGTAAACATATAAAGGCGTCTCGCTATAATGGAGGCCGTGTTGCTTTATGTTTTCAACCATATTATTTGCCCACGTGCAAATTACAATGCAGTTGATGAGCTAATGTACACGTGTTGTTAATATGTATTAACTATTGTATAATCTCGTCACACGGTAACGTGAGTCTTATAAGGAAAGTCCCCAGACCAATCAGTGATCAGTATTGCGAATTTGCGATCTTTATCTACGCCGAAAAACCAAGTTTCCTTACGCAGCGTCTTTTTTTAACACGCTTTTATTAGCTTCACTTGTAACTATGTAGGTAAGTAAGAAAATCTTGGAATGTTAATTTGACCCACTTCCCGTCCTTCGATCAGGCTGAAATTTTGCACACGCTCTGAGATCTGATGACAATACATGACTAGCTAAAAAAGTCATTACAAATCCAATATGGCGGCCTCCCCAAAATGGCGGACTGGCTGTTTGAAATCCACCCCCATAATATGGGTATCGAATGAAAGGGTTTGCTGTCAGGAATACGAAAAAAATTGTCACGTGACTTAAATCCAGTATGGCGGACGTCCAAGATGGCGGAGAGGCTAATTGAAATGCATCTCCATGATATGGGTAACAAATTAAAGGGTTTGCTGTTAGGAATACGAAAAAAATTGTCAAGTGATCTAAATCCAACATGGCGGACTTGACATGGCTATTTGAAATGCACCCCCATAATATGAGTATTAAATAAAAGGCTTTGAAGCGTGTTTTTTAGTTTTTTAAACTATATTACAATTATTTACGTAAGGAAAATTCTAGATGGATGCTATGGCGGACTCCTAACGACTAAAAACCACACCTATCCTACCTAACAGCCTACGGTTGGGAGCCCGGGGTAAGCCCTCGGAAGGATACCCCAGAACTCCCAACTTATGTAGCGTCTATTTGCGCATATGAACTGGTATTTCACTATTAGGCGTGAATTTTATATACACGGTGTGGGACAGATACAGAGCAGGCACGAAGCTGCTTCGAGCCTTTGTCATATAAAACCTGCGAGACGGCGTGTTCTAAATTACCCAGAAGCAGTGCAAGCCTGGCGTACCATACATTTTGTATGACAAAGGTTAGGGGCAGCGTCATGTCTGGGCTGAGAATGTCCCACACGGACCCTGTGTAATTGACACTTTGGAGTTTATGTATGCCATCGCCAATTCCGAGCAAGCTAGTTCTGGAGTGGAGACCGCGATTTGGTAAACGTGGGGTAGGACGACCCCCTGCCAAATGGAGCGACGACCTTGACCTTGAGAAGGTTGCGGGGATTGACTGGATGCGCAAAGCACAGGACCGTGTGTTGTGGCGAAATTTGAGAGAGGCCTATGTCCAGCAGTGGACTGCTATAGGCTGATTAGATTGATCGCCAATTCCTGGGTTAGCGCTCTGAGACTATCAGAAAATATCTAGATTCTTGTCCCTTTTTTTTACTAGGAGAGCTCCGCTTACGGACTACCCATGCTGACGAGGCATGGGCTCGTGCGAAGGTCGCCCAGCACCTGATCACCATAGCACTTGTAATCTATACTAATATTATCAAGAGGAAAGATTTGATTGTTTGTTTGCATCGAATAGGCTCCGAAACTACTGGACCGATTTGAAAAATTCTTTCACTGTTGGGAAGCTACACTTTTGCGGTGAACATAGGCTATATTTTATTCCCGTATTTCCACGGGAACGGGAGCTACGTGGGTGAAACCGCGTGACATCCGCTAGTACTTACTAAAACTACTTGGCACCGATCTGCCCCTGTGGGGTGTTCTGGGATGTCTAATTCACCAGACCCCCTACTAAAGAAAGTAACTGCCTGTTAGGTACGCTTTCATACTCAGCAGTGGCGATAGTTAATGAAATAGTTACCTAATCTCCTTAGGATGTGGTTGCTGCGGTTGGTGCAATCCGTTGCGCGGGCGCTGCTCCGTGTCTACCTGTGTTGCGGCCGCCAGTTTGTAGTACCCTAAACGGGCTAGCTGGAAAACAATACAACTAATTAAAATACTAGCTGAGCTTACTGAGAGACGATCAGTGTCATTTGACAAGTCTCACGTACGCACACACACAGACTGCTTCGGTGACGTAGTCGGTGGTGGTACCGCCTGCCGCGATGGATGTCTTTGGTTCGATTCATGGGTCGGTCCAAATATTTGTGCGATCCACAATGTTTGTTTATAAGTTTGGGTGTTTTCTATGTAAAATATGTATGTATTTACTAATATATAAGTTTGTCTATCAGCCGTCTAGATCCCATAGCACCAGCTTATGGTAGTTAATTAGGGCTAGATGATGTTGTGTGAGACTGGCCACAAATATTTATTTGTTTATTTAACTAGCAAATTAAGCACGCACACATGAAGCTACTTTCATTCACAATTTCACAGACTCCCTGTGCCACTGCAGCTCTCCTAATTGAACTGAACTTTATCAAATTCCTGGTATGGTTAAATCGATTACAGCTACGCGTGTAACAAAAATACTCGCGTACAAAGGGTTCCGTACCAAAGAACAGCAAATATCACGTTTGTTGTATGAGAGCTCCCTTAAACCCCTTTTTTTCTGATTTTAGTATTTGTTATCATAGCGGCAACAAAAATACATCATCTGTGAAAATTTCTGATCTCTGACTATCACGGTTCGTGAGATACAGCCTTGTGACGGAAAGACAGATGGACAGACGAGTCTCAGTAACAGGGTCCCGTTTTTACCTTTTGGTTACGGAACCCTAATAAACCACGCACGGAAAGAAGGCAGGGAATGGGGGCCATTCAGTTTGCTCATACAAAAAGGAAAAAGGTGTGGAGTTTACATTAAAATAAATAAATGATAACAGTACGGTAAAAATGATTTATAGTAATGTAACTAAACAAATAACAAAGCTTTGAATAATGCTTGCAATATATACAGGGTGGCCCAAAAGTCGTGGATCAAACGCAACTAGGGGTTAGATGGGGTCATCAGCTGCAAAAAGTTGTTCTACGGGAGGTTCTTAAGGTCAACCCCTGCAGAGTTATAATTTATTTTGTTTTTATGAGAAAATTGACTTTTTTTTTACTACCTAATTCTTATTAAAATTAGAAAAAATCTACATCCTGTATCTTTTTTATAATTTTCACTAGATTGGTACTGATCAGTCCTTGCGTTAGACATGCTATTTATGTTTGTTTATTGGTTGTGTTGAAGATAACATTAAGTTTTACGATTTTTGTTTTTCTCAAATCATAACTTTTTATTTACTTCGGACCCCACTGTGAAAAAAAAATACTCTACCGAAAAGTGACCCTGTATTACAAGTTTTGGCGCATTTAATAGGGATTCTGAAAAGGGATTACACATGGCTACAAGTGGCTCTAATATCTTTCTAGTACGATTATTCGTAGCAAGGCCAAAGTTAACCCAACCATAAAACTCGATTAGGCTTATTTAAAAATAAACTGGAACTAATACAATTAATGACAAAGACTCTCTGCCTCTCTTTTACACTAACCATTTAATCCTTTGTCAATAAAAGGCCGGTTCACCCGTCAGATCAGGTAGCGATATCTTTTCTAGGAAACAAAGGCCGGGCCGGCGCGGCCGGGGCGGGGGCCGGGGGAATGCGCGTGAGCATGTTTTTTTAGAATGTTTAGTGTTCTTTAGTGACTCGCTTCCTGCCTGTGAGTACGCACGTGTTCTTTTTCTCGGTTTTACGACGACTTGTGATCAGTTTCTTTCCTTTGACCTACGCTTTGTTTTTCGGACTTGTGATAGATTGCCTACCTGTGACCAGTGCTGTGTGAATCGGACGGATTGGCTAAAAAAGTGGACAGATGGCTGCTGCGAGGAGAGAATACACCCAACGGGAGTATGCAGAAATGCATTACCTGTATGGCTTTTGTGACGGTAATGCCCGGGCTGCTGCCAGGGAATATCGTCAACGCTACCCTAACCGTGATCGTTTTCCGGACTACAGGGTCTTTATGCGCGTACATAATTCGTACATGGAGGGAGTCTTACCCGGTCAGCATGCTCCGAGAGCAGGCAGACCTGTGGTGCAATTTGAAAATGAAGATGAAGTGCTGAGAGAATTAAGATTGGATCCTAGTACAAGTCAACGCCAAATATCCCGTAATCTCGGGATTCCAAGATCGACGGTGCAACGTGTCATTAACAGAAACAAATATCACGCCTACCACGTGCAAAGGGTGCAAGCTTTGCTGCCCGGTGACTATGAACCTAGAGTGCGGTTTTGCAGAGAGATGCTAAGATACCACAGAGAGGATCCGCAGTTCTTCAACAAGGTTTTATGGACGGATGAGTCAACTTTTAGAAGAATGGGAGTATTCAATATCCACAATCTACATTTTTACTCCAGAGTGAACCCCCATATCATAAGAAATGATCGATTCCAGCATCTGTTTGGTATTAACATGTGGGCTGGTATAATTGGCCAGCAGTTGGTGCTGCATGAAATGCCAGCAAGGCTGAATGGTGCTCAGTATTTAAATTTTTTGCAAAATAATTTAAACCATATTCTTAACGAAGCTGAAGTTCCAGAAGAAAGAATAGCAGAAATGTGGCTGCAACATGATGGCGCCCCGCCTCACTACGCTCGAGCAGTTAGAGATCATTTGAACGAGCGCTTCCCCAACCGGTGGATAGGTCGAGGCGGTCATATTGCGTGGCCACCCCGGTCGCCCGACTTAAATCCATTAGATTTTTTTCTTTGGGGCTATTTTAAAGAAATAGTTTACCAAGGAGAGAACAATAGCGAACAAGAACTACGACAAAAGCTCGAATTTGCTAGGGTACAAGTTACTAACAGCAGAGGTGCATTCCGTAGGTTACGTAGGAATTTTATTAGACGGTGCAGATTATGTATTATGGTCAGAGGCAGGAATTTTGAGCATTTATTGTAAAATGTTTTGCTTAATAAAACAATTATTTTACAATCGTTGTTTTATTTTTTCGTCCTAGAAAGATATTAGAGCCACTTATGGCCATGTGTAATACCTTTTCAGAATCCCTATTAAATGCGCCAAAACTTGTAATACAGGGTCACTTTTCGGTAGAGTATTTTTTTTTCACAGTGGGGTCCGAAGTAAATAAAAAGTTATGATTTGAGAAAAACAAAAATCGTAAAACTTAATGTTATCTTCGACACAACCAATAAACAACCATAAATAGCATGTCTAACGCAAGGACTGATCAGTACCAATCTAGTGAAAATTATAAAAAAGATACAGGATGTAGATTTTTTCTAATTTTAATAAGAATTAGTAAAAAAAAAGTCAATTTTCTCATAAAAACAAAATAAATTATAACTCTGCAGGGGTTGACCTTAAGAACCTCCCGTAGAACAACTTTTTGCAGCTGGTGACCCCATCTAACCCCTAGTTGCGTTTGATCCACGACTTTTGGGCCACCCTGTATATCAAAGTCAATCTATTATATAAAAATAAGTCGGGTTTTCCTTCCTGACGCTATAACTCCAGAACGCACGAACCGATTTCCACGGTTTTGCATTCGTTGGAAAGGTCTCGGGCTCCGTGAGGTTTATAGCAAAGAAAATTCAGGAAAAAATTCAACAGTAAAGCGGGAAAATCATTTTTCACATACAGTGCCATCGTGGGCGAAGCTGCGGGCATCAGCTAGTGCTGTATACATTAAAGCAACTAGGCATTTCATAGGATAAAAATAATACACAATTTTTTGATAAATGAAAAAAAAAAATCTCTAAAAATAAATTGACATTCGTGAATTTAATAACCCCCAATGTTAGAATTAACTAGGCTTTGTGAGTAATCGCTTCAGTTGAGTTGAGTGAACTAGAAAATTGACTAGAAAATTAGCTTTTTCTGTACCTATGTTCGCTTAGAGACCTTTTAAACTGCTCAATGAATTTCAATGCGGTTTCACCAATAGATAGTGTGATTCAAGAGTGAAGGTCAGGATAATTAATGTTATAGTAGAGAAAATCCAAGTTGTAAAGTAAACGAAGTTTCGCGGATCATCTTGTTCCGTAATAAACTAAACAAGAAGCCGTGAGACGGTCTCACCCGACTGCCCCTCTAACGTTTATTGTGAAAGTTCAATCCGATTGACGTGGTCATTTTAGTTTTATTTCAAACTTTGAACAGATGATCCACGTGACCTAGTGACGTAATTTAATGCACTGTTGCATTAAATTACGTCACTAGTCACAGACTTCAGACACAAGTCTCGCCATAAGCCCCTCTGCAATCTATATTATAGAGAGAGGCTAAAACCTCACTAGGTCAGTATATTGAACTAGCTAACTAAACTAATTACAAAAATAGTCATTAGCTAGGAAATGAGCAGATGATTTTGAAACGACTAAACTGAATTACGAACGACTTTGATGATTTCAGCTTTCAAACAAAGAAAAAAATAGCTTGGGAACTATGTTGCCACAGATACACACATAGGTACACAGATATTACAGGTCAGACTTTATAACAAGCTGGTAATTTTTCCTTGTCTTAAACCACAATACGAACAGGTAAATATTATTTAAAATATTTAGTGCCAAACGACGAAACACATACAATGTAAAATGATACATTACTATCTGTCACCTTAGTTTCATGCCATTAAATTGGCATTTCACCCACACAGGCAAGGCATCAAAAGATCAAAAAACTCATAAGCTGATATAATGCAAATCGACTGTCTTTTAATTTATCTATAATACGTACGTAAAATAACATCGTTTGCTATATAGTAAATTGATAAGCTTATAACGCAGTGCCAATGTTGAAGGTCACATCATAGTGAAAACACTGGTCCTAATTTACGACCCTGATGGAGTCTATTTCATTCCCACTTTAAAAGACAGATAGAAAAAAACGAAAGAGAAATAAAGTGTAAAGCGCGTTATTTTTAACGTGTAATACTATTTTTACCTAAAGGTATATTACCTGGGCTCGGAGGAAAATGGAGTATATTTATAGTCACAAATAATGCTGCAGTATTCCATTTTATTCGTATTTAAAACCGAGATGCACTAAAGTCGAATTTTTAATTAGACGAAGTCAGGTGACAGCAGCTAATGTCACTTTGTCATACAAATTATGAAACATTGTATGAAGAAGTGACACTAGACAAAAATTAGAATAATTAAAAAAAAACGTTTACCTCTTATATAAAAAGATAAAAACACGAGTAACGGCGACCGAAGCAACCAAAGTTAACGAATTTGAAACAGACAGCTACATGGCATGGGTTCCTGATGATAACAATTCCAAATTCTATGTTTACATGGACTCTGAGATACCTTATCTACAAAGGACGAGCAACTGCAGTATTTGACACGAAAGAGAAAGAAATTGTCTAAGGTACTCAAGATGTCGAAATAAGGGTGGCGATACGGGTGATCCGTTGATACTATATGACTGCGAGGAATGAAAAGCAAACACTAGCCCAGTGTTTTAAAATAAAATTTTGACAAGCTTCTGAAATTTTTAATACTTATTTAAAAAGATTTTTGTAATGCACATTTAAATGCAAAAAGTTTTCAGACATCGTATGACTGAATTTTAATGAAGACCTTGAAAAGTTGTTGCATCGAGTGGTGAAACAAAGAATACTTCTGAGTAGCCTGCACATTTATCGTAAATATGCAGTTCCAAAATTCTTCCAGTATCTTGAATGAAAACTTTTTACTTTATATCTTTATTTATTTACTTATAAACCTGAAAGGACAGGGCATATTTTTGGCTCGCAAATGCGTATCTTGTATAACTCAGGAGTTCTTTTATGCATCGTTCAGAATTTAGAATGGTTAGGTTGTCTTAGCACCCATCATAGCACCCATCAAAACTATAAAATGTGGATGAAGTGATGAGACTGGCTTATGCCCAAAGATCTCTAAAATCCTAGCACCCAAAATAAAATTAATGAGTCCAAATTATCGTGAGGATTTGTGATATTCAACTTGTTAAATACAATGATATTGCTTTATCGCAATGCGTAGGTTCGCTATGTGCACGTTAATTTTAGTTCAAATAACAAAAAGTACTATTTCAATAAGAACGCTTCATCATTGGTACTTAAGATATAAAAAATAAACATTTTTTTACAATACTGCCGTGTATAATAATATCGCAGTTATTTTTATCGCTCAATAACCAAGTGCCAATGACCAGACAAAGATGTTTTGAACCAAGAATTATATTCAATTATTTCTTCATAAAAACGGCGGCGGAATTTGAAGTATTTTTCTACAGCATATATAGGGAATGCAAATCTCGCGAGATCCGGCTCAGGCGAGATCTCGCGAGATTGCGGATAACAATACCGCGAGATCTCGCCAATTACAAGATCTCGCGAGATTGGCAGTTTTGTGTGTTTATTTTAGAAATAATCACAATATTTGAATAAATTAGGAAAAAAATAGAGAGAAATGTTGATACTTATTGTGAAATAAACATTGAAGTAGATATTTAAAAAAGACTTTTTTACTAAATACTAATTATAGTATTAATTAACAAAAGATTGTCTGAACATTCTAAATTTTTATTAAGTAATTAAGAAGTAGCTCCTTAAAAAACAAAATGTTCAGAGAAGAATCCGTTAAGCGACTTCTTATTTTGCTGTTCAGATAACTAGCCGCTGAGAAGTCTCTTTCCGGTTCAAAGCTGTGGGAAGTGGGAACCATCGATCTCAGGCAGTCTTCAGTTCGTTTTACAGGTTCAAATGCCTGGTACAAATTCACTAAAACCGCATGTTCTTCTGAAGTCAAAGAGTAGTATCAGCCTACCGGCCCAAGTCGATTAAAGCTTTGCTGACACACATCTTGAATCTATTATGTACGAGTAGAAAAATCATGTCTGTTAGGCTCGAACATCGGGTTGTACAATCAAGTTAAAATTTATGTCTTTCTCAAAATCTTGCTTCACGTATAATTATACAGAGTATCGCTTTTAGTTGGTGATCTTTTTAATAGTGTCACCAATTTCTTAACTTTCATACATCTATGCATCTAGCAGTTCGCGTTCACACGCAATATTTCTATGCTCGAGTGCAATCTCGTTAACCTCGCGAGATCTCGCCTATTTGTCGGCCGAGATCAATCTCGTAGAAAAGGGCCGAGATCTCGCGAGTTCGAGATCTCGCGAGATCGAGATTGCATTCCCTACATATATATTAACGAACATGCCCTTGAGTGGATTAATTAACAGTAAAAGGTTACACTATCTAACGTTAAATACATCAATTTAATACTTAGCAAATAAATAAACTTAATATTTAAATAAATACATACCAATTAACGTTCCGTTGTTTAGAATTAAAGGAGAAATGTGACACAGTTAAAATTCACATAAACAGTAAGAACAGAGATAATATATTTAAAGTTGACGTAACTTATTGGATAACTGCGCGGATAACTGGTATATTACGATGTCGTGAGTGAAATGTCTGACATCACGCCACCACGGTACGAATTTCACTTTCGATGGGCACACCACTCTCTAATATATCACTATCGTTTTATGGCACAAGCATTGTCGAGAGTCGAGACAGACGTCAACATAAATTAAAATGTTGCTAGTTATTTTAGTCTTCATAAATAATGTATATTAGTTTAAAAATAATAAGTATTTTAATATCTCATTTGAATTTAATTAAGCACTTTAAATATTAAACGTATTTTTAAATTTGAAAATAGAACATTAAGATCAGAGACGTCCGATCATGTTGATAGCGCGCATGAGACTGATACATGAAATTGAACTTGAATCAGATTTTTTTATAAATATTATAATTTTAGTAGATGGTAAAATTTACATTGATAATACAATATGGCTACAACATTCTTTATAAAAAGCAAATACGACCATATTATAATTTCAAATATGTAGAGCTCGAATTAAAAATGAATAACAGCTGACAATGACAAGTCCCTACCGCTATCTTTACCAGTATGGCTTTACTCCAAAATATTGCTCAACCAAATCTGTGCTCTATATCTTAGTTCCCAGACGGTATAATTCTAGAATCATATTCAAACGAATTATAATTCTGATAACAAAGAGCGAACATAACACTGGGGTTGAAGTACAAAGTTAAATTGGACTTTATGATAAGGTGGTAAGGTTTAAATTTAAAGCATAATCTAGCTCCCGGAAATAAATACGGTGCGGTGGCCGGAGCGTACACGCCATGCGCCTGCGCAGCGCCACTCGGTACTTGACGCGATACGATTGCGTAGCTCTACTGACCCCGTATTTGTATTGTCATGAAGACTATTGTCACACAGCAATTTCACGGTATCTATGTCGGTCAACTTCCAATGATAAATAAACACGCTGATTTGAATATTTGTAAATTTTTCTGTTATGCAACATTTGCTATCGCAATGAACGGCGTTTTTTTTTCTCTATTTATTTTTGACGATAATAACGTAAAATGAGCCTACTACGATGTCCAGAACCGACATTGCATCGATTACAATAGAATATTAGATCGATACTTAGAATGGCATGGTAACTAAAATATACATGAGGCAAACCGGTAAGTACAGAGGAAAGTGAATGTCAGGCAATGGATTAGTTGTAAGCACCTATCAATTAATTAGATCAATTTCTATTATCGAAGAATCTGCTCCAGCAACTTTCTCTGACTTACTCAGAATTTGCAATTAAAATGCAGTTGAGATAGATTTAAGATAGGACCAGATGTACGCGTTATGTTTAGTATGAAGTTACAAACGCAAACTTCGTCTGTCTAGACATGATCCAATCGTCACGAAGACATCGCGTGATCACTTCGGAGCTGGTCATGATGACGTGACTGCGAAGTGCCACGTCAGCACTACGTAGCTCCACGTCAGGTGTGAAAGAGCCGCTACCGTAAGTTGATGGACACTTTACGCAACGCTAATGCTAATCTGAAGAGGCTCTTATAGAACAGGTTCGAGGATCGGTTTATTAGCATTCATGGGTCATGAACATTGAAACCGATCGGTTAAAGTCAATTAAGGATTTGATCAAGAGTCGATGCCCGCGTCTGGCTTACTTACTAAGTCGTGCAACAGATTTTGTTACAGTTTCTCCACTGTTTATTTTTTTGAAAGACTGCAGGTCTATACTTTTGTTCGCTCGTCATGACTACAAATAGTTTCCATTTACCCATTAATCAAACAGTCGACTCAGTACAAGTTCAGAAATTACCCTCTAGACTAGGTATCGATAGAGAGAAGGTTTAGGTCAACATCGACTACCGATGCACTTGTTGGAAAAAGGGGCTCTGACATAGTTACTAAGATGCAAATATTAGATCTACCCAGTCTTCATTGCTTTAGAATATTTAAAACTGCGTAAATATCGCTTGGTATAATACAGATTCGAGTGCTGTTATTTGTCACTCAAATTGCGCCGGCAGGCCATCTCGTAACCAAGAGATCAAACGATTTATTTTCGGAGGAGTAATCGAACGAAATATTAAAATGGCATTGATGAAGAACATCACTTCAGTTGATCCATTTTAAATCACTGTCAATCACGATCAAGCAGAATTGATTTTCAGTTTACCAAGGCAATTATTAGGTGCTTACATATGAAATTGGCGTTTTGTATAGGAGGAACAAAAAGTCGAATATTTTTAAATATAATATATTTAATTAATCAAAGTATGAACCATTGTTTTCTATGCATTTTTGCCATCTCATAGGTAGTTCATTGATCCCTTTACTAAAAAAACCAGTCGGACGGGAATCAATAAAATCTGTGAAGGCGATTTGGACTGCCCCATCAGAGTTGAATTTTTTCCCTTGCAAGAAGTTGTCCAAATTTCGAAAAAAATGGTAATCTGTTGGAGCAAGATCCGGGGAGTACGGAGGATGTTTTAGACATTCCAATTGAAGCTCTTCTAATTTGGTAGCCGTCTGTTGTGCAGTGTGTGGTCTAGCGTTGTCGTGAAGCAGCAGTGGCGTGGAGCGATTGACCAGCCTAGGTTGTTTAGCCGCTAGCTTTTCCATCATGGTTTGCAATTGCTGACAATAGACATCAGCCGTAATAGTCTGGCCAGATTTGAGAAAACTGTAATGAACAATACCGGCACTAGTCCACCAAACGCTTACAAGTAACTTTTTTGGGGTTAATTTTCGCTTGGGGAAGGATTTGGCTGGCTGGCCAGGATCCAACCATTGCGCTGAGCGCTTTCGATTATCGTAAAGAATCCATTTTTCGTCACAGGTAATGATTCGGTTTAAAATACCTTCATTATTGTGCCGGTTCAGTAATGTAACGCAGCAGTCGACGCGCTTTTGCCGGTTTGCTTCAGTCAATTCGTGAGGTACCCACCTTTCAAGCTTTTTAATCTTCCCAATTTGCTTCAAGTGAATTAAAACAGTTTTATCACTAACACCGCAGCCTGCAGCTAACTCGGACGTGGTTTGCGATGGATCCGCTTCCACAATAGCCTTCAATACTTCATTATCAACTTGAGTCTCAGGCCGTCCACGGGGCTTGTTCTGCAGGTCGACATTTCCTGAACGAAAACGTTGGAACCAAAAACGAACTGTGTTTTCTTTTGCAACATGACCGCCATACACATCATTCACCCTTCTAGTCGTTTCCGCAGCACTAGTGCCACGGCGGAACTCGTACTCGTAAATAATGCAATATTTTAAGTTTTCCATTTTGTAAAATGAGTGACGCAAACAGAAAAAAACAGAAGAAAAAAACAAATGAATGACGGTCATCGAAGGATAAATACATGAGTAAATAGCTGGGAAAATTTGAATTTGGAATTCCTTACCAAAGAGGAGAAAATCGTAATTAAAGTGGCCAGTACGAAAAACGCCAATTTGATCCTTCATTCCCAGTTGTTCCGCGGCAGTAGTTCCGCGACGGAACTAGTGAGACTTTTTGTCCCAATAGTTCCGTGGCGGAACTAGTGAGACTTTTTTTTCCCAGTAGTTCCGCACCACGGAACTACTGGGACATTTTTATTCTCAGTAGTTCCGTGGCGGAACTAGTGAGACTTTTCTATTCTCAGTAGTTCCGTAGCGGAACTAGTGAAACTTTTCTATTCCCAATAGTTCCGTAGCTGTAACTATCATGGATCTTTATGGACATTATATTATGTAACTATTATGGATCTTTATGGACATTATATTATGTCCACTCCAAACCTTAAAGTATTTTTATTTTTTATGAAAAATTGATCTTTTAGGACATGCGAGTGTCAAAAGATCCGTTAAAGGAACGATACGAAGAACATATAGTTTAAAAGTATGAAGTAGTTAAATAATTTACAAAACAAATGAAGATCTACAAAAACAAATGAAGATCGACAAAAGCAAATGAAGATCGACGAAAAAATGAAGATCAGCAAAACAAATGACGGTTGGAAAAACAAATAACGGTTGGAAAAACAAATGACGACCGAAAAAACATTTGCAGATCAATAAAACAAAAGACTATAAGCAAGTTGATAAGGTCAAAAGTTACTTGTAGCCATATTTTGTAATCTGAAGCAATTACCATTAAAAAAACTAGGTATAGGTAAGCAATTCTCGACCTTAATGACACTTATCTAAAAATGTGCTTTTAGGCGATGATAGACATTACAGATCACGAATATATAAAAAATAAATATATAATATGCATGCTCATAAGGTCGAAATTTGCATGGCCCCTTTTTTTGTAATCTAAATGCGATAACCATTCAAAAAATTATATGCAAGCAATTCTCGACCTTAATGACATTTCCCTAAAAATGTGCTTTTAGGCGTTTATAGACATCACAGATCACAAATATATAAAAAATAAATAAATATTATTTATGTTCATAAGGTAGAGAATTGCTTGCACCAATTTTTTTAATGGTTATCGCATTTAGATTACAAAATATGGCTGCAAGTAACTTTTGACCTTATCAACTTGCTTATAGTCTTTTGTTTTATTGATCTGCATATGTTTTTTCGATTGTCATTTGTTTTACCAACCGTCATTTGTTTTGCTGATCTTCATTTGTTTCATTGATCTTCATTTGTTTCGTCGATCTTCGTTTGTTTCGTCTATCTCCATTTGTTTTGTCGATCTTCATTTGTTTCATTGATCTTCATTTGTTTTATTGATCTTCATTTGTTTTGTCGATCTTCATTTTTTTTAAATAGCCGTAAGAGACCGAGGGAACTAATGGGAACATAAAATATTCGTATGTAAGTGATGCTTTCTCCCGCGGGACTACTGGGACTTAATTTATTAGATTTTAATTTATGCTTTGTTCCGCGGAACTACTGGGAATGAATTTATTAGTATTTCATTTATACTTTGTTCCGCGGAACTAATGGGAACTGAATTATTGATGCTTTGTTCCGCGGGACAACTGGGAAAAAAAGTCTCACTAGTTCCGCCACGGAACTACTTCAACGGAACAACTGGGAATAATCGAATTTGATGTGTAAGCACCTAATATTATCAAGGTATTTTTAAACCCAGCCTAATACCCAACTGTCTAGGCCAGCGTGGTATATACGACTATTACTTCCAATTTTTTTGCTTTGCCAATCACCTACAAAAATGAGAGACCTACGCTGGATGGACGTAGTAGCTACGTCCATTCAGCAGTGGACTGCGATAGGCTGATTTCATACAGGCCAAGTAACCTAGAAACTAGTAGCTAATTATGGATATCGGTATTACGATCCGATTTATTAGTTGCACTTGCACGCGATCGTACCAATACAAAGGATGTTTATGATCGTTTCTTGGGTGTTGAAATCGTGATTGTATTTCAAAACGTGCCCTTTACTACTTCCAATTGACGATTCAACAGATGGCTGGTTAAAGAATTCTGATTGAGTAATATGCGGGTTCTAAGGAATTGTAACTTTCTTTGGGGCATTTTCGAATCAAGCCCCGATGTTTCCAGGACCTGCCATTAACATTCCATTATTTTCTAATCTTTTGCCAAGCTGTATATAAAAATGAACAGAAGTTTGTTAGTCTCGAGAACGGCTGAATAGATTTCGGCTAGTTTTGGTTTTGAAATATTTGTGCAAGTCCAGGAAACGTTCAAAAGGTGATAAATTTTTGATTCCGATGCAGTAAGAAGTTCGTCAGGTCATTTAGTCATCATTATAGGTCTTTATTAATCACTGGGCAATTGGGCATATATGAACTATCGCTTAATAACCTCCAGAGACCCGACAATAAAACATTTCACGAGTTTGTTAGATTATAAATATCTCTGTTTTGAATTGGTTTAGCAACAGGAAGGGGACCCAACCGTCATATCAACTTGGTCTGGCAATCAACTCGACTTCCGGACAGCTCTACATAAATTGCTATATTGATGCTAACACTGCCAGTGAACTAGAATATTGCAGAGGTTAGCCAAACGGCAGTTGTCTCTTCACAAATATATACTTTACTTATCGAAATAAATACAGCAGTTAAATACGAGTTTTTTATGGTGACCGGGGGGGAGCATTTACTCACTTTTAGGCCCTGCTTTTGGGTCGCAGGATAGACCCGGCTAAATGAGATTAATGAGATTTCATGAGTACCGAGGAAACAGTTCCGTCACTGGTCACTTTGTCGTGTAAAAATAAAAAAGGATATTATCTACTACGTTCCCACGGGAACATCTAGTTATAAATATGCAGTAAAATCTCTCTTTTTGCCCGGGGGCAATGGTTCAATCAAATCATTTAGTAGTTCAGATATCGGGATATCTGAACTACTAAATGATTTGATTTATAAGCTATAAGTAATGATCTAAAGTTGATTGCGCGCTAAAAAAAGTGTAAGTGTAAAAACCGAAACTTAAATAACTTAACTACCGACTACGGCTTTAATCTTATCTTTGAATATGTATTAGTTAGGTACATAGATTGAAATAAATTACGCCTAAGCAACGACGTATTACATATAGACACGTCATGCACGAACATCACAGCTTTTAAAAACAGCAGATCTTTTATACATTAAAAAAAAAGAATTTCTATGAAATTATCTATGGTAGCATGTATGAAAAGTAGGGCAATTGCCTGAATTTTTTGTTGCCATTTTTCAGTGTTGGTAACGTAGGGTAGACTGGGTACGGTTAAAACGGTGGACGGTTGAAACAACGCGAATATCTCGTAAACAGTGCGTGATGAGGTGAGGGGTCCAAGGGGAGTATGAAGCGGGTGACAAGCCAAAACACGAATTTTAGTATCACGTTGTTCTACGGGCGCTGTGCTTGGCTATAGGAGGCCCCATTGTGTTTTTTGACGGACAAGTAAGTATTTTTGTTCTTACATTTTTGCTAATATTTAGATTTTGTATAAAGTTAGAGTATTGAGAGTTTTCTTTCGTTTTAATTGAAGTTTGTAGAATATTGTAGTATCATTAGTTTTTAATTAAATGTGTAATAATTCTAACTTTGAAACTTTTTATACCAATTGGGGGGTTGGGGACAGTTGAAACATTATTTGTGGGTACGTTTGAAACATTTTATTTATTTAATTTTCTTGTTTCTCAGATGCCAAGGGTACGCCAAAGAAAGACTACGAAATGTCGGGCTGACTTATCAACATGCAAACAAGCATATGAAGATGTAAAAGCGGGATTTTGTTTTGTTTAGTTCGATTTTTGTTTTGTTGATAGTTAAAAAAATTACCAATATCGCAAATTACCAATATTGCAAATATTACTGTCAAGAAAATCTTACTATAATTTCATTTAAGTTGTACTTGATGTAAAACTTCAAAGGCTAATAAAAATACTGTTAGGTTATAAGTATCAACAAAGACTATACTATATTACTAAAAAAATATTTGTAATTTTCATCTGCGCCATTAAAATATTATTAGATGACTAGTTCTTTACTGTTTGTTTTTATTATTTTTCTAATAAAACGTGATAACTTATAATATTTTGTATTATTTACATGTGTTTCATTTGACCCCAAGCACTGTTTCAACCGACCCTGACATGGGGACGGTTAAAACAAATTACCGTTTTTTTTCAACACAATTTTACACAGAAAACTAATATAAAGTGATTTCAAATAACATTGCCCATTAGAAGACAGATAAAAGGTCTTTTGTTTAATACATTTCTTTCATCGCTAACTTAACAAATTCCGATGCTATGCCCGATAAACGCAAAAATGTTTCTACCGTACCCAGTCTACCCTATCTATAGTTTTCAATATCATTGCGCCTAAGGGGTTTTTATAATAAACAGCATAAGTTTGTAATGTACCAACATTATAATTTGAAATGAGAATAATGTACTTTCTTGTTTCATACTTTTAGAGCGTGACTTTTCAGTAATTTGGGTTTTGTTTTATATTTTTACTTTTTAACAAAACAAACGGTATCTTGAACGTGATTTTCGAGCACTTTTAAATTCCGATTACGTTGAATTGCTCTCTCATCAGTCAACATCAGTCATTCATCAGGTTCCAATGACAAGTATTTTTTAGTTTAAAATAAACTATGATCAACCGACCGAAACTTGTGATCGAGAATAGTTGTTTATTAGTAGGCTTCGATCAAATAAACTTTGATCGAAATAAACTTTGAGCGAAGTTAGTAGCACACGTTTTTTGTCAAATAAATAATTTGTATTATTAATGTTTACTTTTTGAATATTTTTTTATTTCGGTTGCATACGTATTTGTCTGTTTGGTAGTTAGTAGTGTCCGACCGAAACTGGTTTTCCGGCCGAAACCGAAACCGAAACCGAACTTTCGGCCCCAGGGTCAGTTTCGGCCGAAACCGAAACCGAAACTCACGTGTTCATACTGAGAAAACAAAAACCAGCCAAGTGCGAGTCGGATTCCCGCACAGAGGGTTCCGTTACAAAAAATGGGCACAAAAATTACGTTTGTTGTGTGGATGCTTTTTTTTATTTTAGTAGGTATTTTTTGTTATAGCGGCAACAGAACAGAGTGAGGTAGGGGTGGCAGTATCTCTTGACATCGCCAACGCTTTCAACACCTTGCCCTGGAGCTGCGTTTGGGAGGCGCTTGTTTACCATGGATGCCTCCATTCCTTCGTCGAAGTGTCGGGGTCTATCTTTCCGAGAGGACCATAACTTACCCGAGCTGGCTAGGGAATCGGCGGGATATGTCGTTCGGTGTTCCATAGGAATCGGTCTTAGGACCGCTTCTGTGGAACATCGGTCACGTTTGGGTGATGCGTGGTCCGTTGCTAGGAGGTGTCGGCTTAACATGTTACGTGCGTAACATGTACGACAGCACCCTCAGTACAGCGCGAGGAGCAACGCACCGAGACGCAGCCCTAAAGGCCACCTGCGGGATCAAACTTACATATAGGGGGCATCAGCATCGGCATCGAGCTCTCAATGACGTATCTGGGGCCCGTATTCGATAGCCGGTGAAACTTCGGATACCACTACCGAAGTTTAGTCCCATAGCTGAGGGAGGGGGGCATCAGCCGCACTCTCGCGGTTGTTGCCCAATATCAGGAGACCCAACGCTCCCTCCAAGAGACTGTACCTCAGGATCGTGAGGAGCATGGCACTATACGGGGCCCCCGTATAGGCGGAGATCCTGATGGCCAGCAATGCGGCTAGATTGCTTAGCCCGCAGAAGGCGACGGCTGGCAGGGTGATAAGGGGATACCGCACGATCTCAGTTGAGGCGGCATGTCTTCTAGCCACGACCCCTCAATGGGACCTGGAAGCGTGGTCCCTTGCGTAATTGTTTAAATGGCGCAAAGAGGCGCTAGAGCGGGGCCTTTGAGCAGGTCATGCTCGTGAAAGAGACGGCGAGGAGGAAGCGGAATAGAACTCTCCCACCCGAGTTCCACAGTCTGTGGTGGCGCCCCATACTATCAGTTTCCATGACCAGGGGCCTGAGGACGGTGACGGGGCTGCTCACCATCCTTACAGAAGCAGGCCTTAGTCGATAGCGTGACGTAAGAGTTTCATGCACGCCCCCTTCAAGAAGCGGGATAACAACTGAACAACCCCCCAAAGACGCGGCCGCATCATTCCGAGGGCATACTCGGGGCTCGCAACCGTAGGCTGTTAGGTAGGATACGCGTGGTTTTTAGTCGGTAGGGCTAATGTACAGTGAAAATTTTATACCTCTATCTGGCACGGTTCCAGCGATACAACCTCGTGACTAATAGACAGACTGACGGCTAGGCCTTATGTCTCGTTAATAGGGTCCCGCTTTAACCCCTCCGTGCGATAGTTCGACTCGCAGTTGGCCGTTTATTTTTTCAATAGGTGCAGCAAGTTCCACAAAGTGCCATCAATCAACGGTATAAATCTTCTCAAGAGTTCATTTTAGAAATATCTCCACCGTAAAATGAGTTTCTTTCTTTTACGTGTGGAATTACTCATAAATACTATTGCGAACTCCTACCGACTAAAACCACACGGTGCCCTGCTAGCTCTTGGCTGGTTTTGGTTACATTCTAGAAGTATATAACTAAAACTGGACAACAGTGAGTCGAACTAGCGCACGTAGGGTTCCGTACAAGAAAAGGGGCAAAAAATCACGTATGTTGTATGGGAGGCCCCCTTTAATATCATTAATTTGTCTATTTTTATTATTTGTTGCTATAGCGGCAACAGAAATACATTATCTGTAAAAATTGTCTAACTATCACGATGCATGAGTTACAGCCTGTGGGCAGACACCCAACGAAGTCAACGGAACGGACAACAAAGGGGCAGGGTTATGTACTACCCGTTCTTTTTAAGTTTGCCGGTCGCCTCCCATACTGCGCCTCTACGCCAGCGGCAAACTTAGAGCAAACGGGATATAATGTCCCAGATCACCTTTTTAGTATTCCGGAAAATTGTAATATTATAACTATTGATTGGAAGTCATTTGTAAATCTATAATCTTCGGTTAGTAACATATTAACTGGTTGGGTTGACCCCAACCACGTCACAAGCAGAGTCAGGCACTCAAAATTCATGAACACGTGAGTTTCGGCCCGGCCGAAAGTTTTGGCTCATTTTGGCCGAAACCGAAACTGCGGCCGAAACTCGAATTTTTGGCCGAAACTGGCCGAAACCGAAACCGAAACCGAAACTTCGGTCGGTCACTAGTAGTTAGGTACGAGTAGGTATGCGATATAAACAAGAATTTGCGAGTTGCCGAGATGTATGTTTTATCTTGTTTTCAAACCCTCGGGTTCGGAGCTTAGGCAACTATCAAGGTTACCCGGGACTCCTGGCCGAAGTCAGACGGTAGGGCACCGTGTTTTGACCGGCAAGAGTCTGACATGGCATCCATTAGGATTTCCATACGTAAAAAAGGCATGTTAGATAAATATGGTTTTATTTTTAAGTAAAAAACGGGACCCTATTCATGTAACTTCGCTGTCCGTATGTCTGTCTGTCTGTCTGTCCGTCACGAGGTTGCATCTCAGGAACCGTGATAGAAATGTTCACTGATGATGTAAGTAATTCTGTTGCCGCTATATTAGCAAACAATAAAATCAGAAAAAAAAGGGGCGGTCCAATGTAACACCTGTTTTTTTTTGGAACGGAACCCTCTGTACGCGAGCCCGACTTGCACGTGGCGGATTTTTTTTTTTTTCATTTTCGGGATGTTAACGCGCGCCTGTATTACTGCATCGTCCATTGTTCAGGATGCACAGCTCACATTAGGTCAGGGCCCAGGCCCCCGGATTATAATCATTAGTGAATGTACCATTGCAAGCCACAATAAGCGAATGACATTGCAGTTGTTATTGATTAATCAACGTTTCACGTGGTCGTTGTTGAATGACGTGTCTCTGACGTGGTCCATTGCGTGTTAAGTGACGCACCAAGCGTTGGCTTGGAGACCAGGTCAGCGATATCTGATGAGAGGGCTTTAGCAGCAATCACGACTAAGGGACTTTACAGACGGAGATTTTTAGTTCGACAAGCGGAACCAATAGTTGACGTGTGTTCCGAAACATGGAAACGGTCGCAATAAATGACACAAAACTGGTCCCGTGGTGGTTGGCCATCCAAGGACCGGGTTTAGTGAAAGTTGCTTACTGCAGAGATTGTTTACAGAACAATGAGTCTGCGGGGCCATGAGAGCTTCAATAAATAATGTAAATACAGTCTCTTTAGTCTTTACATAATCCATAGACATTGTCATGGTCTAAAAATGTATATTACGAGTTATACGGCGACAGGCTCACCCCCTATTACGTGGGACATAAAACTATAAGGTGAAATGTGGGCGTATACCATAGTATTCCCCCACATTTACATGTAGGCAGAGGCATACCTCTGCCTACCCCTTCGGGGATAAAGGCGTGATTATATGTATGTATGTATGTATGTACGAGTTATACCTGTGGTGTGTGAGAGGTGTATCCTGATATCTCCTGACACACTAATATTATAAAGAGGATAAATGTGGATATTTGTGCGTGTATTTTTGTGACAAAAACTCAAAAACTACTAAGCCGATTTCAAAAATTCTTTCACCATTGGATAGCTACAATCACCCAGAGTGACATAGGCTATATTTCATTCACATTTTCCCACGGGAACGGAAGCTACGCGGGTGACAACGCGTGACGTCTGTTAGTAAATTATACATATTTACATTATAGCTGCCACATGTGAACTCCTTTATGCCTGAATGACTCTGGGATGTAAAATATAGTTGTTTTGTATCTGACTACCAAAAAAGGCTATTTATCAATGATAATATCTTGCCGTGGCAGACTACCAAAATATTAGATTTCAATGTATGAGGTACTAGCAAATGCAAGCGATTCCACATGTGTGATGTCATTCAGTTTAAATCAGTATTGTTGGTACTATACTATACGACATATTTATACAAATAATGCTCATGTGCTGTCATCCAGCCAAATTCTTATCACTCCAATACATGAAACCTTATTTGATCTCAATGGTGATAGCATTGTGGCAAGGTGACTACCGAACTTCGTTAGCCTCCCCACAGGCCTTTATGTTGGACCCTTCCTTACAGATTTAAGAAAGCTACAGCAAAAATCTTCAATGTCCAACTTTGTAAATTTAATAACAAATATAACAGAACTAACAAAAGAATAAGACAAACATTGACGAGACAACATTCACATTCAACTGTTATAAAAATAAAAACACTGGCAGTGTAAAATTGTGCAACACACTAGAAACGGCTGCTAAAATAAAATTTAAAGCAACATAGACAATTCAATAAATATCTTTCTTTTTTCAAAATGTGCAGTCAGTTTCAAAACTACTGAAATCAGAAGCACTGACCTTGTAACTACAAATCACTATTTTAAATAAAATCATAGCATCATAAAACAATCACCAAAAAAAAATTAAACACGAAGCATAGACACAAACTCAAACAGCTTTGTACCAGCTCATTTTTGTTGCCTGTAGCACGCTGACCACGTTTTCTGCACTCTGCCCGAAGCTGTTCCTTACTCATAGCCGCTAATACCTCTTGGCTAAGGTTCTGACGAGTTCTTCCATTGTCAGACACGGAATTCTGACGAGGTACAACCACTGAGTTGGCGTTATTACGGGCACGCCTTGCACCCGGCATTTTCTAAACTATTCTTGGCTAACTATGACTTTATAATCCTTTGTCTTCTTGCCTTGCAGAACGGTGGAAAATTATTGATATAATAAATACATTATTGTCATAATTAACTAGTCACACTGATAACATAAGGCTACTATTTTATGTCTACTAGAAAAATCACACAATAAAAATATGTTTCAAATAAATACACATACAACACCACCTAACAGGGGGAAAATAAAATGAATATGTACTATGCCACCTACATAGCTTTTTCATTTTTCAGGCACAAAGAAAGAAAATAGATTCAGGAATTAGTAAATTAAAACTTAATTTCAATTTATGTGAGTGGTTTATGTGATTATTATATTAATCTATGAAAGTGTAAGTAATAATAAAGTTTAAGTACTTAATTGTAATTACAAGTTGAGTGAAAACAGGTTGTCAATTATTACATCAGTTTAACGATAGGTAAAACTGCAAATAAATGCATGATTCCGCGGAAATTGCCCTCCGCGTATTGTTATTGATTATTTATGTTCGTTCAAGCGTAACATTTATTTGAAAGTTAATACATGGATACCGTTTGTAGAGGACACTGGGCATACGAAAATAAACAAGCCATTAACAGCCCCTAATAATAAAGCATAAATTACAACAGAATTCAGTAAAGACAGTCAGCAAAAATCATAGTAACATCTAACCTAACAATAGAACATAAAAAAACAAAAAAAGCAATAGGTACTCACGATTTCATTTATTTAATACAAATAAGAGAATGGTTTTTCGTCTTTGTTTCATTAAAATTGGTTAAATTTATTAAATATTTTTCACACAAAACTCCATCGGTCACGAACAGAAAAGTTGAACATAGACTATACGAGCTAAGCTAACCAAAGAGAATATTATCACTGCCGATATCATAGACCACTGGCAGAAGAGGGAAAATGCATAGACTATGGAACCTGTAAAAGGCCCCATACACGTACAATAATATTGATCAATATTATTATTTATTATTTTCATGTGGGGGACACTGGCTATGTCGAGCGGACGATCCGACCGCCTGTTCTGCTGCCCATTTCGTCTATTTCCCCAGCACCCTTTCTGGGATTGGATTGGGTATCCCAGCATTCTTCACGGGGCCCCGTCGAATCTTCTATCTGATCCACCTTCAAAAGTTCCAGATCCTCTATGTTTAATCTGTCCTTGCCTATAGTCTCCCATCTGCTTAGACAGTACATGGGGCACTTAGCCAGTAGGTGAAGACTAGTCTCTTCTTCCTCCAAGCATTCTGGGCATAACATATAGTCGTAACCACAACATAAATTTTAATTACCTCTGCAAAGTTATTCCTGGTGATATATTGTGACCAAAACTTCACAATTGTTTATACAACACTTAATCACTTTTACTTTTAACCTTACTTCCCATTTAAATACAAATATTGAGTTATATTTTTACTTATAAACTTTTCATTTTGTTCAATCACAGATATCGCCATGATGTTTTCACAAACTTGTCACAAGTCACAAGCCAGTTTTCTGTGTCAAAGTGGGAGTTAGTTACAATAATTTATTAGAAGAAACGAAAAGGACAAAGTATTGCTATACTTACGTAACTATGACTAGAAAAATATGTTTCGTCTGCTTATTACTTACGAGCTGTTGCCTGCGACTTCATACGCTGCATTTATAAGTGATTCTTTAGGAAGATATAACTTTTTTATTTATGAACCGATTGACATGAAACAACCACTAAATATTTAAGTGGAGCAATTGCAATCGGTTGAGCGGTTGCTGAGATTACCGTGCACAAACGTACAGACAAACAGAGAGTTACGATTTTATTAATGTATTGATTGATTGATATTGATGATTGATATTGATGATTGATTGATGATGATGATTGATGTCTGTGGCGCTGCGCTAGAGCTATGCAAAAATCGCAAAAATTAGAAGTGAAAGGAATGCAGTATTCCTATTATGCAATTACTATAGCTAGAAGTTGCTTGTTCTAATGTGAGTGGCACATTGGCCGTAAGGTATACCTTCGCTTATGGGCTCGGGACACGATCAATAGTATTCAGTCAAGTCTGTTAGAATGGTAGTGGCTTCAGTGTCCGTAATTTCTTTGTATTGGGCTTCCAACATGATCCTGCCTTGCAATTGTCAATCACGTTAAATATGAATGGAAGTTGCTTCAGTGTGCGTGATTTCTTTGCATGTGTGTGTGCATCGACGTATATGTACACATGATATTTTACGTATGACAGTAGATGTAGACAAAGGGATGCTCAGATGGTTTGGACATGTGGAGAGAATGGATGGAAATAGGCTGACGAAACAGATTTATGAAGCGAGAGTGAATGAGTAAACTGGTAGAGGTCGACCTCGGCATACTCATGTCGATCAAATCGATAATCTTCTGAGAAAAGGCCAGGTCAAGAGTACCCTTAACCGGAGAGCATGTATGAAGACACTTATGAAAGTTGAAGAAGCGAAAGTTGTTTGCCAGAATCGTAGCAAGTGGAAAGTCATAGTCTCTGCCTACCCCGTTGGGAGACAAGCGTGATGTTATGTATGTATGTATGTATATTTTACGAGCTTGACAATTGCCAATTGATCGTGTCAGAACCCCTTAAGTATGTATGTACACAACACAAGGAACTTATACTTCTAACTGGAATGCTCACGTGCACATCAAAAGCGTTCCGGAAAAGGAAAGCTATAAAAGGGGATGCTATCTCTTTCTACTAATGTGTCCCATGCAGACGCTTCAGCTAGTGAGACAATATTTTCTTATTAAGTTGAAAGACATAGGTACACAATAATAAAATAAATGATATCTATGGAACTTACAGTTATGTATGTTTTAATTAGGTCTTGCAGAAGACAATTTAATAATTTGACGAATTGAATGACTTGTAATAATTGACGTGAAATTTTTAAAATTAATGAATATGATATTAGATCAGTTATTACCTATATGGAGCCATTCTTACACTACCGGCTCGGTATGATGGCCGTTATGTAGGTACGAAGAGAATTTGGCAGAGCTTGCTTGCTCTCTCTTTTTTTATAAGGCCTTTTAGTACCACCTAATATCTACTACTTTATCAACTCAACTACTAATGACTAGACCGTTTTACTCGGTCAATATCGTAACTTAGTTGATATGTCAAAAATTATAGCGTGCCGCACGTATAATTACGTATGACGGTTTAGGGGAGAGGGGCCGAACGTCTTATTTATCATTATCAAAAAGTCGGAAACCAAACTTATATTCTTGTTTAGACTCCTAGGTATCAAATATTACGCAGCCAGGGTTGTAGGATGTCGGCCTATGCTTCTCAAACACAAAGGAAAGAGGGGATGGAAACTACGTAAAACCAACTATCGTATCATACAATCAAATAGGTATATGTATATATTTTTAACGAAGTATCTAACCCCTTTTTGCTTTCGGTAAGAATATTGGGAAAGAGAAATTTCATTCTACCTACACAAAAATCTCACATCAATTCAATTTCCTAGTAATTTAATACTTGTTCATTAGCGCTGGAGGTCCTGGGTTCGATTCCTGGGTCGGTACAAATGTTTGTGTGATCCACAAATGTTTATTTCGGAGTTAGGGTGTTTTCTATGTAAAATATGTATGTATTTAGAATTATATAAGTATGTATATCAGTCGTCTAGATTCCATAGCACAAGCTTGTTTTAGCTTAATTTGGGCTACATCCACAAATATTTATTTTATATTTATTTTATTAAAAGTAAGTCCGATCTAGAACGTACCGTGTTGGCACCACAATGAATCTTCAGAGTTGCCATGCGTAATTTATGAGTTACTACCAATAGTTATTATTTTTCAAATACATTTATTTTAAGTAACACCAATAATGTATGAAATATTGAAATAATAGAATTTTGAAGTTAAAACATTAATTATTATTATAAACATTAACGCGTATTGACCAGCACGTATGAAAACTGTTACCTCTGATCTGGTCTACTACTGGTCATAAAAACTACCGTCAGTTTCTTTTTATTACCACTTACAACACACTGCGTTGCAAGAAAGAGAAGAATCCCCTTAAGTCGTTGTCCTGCTTGGGAACGTTTTTTACATCTGACATGAAGTAATGCAATATAAACCGAATGCTATTGAAAATAAAGTTCAATTTTAATTTGTTTTTGTGATTTCGTAAGCATTCCAGTTAGAAGTATAAGTTGCTTGACACAACATGATATTGACAATGAGGCCGACGCGACGCGACGACGACGAGTTTGACCGTGTCGCCATGTTGGGAGTCCAAGCCAGTTTTCTGTACAATTAGAAAAAAAATTGTTGAATTGATTTGACAAGTTGACATTAGGATAAAAGTGTTCTGTGGTTGACAATTTGACATCTTCGCTTCACTTTGACTGTCTTTGACTTGTTGTTTGTTGTTCTCAATAATATTTGGGTTTATTTATTTTGGAAAATTGAGAATTATTTAATGGTACATAATATTTCAACGAAATGAATGATGAGAATATTAATGCGTATGTGCCATCTATATTAAATCCTAGATGTATTATGAAAGAAAGTGGCGATTTTTCTTTGACTCAGGTACGAATTTTCTGAAATAATAAGATATTTATTGAGAAATTAATTTAATTATGTACATTATATAATAAAAATTATGTTTGCTTTAATTAAAATTTTATTCTATGATCAGTTTCTATTTAAAATTGAGTGATTTATTTGAAATTTGCCATCTTTGTTATACAAGGTCACAGAGACCGCTTGCTAAATATTTTTGGTTACCCAGGCTAAACGCTTTTAACCGACTTCATAAAAGGAGGAGGATAGGTACTCAATTCGACCGTACCTATATATATTTTTTTTAATTTCAGAATTCTATTGTAAGTCGAGCCTCACTGTCCCTGAGGCGAAGTCACGGTAAACTCAAGGCCAAGCCTAAGGTAAGATAATTTTTGTTCTTTGAGAACTCCAATAACCTTGATCTTGGAGTCATTGATTTATTACTTACTAGCCGATGCAGCTCGAGCATGAAAGAGTAACAAACATCCACACTCACAAACTTTCGCATTCATGAAATTAATAAGATTTTAATAAAATCTTAGGACATTTAGATGGTTACCAGAAAGAGTCAAGTGTGCTCTTTCTGGTACCTAGTGGCTCTTCGTTGTCTCTCAAATGTGCTTGATAGCTGTCTTACTTTCTAACACTTTCTTAAAGCTACATGGAATCTGCTCAAACAGATCTTTGATAATATTACTCCCAAGGTCATTCTGACAAATATTTTAATAAATATAAAGCTCTATTTCAAGTGTTTATTTGCCATAGGCTTGTACAAATTACTGTTACTATCAAGGGTAGTCCTGAAGATTTTAGACATAGTGATGGAATGTGACCAGTATCGTGTTCTAAGAGAAAAGCACCTATTGAGTATACAATTTAGTAATGGGGGGTTAAGCATTGTTCTGAGTCGACCACAGTCTAAGGACTGCATGGCATTATGTGTAATTGTCAAGGCTTGTACGAAAGAGAGGAGATAAAGGATGGAAGAGGCTGAGTAAATAAGTAGTATGTAAGTATGGAAATAACTTTGTGAGATTTATTTGGGTGTTGCCATGCTTTGGAAGGCACATTTAGCCGTTGTTCCCGGTTGCCAGTAAAATGGCAGTCGTTAAGCCAAGTTGAAGGCCTTTTTAGGCGGCTTGAAAATTTTCAACAGCGGGTAGTCCATCTCAACATGGCAATACGGCTCACTACCTATTACGTGGGACAAATTCTAATAAAAGTTGAAATGTGGGCATGTAATATGCTTCTGCCTACCCCTTTGGGGATAAAGGCGTTACAATGTCATGTATGTATGGAAATGAATGAGTAGTAGTAATATGTAAGTGAAATTATGAGGTTGGCATGGTCTTATAAAGTGACTGACGCCTCTACAAACATTAGATAAATAAAATCAAGGTTAGTATGTATTATTCTAAGTATTGTTATTTATAATACTAACAAACCAATGATAAATAACATTGTTAAATTATTCGTTGTTAATGGGTGTGCTGCTTAGTTAAGTTACTTGTAAAGCAGATAATTTTATTGATATAGAGGCTTGAACTTAAAGACGTGAGTTTGTTGAGTTATCACTATCACGAGCGGTTTTTAGCGCATTTTAAGTAGATTTTGTTTCCGTATCCAAAGTCGGGAAAGCAAAGTATGAAGTTTACTGTTGCGAGTTAAGCAGATTCAATAATAAACCCGCTCAACTTGATGAACCGACGACCTGATGAAGGTTGCTGGGATTGACTGGATGCGCAAAGCGCAGAACCGTGTATTGTGGTGTAAATTGGGATACGCCCAGCAGTGGACTGCCATAGGCTGAGTTGATTGATTGAGCGCATACACACAATGTGTGCGGTATAACCGATACGAATTTCTAATTTATTTAATTTTTAATTTGTTTCTAATTTTTTATAACAAACCAAGGCAGGCTCGGTCCCATACAATAAACGTGATCTTTTGCCGCTTTTTAGTACGGAACCCTAAGTCCGCGAGTCCGATTCGCGCTTGCCCCTTTTTTAGGGTTTCGTAGCCAAATGTTAAAAACGGAACCCTTTTAGATTCGTCATGTCTGTCTGTCTGTCTGTGTGTGTCCATCCGTGTGTCACAGCCATTTTTCTCCGAAGCTATAAAGCCTATGCTATTGAAACTTGGTAACTAAATGTATTTTGTGAACCGCATTAAGATTCTTATATAAAATTAGAAAAAAAGTAGTAAATTTTGGGGGTCCCCATACTAAGAACTGAAACTGAAATTTTTTTTTTCATCAAACCCATATGTGGGGGTATCTATAGATAGGTCTTCAAAAATGTTATCGAGGTTCCTAAAATATTTTTTTTCTAAAATTAATAGTTTGCGCAAGAGACACTTCCAAAGTGGAAAAATGTGTCCCCCCCCCCCCCCTCTAACTTCTAAACTAAGAGAATGATAAATCTAAAAAAAATATATGATGTACATTGCCATAAACACTACCAACGAAAATTGGTTTGAACGAGATAGAGCTGGTAGTTTTTTTTAATACGTCATAAACCGCAATTTTCGGTTAGAAAACTCACTACCACTGCGAACGTGTTAAAACATCAATCAAAGTTATAACGAACTTTTATATTATGTTACTTGCTGCTACGAAACCCTTCATGGGCGAGTCCAACTCGCACTTGGCCGGTTTTATTTTGGCGGAGCAATCGTAACGCACACTTGATATCTTGCAGTATTTTATCGATCACTGCTATAATTTGCATCGATATCGATGTGAAACTTGGGATGCCATTATTATCCCACTTGGAAAACACAAACTACAACTCTGAAATCACGCTACAGACATCTGTAAGATATTAGAGATAATTTCGAAAAGCAACCAGTATGCTAACTAAATAACGAATTTTTATGAACGTCATTGGTTAAGAGCAGTGTCTCGGTGGTCCAGTGGATAGGCATCTGCCCCGGATTGGTATTAGACGTAGGTTCGAGTCTTGCTCGAGACCGATAATCTTTTCACATAAAAAAATACCATTATGATGTATCTGCTACCAAGTGTCTTATAATTGTTACAAGTAATTTTAAATGTATAGATAAAGTATAAATAAAAAAAAACATTAAATTATCGGTGTCAGTCTCACAGTTAGAAAAAATATTGTCCAAGCAGTTCGATCATCGGACTAATAAAGAGTAAAGGATTTTCTTCCTTTTGGCGATACTAGTTTCTACCAAAGACTCAGTGTGGATTTGGTACCTAAGTGTTTATCGGTCCACACATAAATAGGGTCAAAGTTTGTGAGTGTAAAGGTAAAAGAGAAGTGCCTAGGTAACTAATTGTTCGAAATCCCAGATTCGTGTTGAAGTACATGAATCTGCTAGAAAGAAATCTTAAAGGAAACTAGATCAAACTTGGTAATCGTGACTTGTCACGGTCTCTTTTTTTAACGTGAGGGAAAATCCTCATGGATGCTATGTCAGACTCCTACCGACTAAAAAACCTCACGTAACGCCCATCAGCCTATGGTTGGGAGCCCCGGGTAAGCCCTCGGAAGGATGTCCCAGGACTCCCAACAGACCCACCTAGGGGGGCCTCGCCTAGGGGTGGTTCGGGTGCTATCCCGCGCCTTTGGGGGGGTTTCGGGTGTGATCCCGCTTCTAAGGGGAGGGGTGGGGGGGCGTGCGTGAATGTCACGCTGCCGTCATGGGCCTGCTTCTGTAAGGACGGTGAGGGACCCTCTCACCGTCCTCAGGCCCCCGGTTAGTCCTACTTTAGCCAGTGGTTTATCGTTTTGTTTCGTATCGTAGGGAAAAATGTATTAAGCATTGCACGAGCTTTGCCAAAGTCAATCGCAATTATGCTTACAGCTTGAGTTATAAATTTAGATCGTTTTCAGGTCCATCCTGTGAACAAAGAAAATTTACAAAACCTTCAAAATTTCATCACCAACGACATTGTTAAACCAAAACGTAAGAAAACAATCGATAAGGATAGTTTGGGATTCTCAGCCATTGAAGACTTTCACAGCATAGTCAATAATTTCGATACAAATTCTCTGGGCGTAGGAGATGGCGATGTACAAATAGTCACAGAAAAAGTACAAAATGCTAATATTGTTACTGATTCAGTAGTGCCTCTAATATCGGTGTCATCGAACACAGATTTAGAGAAAACTTTCGATACAAAAAGTGGGTCCACAGTTATTTACAACGTCCATGAAAAACCTATTATCACACTGTCTTTCGGCATAAACGAATGCCAAAGTGCCGAAATTAATTCCAAAAAGAGCAATATAAAGAGAGTTTTATTTACGCATGAAAATCATAATACGCTTGTCGACTGCGAAATTATAGAATCTTCTGAAATTAGTTCTGAGAGCGATATGGAAGACAAAAAAGAATCTCCAAGTCCAAATGCTCTGAAGAGGTCGTCCGTTACAATAAATCTAGAAATAAAAAAGACAAAAACGTCACCAGAGACAGCAGAAAACTCAAAAGTTCTAATTTTAAACACAAGTGCCGTTGAAAAGATATCCCATGTCATCGTTCAACCACCAAATTATAAATTAGTGAAAGGAAATTTTTTAAATCGTACTAAAATTAAAAGCGTTGCCAAGCGAAAAAAGAGCGTGCAAAATTGTAAACCCAGTAATGGGATTGTGCGCGGACTGAGACAGAAATCTATTGACAGTTTTTTTACTGCTAAAAGTTCAAAAATATTAAACGGTTATTCTCCTGGCGAGTCTGATCTAGTGAAAGTTGGGCTGATTAAAAATGGTGATGCAAATGAAATGAGCAAAAATTCAGGAGCCGCTGATAAAAGTGGGCATAAGACGCCGTATTCAGGGAGACTAGAGAATGCGACGTCGAGCAAACCTGGCACTGTGTCGTCGGCTAGAAAGGCGTCTTCACCGAGACCGGAGACGGCGAGCTCGTTGTCCCGTGCCGGGGTACTTACTCCCAATTCCCATACGCCGCGGAAAAATGTTGACACAATTCAGTTCAGTATTCCTACCAAGTCGCTGACTACTAAGAGAGCTGCATCTGCCAAGACTATACCCACTCATAAGATAGTTGCAGGTATGTTTTGATAATATTCTTTACTTTTTTAAATATTTTGACCATTTAATTTACCTTTCATAAGTGATCGCTTGAATCAGCGCATTCGTATTCTGAAGAATTTTACGAGATCACGACTATTATGCTCTCCACTTTGTACGTGGGACAAATACCTATAACTGGTGATATAAAGCCTATAGTGTATCTCTGCCTACCCTTCAGGGAAAAAGGCGTGTCTATCTGATTACACGTGAAAGTGAACACGATGCGCTTAGAGAATCATAATTGGTTTTTAAAACATGATGGCTAGTCAAAAGTTGGCGGTAGGCTGTAGATTAAATACAGTCTGAAAAATAACAAGTTTGTGCTATGGGATTTAGACGTCTGATAGCCATACTTATATATTTCTAAACTTATATCTATACTAATATTATAAAGAGGAAAGATTTGTTTTTTTGTTTGTTTGTTTGTTTGTTTGTTTGTTTGTAACGAATAGGCTCCGGAACTACTGGACCGATTTGAAAAATTCTTTCACTGTTGGAAAGCTACACTCTTTGCGGGTAACATAGGCTATGTTTTATTCCCGTATTCCCACGGGAACGGGAACTACGCGGGTGAAACCGCGTGACGTCAGCTAGTATTTCATACACGTGAAAGGAAACCTCAAATGAATGAATGAAATAAAAAGAAAATATTAAAAATTAATAATTTAAAAAATCGTGCATAATTTTTTTTACCGTAAAACATACATTATTATACTTACATAGAAAACAAAAACACCCTCCGAAACAAGATATTGTGCAAAAATACAAAAATGAGAGAAAAAAGGAGGGCTTAAGTGGGCCTCCCATACAACAAACGTGATTTTTTGCCGTTTTAAGTACTTACGGAACCCCCTGTCCGCCAGTCTGACTCGCACTTGACCGGTTTCTTTTCCAGGTACACATTTCGCGGTGGACGCATTCTCGTACGGTGACATTCCTAACGTGAACAATTACTTTCTAACTCATTTCCATTCGGATCACTACTCTGGGCTGAAGAAGAGCTTCAACAAAGCGCTGTACTGCACTAGAATTACCGGTGAGTGGTATTTATAATCATGTTTTTTTATACTACTAGGGTGGCAGACCAGCTTACGATCCATCTGCTTGCAAAGTGACAACCGAGCCTATGGAAGTTTGCAATACCAGAGGCTCCAATTTGCACCTTGATCAGCATATTGATAGTATTATCACTACACATGCGCTGCCGACCTAGGTGCAGGTTGTGACCACCCCATGGAGCAAATATAAGAGAGGTGTTGTAATATGATTTCCCTATGAAACAATGTGTGACTCGGCGCGGGGGGAGGGTGTGATGAGGAGGGGTTTGTATCGGCCCACTTTACTATTATCCATCTAGCAGTCAGTGTCAAAACTACTTGCTTACTTCAACTACGTGGACGTTCATAAGTCGAGTGGGCCGGATGGTATACCCGCGGTGGTACTGAAGCAGTGTGGTCCAGAGTTGTGTCCGGTACTTACACGTCTTTTCACGCTTTCATATTCCAAGCAACAAGTCCCGGCGTCGTGGAAGATCGCGTATGTGCATCCTGTGCCCAAGAAGGGTGACAGGACCGACCCGGCCAACTATAGGCCTATAGCCGTCACCTCCCTTTTATCTAAGGTGATGGAGCGTGTAATTAATACACAGCTCCTGAGGTACCTAGAGGAACACGACCTGCTCAGTGACCGGCAGTACGGTTTCCGTCACGGTCGCTCGACGGGCGATCTTCTGGTGTGCCTTACACACCGATGGGCGACGGCTATCGAGAGTAAGGGCGAGGCTCTAGCAGTAAGCCTTGACATCTCTAAGGCCTTTGACCGGATCTGGCACCGTGGTCTTCTTACGAAATTGCCCTCATATGGACTGCCCGAGAGATTATGCGGATGGGTGTCTAGCTTCCTGGCCGGTAGAAGCATCAAGGCCGTCGTTGACGGCAGCTGTTCAGACTGCATGGCCATAAACGCTGGAGTACCGCAAGGCTCAGTGTTGTCCCCTACTCTGTTTCTGCTGCATATCAATGACATGTTGTCTATTGACGGCATTCATTGTTATGCGGACGACAGTACGGGAGACACTTGTTACACGGGCCGCCCCGGTATCTCTCGGGACACAGTGAAGGAAAATCGTGAACAGCTTGTGTCTGAAATCGAGGCTTCTCTTACTAGAGTGTCCGATTGGGGTGGACAAAATCTTGTCCAGTTCAACCCTTCCAAGACACAAGCGTGTTTTTTCACCGCTAAGCAAACCCCAATTACTGTAGCGCCGCAATTTCAGGGCACATCTCTTTCCATCTCCAAAAGTATAGGGATCCTTGGCGTTGACATCTCCAGTGACGTTCAGTTCCGTAGCCATTTGGAGGACAAGGCTAAGCTGGCGACCAAGAAGCTAGGTGTGCTCAACAGGGCGCGGCGGTACTTCACTGCTGCGCAAACACTGCTTCTGTATAAGTCGCAAGTGCGGCCGCACATGGAGTACTGCTGTCACCTTTGGGCGGGGGCACCTGAATATCAGCTTCGTCCATTTGACTCGGTGCAAAGACGTGCTATAAGAGTTGTCAACGATCCTATACTTACAAGTGGTGTGGAACCTCTTCGCGACAGGAGAGACTTCGCCTCCTTATGCGTGTTCTACCGACTGTACAATGGTGTGTGCTCTGAGGAATTGTTTGATATGATGCCCACGGCTACGTTCTATCACCGCACCGCTCGCCACAGACAGGGAGTTCATCCTCACACTCTGCGTCCGGAGCGTTCCAGCACGGTTAGATCCGATAGGGGTTTTCTTCCGCGCACGCTTAGGTTGTGGAATGATCTCCCTGCCTCGGTTTTCCCAAACGCCTACAGTATGGGGTTCTTCAAAAGGGGTCTTAGAAGGTTTTTGCAGGGTCGGCAGCGCGAATGTGGCGCCTCTGGTGTTGCAAACGTTCATAGGCTGCGGTGACCACCGGTCCTTCTGGTGGGCCGTATGCTTGTCTGCCACCTTAGTGGTATAAAAAAAAAAAAAAAAAAAAAAACTTCCGGGTTACTACGTAGTACTACTACTGTACACTGAAAACAGGGCCGAAGTTGGAATATTTTGTCCCTCCGGAGTATTAACTCTTAGCAAGATGAATAGTGTATTATTTTTTTTATTTCTATCACTATAAAAATATATTTTTTTATAAAGTCTTTTCTAGATTATAATATAGACAATAATAGGGAAAATTATAGCGAAAATGTTTTATTCGCAAAACTCAAATTATATGGCAAAGCTCTAACAGTTATTAAGCCTTTACTGTATTGTCAGCGATAAATATTAAAATAAAAAATGAAAGAATAAACCTCACATGGTGAACAAATTACTAAAAAGAAGCCAATCAAGCTGCCGCCAATTGTCGTTAAACCGTAGATAAAATGCAAGTACTTTGAAAGATTTTCAATGAACATACTTAGGTTTATACAAAAACAAAAGCGCCAGCACTTTTGCCTACGTAGCGTTCTGTTGTCGTTCCCGCATTCTACGGGAATCGACTCCGGGAATAAAAAGCTTTGAAATATGTGTTATTTCAGACTATAATCTATTCTTGTACCAAATTTCTGCCAAGTCCATTTCGCCTTTTGAGCGTAAAAGAGTGACAAAAATCCATACATCCACACTCAGAAACTTTAGCATTTACAATATTTTGTAAGATTAATTAAAGAATGTTTTTTTCAGTACCTACTAAAAAAATATGAATTAAATAAAATATTCTTAGTAGGTATCGATTGTCAAAATTATAATTAACTAGGTGACCCGACAGACGTTGTCCTGCCATAACTATAAATATGGAAATCGGTATCCTGAGTTCCCGGTCCCATGTTCCCGTTCCTGGTTTCCTGATCACTGGTTTCGGTTCCTGATTTTCATTTCCCAGTCCGTTTTTCTATTCCCGGTTCTCATTTTGGTGATTCGATTTCTAAGACCCGATCCACCCAACCATTAAGGAAATAATATTGAAGGAAACCATTTCCTTGAACCGTTTGGGCCAGTTACAGTTACTGTAAACTTTTAGTTGAGATAAGTCTCATTCTATTTGCTTCCAAATGCTGTGAACGTTCTTCTTCACATTTTGGTGATTCGATTTCTAAGACCCGATCCACCCAACCATTAAGGAAATAATATTGAAGGAAACCATTTCCTTGAACCGTTTGAGCCAGTTACAGTTACTGTAAACTTTTAGTTGAGATAAGTCTCATTCTATTTGCTTCCAAATGCTGTGAACGTTCTTCTTCAGGCTCTTTGTCGCGAAGATTGTTGACTCGACTTGCATTACGTTTACGTACGTCTACCAATACTTTGACGCCTTACTGGTGACATTTTCTTATTAATAACAACAAATAAATTACGAGTAATATGAATATGAGCAAGAATTATTACGACGATAAGTCTCTCAGCGAAAAACCGTTCGACGTAGTGGACTGTTTGAAATTATCATTCGTTGCCTTAGCAACAGACTGTCATTCTGCCTGACTCACTCACCATCTTTAATATGACATTTTTTAAATCGGATGTTAATAAGAAATAGCTTTTATTTTATAATATTTTATTTTATACAAACCTTGCCCTGGCTATAACTAACACAGAAAAGAACGAATTAGCAAAGTTGGTTCCGCCGTTCTTAAGTTATGAGCGTACATACATTTCGAAGATCCATTTTTATATTATACTAACTGACCAGCGCAACATCGTTTACTTTATAAACTATATACCGACTGCAGCGCCATCTGCCGGGCTGATTTGTGAATCTAAATCTAAACCATCCACGGCGCCACCCAAACGCATACAAAAAAATTAATTCAGATCTGTCCAGCCATTTAGGAGGAATTCAGCGATATGCACACGTACAGTAGAATTATATATTATATAAAGATAGATAACAATGGCTCCTATTGTAGTACGAACGAACTGCATCCAGTCGTTAGCTAATAGTAGTTTTCGATACAAGTGTGGGATTTCTGTTATTACAACGAGTTACGACAGGTGTTGAACCGAGCCGAAGGCGAGGGTAGGCAGTCGGAACGAGTTTAAATAACAGTCCCACACGTTGTATAGAACAACTATTTTTAATACAGTTGCGAAAAAATTAAGCAATTTTATAAAATAATAAAAACTCAATAAACCTGAATATCCAAAATGGCGCCAACCGTAAAAGAATAATACCTTCCTAAGCTAAGACTATGGCAGTGCACTTCATACAGCCAACTTTTTTTATATTTCTCAATTTAATTTGGCCGATACTTACATTAATTTATGCTTAAATTTTAATTAAAATTACTTTTAATCTGATATTGAAACAAGTTAGTATCTTTTTTTAGAAATATTTGCCACTTTTTGAGCAACTGTATTAAAAATTACTTTTTAATACAGTTGCTCAAAAAGTGGCGTATTACAGGGACGTTTAGCGTTCAGGATGTGGGCTATTACACACTCGTGCTTTTTCTTAACCATTCCCGCACTCGTGCGTTTTCTTTCCCAATTGTCAAAATAATGTCTGTGATTCATGCAAATATTTCTAAAAAAAGATACTAACTTGTTTCAAAATCAGATTAAAAGAAATTTTAATTAAAATTTAAGCATAAATTAATATAAGTATCGGCCGAATTAAATTTATAAATATAAAAAAAGTTGGCTGTATGAAGTGCACTGCCATAGTCTCTGCTTAGGAAGGTATATATTCTTTTACGGTTGGCGCCATTTTGGATAATCAGGTTTATTGTGTATTTATTATTTTATGAAATTGCTTATTTTTTTCGCAACTGTATTAAAAATAGTTGTTCAATACAACGTATACGTCAACACCTGTCGTAACCTTAGATCATCTAACCACAGGATGCGCCTTACTTAAGCATTGTTTTCTGCCATTGCACATGACCATTTGGTCTTTTGGCTTTATGAAAAGCCTGTACATCAGTACATCATTTTATATGATTAAACTAGTACATTACATTGTAGTTGACTGTACAATAACAATTAACACACAACAGCCATTACGCGTTTGTCGATTAATACATTTTTAATTGCAATGAAATTTTATATGTCTTTGTGTTTCCCCCTTCATTTGTATGAAAACTGGCAGAATATTTTTGTATGCGGTGGTTCGCAAAGGCTAGTCCCGTGTTATATGGTCTAAGGTCGTAACTCGTTGTAATAACAGCAATCCCACACTTGTATCGAAAACAAACTAACTTAAAAAACTATTTTGTACCTACTACTAGTAGGTAGGACGGTTATGGGCCCCTCAATGAAATTCTAAATTCGTTCCTGTTTTTAGTGCTGTTTATTCTTGGCAATAGATGGCGGTCTGTTATCGAAGTTCCTAAATAAATTTGTAAAAATAATCTTTGGTTGCATAAATTTATTTCGAAATTATAGCTAAATAAGTTTAAATACTTAACAATATTAAAATTATATTATTACTGAGCTCTACGCACCTACATATTTTAGGTAAACAAAACACAAAGTATCGCCATCTAGCGTCGAGTAAAAATTATTTTGCTGTATCCGGGGATCACAGATGTTTCTAGAACTTTATAAGAAAATAAAGAATAAAAATACTTACAACTAAAATGTGATGCCATGCATAGCATCCAAACGTCTATCCGAGTAATTTTTACACGATAGAGCACAACACTTTATCCTTATCTTTTTAAATTCTTCTAATTTCGCGAAAATACGAATTTTGACATATATTTGCGTCTAACGAACCGGAAGTTGCCCAGATGAACGCGGACAGCGCACTGACTTAAGCCACGCCCACTGATGACGTCAGGACCCGCATTGAACGGTCACAGTGCACGCTTGCTTAGGCCCTCTCCTCTCTTATATTTGCTCCATGGACCACCCATTGTCGAAAATTTGACTTTACGACTGAAACTTGGCTTAACGACTGTCTCATGTTACTGACGACCGAGACCAACGGCGTAAAGTGACTTCCGATGCATGGAAACGCTTCTGTGTGGGTGCTCATCCATCCAAGGACCGGCCACAGCGAATGTTACCTACTGCAGTGCCCGTTGACAGAACACTAATTAGTGGGGACACGAGCGCTTGTCGCAAAAAAAATTCTTTCTGGTATTTGTGTGCCTGTCGTGAGAAAATGCAACTGCTTTCTTTAAAATATCCTAGAAGCAGTTGAGGGATGTTCAGTTACAAAATTGTTAGTTCCGTGTATTATGGCTTGATTTGCAAGAGGCCTACGTCCAACCAGTGGCGGCTGTACCTTAAGTGCGTTCGTGCAGTGAACCACCACCTCAAAGGATTTAAAAATAACAAAATTTATTAATAAATTACTTACAATTAGGTATTTACCTTACACTTATTCTTTAAACATACAAAAACTCAAAACTAATAACATGTCTCAATTATGACGAAATAATATAAGCTCTTTGCTACACTATAAAGCCTAGATTCCCTGTAACAAAAATCGGCGTGCGCTTTCCCGAGTGCACGAGGGCTGCTCATACAACTTGTACTAGATACGAGCTAATACGCCTGGCGCGTGAGACAAAACATCGTTCATAGAAAATGTACCGGGCAATGAGTCGCTTTTCGTGCGCCGCACGCACTCGGGCAATCCGAAGATTACCGAGAGTCCTCGATGTTTTGTTGATGACGAAATTCGAATTCTCCCGGTATTGTTTCGCTGTATGCTGATCTGTGACGCGTTAAATATGTATTGATTGTTTTGATTTTTAAATTGTTAGTTGTTTTATTTTGTTCTTAGTTCTATTCTATATTGCGTGCAAAGTGCGTGGAGTGTGTGAAAATGAGCATAAACAATAACTAAGTACCTAAGTATTTAAAACTATACAAAACTTTTCAAAATAAAGTTGATAGGGATAAAATTAACGCTTGCTAAATTTAAGACAAGAAAGTAGGTAAAGTGCACCACCAGATCGAGGACCCACCAGCCGCCACTGCGTCCAACTGTGGACTTCCATAATTATGCTGATTTGATTGATCCACGTCATTTCATAATGTGCCTTCCGATGCATGGAAACGCTTCTGCGTGGGTGCTCATCCATCCAAGGACCGGCCACAGCGAATGTTACTTACTGCAGTGATCGTTGACAGAACACTAATTAGCGGGGACACGAGCGCTTCCTGTCGCTAAAAATTTGCTGTCTGGTATATGTCGTGAGAAAATGCGACTGCTTTCTTAAAAAATCCTAGAAGCAGTTGAGGGATGTTCAGTTACAAAATTGTTAGTTCCGTGTATTATGGCTTGATTTGCAAGAGGCCTACGTCCAACTGTGGACTTCCATATGCTGTTTTTTTTTATATTTAGCTCGCTAAGTTGACGTTGCCACCAGCCTGATGGAAAGCCGTGGCACATCTAGCGATTGGGACCACTTCTGACAGTGGTCCTCAAGTCCTCAAGTTGGCGGCCCTGTGATGTGCCTCTTCACGCTCCTCTTAAAGAACCCGGAATTGTAAGATGAGGGAAACACGTGTGCGGGCAGGTCGTTCCATGTTTTTATAGTTCGACAGAGGAACGATCTTTTGAAACGCTCAGTTCTGGCGAAGTTTTAAAATGATTTGATTGATTCACGTCATTTCATAATGTCTGTCAAACTTTCTCGTTCGCACTTTTACACGGAATTTAAAACACAATGTGTGTAATATTTCAGCGGACCTCTGCATATCGCGTCTGGGAGTGGCCCCCAAGTGCATCCACGTGCTGAAACTTGACGAGACCATTCGTGTGGACGAGGCGGAAGTTACTGCCGTCGAGGCCAACCAGTGAGTTGCTTGTCATTTTATATGAAAACTAGCGAAAGGCACGCGGTTTCACCCGCGTAGCCCCTGTTTCCGGAGAAATATAGGAATAAAATATAATACCAATATATAATACCCAGGGATTGTGTAGCTTCCCAAACCAAAAGAATTTTTCAAATCGGTCCAATAGTTTCGGAGCCGATTGAATATAGACATACAAACAAATTTTTCTTTCGATTTGAAAAATTCTTTCATTGTTGGGTAGCTACACTATCTCCGGTGAACATAGGCTATATTATATTTCCATATTCCCACGGGAACGGAAGCTACGCGAGTAAAACCGCGTGACGTCCGCTAGTTTGGAATAAAGACAAAATCGTCATCTAAGTTAAAGAGCACTCCAAAAGTTATTATATTTAAATTACCAAATGGTAACTGGTCATCTCTTACATCTACTCCCACATGTTCTGTTGAGAAGTTCTGTTAACAGAACTGCTGGTAATTATTTTCCTGTCCACAGAACAAAATAATAATGTAATTCCCACCTGTTCTGATCATAAAACTTTTTTTACCAATAGTTCTTCCACAGAACAAATGGTAAACTAATTTCCACCTGTTCTGTTGGCAGAACTAATGGTAATTTTTTAACAGTACAACGACAGAACAGGTGGAAGTAGACGATCTCTTAGAGAATGTTCTGTCCAGCATAGGTTTTCTATAATGGAGTTCAGTGATCATTGACTTATTCAAATATTTTCCCACCAGTTGTCCAGGAGCAGTAATGTTGGTGTTCACACTGCCCAGTGGGAAGACGCTCCTACACACTGGGGACTTCAGAGCGTCCCCCGCCATGGAGTCATACCCTATCTTCTGGAATAAAGACATTCACACTATCTATTTGGATACTACGTGAGTTCAAACTTTATTTTATGTATTTAGCTCGCCTGACGACATTCTTTTATATTAAGCTCGCCAAATTGACGTCGCCAAACTGCTGGAAAGCAGTGGCGTATCTAGCGATTGGGGGCCACTTCTGACAGTGGTCCTCAAGTTGTCGGCCCTGTGATGTGCTTCTTCACGCTCCTCTTGAAGAACCCGGGATTGTAAGATGAGGGAAACACGTTTGCGGGCAGGACATACAGCGAATTGAAGGCAACTCTTACAGTCCACAACGCAGTGGTCCTCTTGTAAAAAAACGTAAAACCATTTAGGGTTCAGTACTCAATGGGTAAAGATGGGACCCTGTCTGTCCGTGATGTACTTCTGAGTCTGCGAATGATGTTGAAGCGTGACAACGCTGTGTTCTGTAAACGTTTACCGCAATAACTTGGATAGGTGACTAATCCGTGACCATTTGTGACATTTATTTGAAAGCGTTTCCGTGCTTCGTCCCGGTTGCGAGTAACATGATAGTCGTTAAACCAAGTTGATGACTTCAACCGTTTTAGGTTTCAAAAATTTCAACAGTGAGTCAACACAAGCGCATGTGTAGCGCGTCTGGTGTTGCAAACGTCCATAGGCTACGGTCCCACGTTCTTATAGAGATGGGCAGTAAGCTTGTCTACCACCTTAGTGGTAAAAAAGATGTAATGAGGGTACAGATTTATGCTTAGGGCGGCCTTAGGGGCAAGACACACAGAAAAGACGTAAGACGAGGACGCGTCGTATATGAGGCGCAGACGTGTCGCGGGTAAAGTATATAGAAAAGTCGGGGCGAGGACGGGACGTGAGACAAGTGAAGAGTAGTAAGTGTACTTTTGAGACGACAACATGTCTTCTTCAGACGATGAAGATGTTCTAGCTTAAGTTCACCTTGCTAACTTTCAAAGGGTTAGACGTAGTAATGGAGAACATAGGTTTTTTTAAAATAATGAATGAGCTGCTAAATTAGCCAGACCGGTTTCAAGAAGTATACAAGATGATACCTGATTGTTTCAACATTATACTTTCCAAAGTGAAGCCTAATTTACATAAACGTTTTACCCTTTCTTGCCGCGTCTTGTCTGTGCCTCGCATCTTCAGTTTGTTTTCGAATAGGGCGCAGTCGTTGAAGCGTCGTGTCCCCGCGCAGTCCTTGCCCCGTCCTTTCTGTTTGCCTTGAATCTCGACGCTTCTATACATTTTATATGAAAATCGATCGAAAGGGCGCGCAGTTTGCAACGCGTCCGCGTCTTACGTCTTTTTTGTGTGTCTTGCGGTTGCCCCTTACACGGACTGCTCGAGCAGATAACGGCTGAGCGACGTACACGGACCGCTCGCGACAGCTCGAGCGGTCGGTTGTTGATTGCTCGAGCTGTCGCTACCAACCGCTCGAGCAGTTGATTTTCTACCGCAGTCGAGTCATGGATTCTGACGAGGAAGCACTGCTTTTGCTGCTTCTGCTCAAGCGGTGACGACGGCGGCGACGTCAAAAGAGATATTTTGGAATTAAGAGAAAAACATGGATAATTCCTTCATTTGTTAATGGAACTTAGAAGTGATGAAGAAAAAAGCAAACCGACTGCTCTAGCGCAGTCAACGACTCGAGCAGTCGGTGTATGTCTCGCGACCGTTCATCGCGCAGTCGCGGCTTTAAGCAGTCGGTCTCAACTACTTGAAGCAGTCCGTGAAGGCCGCTCTTATAGGGAGTAATACTCACAGGTGGTGTGCAGTTACTTCGTAGGCATTTTCAGAGCGTGCCAGTATTCTATCAGCATTGTAATTGTCTTGAGATCACTAAAATTCGGAGATGTTCGGTAAAACCGCCTACTACCCACCAAGTCCTATTAAATTCTGAACGATTTGGGTCGATTTTCCACCCTCATGCTTAAACATTTACGCAAACTGACAATGTCTTACGCAAACCATCTTAGATTTACGTCACTATGAAAATAGAACCAAAATTTTAGCAATAAATATGTCACTCAAGAAATATAAATGACGTTAATATATTCCATACAATATCTAATAGAACGAAGGCGCCGCGGCGCCGTCTGCCTGATAACTCATTATTTCCCAGACGATTATTATAATACATATTGTTATATCCAAAAGTAATGCTCAGTGACCTGTTAAACCTGGATGAATTTCGATTAAATTCACTGTCGATTCCTTCAAATCACATTAATGAATCTGCGTCATAGCATTGAATATTAATAAGGATTTCCCACTATAAAAGCTGGAGTAAATCTTAAAACGGCACATTCGCCAATCTTCTTCACAAGCAAGATGAAGTCTCTTCTAATCGTCCTGGCTATCGTTGCAGCCTGCCAAGCATTTGGTGACTTATCAGACCGAGTTCGTTTGTGTGGTCCGAAATTATCAATGGCACTCGTTAAGCTCTGCGATAGTTATCAATATCGAACCATGGACAAGCGTCATGAAGCCTTGGGTAACGAGATAATGCCAATCGACGGCGATGAAGTGCTTGAAGACACTAGCTGGTGGTTCAAACAGCTTGGAGGAATCAACATGGTGGCCAAACGACAAATAGCGACTCAATGCTGCGTGCAATCTTGCCGAAAAATCGATCTTCTGGAATACTGTCCTACTTATTAAGCGAAAATTGCAGTGATTATATTATATATTTTGGCTAAGTATATAATGGATTATACAAAGTAATTATTGTATAGCATTTAATGTATGCGTATTTAACCAAAGTACAATATATTAGTACTTTATCATCTTAAATAAATAGCATGAAAAAATTGTTCGTTTCTTTATCCTTTCCTCATCACATGGTAATAGTAACTCCCCATCCGGATAGCATCCAGTGAAAACTGGAGCTTGAACCCCCAAATTTGATTTGGGCACCTGCGCCAGAGATACACCAGAAAGAGTGGCTGGTCAGATTGTAGATGAATTTGACTTGAGTCTCCGAAGATCTTGATGCCACATTGTGATGCAGAAAACGTGGTGCGTTTAAGGATAAACGTATTGTATTGTGTGCATACCTACAGTGAACGATTTAGTATAAAATCTAGGGGAATTAATAATTAATAGTTGTGGATTTCGACCAAAGACGCCGCGCTGGGAGGAGGGCTTGATCCCCAAAGATCTTGAGGCCACACTGTGCTGCACAACTCGTGTCGAGTCTAATGATCAAGGCAAAACATTCTACAAATCGCACAGCCTGTACGGTGAACGATTTATCCGTAATTCTATTGAAAGAGTAGTAGGTATTGCCTATTCAGGGATTTCGACCACCAAATCGAATCTAGTAAGTAGATAAAATATATAGCAATAGGTATGCTGACTTATTCATACTATTTTAATAGCTCTGTGCCATACTCTTAAATGGCGATTACAATAAGGTGAAGAATTTCAACTTTATTCATTACGGTCCCATTAGCTCAATTGGTTAGAGCATTGCGTTGGTTTAGGCAAAAGTAGTGGGTTCAAATCCCGTATGGGTCTTTTTTCTATAATCTAGTATAGTAAGTTCAATTCATCTGTGCGCGCGGCTCTATGTGTGGGTAAACGTAAACCTCGTACAAACACAGTGACTTCATGTGCGTGACAAGAGGTACAGTGAAGTACAAAATACAAAAACACTTGTTTAACTAAAATAAAAAATTAAGGGGTGAAATGTATGTTAAACATATTAATATGTACCGCTGCTAAAAGAATAAAATTGAGGAATTTTAGTATTCGCTGCTCTCCACAAGGTTAATTATAAATTCAGATTCCATATAAGAATGTCCATAGTATTCTTCTACTTACTTTGTATTACGCCACATCTCTTCATCAATTTGACCTAAACGTTCGTTTATTAATTTCATTATTCCCACCACATTTTGTTTGATGTTATGCGAAGCATTACCTATTTTTTTTTTCAATTCCCCCTACATTTTCCAGGTGTAGTACGAAAGGAGAGGTATTTTTTCATCAGACTCATCAAGCAGCGTGTAAAACTGCCCTGCCCTCTGACAAAGGAACTGCTCAAAATATCGGGATCAAAAGTATCCCAGAACCATCTTCGGATCATAAGCTCAAATTGTACCGAGTTGCATTTAAATCAATTCAGTAGTTTTAGCGTGATACTTATTCGGAATCTGTATTCCGAAATTTTCATATCTGTCGGTCTGTACCGACAGATATGAAAATTTTTAATTACATTTTCGGCTTCAGCATCGATTAGAGAACGCCCTACAATTAAAATTTTCAAATTATCTTCCATGTACAGACTCTCGACCCTCAACAGATTTTTGAAGTAAAACTTCTTTAGGCGCAACCTAGGGAGTAATTCAGATATTTTTTTCTGACGGAAGTAACGCTATTTGAATTTTGAATAGCGGAAACATAGTTTCCGCTAGCCAAAATTCGAATGAATGATATTAATATATAATTTGCTGCCATCAATGGCAAAGAAGTTTTACTTCAATCACGCGTAATGGTTACACACACATACTGTTTTTAGATGTATAGAGTATGGTCTTTTTACTTTTTAAATCAAGTCATACAGTAAAATTTGTTTTCTTCTGTCGACCACCGACATCTCCAACTAATATCGTTATATTTTAGTCAATGTCAAACAAACTCAACAAATTTTATACGCAAACCGTTCTCAAGAATCATTGGTGATCTCAGCATGAAAATCAATGCAGTAGTTTTAAAGTTTATCGTGAACAGACAGATGCGGCGGGGACTATAAAAAATATTGATTACATCGAATTGACACATCAAAAATATTTATCTGACTTCTTAAACATTTTCTCCGTGAAGAACTAGACATTTTCTTTAACGACTGTACCCATGGTATTATCACTTAGAACACTGTGTAATGAATTATAATGTAACCAACTTACACAGGATGTCAACGTTGCAGTTACATTGAGACTTGTCATGATATTTAATTTCGTTTCATTATAACGTAAGAGTTACCTTCAAAACGTGGTAGATGACGCTGTATGCTTTTTGTTCATTATGATTTTTATTTCGCGGCCACGCACAGAGTTTCCTGCAAAGACTGCTTGGCACCGCTGGTGTCGTCGATAAGTCGAGTTACGTCTCTATCTCATAATATACAAATGTACTCTGTGAAGACGGCCGCGTCGCTGCCACACAAATTAAAGCTGTATAATTACTAGCGCACGCACACATAGCGCCGCGCGCACTGATGAGTTGAACTATCTATACTTATATCAAATGCTAAATTCCCTATTTTACTCGATAATGACATACTATTTAAACCTTTAGGTATTGCAACCCGCGCTATGACTTCCCAACACAAGAACAGAGCCTAGAAATGGCGCTCTATATATTAAGGCAGAAGAAACAGGCGCTAGAAAAGGCTGGGAAGAAGTTCTCTAGCGTACTCATCGTCTGTGGGACTTATACTATAGGTGAGTCGTAATAGAGTTTTTTACTTTTTGACTGAGCATAAATTTTTTGATATTTTGATAGCTGTTTCTAATGTCATTGAGTATGGGACTGTGAGTAGTTATAGTACTTTTAGGTTGGATTCGACCCTTAGTGCTTATTAGTTGTTGGTAAAATGGAAAATAAATTTACGTTTAGAATAAGTACAAGCTATTCTCTAGTATAGCCTTACTCCGATTTTGATCGAATCCGACCTTAGGTAAGTTTAGGTAGCTATTTTTAATGCCATTTAGTATAGGACTGTGAGTGGTTTCATTAAAACTCAATAGGAAAGTGCGATCAGAGTAATAAAGAGCACTTTTGAGAGGATTATGACAAAGCTATGCTGGCTATCCTGTTGGATGAGGAAATTTAACTAATGGAATCAGGCGTAACATGTTGGAAATCCATCGTAGAACTATAATAAAGGAGGGGAGGGAGTAGTAATCTCGCTCCACCTTAACTATCGATCTATGAGTAAATTTATGTGTGGGGGGTGTGGGTGGTGATTATAATAAACACGTGGGAAGTATGAAAGATGGTTGCGAAAAGATGCGTGGGGGATGGGATGGGAATATGACGTTCGAAATAATGAGGGTGAAACCATACTGGAAACTGCTGGTTTAAAAAAAGAAGGAACATTTAATCACATTTCAAATTGAGCCAAACACGACACAATGGTTGCCAGTAATAGATTGCCTCGCGCGTTAAGTTCGCCAGCTGTTTTATGCCAACAAGTTTATTGTTCTTTTCAAATAATGTTTCTGGTGTACAATAAAGATATTTTTACTTAATTACTTTCTGGTTAGCCTTAAACATACATACATACATACATAACATCACGCCTGTTTCCCAACGGGGTAGGCAGAGACTATGGCTTTCCACTTGCTACGATCCTGGCAAACAACTTTCGCTTCTTCAACTTTCATAAGTGTCTTCATACATGCTCTTCGGTTAAGGGTACTCTTGACCTGGCCTTTTCTCAGAAGATTGTCGATTTTATCGACTTGAGTATGCCGAGGTCGACCTCTACCAGTTTGCCCATTCACTCTCGCCTCATAAATCTGTTTCGTCAGCCTATTTCCATCCATTCTCTCCACATGTCCAAACCATCTGAGCATCCCTTTTTCTATCTTAGTCACTACATCTTCTGTCATGCCGCAATGTTCCCTTATCACACTATTATTTACTTTATCCATCAATGTCACTCCAGCTATACTTCGCAAACTTCTCATTTCCACTGCATTAATTTTACTTTCATGCTTCTCCTGCCACACCCAACTTTCACTACCATGCATAAGTGTAGGGACAAGCACTCCTCTATGTACAGCCATCCTTGCCTTTTTAGACACGTTCTGACTGTTCATAAAGGTGTGAATGGCTCCATTCACTTGATTTCCTGCCAAAACTCTTCTTTCTATATCATTGTCACACTTTCCATCTCTTGCAAATTTTGAACCCAAATAAACAAACTCTTTCACCTGTTCCACGCTCTTTCCTTCGATCAAGCCTTAAACGCATCAAATATTGTAAAAAAGTGATACAGGGAGAAGCAGTAGCCTTACAAAACATATCCCTTATTATGGAGATATCATTAAAACTAAAATTTAAAAAGCACAAAGAGCGACTTCCCTTAATATTATAAATTGTACATGTTAGAGACCAAAGACCAAAAAATAGACAAAAAGTAATGAAAAGCATAGATATCGTTAACATGCTAAACAGAAGCGTTAATGATTTTTGGAATAAAATGATAGGATGTATAAGTCATGTGGCGTAGAATGTACTGGGAGGAACGAAACGTAAAGGAACAATAGAAAAGAGATATGGATGGTGGTCAGCATAAGTATAAAAGTGTTGAAGGAGAAAAGATAAAATTGAAATTAGGGCAGAACCTTAAGGAATACGACGGTATTTTGAAAGCGGTAAAAAGGGCACAATGAATGCAAGTAGAAAACCATGCCATATACGCATATGGCATGGTTTTCTACTTGCATTCATTGTGCCCTTTTTACCGCTACGCAGCATGCATATGAAAGCCATTGCCATAGGGAGAGCAAAATGCGAAAAAGAGTTATTCAACTCGCTCAATAGTCGAGAGGCTAAAAACGTCTTTACCGAATGATGTAGGACAACGCAGGTGCAGTCTAGTGAAAAAAATGCGATAAAAGAGCTATTTTGAAAGGCTTAATGGATGAGGAGAATGATGGGAGTAGAGAGGCCGAAAATGTTGCAGTAAATAAAAGTTTGGTAAGAAAGGTAAGTATACATGTAGTACAAGAAGCTGTAAATAGTATGAAAAGGCAAAGCGAAAGGACCGGATGAATTACCAGCTGAAATCTCGAAGCTGTTAAAACTGGATGCAAGGAGGACAAGCTATTCATCGGGTACTGGTTTCTCTTTTCAACTTATCAAGAATAAAGCCAGCCACTTTGCTCTATGATAAGCGTATGTATGAGGAAGCAGTACCTGATGAATGACGCGACAGCTTGTAGGTGTAACTAGGATAGATAAAATACAAAGTAATCAAATCAGAGTAAGTTAGAAAGTGGCACCAGTGATTAAAAAATGAGAGGAAACAGTTTGTCTTGGTATGGACATGCGATGAGAAGGGATGAAAACCATCTCAAAAGAGCGATAAATTTTAATGTTGAGGGGTTGAGAATCAGAGGAAGGCCAAAGAAAAGATGGATGGATTGTGTAGAGAGAGATGTGAATGCGATAGGAGCAAAAGAAGAAGAAGCACAGACATATTTCTTTTCCTTATTGCAGCATTTTTGCGCCCCCTGCTGGGCATAGGCCTCTCCCAAGGATCGCCACGACGCGACGTTCGGTCTTGTGCCGCCCTTTATGGTGGATCATTCCTACAAATGATTAAAGATGTAGTTATGTTCTCCCTACTAAAGAATGTAATCGATCAGGCTAAGCAGGGCAAGATTTTCGGTTTTGTTATCTATTTGTGAAAAGTATCTTAGTTGGAATGCAAGCAATATGCTTATAGATTGAAACCAACACTCTGTTAGAAATATGGCAATCATTTTGACATAGCCTGAACGGCACGTTGCAGGCAAGGAGAAGTTCTTCCTGGGCATGTCGCGGCGCGTGGGGTGCGCGGTGTGGGCGTGCCCCGAGAAGGACCGCGTGCTGCAGGCCGTGGAGGGGCGCTCGTTCGGGCACGCGCCGCCGCACTCGTGCCAGCTGCACGTGGTGCCCATGCGCGACCTGACGCACGAGGTACTGTGTCCCTCTCCCTCCCCCCTCTCTACTAGCCGTGGAGGGGCGCTCGTTCGGGCACGCGCCGCCGCACTCGTGCCAGCTGCACGTGGTGCCCATGCGCGACCTGACGCACGAGGTACTGTGTCCCTCTCCCTCCCCCCTCTCTACTAGCCGTGGAGGGGCGCTCGTTCGGGCACGCGCCGCCGCACTCGTGCCAGCTGCACGTGGTGCCCATGCGCGACCTGACGCACGAGGTACTGTGTCCCTCTCCCTCCCCCCTCTCTCTCTACTAGCCGTGGAGGGGCGCTCGTTCGGGCACGCGCCGCCGCACTCGTGCCAGCTGCACGTGGTGCCCATGCGCGACCTGACGCACGAGGTACTGTGTCCCTCTCCCTCCCCCCTCTCTCTCTACTAGCCGTGGAGGGGCGCTCGTTCGGGCACGCGCCGCCGCACTCGTGCCAGCTGCACGTGGTGCCCATGCGCGACCTGACGCACGAGGTACTGTGTCCCTCTCCCTCCCCCCTCTCTCTCTACTAGCCGTGGAGGGGCGCTCGTTCGGGCACGCGCCGCCGCACTCGTGCCAGCTGCACGTGGTGCCCATGCGCGACCTGACGCACGAGGTACTGTGTCCCTCTCCCTCCCCCCTCTCTCTCTACTAGCCGTGGAGGGGCGCTCGTTCGGGCACGCGCCGCCGCACTCGTGCCAGCTGCACGTGGTGCCCATGCGCGACCTGACGCACGAGGTACTGTGTCCCTCTCCCTCCCCCCTCTCTCTCTACTAGCCGTGGAGGGGCGCTCGTTCGGGCACGCGCCGCCGCACTCGTGCCAGCTGCACGTGGTGCCCATGCGCGACCTGACGCACGAGGTACTGTGTCCCTCTCCCTCCCCCCTCTCTCTCTACTAGCCGTGGAGGGGCGCTCGTTCGGGCACGCGCCGCCGCACTCGTGCCAGCTGCACGTGGTGCCCATGCGCGACCTGACGCACGAGGTACTGTGTCCCTCTCCCTCCCCCCTCTCTCTCTACTAGCCGTGGAGGGGCGCTCGTTCGGGCACGCGCCGCCGCACTCGTGCCAGCTGCACGTGGTGCCCATGCGCGACCTGACGCACGAGGTACTGTGTCCCTCTCCCTCCCCCCTCTCTCTCTACTAGCCGTGGAGGGGCGCTCGTTCGGGCACGCGCCGCCGCACTCGTGCCAGCTGCACGTGGTGCCCATGCGCGACCTGACGCACGAGGTACTGTGTCCCTCTCCCTCCCCCCTCTCTCTCTACTAGCCGTGGAGGGGCGCTCGTTCGGGCACGCGCCGCCGCACTCGTGCCAGCTGCACGTGGTGCCCATGCGCGACCTGACGCACGAGGTACTGTGTCCCTCTCCCTCCCCCCTCTCTCTCTACTAGCCGTGGAGGGGCGCTCGTTCGGGCACGCGCCGCCGCACTCGTGCCAGCTGCACGTGGTGCCCATGCGCGACCTGACGCACGAGGTACTGTGTCCCTCTCCCTCCCCCCTCTCTCTCTACTAGCCGTGGAGGGGCGCTCGTTCGGGCACGCGCCGCCGCACTCGTGCCAGCTGCACGTGGTGCCCATGCGCGACCTGACGCACGAGGTACTGTGTCCCTCTCCCTCCCCCCTCTCTCTCTACTAGCCGTGGAGGGGCGCTCGTTCGGGCACGCGCCGCCGCACTCGTGCCAGCTGCACGTGGTGCCCATGCGCGACCTGACGCACGAGGTACTGTGTCCCTCTCCCTCCCCCCTCTCTCTCTACTAGCCGTGGAGGGGCGCTCGTTCGGGCACGCGCCGCCGCACTCGTGCCAGCTGCACGTGGTGCCCATGCGCGACCTGACGCACGAGGTACTGTGTCCCTCTCCCTCCCCCCTCTCTCTCTACTAGCCGTGGAGGGGCGCTCGTTCGGGCACGCGCCGCCGCACTCGTGCCAGCTGCACGTGGTGCCCATGCGCGACCTGACGCACGAGGTACTGTGTCCCTCTCCCTCCCCCCTCTCTCTCTACTAGCCGTGGAGGGGCGCTCGTTCGGGCACGCGCCGCCGCACTCGTGCCAGCTGCACGTGGTGCCCATGCGCGACCTGACGCACGAGGTACTGTGTCCCTCTCCCTCCCCCCTCTCTACTAGCCGTGGAGGGGCGCTCGTTCGGGCACGCGCCGCCGCACTCGTGCCAGCTGCACGTGGTGCCCATGCGCGACCTGACGCACGAGGTACTGTGTCCCTCTCCCTCCCCCCTCTCTCTCTACTAGCCGTGGAGGGGCGCTCGTTCGGGCACGCGCCGCCGCACTCGTGCCAGCTGCACGTGGTGCCCATGCGCGACCTGACGCACGAGGTACTGTGTCCCTCTCCCTCCCCCCTCTCTCTCTACTAGCCGTGGAGGGGCGCTCGTTCGGGCACGCGCCGCCGCACTCGTGCCAGCTGCACGTGGTGCCCATGCGCGACCTGACGCACGAGGTACTGTGTCCCTCTCCCTCCCCCCTCTCTCTCTACTAGCCGTGGAGGGGCGCTCGTTCGGGCACGCGCCGCCGCACTCGTGCCAGCTGCACGTGGTGCCCATGCGCGACCTGACGCACGAGGTACTGTGTCCCTCTCCCTCCCCCCCTCTCTACTAGCCGTGGAGGGGCGCTCGTTCGGGCACGCGCCGCCGCACTCGTGCCAGCTGCACGTGGTGCCCATGCGCGACCTGACGCACGAGGTACTGTGTCCCTCTCCCTCCCCCCTCTCTCTCTACTAGCCGTGGAGGGGCGCTCGTTCGGGCACGCGCCGCCGCACTCGTGCCAGCTGCACGTGGTGCCCATGCGCGACCTGACGCACGAGGTACTGTGTCCCTCTCCCTCCCCCCTCTCTCTCTACTAGCCGTGGAGGGGCGCTCGTTCGGGCACGCGCCGCCGCACTCGTGCCAGCTGCACGTGGTGCCCATGCGCGACCTGACGCACGAGGTACTGTGTCCCTCTCCCTCCCCCCTCTCTCTCTACTACCCGTGGAGGGGCGCTCGTTCGGGCACGCGCCGCCGCACTCGTGCCAGCTGCACGTGGTGCCCATGCGCGACCTGACGCACGAGGTACTGTGTCCCTCTCCCTCCCCCCTCTCTCTCTACTAGCCGTGGAGGGGCGCTCGTTCGGGCACGCGCCGCCGCACTCGTGCCAGCTGCACGTGGTGCCCATGCGCGACCTGACGCACGAGGTACTGTGTCCCTCTCCCTCCCCCCTCTCTCTCTACTAGCCGTGGAGGGGCGCTCGTTCGGGCACGCGCCGCCGCACTCGTGCCAGCTGCACGTGGTGCCCATGCGCGACCTGACGCACGAGGTACTGTGTCCCTCTCCCTCCCCCCTCTCTCTCTACTAGCCGTGGAGGGTTCTTCTTTTTTCTACGAGACTCCATACGTTAGATCGCGCCGCTCGCCACTGACATCCAGATAGACCTTAGGACGGGCCGCGATGTGAATTGGTGGACCTGATCTGTGTGAAAAGCCCATCAGCAGACTGTCATAGGCTTATGTGCTTTGTTGAATTTGTTTGAGAAGTAAAGCACGTCTTTTGCTTTGTGTTACAGAAGCTACGCGCTTACCTGGACTCGTTAAAGGGCGCGTTTAGCGAGCTAGTGGCGTTCAAGCCCAGCGGCTGGGAGAACGGTAAAGCAGCCTGTGTCGAGAAGGACATGGTCGCTATACACGGTAAGTAATTTTACTGTAAGTTTTGATTTCCGGTCGAGGTTGTAGTCTTTCGATCTCTTCTTCTTATTATATGTAACTACTTTCGGTGTTAACATTTTAGCATAACTTCATCTGATCTCAAAGGAGATTAACCAGCTTTTGCCTATATAAATAGATATAGATACTTATAAATAAATAAATAAAGGGCCTGTCCACATCACCACGGCACGACGTCGTCACCGTAGAACGATGCCGTGCAGCCGTGCATTAGCACGGTACGGCAACGCCGCCGTGGAATGGTGCATAGGACGGCGTAGTAAGCCGGTGACGCGGGTACGATGCGCTCGATAAGTTGATGTGTAAAGGTGATTTCCCACCAGAGTGGCTGGGCGAGAGGCGAGGCGAGGAGAGAATTGAATTTTTTATGGTAAATTTTCAATCCTCTTCCAGCGCATCTTTGGTGGAAACGCGGATACAGTGTGGATTGACGAGAATATGCTAAGCGTGAATTGGAATATTTGTTTGTGTAAAAATGAATCGTATTGCTTCCGTTATAGAGTATAAATTAACTTTGCAACAGAAACACGCTTCTTGCGAGAGGCTTATTGTTGTTCGATGCTACTTATTACCGTGTTATTATCTGAGAATACCGTCATGATAGTGCAAGCCTTTTCTACCATAAGGTCGCTGTTAACACGACGTACACTCCTATACCTAATTATTTGTGCGTGACAAATATGGTTGCACGGGTGTTTTGTTTTCATGGAGTACCTACCCACATTTTGATATTGTAGAATTTGTAGATGTTACATTTTTACGCGGAACATTTATAAGTAACCGACTTACAAAACGGAAGGAATGAAGCCTACGGGCGGCGCGGCGATCACGCGCGAACTCGCGATGGTTATTTTTAGTGGAAAAGGGGTTATTTTCAGTGTGATTTTAATTCTCTTCTCGCCTCGTCTCGTCTCGCCACTCGGGTAGAAAATCACCTTTATTGTCTTAGCGATTAGTTGTACGTGTGAATAAAAGATGTCACAGGTTTTCAACGCCTCATATTTTCTAGTGAAATGCAGGATACGTTTTGTGCGGTCCATATCAACAACGAGACTGCTATTTATCTGTTATTTAGTGCAGAATGTACCAAACATTTACAATGCACGATGACGTGTAACTCTGCGGCGTCGTGACGTACATCTTTACGATACGACAACGTAAATTCCCACGTCACGGCGCGGCACCGCACCGTTCCACGGCGACGACGTCGTGCCGTGGTGATGTGGACAGGCCCTAATAGTCCAAGATCCCAGAGCCCCCAGACGTCACTCATTTTCTGATGGACAAAATATATACGAGTGATTAGTGGTGGGGTGTACTATGATCATTTGACTAGTTGCTACTTTGGCCCGACGGCCAATTTTCAGGTAGCAATTAATCAAGGTACATAAAAACACTGCTCACCTTACTTAAATTCTGATAGCTGATTTTAACATATATTTTACACAATATCGATAAAAATCAGTATTCATTACTCCCAGACACATGCGATCGGCGGTTTTACCTTACAGACGCTTCAAAGCTCTGAAAAAAATTTATTAAGTTCACTTATTTTCTGATGCTTGATTTTTATATATGTTATTCAGACAACTATTTTAAAACGTTTTGCAAACAGACAGACCGATCCAAGGGGCCAAACATTCCCCAGACCCAATTTTAATGTCGCTGAGAGTATGGGCGCGGGCATTATCCGTGCGTATTATGCGTGTATGTAGCATGTCTAATCGAAGTCAGAATTAATATTGAAATGTACAGGGCCGTCTTAAGGCTTTGTAGCGCCACGGTGCGAGGCTTAGACTGCGCCCCCCCCCCCCCGGTTAACCAAAAAACGCAATATTTTTTTGACGTTTCACTTCTTTTTCTCTAAGATCTGTAATCTATATATCTAATGATAAAATCTATATATATAATGCTACTGCTCCACCTGCGTTAACATTAATGTTGATATCCAACTACTCGATAATTAAGGCATTAAGAATGCGCTTTGGCTATATTAAGGTCACAACGGGTTTACTAATGTTTGCCATAATTTAATATGCCATACTGGTTTGCCATAATTTCATTAGAATTAACGCTTCAGTTGCCATAATCGTGAAATGACATCAAATGACTTTCACTAATTCCATTGGTCATAATCGATCAAGTGTCATAATAATTTATGTAAATCAACACAATTAAACCTAAAATTAAACCTCATAATGGCGTCTACTAAACAAGCTCGTACACAATATTATGATCGGGAATGATTGTGGCAAACAATATTAGTGCAAATGAATTTATGGAAAACGAGAGAAGACTGTCACAACGCCGTTAGAGTGGATTAATTCAAGAAGTTACGGTTTAAGGAGACTAGTTTAGAAAAAGACGAAACCCCGCAAATGAAGGCGTTTTTTGTCTACCTATGCAAACGGAAAATAATAGCCAGAAATAGATTTTTAATCTTAAAAATCGGTGTCAAAATATGCTTTGGTTGTAAATTTTATATTATTTATACATAATGTGTAAAGCAATCATAGAGTAAGCCCAAATTTTTTAAATGGCGTTAACTGGCGTTAATGTAGCCAACATCGCTTAGCGCGCAAAACTACCTGCTAAAACTCTTTGATGTGTCGAAAAAAACCCGAGCTATCGCTTAACGTTTAATGCCATTACTAACGCCGTTTGTAATTTACCACGTTAAAACCACCACGTCTACGTTGAAGTGCTATTATGGTGCTAATCGCGTTAAGATGCAGGTGGAGCAGTAGCATAAACGTGAATGTCCTGACTGACTGATAATCAACGCACATCCCAAACCGCTGGGACTAGAAAGTCCAAATTTGGCAAATAGGTTCCTTGTATGGTCTAGGGATCCACTAAGAAAGGATTTTTGGAAATTCTACCATTAAGGTGGCAAAAATTGCATTTTACACCCTAAGCACCTAATAATAGAGGCCATTTCGCTTAAAGTGCGGGCGCCAGGCGCCTATGTCAAAGGGCGCATCAAACGTCTTTGGAATGGAGATATTGCCGTATGCGTCTATATTAATATTATAAAGAGGAAAGATTTGACTGTTTGTTTGTTCGTTTGCATTGAATAGGTTCCGGAACTACTGGACCGATTGGAAAAATTCTTTCACTGTTGGGAAGTTACACTCTTTGCGGTGAACATATGTTATTTTTTTTTAATTCCCGTATTCCCACGGAAACGGGAACAACGTGGGTGAAACCGCGTGACGTCTGCTAATGTTAACTAAATTTAATTGTTATGTATATCGAAACAAGAGCTATCTTACTTTGTATATCGTGAGCGGTATGACACGTGCCGAAAGGCAAAAGTGACAATAATACAATGGTAATTTAATATGGGTGATGCCTATATTTATATGCATGTAGGTGATTATTTGACGTTAGTTTACGAAACAGGGGAATGGCGTTAATATTGTACTTATGAGTTAAAGTTTAATTAGGTAAGGAAATATTGAAATGTTTAGAGCTCGGCCTGCGCCCCCTCGGGCTCGGCGCCCGGGTGCGGCCGCGCCTCTGAACCCCCGGTTAAGACGGCCCTGGAAATGTAAATAAAAATGCATAAGTACCTATCAGTAATTAACGCCTGTCATTTTAAAATTTACATTTTTGTATTTGTTTTATTTAATAGAGAATCAAGTTTTAAAGGTAATAATTGGAAAATCACGTAAATAATTATCAAAGATTAACTTTGAGAAAAATGCTCGTCTGACCGCAATCCATACTAATATTATAAAGCTGAAGAGTTTGTTTGTTTGTTTGAACGCTAGGATCTCAGGAACTACTGGTTCGATTTCACAGTTTGATAGTCCATTTATTGAGGATGGCTATAGGCTATATAATATCACGCTAAGATGAATAGGAGCGGAGCAGCAATGAAGAATGTTTCGAAAACGGGGAATTATTTTTACCGTCTGAGAGCTTCCGAGGCGTACGCTGCCTAAATGGTTAAAGTTACGTAAAAATTGTTTATTACAAAATTGTTTCTCTTAAAAAGTTCTATAAAAAAGTCCGCGACAGCATATGTCTATCTTTTAAGGTTCGCTCACAATAAAATCATTTGTCTTTCTTTTAAGGTTAGCTTACAATATTATCAAACTGAAGAGTTTGTTTGTGCTAGGATCTCAGAAACTACTGGTTGCATTACAAAAATAATTTCACAGTTTTTTAGTCCATTTATTGAGGATGGCTAATGGCTATATAACATCACGCTAAGACAAATAGGAGCGGAGCAGCCATGAATAATGTTTTAAGAACGGGAAAAATGTATTTCTTTTGTGAGGTTTCATTGCGTACGTTGCGTAAATGGTTAAAGTTACGTAAAAATTGTGTACTACAAAATGTTTCCTCTTAAAAATTTACAAAAAAAAGTCCTGAACAGCAAATGCCCATCTTTTAAGGTTCACTTACAATAACCTTCACAATAATTTTTAAAATATGAGCGACGCAACTCAACTACGCGTCGGAAGTAAACGTTTTCTGCAGCAGTAGCCAATCAACTGAAAGATAATACCGGCCAAGTGCGAGTCGGACTCGCACACGATGAGTTCCGTACCAAAAAACGGACAAAAATAAATGTGACGGGAAACATTATATCACTTCAACAAAGTTGTGCGGGTCAACGCTAAATGAATATAAGCGACGCGACGGGAAAAATTATATCACTTTTTACACACATTATTAAAACCTACCACAACCCTCTATTAAATATACCTAAGACACGCGACGAGAGTAAATGCGACGGGATTATATTACCTACTTAAAATATTAATACTATACCACTCTCTTTGTCACTCTCATTTGACGCAAACGAAGTTGCGCGGGTCAGCTAGTAATAATTATAGAATTGTGCCTTACAAACTGTTTTATGATTTTTTTTTAATCGAATCAATTTTAATTTTTTAAAGTAAATATCAAGAGGTTTACAAAGTATTAATAATTTAATTAAATAACAGCAACCTTTTCAAATAATGATTTATTGGTAACGAACCTTAGCCCGAGGAAAACACTGATGAACAAGATGACGATTTAAATATTCGATATCAAGATTGACTCGATGATGAATTACCTGACTTCAACGACGATGACAATGAAGATTAGAAAAAATATTTGTCCGATTTTTTGTAGTTTTTTAAGGTAAACTGTAAGTAAGTAAGTATAATGCATAAGTAAGTTAAGTAGTATGTATTGCGGTCAGACGAGCATTTTTCTCAAAGTTAATCTTTGATTATTTACGTGATTTTCCAATTATTACCTTTAAAACTTGATTCTCTATTAAATAAAACAAATACAAAAATGTAAATTTTAAAATGACAGGCGTTAATTACTAATAGGTACTTATGCATTTTTATTTACATTTCAATATTAATTCTGACTTCGATTAGACATGCTACATACACGCATAATACGCACGGATAATGCCCGCGCCCATACTCTCAGCGACATTAAAATTGGGTCTGGGGAATGTTTGGCCCCTTGGATCGGTCTGTCCGTTTGCAAAACGTTTTAAAATAGTTGTCTGAATAACATATATAAAAATCAAGCATCAGAAAATAAGTGACCTTAATAAATGTTTTTCAGAGCTTTGAAGCGTCTGTAAGGTAAAACCGCCGATCGCATGTGTCTGGGAGTAATGAATACTGATTTTTAACGATATTGTGTAAAATATACGTTAAAATCAGCTATCAGAATTTAAGTGAAGTGAGCAGTGTTTTTATGTACCTTGATTAATTGCTACCTGAAAATTGGCCGTCTGGCCAAGGTAGCAACTAGTCATATGATCATAGTACACCCTACCACTAATCACTCGTTTATATTTTGTCCATCAGAAAATGAGTGACGTCTGGGGGCTCTGGGATCTTCCTCTATAATACGAACAAAAAAAAAATAGATAAATAGATACAAACTTTTTTTGTAAATGCATACTTAACTTGTAATACATAGAAACACCCATCTCTGGAGACAAACCTTTGTGACTCGCGCAATTTTTTGTCTCCGGTGGGAATCAAAACCACTACCTCGTGATCCGCAGTCGCACTTTACCACCTCTAGACCGACGAGGCAGTCAACTGTAGCGTTTTCAAACCCCCGACGAGGCAGTCAACTGTAGCGTTTTCAAACCCCCAGTAGCTTAGATCAAGAATAACTAGATGTAATATCGACGCGAGAAATCCGGCGCCTATAGAAGACGGGTCACTACTGACGACTCACTACATCCTTGTTTGAACTGGCGACAATGGGCCGACATTGAATAATACAAACGTATGGAACAAAACGACTTAACTGATATATCAGTGGCATGGTATTGTATGCTTACGTCCTTTAAGGTACATTTTACGTTGAATGTGATACAGTCTTGAATTATTTATTTACGATTGCTAATAAATAGAATATAGGTTTAACTACGTATCGACTTGGGACACTTTTTAACTTTCATTTTGTTCGCGACCCGTAATCTAGTTGTTATTCTTGATGTAAGCCCAGTAGTCACAACATTTTTGACAAACCTATTTTTTTAATTTATTTCGAAGGGAATTAATTTTATTTTATTTACTGTATAAGAATGCTACTGTCCCCAGGTATCCCGTACAGCGAACACTCGAGTTTCTCCGAGATGCTGCGGTTCGTGAAGTATCTCAAGCCGAAGCAGGTGGTGCCCACGGTCGACATCTCTGGCGGGATCGCTGCCGTGCAGGTACTTTATGAAACAATTTTCTTTTTTCCTTTTGTAGTGAGATACAGGTAAGAAAACTGGCAGGAAGTTTAAATCTATAAATTTGTGGGAGGGCTTAGACCTTACTTAACTTTTGTATTTATCCCGCCAAAATGAATGATAAGCCATTTGTGTAGCCATGATGATAAGAAAGAAAGTTTGATTATTTTGGATCACAATACACGTTGTTAAAATATGACGGCATATTTCAAAATACTTATCTATACATATAATAAAACTGTTGAGAGTCGAGAGTCTGTACATGGTAGATATTTAAAAAAAATTAATTGTAGGGGCGTTCTCTAATCGATACTGAAGCCGAAAATGAAATTTAATATTTTCATGTCTGTCTGTCTGTATCCCGAATAAGTATCTCGCCGAAACTACTGAATCGATTTGAATGAAACTTGGTATAATCAGAGCCTATAATCCGAGGAAGGTTCTAGGATACTTTTGATTCCGATATTTTGGGCGGTTCCTTTGGGAGAGGGGATGAAAGATTAAATGGTTTTTTAGTTGCAACTTCTCAATGCGCTGTTGCAAAACCTAGAATTCAAGGATTCCTTTGAATGTAAGGGTAAATCTAAACTGGCGTGTTGGCTTAATCATAAAAGAGCTTAATGATTAAGGCTATTGTAAAAGAATTCAGTCCGCGCCGAAGGCGGGGACTGAATTGTTTTAGAATGGACTTAATCTTTAAGCTCTTTTATGATAAAGCAAACAGGGCAGTCTCATACGCTCCCATGAGTCTGTTGAAAAAATACATGTCCTTTCACACACTTTATGTGGCGTAAACGAAATTGCGAGGGTCAGCTAGTTCCAAATAAGTATTTTGAAATATGCCGTCTCAACGTTTCGGTGATATTGTAATAGCCGTGGTCACGGGTTGGGGAAAGCAGCGGGTGTTGTCCTCTTGTATCGATGACTTTGCAGGCAATTTGTTTTAAAAGGCAACATTCGCACCCTGCAAAATATCTCCGGAACGTGCTATCTTCCGTAACGATTTTAGCTGTCGTATTTTTAATGCAATATCCTGCCCGTATCGGTTTGCTAATAAGGTTTACTCACACGATTTTAAGGATGAATCACGCTAGACCGTGCCGGGTCCGAGCCGAGGCGGGACCGAGTTGTCTCCGAGCTTTGCCGTTGTCCGCTGCTCGGCCGTCACTCGGTTGCCGCTCGGTATAGCGTGAGTGTGTTCATACAAAACATATGTAACATTTAGTTGACCGTGCTACGGCCGACACTCGGCTCGGACCCGGTACGGTGTAGCGTGAGTCATGACTCACGCTACTTTATAATGTGTAGTACAAGTCGTGCGAGTTTAAATACCTTAGTATTATATAATTTTCAATTGTTCTTTCTATACTTACCATAAACTTTCCTCCTACTAATTGATAATTCACCCCAAAGGTTACAACAAAGTGTGTCTCCTAATTCCAGAAGTACTTCCCGTGTCCGCTGGCATTCCAAGAGGACCTCCACACGCAGAGCAAGGTGACGGACTTCTTCAGCATACACAGTCCGCACCAGGTGCCCGCCGTCACCTGATCACTGCCGAGGAATGATGCACTTACATTTGTGTAGGTGAGTACTATTTTATAGTGGAAATCCCTCATAGATGCAATGATATATAAAAACTATAGATATGTTATCAACAATGCGAAATGGCAAGACGAAATGAGGCAATTTGCTTCACTTTCGTCATGCATGCTACCACAGATAATATATTAATCTCTTTTTTTGAATTTATAAAAAATCTGCTGTTTTTATGTGTCTAATTATAAGTCCCGCAAGTTGGTATTGCGCTGAAACCTTGTCATAATAACAGCTAAGTGACGTAGCGCGAGCGCGGGCTGGCCTCTCTTCACGGCTCGAAGGACATACAACAATCTGCGAACCTGGCTCGTGACGTCATGTCAACTGCACGGCATAATCCGCGCGCAACGAGAATGTGCGGAATCTAGTCAAATACCATACCTACCATTCAATCGCGTGCGGGTTATACTAAATAGGCGAAAATGGGCTCAGGTGCGGGGAAGCGCGAGGGGAAGCCAGGTTCGCAGATATTTCCGCCGTGTTGTATACGTCACCAAGATCGCCGCCAATCGCAATATCAACGTACGGGGCTTATACGTCGCTGCATAGATGCTTTGTCGGACGCTTACCGACTAAAATCACATCACTGCCTACGGTCGGCAGCCCTGGGTAGGTCCTCAGAAGCACAAAATAATAACGTACAGAAGCAAATTTAGATTCGAACTATCCTTGGGCTAGGCTCACATAGGACCGCTCAACGGACTTCACGGAGACGAAGGTCAAAGGACTTTTTAATAGTAATTTTGATACTGGTTTGTGCGCAAGTGTGTGTAGCCGAGAGAAGGTTTGCTAAAAAAGTACATACATGGTATGCGTTCTGTATCAGCTTCGCAAGTTGGTATTGCGCTGGAACCTTGTCATAATGACAGCTAAGTGACGTCATCGTGACGTAGGCTGGCCTCGTGAAGCTGCGTACGGTATTCTTTTTAGTACTGACGGCTCGACGGACATACAAGATGGCCGCCAAGCGCAATATCAACGTGCGGGGCTTATACCTACTTTATTATTTTGTGTCGAAAAGATGACCTCAGGATTTCCAACAGACCTATAGCTACCACGGCGGCCTCACATAGGGGGTTCGGTTGCTATGCCGCGTCTTTGGGGGGGGGGGGGGGGTTTCGTGTGTTATCCCGCTTTTTAGGGGGGAGGGGGGGGGGGGGCGTGCATGAATCCCTCACGTCATGCGTCACGCTGTCGTCTAGGGCCTGCTTCTGTAAGGACGGTGAGCTGAGTTTATTATTGACCTAATGTTGTTTTGTTTCAGATATTTCTGGTCGTTACAGTACATTAAGCTGCCATATATTTTACTAGTCTGTGATTTTTTGATACTGTCTATTGTATATTAGGTTATCTATTTATAAAACGTTGGTTGATTTGTAATAAAAATGTTTATAGTTGTATTTGAGACTTTTTTTTGCATTTTATATTCAGGCCCTCCAGGAGTTCTATTTCATACTAATAGGATTCGCGAAATACTATTTACTTACATTCACCGACTTTTCGAGCACGTTGCAGCGCTCGTGGTCGCGGTTGGACTGAGGCGAGGATCGACAAAAACCACGAAGTTATTTCTTGTCGAACTACCCTTCGTTGCGCGTTATTACAACGAAGGATAAGGCCGGCGACACACTACACTCACTACGTCAGTTTTAATTGGCACAGTTTTACGTTCAAGTTAACTACGTCACGTGGATCCACTGTTCAAAGTTTGAACTAGAACAAAAATGACAACGTCAATCGGATTGAACTTTCACTTTCACAATAAACGTGTTAGAGAGGGGCAGTCTGGTGAGAACGATCTCACGGCTTTCTTGTTCGTATTAGTACAAGTTATTCTCTAGTATAGTCTTACTCCGATTTTGGTCGAATTTGGCCTTAGTGATCTTTAACTATATAACAGACTGACTCATCTAGCTTTATCTCACTGTCCGAAGTTTTGTGCAAAGGCATGTAATAATAAATATTATTTATTGCACACTAAGAAGATCTTAATCTATGTAGGTATGTACAATGGGCGCCTTATCTCTAAGAGCAATATCTTCCAGGCAACCTTTTGACATCCATTTGAACATCTAACCAACTGACTAGGCTTTATCTAGGGATCTGCTCAAACGCTGATCACTTCTACTACCATCTTAAAATACTCGCTGAGTACTAAAATTACCGCCAACATACTAGTTTCATTAGTACTGGCCGCTGTATTTAAAGTATGTTAAAATAAAACAACCATTCAACAGAAAATATTTTATTAATGTCATAGCAGGCTATTTGCTCGCTAAACACTTAAAATAAATTACAGACATGAGAGATATTAAGTAAAAGCTGTATTTATTAGTGTTTCTAGATAAGCGGTTCTCCATGCGCGTACAGTTTACCATATTGTTAGTTATTTTATCATGAATGTGGGAATAATCCTGCTGCAATTATCATACGTTTAAATTGTAGGTACATGAATATATTGATGAAATATGCATCTCGTAAACTATGTGGAACAGTTTGTATATTGAACAAAAAAAAAATGCACATTTTGCGGGTTTAATCATCATACGTTTATCACTTTCTGAATGTATGTAAATAAAATATATTCCTCAAATATAAGAAAAGTGTTCAGTTGGGGTTCCTTCTTATACAGGGTTTACAACAAGGGGGTTATCACAGCTGCTAGTGCCATTGCAGACCGTCATACGAGTAAGTAGCAGTTGGTACCAGTGTTTGATAGCGGGGAACATCTCGGTGGCTATGTTGCGGAGCTCGAACGGGTCTTTGATTAGGTCGTATACTTCTACGAATTTCTGTGAAGGAGAAATTATATTATGAGTATAAAGGTAGACTTTCGAACTGTGCGTCACAGACGCAGCGTCTATAGCGTCACAGACGCAGCGTCTATAGCGTCACCAACGACGTACGGCCACAGCGGCCCTGTGACGTTACTGACGCCGCGTTTGTGTCGCTGAGCTCGAAAGTAGTTCCCTAGAATTTCATACATTTGTATGGAATATGTATCTGTCGGCGTCACAGTCGCGGCGCCACTGACGCTATAGACGCTCGCCTCGAAATTCACCTCGAAAGTGAATATTCAATAACACAATGTTATTGTGTATGTCTGAAAGCTTATTTATGGGCGATGACATACATTTTTAGGGTTCCGTACCCTTAGGGTAAAAGCGGGACCCTATAACTGAAAGTTCCCTATCCGTCTGCCTGACTGTCAGTCACGAGGCTGTATCTCATGAACCGTGATAGCTAGAGAGCTGAAATTTTTAACAGGATGATGAATTTCTGTTGCCGATTTAACAACAAATAGGTAGGTACCTACTAAAAAAAGGGGAATTTGCCGTGTTAAAATGGATAAGCGCATATTGTGACGATCAACTGTTGTTATTTTGCAAACTACCCATTAGACCTTGCTGCTATGTAAACAACTGGGTCCAACGGGTTATACGTGCTTTCCAAAGCATGGAAACCCTCGTTAATAGAAGTAAAAGTGGTCACCGATGATGGTTGAGAACCAGTCACGGTCAAAGATGCTTACTGCAGTGATCGGTTATAGAACACTACGAGCGCTTCTTTAACCAGTAACGTTACATACATACATATGATATGATCACGCCTTTTATCCCTGAAGGGGTAGGCAGAGTCATTATTATATGCCCACATTTCACCTTTTTGTATTGCCGTATGGACTGGCGCAGGTTGTGACTGCCTGCTGTTGAAATTTTAAGCCGCCCAGAAAGGCCTTGAAATTGGCTTAACGAATGCTAATTTATTGGCAACCGTGACCCGTTGGTCTATTCTATTCTATTTTTTGGTTATGGCTTTCTGCCGGGGCCGCCGTGACCCGTTGGTCCTTTTCGCTTCTTCGCATCGGAAGACGGATTCCGGAGCACGGAAACGCTAATAAAAGTCACAAAGTGGTCATGTGGATGTCACCCGTCCATGTCCGGCCATAGTAAACGTTGCTTACTACAGTGATCGTTTACAGAACACTGGGTCCGCGGGGCCACGAGCGCTTTAACCAGTAAGTAAGGAACCATTAATAAAGCAGTAGCCATATAAAAAAGCAGTCGTCCCTGAATGCGTCGCCTAATATCATCAAACATACCTCCTGGTCGTGAAACTCGCAGTACTTCATGTCAATTCTGTCGGCGAAGTGTCTGATGCAGGAGTAGGTATTGTTGCTCGAGTCTTGGCACTTGCAGTCGTATTGTGGGGAGCATTGCTACAACATAACGCATTGGTTTGTTATTCTATAGAAATGGCTTGCAGAGTAAGCGTATTAGAGTAACAGTCTGTAAAGAACCTACGGAGTAAACAAGTTCTGGAGTGGAGACCGCGACCAGATAAACTGAAGGCCTTGAAAAGGTCGCAAGGAGGGACTGGATGCGGATGGCAAAGGACCATTATATTGTATTGTGGCGTACATTAAGAGGCCTATGTCCAGTAGTTCAGGCTGATTTGATTTTAAGTATCTCTACGGTAAAGAGGCCCTTTTTTTTGTTTAACGTTAGGGAAAATCCTCATGGATGCCATGCCGGACTCCTACCGACTAAAGACCCCACGTAACGCCCAACAGCCTATGGATGGGAGCCCCGGGTAAGCCCTCGTAAGGATGTCCCGGGACTCCCAACAGACCCACGCCCAGGGGGTGGTTCGGGTGCTATCCCGCGCCTATGGGGGGTTTCGGGTGTGACCCCGCTTCTAAGGGGGGCGTGCGTGAGTTGCTCACGTCACGCTGCCGTCATGGGCCTGCCTCTGTAAGGACTCAGGCCCCCGGTCATGGAGGCCGATAGTCCTCGGCGAAGTAAAGAGGCCCTATGGCGTCAGACTGTACCAAGGTATAACTGATCTTTTTCATGACCTGCAGAGTCATTGGGAGACAAGACATACATATATAATCACAGGAGGCATATTACACGCTCCCACTTCACCAGTTCTGTTAGTTGCCACGGAATATGCGGCAAGTCTATTGCAATCAGCCGGCACTTTACAAACGACGCAAAATGTGGCTGTGTAATATTTACCTTTGCCTACTTCCTCGGGGCTTTAAGCACGCTTGTATGTCATGTTATATTGTTCTGAGGTAACAAGTAGCCTTTGAGCTGCTGAGGAAGCATGAAGTGACACGTCATTAGGCCGTCAACTTGAGGGCCATTTTTAACCAGTCCCTATAAGAGAGGGACTCAGGTCGCCACGGCTGGCTTCATTTTGGCGAGATAAATAGGTAAGTACAAAAAAGAAACCTAATTTTATGTGAAAACTTTATACTTACAGATAAGTGTATCCCATCATACTTCCAAGGACAGCTTTCATCAACAGACTCCGTCATCCCCTCTCCCTGATATTCCACCAACATATACCTCTCATTCCTCACATCTTGTTCCACATTGATCGGCCTCCCATCCATACCCTCTGGGACCAAACCCGCTAGACTCACGATTGTGGGACCAATGTCTATGTTCAACACTGGTGTGGAATATGTCACGTTGGGAGGGATGCCAGGACCTTTGATTAGAAGTGGGACTTTAATGTCGGATTCGTATGGCTGGCGTTTGTCGTAGAATTGGGCGAATTGGCCTGTGAAGGGAGTTATATAAAGTTTACTAGCTTACCTGTAATAAAAGTTGCTCTGCTTTATAAAATACTAGCGGACATCACGCGGTTTCACCCGCGTAGCCCACGTTCCCGTGGGAATACGGGAATAAAATATAGTTCTATGTTCACTGGGATAGTGTAGCTTCCCAACAGTGAGTTTTTTTTTAAATCCGTGCTGTAGTTTCGGAGCCTATTCGATGCAAACAAAAAATCAAATCTTTATAATATTAATATAGATAAAAAAGAACCGGTCAAGTGCCAGTCCGATTCGCGCACAGAAGGTTCCGTACCAAAAAAAGTCAAAAAGTTTACGTTTGTTGTTTGCGAGTCTCATTTCTTTGTTTTTAGAATTTATGATTACAGCGGTAACAAAAATACTTACATCATAATTATATCTATCACGGTTCAAGAGATACAGCTTAATGACAGACGGACGGCGGAATCTCCCGTTTTTACCCTTTACGGAACCCTAAAAATTACGGCCTATGTTCTCATATCCATCAAACAATTTGTTACTCAATCACGCTTAAACGGCTTAACGGATCTGGTTATAGCTTGGTACAGTGATAGATTATACTTTTGAATAACACAGAGGCTACTTTTTGGATAGGAACCGAAGCTGCGGACATTGTCAAGTAGCAAAAAAAAACAAGAAAGCAATACTCACCAATATGGTACCCGTTATCAGAAGTGTATATCAAGTAGGTATCGTTATCAACGCCGGCGGCTTCCAGCGCTGCCACCACTCCCCCCACCATCTCGTCCACAGCGAGCAGCGCCTCCCAGCGGGAGCAGTACGCGGTGTCCAGAGACGGGAGCCACTCGTCCGGGATTGGGGTTGGAGCCATGCGAATCAGCCAGTGTTTGTCCTTTACACAGAAAAAATAGACTATCTTGAGAGCTTAGATTGTGGAATGATATCTCTGCCTCTGTTTTTCCAAACGTCCACAATATGGGTTTTTTCAAAAGGGGTCTTAAAAGGTTTTTACAGGGTCGTCAGCACGAGTATGGCGCCTCTGGCGTTGCAAACGTTCATAGGCTGCGGTGACCACCAGTCCTTTTAGTGGGCCGTATGCTTGACTGCCACTTTAGTGGTCGAAAAAAAATAAAGGTTTTAAAACTAAAGCCTACTAAGTAGCTAGCAGCGCCTCCCAGCGGGAGCGATACGCATTATCCAGAGACGGGAGCCACTCATCCGTGACGGATGGACCAATCCCGGACGAGTGATGAGTGGCCATGCGTATTAACTAGTGTTTATCCTTAACACAGATAAATGAGACAATATTGAAAGAAATGTTGCAAAACTATCCAACTTCTAACGGTGCAAAAGCCTATTATCTTGTCCACAGTTAGAAGACTATTCCAGTGGGAGCGATACGCGGTGTCCAGAAACGGAAGCCACTTCTGACAATGGTGTTGGAGGCATGTGGATTAGCCAATGATTACTTTTAAGATAGGACTCATCTTGGGAGAAATGTTAAAAAAATGTCCAGCTATGTGGAGTATGATACCTAACAGTTCAAAATCCTATTAGCAGGGTCACGACTCGCGGTGTCTCACAGCTGGAGTCTTGTTTAGGTATGTTTGATTGGAGACGGGTCCATAACCCATTCGTCTGGTGTCAGGATCATGAGTATATTGCCAGTACCTGTCCGTTACCCAGACAAACTTTCATACATCTAATGAACCTATTTCCCTAACGAACATATCTACTCCTAACACAAGTATTTTTTAGTTGGCGAGATGAATGGTATTTCGTATTCTTATTTCGTTTATTTCGTACAGTACCTAAGTATATAGAACATAAGTATAAATGGGGAGAATGCAGTCGATATAAATCGCAGTTAAAACTGCAAGCAAAGCTAGTATAAGTACCCTTACCTGGGCAGCTACGTTAAAGTTGGGTCCCCTGTGCGCAGTGACATTGCGGTAGCGTCCCTGGTGTCTCTTGGCGGGCGTGAAGGGCTGGTGCGGCGCGGGCGGAGCGAGGACTAGCAGGAACGGAGCGCTCTCCGTCTGGTTCTCGATGTAGCTTACTGCTAAGTCGCGCTATCACACCAAAGGGCTGTTTAAACTTATTCAGATAGCGAACTTGCTAGAGTGCAATTCTCAACTCAACTTCTAATTTAGGTGATACACTGTGCAGTGTTTGCCTGTTATTAGAGCGGAAACATAACTACAATGTAAAATTTCAACCTTGTCTATAGTCAGTGTGCTGTGTTGTTAAGTCCGAAGCCTAGGGCGTCGCCCCCCCCCCCCCCCGTCTAAGGACCTTCGAGAAGCCCCTTTGCCGAGTCGCAATAACCTGCCCCTCGATGAGATGAGGTGGCATCAAGCGATTTAGTGGATAAATCATCCCCTTTAGCAGGACTGGGAGTTTGACAAAACTAGTCCTGTGGTCCCCGCCGTACCAAGGCACAAAAATACTGAATCGTGATGCAAGATTCGTAGTTACTTCAGCTGCTCCTCGCTAGATATTGCTGGAAAATCTATAGAAATTGCTCAATAGGTATACATATATAGCTCCACTTACAATAACATCGGTGAGGTACTGGTCGGTGGAGTGCGTGGGCACCCCGTCGTTGGACAGCGTGTAGTTGTAGTACACCGAGTTGCCCACCAGCCCGTGCCACTCCGACCAGCCCGGCGGCACTCGTTCCGGACCGCCCGCTGCCTTGTAGCCGTACTGGGACACAGTTTTACTATTTTTAAGTTAATGGAATCAGGCGTTACATGGCGGAAATTCATCGTAGAACGATTTGCTGTCATGCAGTTTTGAGTATGTGTCGATAGGCAAACCTGTGGTAGGTACCTACGTGTGAAATAAGAATTTTTCACGTTATGGAGTAGTTATTGCTCACTTCATTACTGACAATCAAGAGGGTTCCTAGTTCCTATCATACCATTTCTTTCATTGAGGAGTTCGGATTGTCCTTCGTTTATTACAGTTGGTTGTGATAATCCTTGACTGTGCTGCGTTAGGATCGACGAATCGAGTGAGTGCGTTCCTCTACCTCACGGGCCTCCATTATCCTTATATTATTGTATTTATTTGGGTGTAATGGGGTTCCAACAAGGTTTTCGGGGACCAAGCCAACCTCACTTGCAAGTGATGGATCTTCTGAACAATGGACAAGGCCTCGGAGTATACTATAAACTCCATAGTCACGACTTTATTCAAGAAGGGACACTTCACCATTTGTTTATGTCCCACGTAATAGGTGACTACCCGCTGTTGATCGTTTACAGAACACTGACAGGCCTTCAAATAATTACCTATCCTAATTACTAACCTCATTCAAATACTTCCCAGCATAAAACGTGCGGTAACCAGCCTCCTGCAGTACTGTCGCGAAGGTATGTTTCTCATGCGTCTCCCTCCAGGAACTGCTGTAGCAACCGCCGGAGAAACTGTTGTTGACTGTCTTGTGGTTGTGGACGTAGAGACCAGTCAACAGGCTCGCTCGGCTGGGGCAGCAGATTGGAGAAGCTACGTACTGTGAACGACATAGGTACAAACCTTAAGGCTACACTCACGCATAGTCACGCCTTTATCCCCGAAGGGGTAGGCAGAGGTATAGTATACTCCCACATTTCACCTTATTGTTCTATATAAAAGGTAATGACAATCGTTAAGCAAGTTGAAGTCCTTATGGGTGGCTTAAAAAATTTGCCGTATTGAAATGGACAGGCGCAGGTCGTTACGACCCGCGATTAAAATTTTTCAAGTCGCCCATAAGGACTTCAACTTGGCTTAACGATTGTCATTTTACTGACAACAGGGTTTCATTTCGAGTATTCCTTCTCTACGCAATGGATCGTTTTGCGAGTGTTCCCTTAGTGCCTCTTACGACGCCCTCGGGATGAATTTTGCACTCTTTCCCGTCGCCACACCCAAATATAGAAAATCATTTTTTTAAAATTTATTTTTACAAAAGAGTAAACATTTACAATTTCTTTCGTTGTACCAGTAAACCGGAAGGGTTTGTATCGGTAGGTACTCAAATCACGCCCATCACGCTAGGTACTGCCTGGGCGTAGGACTTTACAGCTCTACCAATTTTATTTTGGGAGGTTAAACTGGCCTTACTCAATTACATTTTCCAGACGCATTAGGTATCTACCTACTATCATCGGGCCCACATTGCGTGCGACGCGGCTACCTAGGTGTTTGAAGGCTAAGCCAGTCACTGGGCACTAAGCGAGAGGCTTCTGTAGTGTGGCTAATTTTTAGGATTTTGAAGTAGGTAGGTACGTGACTATTGGTAGGCTTGATGGTAATCCTGGCCTGGACCTATGCCCCTATGCTTTATGAAAATTTATTTCGGAATACAAAGTTATAGGACACTGACCAATGAATTGCATAGCCCGATTATTTCTAAATTTATAGGTACCTCCAGGGAAGCAGCGGTAGGTAGATAACTAAATACCTAATGAAACAGGCAGGATGTTTCTGTTTTATATACCTACCTACAGAAAAGTACCACTAAGCGCTCCTGTACACGGCGCCGCAACCGCACCGACTTGGTGCGGCGCCGTGTACAGGAGCGCTAACGATTTATCAACACACAATCTTATTATGAAACCTGTTTGAAAGTAGAAACCCGCTTATGACTTGACTGCCTCGTTGGTCTAGAGGTCGAAATGTGCGAGTGCGGATTACGAGATTGTGGGTTCGATTCCCACCGGAGACAAAAAATTGTGTGACCCATAAATGCTTGTCTCAAGAGTCTGGGTGTTTCTATGTATGATAAGTATGTATTTAAAAAGTATATAAATATAAGTATTAATATCCGTGGTCTGATACCCATAACGCAAGCAGATTATTCCTAGCTTACTTTGGGATCAGATAGCGTTGTGTGAAATGTCCGTGAATATTTATTTATTATTATCATTAATTCATTAACTAGGTACCTAGGTATGTAGCCTCTGCCTACCTCGCTGCCGAAAAGAGCCGTGACGATCTTCATTTATTAAGTACATAAGTTGTGTACAACACAAATTCACATAATCTTTACAAATATTATAAAGAGGAAATATTTCAAATCAATAAATGCTGAAACAACTGATCCGATGTTTATAATTCTATCTTCATTATGAAGTCAAATTATTCTGCAGTAACTGTGTATTATCATGCTCTACCCAAGAGAACGAAACAATAATTATTTTTTGTGAATACGGGCATGTACGTATGGGTCAAACCTGTCGCCACAGACGGTATCATCCTCCCACCTCGCGTCCTGAGCGCTCGGGGCCCCGGGCAAGTAAGGTCTGACAGAAGATTTTTTCGGCGCACGCTTGGATAGTGAAATGAACTCCCAGCTTTGGTTTCCCAGAACGTCTGCAGTATGGGGTTCTTCAAGAGGGGTTTGTAGGATCGGCTACGTGACTGAAGGACCTATAGCGTTGCAAACGTTCTTAGGCTACAGTGACCACTTTTGGGCTGTAATCCTGTCTGTCACCTTACTAGTATAAAAAATGGGGTTCGCAGTATTTTACACGCAAAGATGGCACAGCCTATTAGTAAAATATTTGTGTGTTATCATGAGCTAGAAGTTACAACAGCTCGAACAAACCAACTCACCGAATTAGTGAACGTTACCCCTTCGTTGCCAATCAAACGGCGTACAGTCTCCATGGGCGTCTGAAATAAAAAATAAATAAAACAACACCATTGTAACTAACCCATTTATTTCACAATTTCCTCACTATCATACTAACCATGCTCTCGAGAGTCACGTCTTGATCGTCCGTCAGAATAAGGACGAAGTTAGGTCTTTTCGTCTCACACGCACAACTCCCAACGAGGACAAGTAAAAAAAAATAATTTAACATGTTGCTGTCTTAAATGTAACCTATGATGTTGTGACAAAACGATTTACTGCGGAATGGCGGGCATTATCTCTAGTCCTGAACACTTGCTCGCGATTACTACGCCCACTGCAAATATGCCCACGCTCTTGACTAGCGCCCTGCAACAGAAAAAACAAAGTAAGTACTACCCGTTCGCTCTAACTTTGCCGCTGGCGTAGAGGCGTATACCCGAATTGTTAATTAGACGAAGTAAATTGACAGTAGCTAATGTCACTTCGTCATAGAAAATAAGCAACATTGTATGAAGAAGTGACATTAGTTGCTGTCAATTTACTTCGTCTAATTAAAAATTCGACTTTAGTATGGAGCCGAGCGGCAAAGTTAGAGCGAACGAGCAGTATTATTACAACATTGCACTGCTCTGGTTTTTTCTATGCTAGGTAGGCTGAATTTTTCCGCATCGCACACGTAGATTTCCCACTTGAATGATCAGCAACTTTGATATAAATAAATACAATACGTGCTGATTATGAATATAAAGAGAGAAATAAATTAACATTAAAAATCTCAAGATTATGGTATTAGTGGTCGCACTCCTCCGTAACGATTTGAGCAAAACATGCAAGTTTGATGACTGAGATAAAAAAATAATGATCATAAAAATCGTATAATTATTAATTTTGCCAATCTCCTTTAGTATCATGTTATAGGCCAGATAGATATCCAGTAGACTAATCTAGTAGCCAGGTTAGAAGATAAAAATACAACGGCTCTGTTTATGTTATGGTATTGGACCAGTCCTAGGGTATCCTTCCGAGGGCTTACCAGGGGCTCCCAACCGTAGGCTGTTAGGAAGAATACGTAAGTTAGGAGTCCGGCATAGCATCCATGTAGGATTTTCCTCATGTTAAAAAAAATGATATTGGACCACTACCACAACCAGAATACTAGTTAAACATTCCCGAGTCGAGTATAGGGAATTCATTGGGAAGATAAACAAGTAAAGTCGAGGTCAGAGCGATATTGTGTTAATAACGTTGACTGATAACAGCAGAGTACTTGTTTATCTACAGTTAGCCGTAACCGCTACATTATGTTTGTAGGTATGACTGAGGTGAGGAAATCGACATTAATCGGGTCGCGGGATAGGCCGGTTAATAAATCCCTGCGGCCCGGCAAAGGGTCGCCCTGTTACATTGGGACTCTTCAAGGGGGGGGGCTTGATGGGCTGCCCCCTCCCTGTCCTCCTAAAGGAGTTGAAATCACTAATTGCGTCGTACCGCTCTCGGATGCCCCTCTGTAAGCAGAGGAGGTAGAGAGCGGCCGAGCGGGTGGGCGCTAAAGGCACACCAGGAAGACCGGGAGGTGCCTGACGCTGTTTGGCACATGAGGCACGTGGTCTCGTAGGAGACGGTGCAGTATGCCCGTGACGCTCTCTGCGCAATCTTATATTGCTAGCGCAGAGGGCGTTCGACCATATAGAGCGCCTTGGAACGACCTACACCGTTGTAGAGGCGGCGAGAGGCGCTACCTGGCCCCCTCATATTGGGGAGCAGCCTAGCCAGCATTCGATCCGGCTTATGACAGTATTTTCTACTCTGCGTTTAGTGGAGAAAATCTTAGAAAGAACCAAGAACTTCAAATTTTCTATTGAACTTGGAGAAACATGAAACTTTCAGCCAGCGCATCTGCGCATGTTTCCCTTATGTTATCCAGGGTTCTTGAAGCGGAGCTCGTTAGAAGCACATTATTGGGACACCAACTTTAGAGCCACAGAGTAAACACATTAAATTTGTTAAATTAAATGTTAAAAATATCAACTTACAATGCAGCTGAACTGAACTAAGAATGTTGCACAACTAACTATTAGAAGCTATGCAGAAGTTTATCTTTATAAATAAATTTTGAATAAGTTACGAAGTTGAATGTTTAACAGAAGACTAACCAAACAATAATATTATGACAGTTAATTTCAACAAAGTTTGAGTTAGTAGACAGCAAGTGACAACATTTTAACAGAAATTACTATGCATTCACGATAATATGAGGCACACTAGGAACAAAATGTTCTTTGTGTTTCAACTATCTTGCACTAGTAGTATGTAAGTATGATTACTTTTTTAGAGCCATTTTCATATAAATTAATTTGCTCATACTACCTAGATAGTGTTTCGTAATGTGTAACATCTTTCCTGGCAGATGGAATTTGGTTCGGATTACACGAATAGTTATAAATAATATTAGTGGAAATTCTCACACAACAACATCTAGCCCAAATTAAGCTAATATAAGCTTGTGCTATAGGATCTAGACAACTCAATTGATAGACATACATAAATAGTTATTTATTTATAACACACAATTACAACATCCTTACAGTAACTGAATACCGAGGTGATATTGTTAGCAACCAGTTTATATGTTGATATAAATCTAAGCAACTTGTTCAGCCATTTGAAAAATTGTTTTGTACAAAAGAGATTCCAATTTATTGATATATTTTTAAATACATACATATTATACACAGAAAACACCCAAACTCCAAAACAAATACTTATGGATCACACAAATATTTGGACTGACCCGGGACCTCATTGCAGCTGGCAGTTATACTACCAAATGCGCCACCATGGCAATTCAAACTAAACTAGGTATGTACCTGCAAAATGTAGGTATATTTCACCTGTGTCTACTCCTCAGGGATATAGTGTGATGATATCATATTTATGCAATGTCCCATTTGTAAATAATAAATAAATAAATAGTCAGGGACAATTCACACAATGCTATCTGATCATTCCCTTTTTTTTTTTTGATCCCAAAGTAAGCTAGGAATAACCTGCTTGTGTTATAGGTAACAGACCATGGATATTAATACTTATATACTTTTAGAGCAATGTTAGGTAGGACTTCGGATTGTCCTCCCACGATTTAAGGGCTGGGAGGTGGTGGGGGGGAGGGGGGAGGGGGTGTAGAACCCCCCCCTTGAAGGAAAAGTTGCGGACGCCCCCCGTTTTTGAGTTACGATTTTTTTAATATTATAACCTAACTTTCGCAATTTCTTGGTCTGAAATTGTTATAATAATGTTATAAAGGACACCTCTGACGTCAATGGTCACAGTTCCAACCTAACCTAACCAACAGTAGTTGGATAATCAACAATAGTTTGGCTAAAAGGCTGAAGTTAAAGGCCATAAAATAAGTATTACAAAAAAAATAAAACTGTCAGACAGTAACAATAAAAGCGCGTCGACGGCGTTTTACGTTTAGTTTTACATAGCGGCAATAGTCGGTAAATTATTGTCAGAATACATTTAAGTAATATCATTCATTTATGTCAACGAAATATATGTATTAAAATAAAATATGCATAAAATTTTACGTAGTCACTGAATATACCTATTTATTTCATTATTAAATGAAGTTAAACATTTTAGTGCGTAAACCTTAAGTAAAACGAAACTTTTAATGACGAGCCGAATGTCAAAAGCATTGAGAGTGTAGGTATTCTGTGGTCAAAAGTGACAATTTTTGGTAAATTTTTATGATTTTCATTTTTTTTTTCTCGTTAACCATTAATCTCCGCAAGTTAAAACTTCGTGTGGAGACTTCTAATAATATTAGCTTTGTGTTAAAAAAATATGAACCCCAAACTCGTGGGAGGACAATCTAAAGTTAAGCCCAATGTTATGTTACATAATTCTTTAACAGCCTTCAGGATAATTTTATTAATTTTTGATGCAGAATATAGTACCTAACTAAATTAATTTATAGATTCAACAAATACTATACTTCAGTGTGTACTAATTCATATATAATTTAATAGGCTTTTTAACGATAGAAAGTAAAGTAAGAGAAAGGATTCTGGTAGTTGGAAACCTGTTTCAGTGTCTACTGTATATACAATGTATTATTAACCTTAAACTTAAATGACAGTACTTACGACAATGGTGCGATGTCGCTATGAAAATCAAGCAATTATTTATAGTAAATAGGTAATGAAAACATGCCGCGATCAACACATTGCAGGCACTGCAGAGATTGAGGTTAACTGCGGTCACTTACCACTTGAAAGGATCGTAGTAGAAATCTTTGACAAATGTAACAACACCTTTTTTGCCCATTATATGTTTTGGTAGAGTGAATTCGCAAATTTAACTTTTTAATGTTTGTTTTCTTTACAGAAATATGTGATTGTAGATGCTTTTTATCTCAAAAAGCAATGCAGATAATTATTTATTTAGTGACAAGTAGTCGGACGTACGGCAGCGTGACATGCATGACATGACAATTGACAATAACTTGACTGACAAAGTGACAAATGACAGGACAGCTATGTCATTTTTTGTTGTATCCAAGAACAGGTGAAGGTTTTAAATTGAATACTGCCAGCTCTGTATCATTTTTCCAACTTATCCAAACTTAATAGTAGCGCAATTTGAATCAAATCAAAGTCTTCCTTCACAATTTTTTCCATCAACAATAAATAAGCTATTTTTCTTACAGTAGAGTTTGGCTGTGCTGGTAAAAAGATTTAGATTTTTTCGCTAATCTCAGCCCTGCCCTCATAATTTGTATCCGGTTGTGTTTTATAACAGTGGCAGCGCCGTTAGTTGGATGTGACATAGGCTTCGAGCAACATTCGAGAATGTAACGAAAAATTCTAAATCTATGGGTCAATCACCCTGCTAAAATGACTGGGAGACGTCTACGCCCTCGTATTGAAGATCCTCGATCAAAATACAGGTAGGTAGGTAGGTATTTTCGTTTCTTCTGTTCGGTTCAGAAGGAGACTTCTGTATAATAAGTAGGTACTTACGTAACGTATTTTCATGCCATAAAAACCAGGAGAATAATTTAAACTGCGCTGTATTCTACTTAAACTCATTTATTATTACTAACAGTATTTACAACCCAATTGGTGAAGTGCGAAACCTTTGTATAAACGCCAGGATAATATTTATGCCCGCAGGAGTATCCGAACGATACCAATCCTACCACAAGGCCCTTGTAGATCAGGGGTCCTCCGGAATCTCCGAAGCAGCCGTCAGGACCCGCAGAGTCTAGCCGTCCGGCACAGATCATGGAGTTTTGAATGACAGCTCCTATTGTGCTGTAGCGGTATTCACATTCTTTGTGATCTATAATGTTTAATGTCGTGTCTTGAAGCTGATCAGGTTGGGGTCCATCAGGCTGCAATTGGAAAACAATACCATGTTATTAGATGACCCCCGAGACTTCGTACGTGTGAAGTAGGTAAACATGTAGTTACCTAATTAAATTGGTGATTTTTGTTCAGAGCCCTAATTCTTTTCCTAAAATAAATTGTCTAGTCTAGGCTGTTTTTTTTTATACCACTAAGGTGGCAGACAAGCATACGGCCCACCAGAAGGACTGGTGGTCACCGCAGCCTATGAACGTTTGCAACACCAGAGGCGCCACACTCACACTGCCGACCCTGTAAAAACCTTCTTAGACTCCTTTTGAAGAACCCCATACTGTAGGCGTTTGGGAAAACCGAGGCAGGAAGATCATTCCACAACCTAAGCGTTCGCGGAAGAAAACCAACAATGTACTCGCTATAACAGCAACAGTACCTAAGTCCCGTCAAAATAAGATAATCCGTTCGGCTTAATATTCGAACAAAAACAAACATTTTAGTGTTAGTGTGTCTTGTGTACCGTAAAATGGGGGGAATCGGGACACTTTCTAAGTTTAACCTTAAATTTCATTGCTTTTTCCTTTACCACCACTAGTAAAAATACAATGAAATTGTTTCCGGTGGTCTATATTTTTATTTTCAATCGATTATAATATATGTTTGTTAAATAATATCTTCAAAAAGTTAAAAAAATATACTTGTCCCTATTGACCCACGGTCTGGGGTGAATAAGGTCGTCAATGGGGTCAATAGAGTTTTTCGATAGGGCTGTCACTTTACTGCTTAGACCATATAACACGGGACTAGCCTTTGTGAACCACCGCATACAAAAATATTCTGCCAGTTTTCATACAAGTGAAGGGGGAAACACAAAGACATATAAAATTTAATTGCATTTAAAAATGTATTAATCGACAAACGCGTAATGGCTGTTGTGTGTTAATTGTTATTGTACAGTCAACTACAATGTAATGTACTAGTTTAATCATATAAAATCATGTACTGATGTACAGGCTTTTCATAAAGCGTAAAGACCAAATGGTCATGTGCAATGGCAGAAAACAATGCTTAAGTAAGGCGCATCCTGTGGTTAGATGATCTAAGCTTTACTGTCGTTTTCGAATAGGTAGGTACTAAGGTTTGCAAAAAATGAAGTAGTTAGGTAAGTAATATGTAATTTTATAGACAATCTGAAACTATTTCTCAATATGTAATACTAGCTGTTGCCCACGGCTCTGCCCGTGTCGTTCTTCGTTATTATATCAGTAAATTATGAAAAATAATACAATTTATGCATCGTGACAACCCTACCTATAAAATCCCAATTCCGCCATAGACGTCCCGATTCGCCCCTGTTTGGTCCCAACCGAACCCATTACTGACCCGATTCCCCTCACATACGACCCTTTCCACCCCATACTGAACCCTTATCCCCCCATTTTTTTCTTAAATCCACCTCAATGATATTTTATTACAATATTAGAAAAACTAGTGTGTTAAATTACTTATTTTATATCTTATTCGAAGCCTTAAACACTGCCACAATAAATGCAAACTTCACTTTGATACAAATATTGTAAACGCTTAAGTAAACTGAAATGTTTTACTGACCAAAATTCTAATGTTTTTGACTCCACAGATTGCAGACCGTTTTTCTCCTAATTCTTACTAACAGAAACACTAAATGTTGCCAGGGTATATAAGAAATGTTACAAACTTTAAAATAAATTTCCTACCATATAATTTTACACGAAAATACAGTGGGATAAAAGAGTCACAAAAAAGATCTCACGCTTGTCCCAATTCACCTCCTAAACCCCAGTCCCCCCATTTTACGGTACACTTTTGTGTTAGTGTTTCCGTGCTTCGGAAGGCACGTAAGCCGTTGGTCCCGGTTCCCAGTAACGAAAGTTATACTCTGGATTTATGAGCGCCTGTCCATTTCAAAACGGCAATAGACTCACTAACACTTACATGGGGCAAATAACTTTAAGGCGAAAAGCGGGCGTTTGTACGCCTCTGCCTACCCCATCGGGGATAAATGCGTGACTATCTATGTATGAAACTGGTTACTTTGCTTGCAATCAGCTTACTGTACTTAAGAAGGTATTGCCACAGATTATATAATATATTCTATAGTATTGCACGACCATCAGCTTGAAAAGCGGGCGTTTGTACGCCTCTGCCTACCCCTAAGGTCAAGGTATAGCACTACTAATAAAGTATGCTTATGCAGTTGGCGCCACTTTAGATTCAAAAGCTCTTTCTCTGTGTGAAATTTCCTGAAAGTCAATTCTTACCTCCAAAACTCCCCATCCAACAAGTTGACACAGAGAATCCGGGTCAATCTCAACTCCTTGTTTTATAATAGTACTCTGTTTCACATTTATGGTGAATGTAAACGGCCTAGTCACAACTATTATTGCTATATCATTTGTGTAATAAAATTTGTTGAAATCTTCGTGAGGAATGATTGTTTTTAAATTGTGCATCGACCCTCCTCTAGTCCGATATGAAGAGCCAACTCGAATGCGCCAATATTTTGGATTTGTGTAACTGAAACAAAGATTGGAAATGAGATTTCGAAACGAGAAGTTTGCTCTTTTTTTATATACCACTACGGTGGCAGACAAGCATACGGCCCACCAGAAGGACTGGTGGTCACCACAGCCTATGAACGTTTGCAACACCAGAGGCGCCACACTCGCGCTGCCGACCCTAAAAAAGTGAAGTCTTTTTGTTAAGTCGATAAAAAAATTGTGAGATATTTTAACACTAGATATCCTTACTTTGTACATTTATTTGTGTACATAAAATTAAGCTAAGTAGTTTATGCTTGGACTATTGGATCTAGACACTGATAAATATTTTGTTATTATTTCTAAACACATTAGCTACAGATGCGCTTTTAGCCCCACTCGGTGTTCTAACTAAACGATAAGACCTTTTTTATGTGAGGGAAAATCCTACATGGATGCTATGCCGGACTCCTACCGACTAAAAAACCTCACGTATCCTGCCTAACAGCCTACGGTTGAGAGCCCCGGGTAAGCCCTCGGAAGGATACCCCAGGACTCCCAACAGACGATAAGGCCTTACTCTACGGCTTGTTCTGAAGACAAATTAATTAAACCCGGTTACCAGTGCCATGGCAGTCATGAACCCCAGTGGGTCTTATGAGCGGTTTTAAAATTTCAACAGCTGGTTGGCTCACCACTGACTGTCAGATATGAGGGACTAAATACAAATGGTGGAATGTGTATATTGCCTTCGCCTACCCCTATCCCACACAACAGAAAACACAGAAGCGGAAGGCCCCTAAACTCCACACCATTCATTTTTAGATTTTGTACATGCGTTCCTTTCCCGTGACACCACCAAGTTGTACCCCCAGTGGTATCCCCGGACCACCGGTGGTGTCACGGGGAATCGTATTTATCCCCGTGACACCACCAGTGGTACTAATGGGAATTAAGGTCTTCCCTCTGGCACCACTGTAGTGATGCACCACATTTCTATGTTCTAATCCAGGATTCGAATCCATAATCTTTGCCCACACTATCACTGCGATAACGAGGCAGTCGAAATATAAATACCGCTGCCAACTTAATTTTAGGGGTTTATCTATCTCTATACAACATGAAATTTTGTATAGTGCAAACCTGAAAACACTTTGATCAGAATTTCAGAATCAGTAACATTATCCAATGGACCCGGTTTCAACCTATGTTTTTTTTTCAAAACTTCATGAAAAAATTTAACACTATATTATCGTAAAGTGTATAATAAAAATGAATCTGCAATATGTACCTATGTACGCGCATCCCTTCAGATCGGCTGGACCAGGGCAAGATTGTATCCAAAAAAATTAACCAAAAAAAAATTATATGGCGGAACAAAGTTCGCCGGTTGAGCTAGTTGTAATATAAAACAGCGTTAAAACTTACTCCCTCTTTGTATTAGCATTATACTGGAAGCAGTGGGCAGCTGACATCACGTGTCTGGAAGTCAGGATGACACCAGCACAGTGCTGCAGGAACTCCTGTGTGCCCCACGCGTCAAGTAGCAGTTGTGCCAATACTGGGTACTTGGAGATTGCAGTTGGTGAGCCTTGGATTACTCTTTCGAAGTAATGTTGGGTATTCACTGGAAAAACATACATACTTTTCATTATCATCGTCAGGTAGGTACCGTACTCATACGTTCTCGATTATACGTCGTTCGTTGGAGTGTTTTCCGAGAAAGTGTTCTCGAGGAAGTGTCATGAAACGTCATCATCATCTCATCCGATTTGGCACCCACTGCTGGACATAGGCCTCTCCCAAGGATCGCCACAATATTCAGTCTCGAGTCGCCCGCATACAGCAGGATCCAACATAGATATTGTCACGCCTTGAGTCCCGAAGGGGTAGGTAGAGGCGTACACCGTCATTTCACCTTATAGTTTTTTGCCCCACGTAATAGGTGATAAGATTATTGCCGTTTGAAACACACAGGCGCCGGTTGTGCCGACCCACTGTTAAAATATTTCAAGCCGCTCATATATGTGTCATTCAACTTGCTTGGCTTAACGATTGTGATGTTACCAACCACCTAAAAAATAGTTTAGTAGTAGGTAAATATTAAGCAGGCAGGTAGGTAAATATAATCAGTTAAGATTACCTATAGATATTATATTCTCTTATGAATTGGTGGTTTCGGTATTCTCTGAGTTTTATGCAGGGTACCATTACGTATACGATAATTATCTTACTTTTAGGGTTTCATAACCAAAGGGTAAAATCGAAGCTGTATTATAAAGACTACGCGGTCCGTATGTCTGTGTGTCACCAAGCTATATCTCAAAAACCGTGATTGCTAGACAGTTCAAATCTTCACAGGTCCTGTAGGTAGATACTCAATTCTATCGCTGCTAAAGCAACAAATACTAAAGACTATTAATTAAAGGGGCTCGAGACTTCTTTGCTGATTTCTTTGCAGTTTTTTTTGTTAAGGAACCCTCCTTTCCTCACACTAATTAGTAATTACATAGATATCTATTAATGCTAATATTCACGCGAGTCACATCGTAACATCCCTCATCCACAAATGTTTCTTCTTCTAAAACGCAAAATCTTTGTACTGAATTGATTTAATGAAACTTTGCAGTACCTAGGTAAGTAGTAGGTAAATACTATATTTACCTACTACTTACCTATAACTTATTTACCTTGGTACTTACTTACTTATAAACCTAGTCCTATTCTGGAGTACCTATTTACTAAATACTTCAGAATAGGACAAAGGCCTACCGAGGTACCTATATAAACTCCTGAAAGGTAATTTATAACGGCACAAATATATTTATTTTTCAACGAAAAAGGATTTAAATTATTTACTTACCTTCAAGAAAGCACATAGCAAAAATTATCCCAGCACACCGACCCCACATTTTGGCAATAACTTCCTAAATGATTTTAGCAGGCACACGTCTCTAGGTAGAGTTACTGTTACATACTGATGCAGCGCAAGGTCTTGTTCAACTTTCTTAGGTCAGTCGGAGAAATGGGGATCAAATTGTGTATAGCGCATAATATGACTTGATACTTGAAACTATTTTAGGATTATTTGCTGTGTTATAAAATTTTGGTAGAGGTGCGTGGTCATCAGGAATATTGCGAGGTTTTTGTCAGCGTTATAAGGTCTGCATTGAAACTGCATACTTAATTACAATGACGAAACGCTAAGAACTGTTTTTTTTGGTGCGAATTGGGAGCACTTCGCACCAGTGGCGGATACAGAAAAATCTCAAGGGGGGGGCGCAAAAGTTATTTTGAGTTTTAAGCTACCTTTACTATTAGCGCAATAAAAAAGTAATCAAGTCACATGTGAAGTACCTACATATATATATATGAAAATTTTATTTGAAATGGTGTAATGGTAATACAGTAAAAATACAATGTTTAAGTTTAAGGGACCTAACGATAAACACGTCTTAAGTGGGCATTCCATGGATTAACCATGCGGGCACCGCGCCGGGTCCATAGCGTGGTACAGAGGGAAATACTGTGAGGGGGTCTGGGACTTGCGAGCTTGCGACCCATTTGAGTAGGTTTAGGGTGGCCACCTTTCTGTACAGATAAATGTTCACAATGTTCCCTTCCCTGCCTAACCAGATTTAACAAGATCCTAACAATGTCGCTTTGGATATTCGTTTTAATGAATAGTTTACTGAAGCTCTTGACAATCCTAGGTCTTCATTTAGCTGGTATTCCCCTTGCTCCTACTTCTACGTTTAATTATAACGTAAGAGTTGACTGCTCTTGGCGCTGTAACTTTTAACGCCAATAACTCTTTCACGGCCACACAGCCAGAGAGTTTCCTGCATTGGCTGCTTGGTAGGGCTGGTGTCCTTAATACGTAAACTGACCATTTATTTTTAACTCAAAACGGGACATAAGTTTTTATAAATACCCCAGTTATAAGGTTAATGAAAATCGACAGAAATTCTTTATTTAGAAAAAGTGTTATTTAATGCAAATTTTAAGGGTGGAAATCCGTCAAAGATTCTGTGCCGGCCTCTTGCAAACAAACCACAGTCACGGTTTCCTACCACGGCTACCGCTGCTTACGACTCCCAGTCGTAAGCAGCGGTAAAGCACCCCGGAAAAGTTTTCGGAAGGATGTCCCAGGATTTTCGACAGACTTTGGCTGCCATCGCGTCCTCTTCTAGGAGTTCGGGTACTAACCCGCGTCTTTAGGGGTTGGTTCGGGTTTTATCCCGCTTATTGAGGAGTGAGGCATGCTTCAAAGTTTCGCATCACGCTGCCGTCTTTGGCCTGGTTCTGTAAGGACGGCGAGCAGCCCTCCCGCCGCGCCGTCCTCAGGCCCCCGGTCTTGGAGGCCGATAGTCTTGTGCGACGACAAGTTCGCGGCGCCTCCGGAACTCGGGTGGGAGAGTACTCTCCCGTTCCCTCCTCGCTGCCTCTTTCACGAGCATTACCAGCTCGCAGAAAAAGGTAGCGGCGACCGGCCCACTTACTCCCGCCGGAGATCATGGCTCGCACCACGGTTTCCAGCACGAAAACTTCTATTCCAGACCGGTTGTGCTGTGAAGGACAAGGCGCTGTTGCGCCCACGCTGAGCACTCCACAATTGTGTGGAGCGCTGTGCCCTTGCTGCGTTCCTTGCAGTGGTAACACTCAAGTGTGGTCTTCCGGTGTATTCGCCTCAGATACTTACCGAAGCACCCATGCTCGATACTTGTCTCTGACAACCGGTAGGAGAAAGCGCCGTGGTTCCGCTCCAGCCACTCGTCCATGGCGGTTTGATCGCCCCGGTTGTGCCGTTTTCCCATCTTTGTTGCTCAAGTCGCACCTTCCAAATCTCTATGATATCCAGTTTTCCACTGGTACATTTTTAAAACCTCTCCAAGGCACGCATAAATACAAGTCACCTTGTTTAACTATAGCCGAGCATTTAGCAATGTTCTATTTCAGCTTCAGCGCTAAACTCCTTTAGATCTTCAACTCGAACCGTGTAAATATAAAATGAAGAATACATTTTTACCACAATACATTCGTAATCTAAAAGTTGGTACTAGCTCAATCTAGCTAGCTAGGTCTAGCTAAATCTACAGCAGATTTTATTAGGTACATTGTGAATCAAATGCCGCAGCGAGCTATGAAACGAGATCCAAGATGTTTTGGAGTATCTTGGAGGGATAAACTCCGAAATGAGGTTATCCGGCAGGGAACCAAAGTTGTCGACAATAAGCACACCAAAGTGGCAGTGGGCTGGTCACGTCTGCAGGAGACTGACGGCCGATAGAGAAAACGGGTTCGAGAATGAAGAACTCAGCAAACGTAGTGTATAACGCCGACCCGCCATGCCAGATGACGATGACTTGGAAAAGGTCGCAGGCTGGGATTGGATGTGGAAGGCGCAGTACCGTGTATTGTGGCGTTAATTGGGAGTGGTCTGAGTACAGCAGTAGACTGCCATAGGCTGATTTGATTGATTGAATCAAATGGGCACCACATCCAATAACATTTAATGGTTTTTTCAGAGATGATTGTAACTTTGCTAATACATTATAGTTCCTCTCCTCGCCTATCTACCTAAACCCCCAAAACTTAATATAAATAATCGACAATGATATCTGAGGTTTCACCAGAATATCGTTTTTTTGTTGTTGCGGGGAATACAGTTGGGCACCGTCAATACAGCCACGAGGGCAGCAGGAACGGCGTGTGGGGCACCCGGTCCCGGATAGGGACCCCTGCGGCGTTCCTTCCTCCTCCTGAATTCTCTTCAAAGATTATTCACGTAGCACGTCAATTGGGCCGGGGGCGCCCTGCAAGTTCGTGGCTCCTCCGGGGAGCAAGGTGGGTGACACCCCCGGAGCTCTCTAAGGAGCTGACAAAAAACCAAGCCCGCATGATACCGCTCTCAAACGCTTCTCTGCTTGAAGAAAGGGCAGAAAGCTACCGAGCGGGTAGGCACTAAAGGCATCTCAAGAACACGGGGATGTGCCTTTCGTCAGTTGATCTTATCTTGGAGGTCTAACATTTTTTCTTTTATACCTTCTGTCTATGGATTCCCCGACCACGCGTGTCTCACGAACTTCGTTTAAATAAATTCCTGGTGTTTCGGAAAACGGGACTATTTAGCGTCCCGGCGCGGGCGCTGTGTTCGAGGACACCGGGACATGTGACCGAAAAAAGGGACAGTTCCGTTCAAAACGGGACGTATGGTCAGTTTATCGATACGTCGAGTGTGTGCCTGCCAACGCTTGTCGCATTCGATAGTATTTCAAACACAGTATCTATCCTGCTCAGACTGATGTTAGAGCAGGATACACAGTATACACACGATCGCGTCGTCCGCGCCGTCCGCTTTAAGATTGTTATGCTTCCTCTACATTACTCGCGAAGTTGAACAAAGTTCGTCGGCGAAGTCGCCCGGGGCAAAGAAAAATTTTGACGAAGTGCCCCTCTACACTATCGTATTCGTCCAACTTCGCGAGTAATGTAGAGGAAGCATTAAAGTTAAAGACCAAAATTTTGGGTGGCCTGGCGCGGCGCGCAAGAACAACGCGTGCGTGCGGCACCCAAGGGGGGGGCGCGCGCCCCCCGCGCCCCTACCATGTATCCGCCACTGCTTCGCACACACAAATAAGGACCGAATGTACCTACTGTCTTCCACCTTCAATATATCAACCTAGTCACCTGTCACCTTCCTATTCTGTGGTTGTAAATTTGTGATATTCTAATGGGTGAATACCGTGAATAATACATAATTAATAAGTCTTCAATCGAGTGGATGGCTAACTGTTAATTCTGAGTAAGATAGCTATTTAAAATAAGTAACTATTATGCCCGTTATCACCAACGTCCCCTAAAATTTAGGGGCCACCTACAAAAAGTTAGGTACCTCTTAGTGCCAATTACGTTTTCACCAACCTTTAGGGGACACATAAGTGCTTAGGTATCTCTTAAAATTTAGGGGCCCGAATGTTGACCACCTTACTAACCCCTAGCAAAGTGAAAGCCTTAGGTACTGGGCACGTATATTGTTTGAAATTATTGAAATGGCGAATTTGTGGGATTTTTTCGACACTGTGGAGGTTTAAGAGACGCTAAATAATCATTGTTTACACAATAGACCGAGAATTTACCGTGAGAGACCGATTTATTTTCTAAATACCCGTTTTTGCCAACCAATATCTACAGCTCCTTAACGTTACAGTAGGGATTATTAGGTAGATACTTAGATCATCTAACCACAGGATGCGCCTTACTTAAGCATTGTTTTCTGCCATTGCACATGACCATTTGGTCTGTTGGCTTTATGAAAAGCCTGTACATCAGTACATCATTTTATATGATTAAACTAGTACATTACATTGTAGTTGACTGTACAATAACAATTAACACACAACAGTCATTACGCGTTTGTCGATAAATACATTTTTAAATGCAATGAAATTTTATATGTCTTTGTGTTTCCCCCTTCATTTGTATGAAAACTGGCAGAATATTTTTGTATGCGGTGGTTCGCAAAGGCTAGTCCCGTGTTATATGGTCTAAGGGTAGATACAATAGTTTAACTACATAACCAGATTATTTTTATCTCGAGACTGGTGGATTTCTTATAGTATCAAGATCTGTTTCACGAGTATGTACCTAGGTACTTAGGATGCAAATGCATTGTATATTGAGCACCATTAATCATTGCCCGAGTGGTGCCTGCCAAGATACATAATAAGTAAAAAAGTACCTTATTATATTTTTATTAAGATTGTGTGTGGCAAAAAATGACGTCTAACATTACTTTAAGGCGAAGTGCAATTGTGTCTCAAGCGATTCGGAGGGGGTGAAGCAGACGCAAGATGTTCGGGACGCTCCGTGCGTCGGAAACGTTTTCGCGCGTTATCCCGTTCACTACGCAATTGACATCATTGACAGAAGTACAAGTTTACATAACAATTTTTTTCGCCCTGTTTAGATAAACCTCTTTAGATCTTCTACTCGTGAGCAAATACGTAATTGATTTTGATGCAATTTTTATCACTAACATGTAATGAAATTTATTTTCATAATAAGAATAGAACATAATATATTTAAGAAGTACTTCAATTTATTTTTTTACCTGTGACGATTTTTGCCAGGTTTATTGAAAAAGTAAGAATCTGCTGCCCCTATCCTTTGTTTATATTTTTTGGTACTTCCTTAAAAGGAAAAAGGAGGGTTCTGTACAAAAAAGACTGAAAAATATACCTGTATGGGAGCCCTCCTTAATTTATTTTTCTGTTCTTAGGATTCGTAAATTTCAAATGCCTAGCTATCGCAGTGGTGCATAAGATGACAGATAGATAGTCTCAGTAATAGGGTCGCGTTATTACAGATTATTTATACTCTTGGCACTTGGTGGAACCTGCAGCGCATATTGAATAACCACCACTTGTACTGTTTTACAGCATTTATTTACTCTACACCTGACCGCTTTTGCCTCTTAGCATTTTCAAAAGGCAATACTTTCTCCTCGTTCCATTTTTACCCTTTGGATACGGAACTGTAAAAACGGCCGAGGTTCAAGTTGGACTGGCACACTGATGAGGATTTCGTAACAAAAAAAAACGCCAGAAGATTACGTTGTATGGGAGTAACCTTATTTTTTCTTTATCTAGTGTTATTATACACTCGAGAGCAATGAATCCGGGTCACTTAAAGAATGTTAAAAATCTCGGAAACTAAAAATGATAGGTTAATGCAATAAATTGTATTTAATAGACAATGTAATACTCCTTAAATGAAAGTAAAAAAAATATGAGTCACCATACATTTTATTAACACAAAATTACATAAAGAAAAAACTGCTGATCTCTCCTTAAAACAAAAATAGGAAACATGAAATTTTTGAACTTTATTACGATTTTCTTGAATTTTAATACTTCGTATTGCCTCCTCGTGCTTCCATTACTGCGTTTACGCGGTTTGGCATGCTGTACACCAAGTTCCTTATACGATTTTGGGGAATATTCTCCCATTCCTCTGTGAGAGCAATTTTGAGCTCACGAAGCGTGATTGGGGGAGGGTTTCGTTGTTTTACGCATCTGCCTAGCTCGTCCCAAGCATGCTCGATCGGGTTGATATCCGGGCTGCGCGCTGGCCGCTCCATACGAGTAATGTTCATCTCTTGAAGGTAGTCATTCACAATCCTACCTGTATGAGGTCGGGCATTGTCATGCATAAATATAGCATCCTCACCTAAATTGACCATAAATGGACCAACGTGATCATTGAGGATTTCTTCCACATATCTTACGCTAGTTAAAGAGCCGTTTTCTATGATCACCAGCTCTGTGCGACTTTCAGAAGAAATTCCGGCCCACACAAGTACAGACCCACCACCGTAGGCTACTTTTTCTTCGATGCATGCTTGCTTGAATCTTTCCCCTGGTCTTCGATACACTCTGTGTCTTCCATCGTGCTTGTAGAGCATAAATTTTGATTCGTCGGAGAACATAACTTTTGACCAATCTTCAATACTCCAATTTACGTGGCTCTGGGCATACCTTAGTCTCGAAATACGATGCCCACGCTCCAGTTTAGGGCCGTTTGCAGGTCTAAGGGGTTTTAAGTTAGATTCAGCAAGCCGACGTCTTACTGTCCATGCACTTGGGTTACTTCCTCCGAGGCGTCGAAACTGATTGGTGAGTTCAGTTCCTGTGAGAAAGCGATTTCGAAGCATGGTGTTCACCAAGTATCGGTCTTCTCGTGCTGTGGTACACCTGGTTCTGCCCGTTCCTGGTCTGCGTAGGTTAGAACCAGTTTCTTCGTAACGTCGGAGAACTCTTTGTACTGTTGACAGCGACACACCGACAGTCCTGGCTGTATCGCGCTGACTCCGGCCGGTTTCCAGCATTGTAAGTATTCTGGTGCATTCTTCAGGCGTAAGCGACATAATTTCAGCTTGATTAATGAATATAGAGCACTATCAACATGGTTTATGTACCCACATAAATGACAGATTACAAACAAAAGCAACACCAAATGCTGTAATTTCGTAGTTCCATCTTCGAAAGTGGCCCTTTTTCAAATTTGATTTTTTTATGATATAACTTTACAATAACTAAGAAGTTTTAATACCTTCATTTAAGGAGTATTACATTGTCTATTAAATACAATTTATTGCATTAACCTAGCATTTTTAGTTTCCGAGATTTTTAGGATTCTTTAAGTGACCCGGATTCATTGCTCTCGAGTGTAGTTGTTACAGCGGTAGCAGAAACACATCTTTGAAATGTATTACTGCCTAGTTCATGAGATACAGATGAACAAACGGACTTCGAAGTCTCAGTAATAGGGTCCCGTTTGGCTAAGAAAACGAAGAATATACAAAAACGAATATTGCTATTTGCATATATGCAAGGGTGTAAAGGAATAAATTTCGATACTAGTTTTTTAAACTAGACTAGGCTTTAGTCCTGTCCAAATGATTACCATTTCCTAAATTAAACATTCTACGTTTCACTTCGCATAGCTATTGCCCGCAGCTTCAGCTGTGTAGAATTCTGTTTGCGTTCCCTTCTACCATTGGGTCATATCCAGGGATAAAATAGCCTTTATACTATTTTCTAAATTATCTTACCTTACTTAATATTATAAATGCGAAAGTTTGTGAGTGTAGATGCTTGTTACTCTTTTACGCTCTGACGGCTAAACGGATCTAGCTGAAATTTAGTACAGGGGTAGATATAGGCCTGGAATAACACATTATATTAAAATATTAATAACAAATAGGCCACTTTTCATCCCGGCAATCAGTTCCCACGGAAAGCGGAAACGGGAACAAAACTAGACGCGGGCAGAGCTGCGGGCGTCAGCTAGTGTATAATATGTCCAAGAATACATTGCAGTCTGGAAAAGCATAAAATAATTATAATAGGCCATCAATTTCAGCCAGATCTGCTCAACCGTTGGAACGTGATTTTGTCACTAATATCTTCACAGACTTTCATATATCATAATTAATAATTCGTAAGTCATATTAAATCATCAGGCCTTTTCAGTAACATATATGCACAAAATCATCTTCTAGCGGTTAACATGTAGGTACCACTATCCATTGAACATTGTATTACTATTTTACATTATGGCTTAAAAACAAAGTTAGGGTTGTATTGACTGTATCGGGTTGTTAAGCTGTTTATTTTCAGTTCACTGTTGGTTAAAATTCAAACTGAGGTGACGGGAGGCCTCGAACCGTTTTGGCGCAGCGAAGAACCATAGCGTCCTTGGCTGCCTTCTATCGAATGTATCACGGCGAATGTTCTGAAGAGCTCTTCAACCTGATCCCACCCTCTTGTTTCCGATTCCGAACAACACGTGCCGGGCAAAGATGACACTCACACACAGTGGAGAGAATCTTCGCCAGAACTGAACGTTTCAAAAGATCGTTCCTCTGTCGAACTATAAAAACATGGAACGACCTGCCCGCACTCTTGTTTCCCTCATCTTACAATCCCGGGTTCTTCAAGAGGAGCGTGAAGAGGCACATCACAGGGCCGCCAACTTGAGGACCACTGTCAGAAGTGGCCCCCAATCGCTAGATGCGCCACGGCTTATATCAGGCTGGTGGCGATGTCAATTTGGCGAGCTAAATATAAAAAAAAAAGAAACTCATACTTACAACTTCAAATTCAATACCTACCTACATCAACTACGACACACGAGTAGTAAAGTAAGACTACGAGAATATCAACAATACGCAATACGTGCCTTGAAAGCTGTAATTTTGGATAGAAGAATACCAATTTTTTGAGTTTAATTTATTATATACTCAATTAATGTTTATTCCTACTGTTATATTGTAAATTTAGGAGAATTGGCCCACTGATTTATCAGTCATTAGTATTATACTCGTTATGACATTGATTTTACTTAAATATTAATTTAAATAATGTACATGTTATACGCTCGGTCAGGGCGTCACATACATGAGCGCATTTATAGGTGAATCTTCTGGCATTCATCTATTATGTGGCATCAGTCAAACTTTGTATTGGAAAGTATGAAAACGTTACTATAACTTATATAATACACCAAAGAAACTTCCCCAAACAGATGCGATATTTTTACGCTCTTGAGCTAAGCCTTGAATACTTCCTTTTTTTTATTACCTATTTTCGTTACTACGGCAGCGAATTACGTCAGCGGGCGTGACAAAGTTGTATACGGGTGTCCTCAACGAAGCCTGTCGGCTGACTGAGCGAGCTCTGTGAGGTGGCTGATAGCGGCAAAATGCACTCCCGCTCAACAAAACGTTTTTTTTTATTAAAACAATATGATTTTAATTAATAAATAACTGCATAGGACCTCGAGGTAACTTATTAGGGACATGGAAAAAAAAAATTAGTGTGGTACATTATATAACTACTGAATGAAATTGATTATAGTCAAGGCGGTCACAGGTAAATTTACAGATTCGAGGGAACTTTGGGATTATTTTCTATCGAGCCGAATTTACTCAATCGTGTTTTGGAGAACTGACATCCCTAGTCAATATACTTAATAATAATTATCCATTTAAAAAATTGTGAAATCTTTGTTAACACCGTTGCAAAATTGGTTCGAAATATGTCAAAATTATGTATTTTGAGTCCCACTTCACCTTAATTAATACCTTTGCGGGCGTGAATGTTTTTACTGTTAGCGTTCTTAATAGTAGGCAATCAATCATAACACATGCTAAATTTGTGAATAGGAACCATTTAAATTATACTTACGTATCGGCATTAATAACTCTATGACGGGCATGTGTAGCACAATCTAGGTACCTACCTACCTATTGGAAGAAAAATGAGCACGTTAAAACAGTTGAGTAGGTAGGTATTGGTAGGCAGGTGACATTTGCCAGAACTGGCAAAAAACTTTAAAACTGTTTAGGTGGTACTATACCTACTCTGTAAAATATAGCTTGATCTCTGTGACAGTTAGGTACATTAAATTAAACAAAATTGATTGCAAAATCTGTGAATGCAGTTCAAAATATCTCAAAAAGTTAGGGAAGGTCTCATAGGAACGTTTTGCTGTAACTGGTACCTACTTGCCCTTACTGCCCCGTTTCAAAAATACACCAGTACCGGCTGTACCTATATGAAGCGCTCGTAAGTGAGCGACTTGCGCTATAGTTGCAATAGCTGGTCCTCGGATGGGTGGCCACTATGACACTTCACTTGCGAGCGTTACCGTGCTTCGGAAGCCACGTTATGCCGCTGATCTGGGTTGCCACTTACCTACTTTAGCAGTCTGTAAGTCAAGATTTCCCATTAGTTATCATGCCCAGTTAAAAATCTTATGGGAAGCTTGAAAGATTTCAACAACAGGCGGGGTTTCACACCTGCGCCTACGCCTGTCCGCACTTCATTATTTAGGTTCGTTATTCACGTATTACGTGGAACAAAATCCAGCCAAGTGCGAATCCAACTCGCGCTCAGAGGGTTCCGTATCAAAAAACGGCAAAAATTCACGTTTGTTGTAGGTATACCTAAGGGAGCCCCCTTTAATCCCGTATGTATAGTAGGTATGTAGGCGAATGCGAATACTATGCCTCTGCTTACCCCTTCGGTATATAAAGTGTTGTCTGGACCTCATGCGCCGTTTCGTTTCTCCTGAAACTCTTCTCTTTTAATCTTTTGCAGCGATAGGTAAGCTATTGGGAATGCCTACCTCTTTTTTTTTTATACTACTTAGGTGGCAGACAAGCTTACGGCCCACCGGAAGGTTGGTAACCGTAGCCTATAGACGTTTGCAACACCAGACGCGCTGCCGACCCGGGCGCAGGTTGTGACGACCCACAGTTGAAGTTTTTCAAGCCGCCCGTAAGGCCTTCAACTTGGCTTAACGACTGTCATTTTACTAACAACCGGGACCAACGGCTTATCGTGCCTTCCGAAGCACGGAAACGCTCGTAAATAAATGTCACAAAGTGGTCCACGTGGTGGTCACCCATCCATATCCGGCCATAGTAGGTAAATGTTGCTTACTGCAGTGATCGTTTACAGAACACTGAGTCCGCGGGGCCACGAGCGCTTCAAAAAACCTCATCTATATATATAAAAATCAATGCCACTTTTCGTTGTAATTTTATAACTCAAGAACGGGCTCACCTATCCAAACCAAATGTTTAGGCTTTGTTCGGACTGTTTAGTAGATGGTTTATGTGAAGTTTGCACAAAATCGGTCGAGCGGTTCTTCATTTATCACGCAAACGAAGTTGCGCGGGTCAGCTAGTATAATATAAAGTAGGATGCTTTTTTTTTACGTGTGGAAATCCTACATGGATGCTATGCCGGACTCCTACCGACTAAAACCACACGATGCCCTACAACTGAAAGGAGGATGCTGGACTAGTCCCAACTGAATGTAGGTACTTACCGGGCTACTTATGGGACTTACTAAATATAGTCAGGACTGTTCTTGAGGAGTTTGATTTGTCATGCGTTGACATTATTATTACTTAGAATTTCATTAAAAATATAGATAGGGTTGCAGTGGCGTAACTACACTATCTGGGGCCCGTGGCAAATTCGTTAGATGGGGCCCCATCAGGGAAAATTCTTAAATTATAGTGTTACTTTAGTTGTAGGATATAATAGTAGGTACCATAGGCATATGTATAATCGCGCAGAGCCAAATATGGATATGGATGTTCAGAATCAATGACTGTCCTCGGGGTGGCAAAAAAAAAACAACTACTGATCCCCTTTCTTGAGAATCAGTTAGACGATTGCCTTCTTCGCACCTAAAGCACTATATTAGGCCTAAAGTGTACGCGCAAACACCTGCAGATGCGCTATCCAACAAAACTCTATCCTTGAAGCAGAGCTAATATCACGGGACTGCCGTAAAGTAATCACAAAAATCGTCTCAGTCTGCTCACAAATAGTGCCATTATCGTTTGTGTCTTTGTGCTTGGATGAAAGCTGATCCACAATACATAGATTAATTTTCTGTCGCATGTCCGACTGAAGGAAGGGCCCCCACACCCGTACCGCACCGGGTGTAGTCGCCAGAACCCCGCGCCGGTCACAGCATAGGTCTCCCTGGTTGACGGGTGGACCCACATCGCACACACTTTACCTACTCTACTTAGCGGCAACTAAAAAATAACGGCGATCACCGACCTTGCTTGTCTCTGTAGCTGCTACTGATTACTAGTGTTGGGTTACTTAGAGGGCTTTTCACAGCTACACAGGCCCAACATCAGCTACGTGGGTACCTTAACGCGTCAGAGCCTCGTCCGTTAATACAGATGCGCCGCTTGCATGTGAAAACCCCTGGATATAGGTGCGCTCTGGCCCTAACATCCAAACAGATATGATTTTTTTATTTAATTTTGCTTTAGGTTCGGGGCCGGGGCATTTTGCCACCTTTGCCACCCTATAGTTACGCCACTGTAGGGTTGGGATAAGTTGGACTTAGACGCTGCAATAAATTGGGATTGAAAAGCTGGGGTGTAGCGAGATTCCTCCTTATCATTACCGTGCCTCACCTGTTCAACTATCAGTCTAAGAGTTTACGTTTAATGACCAAAGCAGACGGCAATGGCAATGGACCAGTATCAGAATTGCACCTGGATGTCCAACTTGCTTGCAACTTGATGCTTCTTTTGCCAGGCATACCTATTGCTTAAAACGGCTAAGCACTAAGCTATCGAGACGATTGGAATATTTTGGTACCTACTTTTTTGTATACAGTATTTATAAAGTGGAGTTAGATTGAATCAATTATACTTACAAAAACGATTTAAATATCTGCTTTGCAAAGATTTATATTTTTCATAACATCACTTCTGAAATAAACAGTAGATACTTAACAAAATTTATACCAAACAAGTTTCTTCAATAACAATAATAATTTTAGTTTTGATGCCCATACACCGTTTGCTCAGTCAATTAACACAGGCACACATTACATTTATTGTTCTATCACGATCGGTATTAGTAGGGACCGATAAAAATTCAAGTATTGTGTTTCCTCCCACATCTCTTGTAATCTAGTGTGTCCACTTTTTTACACTACTGAGCTCTGCCATGTAATCTTACCTACCGGTTGGAAAGTGGTTATAGTATCTTAAAGCTTGTATGTTCGAAAGAGACTCATCTTGGGGTGAACTTTATACTAGGAAATATTCTTCGATTTGATCTGATAAAACTATATTATTGTAATTTATTAGATACTCTTGCTTTTTAACGTATCAAAACACGATTAGGAATACTTTGTTCGATCGAAATCGCTCTCGAAAAATGAGAAATATTGCAAAAATCTTAACAAGTAATGTACTTTTTTTATCTAAATAAATGAGTTTAATTCTTATAAAAACTTGTCATAAAATAGATATAGGTCTTTAGAACAATATTTTACGGCTAGATTTTTTCTTAAAACCCCTCAGAATTTATAACAGTAATATATGTATTAGAATCGAATGAAATCCGGCAAAAGTGTATGCTGAAATCGTTCGAATTGCCTTAGGATTTGTCAAGGTCGAACATTACAGCCATCAGGACGTTTGCAACCACTAAAGGCGCTAAAAAAGCGCTGCCGTCCCAGGCGCAGTCGTTTAACTTTACTCCAGGATTTTATCCACTTTAATACAGGACTTTTTACAACTAATATAATGACTGAAGATCCATTTTAGGTAGGATGACATAAAATGCATTTAATGGATCTTTACAATGGATTTTAGTTGATAGAGGGCTCATTCGTTCGCACTTTGTTCTTATCTAAGTGACTATTTAGTCTGTGCAGTTGATATCTATCTTAAGTCAGATTTCCCTCACGAGTTAAGCGGGCCCATTAATGAATTTGTTGAACTACTTACTGCATATACTTGTTTTACTGCTACTGCACCACTGTATTTTGGTGCAAGTTAAAAGGATTTATTAATTGGTCCACCGAACTCGGAGAGGAAACCAGGATTTACAAATAATCTTTAGTACAATAATAAGTTATCGAATAATTCCTTTACTCCTTATAGAAGCTTGTATCTGGCTATCTATACTCGTATAATATTTCATGATACCTAACAATCGAATTACTCTTTTCACATCACCATTAAAAAATGCCGTGGAAACCTGTTTTTGAAGATCTCTGATCACAATTTTATTTTCTTTGTTTAGTCTCATAATTTCTTCATTGGAAGACGCATTCTCCACTTCTTCATTCTTCTCCATTATTTTCATTAGGAATTCCCTGTCTACTTCTGTTTTCTCTGGTATTTCTTTTCCTCTGAGCTTTAACATGTAAATACCTGAAACAATTTTTATAAATTGGCATTTGTCAATTTTATGTTGAGAAAGAGAAAGAGAGAGTCAGTAAGAGCAGTGAGTAGAATATGGGAGAATGGACTTATCTAGAAGAGATATATAGGTGTTATTCAATTTAATTTTCTTTTATGGCAAGACACATGACTACCTCGGTGGTGCAGTCGGTAGTGTAACCGCCTGCCACGCTTGAGGACCTGGGTTAGATTGCCGGGTCGGTCCAAATATTTGTGTGGTCCACAAATGTTTGTTTCAGAGTTTGGGTGTTTTCCATGTATAATAATTATGTATGTATTTATATAGAAATATAGAATATAGATGCCATAGCACAAGCTTATATTAGCTTAATTTGGGCTAGATGATGTTGTGTGATAATGTCCACAAATACTTATTCATTATTATTATTATGACCTTTTTCAATGTCAAGAGTGTGACGAAGTCTACATGACTTTGTCTATATGTATACTGATAACTATTATTATAATTATTTAGCAGGACATTGGTAAGTTAATGCTAAGAGCACAGAAGGCCATAATAAGATTAACATTGAGGTTATTGAGAGGTTTTGCTTACATTGAAGATTGTTGTTCATTGAAAAATATTTTTTACAGTGGTTTCTTAATTTCTGTAATAAGGCTTGGCTTGCATCATAGCAGTTCAACAGTTATAGAGCTATCATGCTGTACCCCTTCAGAAGAGTATCCTACATGGCTAGTATCTAAATAAAATAATAAGTAGTAGAATTTAGATACTTACCCCTAGTCAAAGGTTCTAATAAAGTTTTGTATGCTTCATTAACTAGAGATGAATATTCTGCTGATATTTCTTGTTCTTTTTTCTCTCTGTAAATTGTAAAAAAAATAATGAATATAAACGGGCCATGTTAACTCACTGTAGAAACAAGAATTACGGATAAAATGGGCAATAGAACAGGCGGTCGGGTCACTGTTGTCCTCCAAAAGAAAATAACTAACAGAAGGGTAAAAGGGTACAGTTGCATTGCAACAAAGGTATGTGGGAGAGTTGTTTTATTTTTTTTTTAAATTTGGCTCGCTAAATTGACGTCACCACCAGCCAGATGGTAAGCCGTGGCACATCTGGCGATTGGGGGTCAGTCTCACAGTTCGTAAGACTTTCGACATTGGTCCTCAAGTTGGCAGCCCTGTGATGTGCCTCTTCACGCTCCTCTTGAAGAAGCCGAGATTGTAAGATGAGGGAAACATGTGTACGGGCAGGTCTTCCATGTTTTATTTGTGTGCGGTAGGTGTCCATAACATGGCACATAAGAGAGGACAACCTCTATAGAACTTATCCTTTTAATATTATAGATTGATGTTTGATGAATGGATCTGGTTTATAGACTGAAATAACACATAAGTAGGCAACTTTTAATCCCTGTGGGAACAGTAAAATCATTCCACACTAGTGGCACAATCTAGTTATTAAAGTACCCATATATAAAACTGTATTCTGGTCTACGGAATAACCAGTATCATAATTACCTGCTTGCATATTTATCAGGATGTAAATACTTCTGGAGTTCTTTATATTTATTTGCTAACTTATTCTCGTCCAAGTCATATGTTTCACTCACTCCCATGACATTGAAATAATTCTGTGTCCTATCTGGTTCTTGCAATGCCTTGCAGTTTCCACAAAATAAGTTGGTGGCCATTGTTTGTACATCCTTACCACATGACCAGCATGACGCAAGGCGTATTTGTTTAATCATAACACTTTTTAATGTTTGATTAATTATTAGCTGTCTGAGACTCATAATTTTGATACGCAAGTTATTGTTTTAATACAGAAATGATTTTATTTACAGCCTCCTTGAACTTAAAAATTATATTTTCAGCACGGTCGCGTATTTCATGACGTACCTATGTAACTGAACGTAATATAACAGACAACTTCTATAGACTAATTTAACTTCGTTTCGTAGTTCGTCAAGTTTTCATTTGCGAATTTTTTTTTTTTTTTTCTTTATGGCGATACTATTTTCCGCCAATGACTCAGTGTGGATTTGGAAAGTGTTTATGCGGTCCACACCTATTAGGATCAAAGTTTTGTGAGTGTACAAGGAAAAACAGAAACAGTAGGTAACTAAGTAGCCAAAATCCAAGATTCGTGTTGAAGTACATGTAACAATAAAAAAGACAGCATTAAAGCACAAAGAATATGTTAGTAATTTAGCAGACACACACAATGTTCTACAGTTTAATGTTATTGGAGTCAATGAAATCACATACAACGTATATGTGGGGGGAATCAACATAGGTCAGGAGGGAGTTGAAGTTAATAGGACGAGGGAAATGTTCTGTAGGAAGATAATCATATAAGGATCCATTCCTTCTTACGCATTCAAAGAAGATATGGTTCGTAGTATCTTCATCTAATCCACATTCACATATAGAATTATCCCTAATCCTTATTTTCCTTAGAAAAACGTTAGTGCAAGCATGACCTAACCGAAGACGACAGATAACCGAGGTTGACCTTTTACTGGCCTCCCTAAATTTAAAAAACCAGGGTTTAGCTGGGATATCAGTTTGTAGGGAAGCATAGTGTAAGGGCGAGCGCCCACTGCTTTGCGATCCGGTGCGTTTGTTGTATTTGACAGCTTTTTCTTTTTTAATTTGGCATGGCTTCAAATTGAGAACATTGGTGAATGAACTAAAAACTGGATTCATAAAGGTCGCCTTACACGCTTATTTAGCCGGATCACGAGGACCACGAGGGACAACTGACTGTTTCTCGTGGTCCTATTACGAAAACGGATATCAATATTTTAATCTTGATGTTTTTGCTTATATACACTTTTTCAATAGGTATAACATTAAATTTTAAAATAAAACAAATAAGGAAGTCAGTCTTCATTTAATTTATCGATTTTAATTTTTTGTCAATCTTCATTTGTTTTTCCAATTTTCACATGTTTCACTGATCTTCATTTGTTTTGAAAATTAGCGCATACCTAGTTATATACAGAATGTAGATAAAAAGTAGGGACCACGAGGGAGAACTGCTTTCTCGTGGTCCCACTATTTCGTCACACTAATGGTACCACGAGAAAACATGGGTAAATGTGTGTGCAACTGTACAAGTGTTCGTGGTATGATCGTGAAGTTAGAGCAGGAGGTGGTTTTTGGACGCGAACTCGAAGACATGAATTTGGTGTATAAGTTGTGTGCATTAAGTTGCTCTAGCTATCAACTTAATGCATATTTAGCCACCAGATGACATTATTTTATCTACAGACTGTCGGATATGGTCTGGAAGCGAACCAAATCCGTGAGTCGCTCGAACCAAATCCAAAAAGTATTGTGTTACAGATACAGGTTTTTGTGACAAATAAAGCTACCGATGTTGACGAGTATTGAATTTGTCTCTTCTATTAAGTAAGTACCAACCAATTCCTACCCTCTGTTCAGGACCTTACGGTTCCACTAAAGCATAACCTGGACAGGACACCCTTGGCATGAGCTCAATATGAGCGTAGGCTCAATTGTAAAAAACTATATTGAGAGATTGCGGAACGCGAGCCTAATGCTCGCCTTGCGGAAATTAGGGTTTAAGGGGCCCCACTAACAACAAGACTCAGGGGCCCTAGTGACCTCACCGGCACGCGGTGCACCTTCCGAACAACGGACGACGCTCCGCGTATTTAGGTACCCACATGGTGGCCTAGGCTCCCATGTGGTACAAGGTGGTACAATATTGGTCCGGGGGGTACCACCGTGCAGTTGTGAAAAGCCCCCCAAGTAACCCAGCCCCGGTTGTGTTGCGTTCGGGGTTCAGCAGCTGCACAGCCTGGCCCGGGGCGATGTTTGATGCAGCAGGGGGGGACCAGTAGGCGGTACGTGGTGCCTAGTGTGGCTGACGGATGTTGACCCCCCGGCCAGGGAGACCCGTAGAAACGGTCTTGCCGCCGGCTGCCCGTGGCATATTATAGGGGCCTAACAGGGACTAACCACCCTGGGAGGCTGCTTTACCAGGCCACGCATTATCCCGATGTGATCCGTCGTGCGGGATGGTGACCGGAAGGGGACCCGGCGGCCATACCCTTCCGTCCGGCGGGTCGACTTCCTTCTAAACACACAGTTATAGATAAAGCTAAGCCCCTAAGACTTGTCACTCACTGCTGCAGCAAATGTCGCTCCGTATTCACGTCTCCCTTTAACCCAATCATGGCAGCGCAAAATAAAAATAGAGGTTTCACAGCGGCCGCTGCGACCATTCCCCAAAACGCACTATTCGAGGTGGAATTCGCTAACATCCGCGGACTCCAAGCCAACCTCGACGCCGTCTTTCACCATCAAGAGACGGCACGGCCTGCTGTGATGTTCCTAACGGAGACGCAAACACGCCGCCCTGCCGATCAGTCGTACCTTTGTCGTGACTTCTATGGTCACCACACTGAGTAGCTGGGGTCCCTCAAGACTGATCATGCGGGACAGGCCGCCCACGCGTTCGCTCTCTCCCATGGTCTGACCCAAATGGTACTCGGGATTACGCGCATACCGGACAGGTCAGACCATGGACCCGCCCTTCTGGACTTACTGCTGACGAGTAATCCAGTACGAGAATACTTTGCAACCATCCCGTGGATTTAGCGCTGCTTTGCAGAGAGGGCTTCATCGGAAAGCGCCTCTGCTGTTGCTGGTGAGATAACATTAGGTATGGAATACTACATTCCATACACTGATGTCGCCAGCATCCGCAAAGCCCGCCCCTGGTTCGCGGGTGAGTGTGCCGTAGCCTTTCAGCCAACACAGGCGGCTTACCGCACCTGGATCAGGGCTCGGGCGGTGCGCAACCCGAATGTGGCTCACCTCAAGGCAGCGTACAACATAGCCACTCGGTCGAGCAAGAGAGCTTTCAGGAGAGCGGACGCCCAGCGCGTCTGTATACGATTGATGGTCCTGATGTGATGTAAAAGCCCCACGAACACTTTTACACACATTTACCCGGTGTTTTCTCGTGGTACCACTAGTGTGACAAAATAGAGGGACCACGAGAAGTTTCGAGAGTTTTCTGTTCTACTAAGTATGTCCTGTTTTCAAAACAAATGACGATCGACAAAACAAATGAAGATCTTTAAACAAAGAATGACAAAACAAATCAAGATCAGTGGAACATGTGAAGATCAGAGAAAAAAAATTAAGAATTACAAAAATTTATATCAATAAAATAATGAACACCGACTTTTTTAGTTATTTAATACTAAATTTTAAAAGTTAATTTAATGTTATACCTATCTAAAAGGAGTATATAAGCAGGTAACATCAGGACCAAACAGTTGACATCCGATATCGTAGTGAGACCACGACACGAGAAACAGTTCTCCCTCGTGGTCCCACTAGTGGTTCAAAATAGTGGGACCACGCAAAACACCGACATTTATTCGATATCCACCTCGCGATTATCACGAAAGTGTGAAACGGCATTATGCCGGCTAAATTAGCGTGTAAAGCGACCTTAATGAATCCAGTTTTTAGTTCATTCACCAATGATCTCAGTTTATAGCCAGGCCAAATTAAAAAAGAAAAAACGCTAACGCACCGGATTGCAAAGCAGTGGGTTTGGTGATCGCAAATCGAATAAACGTCGGTATTTTGCGTGGTCCCACTATTTTGAACCACTAGTGGGACCACAAGGAAGAACTGTTTCTCGTGTCGTGGTCCCACTACGATATCGGTTTGGTCCTGATGTTTTCTGCTTATATACACTTTTTAGATAGGTATAACATTAAATTAAGAAAAAAAAGTCTATAAAGTCGTGAAATTAAATGAGGGCGCTGCTGAATGCATGTAGCAACCCTATATAGTACGACCAAAATGATTTTGATACGAGGAGTTCGTTCCGAGTAAAATCTTACTAATATTATAAATGCGACAGTTTGTGAGTGTGGATGTTTATTACTCTTACACGCTCGAACGGTTAAAGGGATCTGGCTGAAATTTGGTACAGGGATACATTATAATCTGGAATAACCATGGCTACTTTTTATTCCGGGAATAAGTTCTTACGGGAAGCGGGAACGGGAACAATACAAATATTATAATTTCGAAAGCTTATGAGTGTGGATGTGAGACTCTTTCACGCTCGAACAGTTGAACTGATCTGACTGAAATTTGGTACAGGGATACATTATAGTCTGGAATAACACATAGGCTACTCTTCATCCCGGGCATAAGTTCCTACGGGAAGCGGGAACGAGAACAAATTCGACACGGGCGAAGCTGCGGGCATCAGCTAGTGAGTTAATAAATAAAACACATTATACATTTTTAATTTTGTTTCTGTTTTATTGAATCAGATCCAGAATAAAGTTATTGAACCAGATCCAGAAGCCCCGGTCTAATAGCGTCTTACAACCCACCAGCAGGTGCCTTGCAGTCCCAATTGCTTCGCCACAATCATGTAATTACATGTTTTATCTGTAACTTTTCCCCATCTGACAAGGATTTTTTTGGCGCAGTGCACAAATATTAAAATCGTCTATTTCTTTCTTTGCCGACCTTTTCTTTCAAACTTTCTTTCATAATTAAAACCTTCGTTAACTATTCGCCTAACTGTACTCTCTAATTTTCCTGAAAAGAGTAAAAAAAGAAAATTAATTACATAATGGAAACAAACTATTGACATGAAGCAATTAATTTTTGATTGAACTGAGTATCAGAAATGTAGGTCGTACTATAAAATAACCTACTAACAATGTTATTCTAACCACTGACTTACATTATAGGTAGATTGTAAGTCTGTGATTTCAAACCTAGAAATATGCAACGTAAACAATGCCTTTTTTTGTCTCCAAATCGTAAATTCAGTAAATTTGTAACTTCAGACAGATTCAAAACAAACAATAACACGATTACAATAAATCAAAACAAACAATAATACGAATACAATTGTCCAGCTTGGTACTCCGCGAAACATCACTGGAAAACTTTAAAAATCACTTCCTACGCACCACTCCGATTTTCTTTACTCATTTCTCAAACCTATAAGCGTAGTTTGGTTTCAATTAGTTGCAGTTTAATCCAAACATTAAAGTTACGTGAGAGAGTAAACGAAATTCGACGATAGCATTGACAACTGACGTACTTATGTTTCGTGTTGCCAGTGTTGCCACACACATAACTATTTTTAGTTCCTCAAACATTCATTTCACGACTTTATAGACAAACTGTACCTAGGATGACAATTTAGTAATATCCGTTTCTGGTACCCATGACACCAGATGAATTCTAGCTTACTTTGTCTTCATCTCAGAAACCGTGACAGTTCTATAGCTATCACAGTTTCTTAGATGAAGCCTCCTGAAGCACAGACAGGTGGACGACGAAGTCTCATAAATAGGGTCCCGTTTTTATCCTCTAGGTACAGAACCCTGGAATCAGCTTTTCACCCAACTGAATTTTAAATCAATAATTATTAACTGACAAGTATTTGTACAGCGCAATCTTTTATCACGGTTAACAGAAAGGAATGGGGACTTCTTAGCTGTAAACGCACACGCCTGCGTTTTTCTGGCATTGAACTCGACCAGGTTGTCCGAACCCCATTGGGCAATGCGACCCAGGTCTCGGTCGAGATCTGCCACCAGTTTTCATCTCTTTCCCTCCACGTCGCCTCGCCCCTCCGCTGGACGGCCAGAATAGCTCCCATGCAGAGTACTATCATCCGCATAACAATGAATGCACCCAAGGGACAACATGTCATTGATATGCAGAAGAAAGAGAGTAGGGGACAATACCAATGCCTGTGGTACTCCAGCATTTACCTGCAAAAAACAAGAAGCCTGACCATTACAGAAAACCCGTATACGTCGCCCGTGCACTAAGCTGGCCAACCAGTGGCACAACTGAGGTGATAAACCGTAAGCCAATAGCTTGGAAAGGAGCGACGCATGCCATACCCTATCAAAGGCATTAGCGACGTCTAGGCCAATAGCCAGAGATTCACCGTGCCTCACCTCAGGTGTGTGTTATGTACGCAAGGAGGTCACCCGTTGATCGTTTCAGCCTAAAGTCATGTTGACGATCGCTAATTAATGAGTGATCCTCCAGGTAGCGCATGAGCTGTTTGTTGATAATGAGCTCAAACACCTTGCAGATGACGGTGGTTACGGTTATGGGGCGATAGTTGACCGTATTCGACCGATTCCCTTTCTTGGGGATCGGCTGAACGTTCGCCTCCTTCCAAGCCTCCGGCACTTCGGCACTTCTCTTGCAAAATAGACAAGGTGATACAGGCGTGTTAGCGTTGAAGATAATTCAGCTGCACACTTCTTCAGCACTACCGCCGGAATGCAATCAGGACCACTGGCTTTCCACGTGTCGAGTGACCGTAGCACCGCTCGCACATCGCATTGCCGGATAACAATATCCGGCATCGTGGTTCCACAGTCTGCGATAGTGGGAGGTTGCTTGCCACAGTCCTGACCCGGGAGTTAGCCGGAAAGAGATTGGCCAGCATTTCAGCTTTCTCTTGGGTTTTGTGAGCCAGTGATCCGTCAGGATAGCGCAGCGGCGCGGTGGCAGCGAGGGCTTGCAAAAGTTGGCCTGCACGGCTTTGGCCAGTTGCCTGTATCAACGGCTGCCCGTCGGATGTGACGTGAGCTCCTGACCAAGCCGCGTGACGCGCTGGGCGTCCGTTCTCCTGAAAGCTCTCTTACTGGACCTAGTGGCTCTGTTGTACGCTGCTTTGAGACGGGCCACATTCGGGTCGCGCACAGCCCGAGCCCTGATCCAGGCGCGGTAAGCCGCCTGTTTTTGCTGAAAGGCTACTGCACACTCACGCCCGAACCAGGGGCGGGCTTTGCGGATGCTGGCGACATCAGTGTATGGAATGTAGTATTTCATACCTAATGTTATCTCATTAGCAACAGCAGAGGCGGTTTCCGATGAAGCCCTCCCTGCAAAGCAGTGCTAAATTCACGGGACGGCTGCAAAGTATTATCGTAGTCCGTCCCAGTCTGCTGACGAATAGTGCCACAGTCGCCGCGTCACCTCTACTGTCTTTGCAGGAGATGACACCAGCAGGCGGGCATCCACAACACAGTGGTCGGATTTACCCAGTGGGGCACTAACCGACACACTGTACTGTGCTGGATTACTCGTCAGCAGTAAGTCCAGCAGGGCGGGTCCATGGTCTGACTTGTCCGGTATGCACTTAATCCCGCGTACCATTTGGGTCAGACCATGGGAGAGAGCGAACACGTGGGCGGCCCGTCCCGCTGGATCGGTCTTGAAAGACCCCAGCTACTCAGTTTGGTGTCTATTGAAGTCCCCCAGAACAACCAACTCGGTGTCCGGGAACCGCACCTGCGCGCCATCAGCCCCCTCGCTGAGGTGCTGATACAGCCTCATTATCTCAGCTGTCCCTGTGTGGGGTCGATAAAAACACACGTAGATCTGACTCATGAAGCCGTGATCTACGTGCAGCCAAAAGACGGAGAAGGAAGGGTTCTCAAGGCAGCGCAGCCGGCGACAGCAAAATATCCGCCCTAACGAACGCGCACACCCCGGCTTTATTTCGAAATAGTTCCTCGATGATTTAGCCGGGGTAACAAAGGTACGACTGATCGATAGGGCGGCGTCTTTGCGTCTCCATTAAGAACATCACAGCAAGCCGTGCTGTCTCTAGATGGTGAAAGACGGCGTCGAGGTTGGCTTGGAGTCCGTGGGTGTTAGCGAATTCCACCTCGAATAGTGCGTTTTGGGGAATGGTCGCAGCGGCCGCTGTGAAACCTCTATTTTTATTTTGCGCTGCCATGATTGGGTTAAAGGGAGACGTGAAGACGGAGCGACATTTGCTGCAGCAGTGAGTGACAAGTGACAAGGCGTAGGGGCTTTTTTTTTTTTATTTTTTTTTTTATTAACTAACTACAACTACAGACGCTTGGTCCGTACCATTTTTTATTTAGTTTATAAATGTAATTTAAGTTAATATCTGTCTCCGCGCTAGACAAATCAATAGTTATAAACCTATAATAATATAATTATAATAATAATCTAGGATGAAATATAAAATAATTAAGTTAGTAGCGGCCCCGACCGTGTCGCTGCCGCTCCAAGTCAACGTCAAGGGCACGGGTTTTTTATAAAGGACAAGAGAGTATCTCTCGCCCTATCGTCCCTTCGCCGGATTGCCATTTTTAGGTTGTAATCCCTCACTTGCTCTGTAGTCGCAACTTCAGCGCGAGTTATCAGGCGCGCTGTCGCGTCATCACTGCTGTCGTCTGTGTAGTAGACACAGGTGTTTGTGTGCCATGAAATTACGACCACAGCATGCGTAGGCGTAGGGGCTTAGCTTTATCTATGACTGTGTGCTTAGACGGAAGTCGACCCGCCGGACGGAAGGGCCCCTGTGCCCCCCGAGTGTGGCCGCTGGGTCCCCTTCCGGTCACCATCCGGCACGACGGACCACATCGGGATTATGTGCGGCCTGGTGGGGCAGCCTCCCAGTGTGGTTAGTCCCTGTTGGGCCCCTATACTATGCCACGGGCGGCCAGCGGCAAGACCGTTTCTACGGGTCTCCCTGGCCGGCGAGTCGACATCCGTCAGCCGCACTAGACTCCACGTACCGCCTACTGGTCCCCCCCTGCTGCATCAAACGTCACCCCGGGCCAGGCTGTGCAGCTGCTGAACCCCGAACGCAACCCAACCGGGGCTGGGTTACTTGGGGGGCTTTTCACATCTGCACGGTGGTACCCCCCGGACCAATACTGTACCACCTGGCAACCACATGGGAGCCAAGGCCACCATGTGGGTACCTAAATACGCGGAGCCTCGTCCGTTGTTCGGAAGGTGCACCGCGTGCAGGTGAGGTCACTAGGGCCCCTGAGTCTTGGTGGTAGTGGGGCCCCTTACACCCTAATTTCCGCAAGGCGAGCATTAGGCTCACGTTCGGCAAACTCTTAATATAGTTTTTTACAATTGAGCCTACGCTCATATTGAGCTCATGCCAAGGGTGTCCTGACCAGGTTAGGCTTTAGTGGAACCGTAAGGTCCTGAACAGAGGGTAGGAATTGGTAGATACTTACTTAATATAAGAGACAAAATCAATAGTCGTCAACATTTATTTGTCACAAAAACCTGTATCTGTAACACAATACACGCACTGATTTGGTTCGAGTGACTCACGGATTTGGTTCGCTTCCAGACCATATCTGACAGTCTGTAGATAAAATAATGTCATCTGTTGGCCAAATATGCATTAAGTTGATAGCTAGAGCAACCTAATGCACCCAACTTATACACCAAATTCATGTCTTCGAGTTCGCGTCCAATAACCACCTCCAACTCTAACTTCACGATCATACCACGAACACTTGCACAGTTGTACACACATTTACCCATGTTTTCTCGTGGTAACATTAGTGTGACGAAATAGTGGGACCACAAGAAAGCAGTTCTCCCTCTTGGTCTACTACTTTTTATCTACATTCTGTATATAACTAGGTATGCGCTAATTTTCAAAACAAATGACGATCGACAAAACAAATGAAGATCAGTGAAACATGTAAAAATTGGAAAAACAAATGAAGATTGACAAAAAATTAAAATCGATAAATTAAATGAAGACTGACTTCCTTATTTGTTTTATTTGAAAATTTAATGTTGTACCTATCAAAAAAGTGTATATAAGCAAAGAACATCAAGATTAAAATATTGACATCCGTTTTCGTAATAGGACCACGAGAAACAGTTGTCCCTCGTGGTCCTCGTGGTCCGGCCTAATAAGCGTGTAAAGCGACCTTTATGAATCCAGTTTTTAGTTCATTCACCAATGTTCTCAATTTGAAGCCATGCCAAATTAAAAAAGAAAAAGCTGTCAAATACAACAAACGCACCGGATCGCAAAGCAGTGGGCGCTCGCCCTAACCCTTTAACTTTGCTAGATTGATTCCAAAGATTACGCCACCTTAAAAATAGACTAGATCTAGCCATAGAGGCAATGTCTTGGGAATAGGCTCGGAAATGGTCAAGTGATCCGTTAGAGATGGCAGCTTTGGCCAATACATTTGCGAATTGATTTGAGTGACTTTTCATCGCATCTCATTTGACGTGTAAACACTGACCTGTAATAATAATCGCATTACAGGTCAGTGCGTGTAAATAAATATGTATGTAATGACAATCAGCTGATTAATATTGTAGTTTTTTTAAATATAGTCTAAAAAACGGACGTAGGCGTTTAAAACTATACTGCCGAAATTGTACGGTACCTACTTAATAAATACCATAATATTTCTATAATTAGAATTTAAAAGCATATCATATATATAACATAATTACTTACTACTATTATAAAATATCTACAAAAGTTTAAAACGAACAGTTAAAAAAAGAACTAAGAATTGTATATACATGCCTGCGTATGCTTAGCACCAACATATCTATTATATAAAAATAAGTCGGGTTTTCCTTCCTGACGCTATAACTTTAGAACGCACGAACCGATTTCCACGGTTTTGCATTCGTTGGAAAGGTCTCGGGCTCCGTGAGGTTTATAGCAAAGAAAATTCAGCAAAATTTCACATACAGCGCCATCGCGGGCGAAGCTGCGGGCATCAGCTAGTTACCTATATATTTTCCCTGAAACCTGTGAAAGAGGGAAGCTCTCAGAACGACTTTTTAGAGAGATTCACAACTTCGACACTGGAGGCGCTAGTTAGAATCTTTTCATTGCCAACCAAAGTTACAAATAAATATTTAAAAAATCATTCGGCAGTCAGAAACTCAGAAGATGACACTATAATTTGACAGTTGACTTGACATGACAGTGTCAGTGTGACCAATTGTGGCAGATTTCTGCCATTTTGGCAGATTTTGGTCCTAAATTTTGTCTGTGGCAGATCATGCTGACGATTTACTAAAATGGCAGATTTCGGCAGATTTAAAATATTTTAAGAAAATTCACATTACCTTATCTGAATTTTCAATGAATTCATTGTTTTACAGTGGGCGCACACCAGGCGACAGTCGCGGCGACATGTCGCGGCGTCTTGTCACTTGCTTGTCGCGGAGTCGCGGCGACATGTCGCCTAGTGTGCGGAGCTTAGAACAAAATGTATGTAATTTGGCGCCCGCAGCTTGTCGCCGCGACATGTCGCCGCGACAAGACGCCTAGTGTGCGCCCACTGTTAAAGAAATTACATCAGGTTTCTTATGAAATTAGATTACTTAGTTTACACATTATTTTATCAAACTGGAAACTTCTGTTTCATGGCCAAATGTACAAGGATTTACCGCTTATTCTGTTTTTAAACAAATGAATCATTTATTATGATTATGAACTGTAATAGAGTTCATATTCTTATCTTCTTTATTGATTTTGTTTCCAATCCACTTTCGATTTTATTTCATTATTTTTCCTTTCATAGACCTTACCCATATGACGTTTAAGATGTTGCGCGGGTCAGCTGGTTGTTGCAAATATTTGTTGATTAAAAAGTTATTTTTTCCGAACTTCATCGAGTGCAGCAGAGCGAGCGCGCCTACTGGCTGTGGGGGAGAGTGAGTCGGGTGAATGGCTTCATGCTTTGCCTTCAAGTCATATTGGCACACGATTAGATAACAGTACTTTTCGCATTGCTGCTTGCTTACGCCTCGGTACATCCTGCATCGCTCCCCATCGTTGTCACCGCGGTGAAACAGTCGACCGCCTAGGTCACCACGGTCTATCCTGCTACAAAAATGCCGGTCGGTTTTCGCGACATGCTAGCATAAATGACATCATCCGTCGTGCCCTTTCTCTCGCTGGTATGCCAGTAATTCTTGAACCCAAGGGCTTGGCTCGAGACGATGGGAAGAATCCCGACGGGATGTCATTGGTGCCTTGCAAGATGGGAAAACCGCTTGTGTGGGATGCTACATGTGTGGATACCCTTGCGCCTTTCCATGTTCCAGGCACTGCTAGCTGCGCGGAAGCTGCTGCCGCGTCTGCGGAGACCCTGAAACGGCGAAAATACACAAATCTTGTCGGATTTATTTATTTGAGCCATTTGGGGTCGAGACTCTTGGACCGTGGGGCCCTAGTGCAAAGCTCATTTACAAAGCTATATGTAAACTTTTGGTCGACAGTTCTCGGGACCAAAATGCTGGTGTTTACGGCCAGAGGCTCTCCATTACCATACAACGTGGCAACGCCGCCATTATTTTGGGCACGGTTGTGGTTGACAGCGATGTGGAAGAGTTTTATGATGCATAATCTTATTCCGTATTGCCCTTTTCTTTTTAATTGATGTTACTCTAATAAACATGTTATAAATTGTAGTATATTAGTGTATAGTAACTTTAGGTTGTTTATATTAAAAGTTTTATTTTTCCGTTAGTATATTTTTGGCAGTTTTGGCTATACGTGTGGCAGATTTTGGCAGATTTTTTGCCCAGTCTGTGGCAGATTCGCCATTTCTGATATGGTCACACTGGACAGTGTTGAATGAGAGGCAGTTTTTCGACAAAACAAAACAAACTTTTATAAGCTAAAATTAAACTCTCACGGTAAAGTAAAAATAGCAATTTAGCTTCTCGGTTTTGAGATAAAACTTCACGTGTAAATAAAAAAATGGTGTCCTATTTTGCATTAGATGCAACGGGCGAAGTGACAAACTTTCAAAAAGAAATTTCTAACATGATGCACGGCTTCGGCGACAATCCTAACCCCAACGCAGCCACTGTTGTTTTAGTTGAATTCATTGTTCATCAGCAGCTTAAAACTATGATACAAGAAGCTCTGCAGACTTCATTGCTTCGAGGAAGCAAAGCGATTACAAATTTTGATGTTATTTATCAAATGAGAAAGAATATTTTAAAACTGAAACGCTTGCAAGAATATCAACTTAAACTGGATACGATTGATAAAAGATGTCAGCTGAATATTCCTCCTACTGATCTCAACAATTCAGCTATTGCAGGTATTATTTTAGAGGATGGGAGTGATCCAACAGTCAAAAAGCGAAGAACGCACATAGATTGTATCAGAGACATCGACGAATTTAATGAAGTAGACTCTATAAAATTTGATTCTATAGATCACTTACGAAAAGTTCGAGCGGCAAAACTTACAGAGTCTATGCCCTTTGAAAAGTATGAGGTTTACCATAAGGCAAGATGTGCATCATTTCGTTCTGGCTACGGATTAGGAAAAGGACATGTCAAACTAGAGAGGTGGATCAACCCGACCAAGGAATTCAAACTGACTAACTCGGCATTAGAAGTACTGTGTTTTATTGCATATGAAATTGTAGCAGAAATTGTGGATGCAGTCTTTCTAATTCGTCAAGATGCTAAGAAGAAAAGTGGAGATCCCTATAGCAAACTTGAAGGCGGTTATTTCTGTAGTCCAGTGAGTTTGAGTAATGCAGTTTATATAAAGTCTGGGTATGAGGGAGTTCCTGCTATAACGGTACCTGAAGTTAGAGAAGTACTGAGAAGATATTTTTCACCTAAAACTGGAATGAATGGCTTGTTTTATAGAAATATGGGTATGGATTTACCAGCTAGGTTTATCTCACACTAATTATGAAGTTTTTGAATGTAGGCACAAGACTGAATGTTGCAATAACTTTGAAGAAAGCCTTTATAAAGCAGTGATAAAAAATATAAGCAGAAATATTATATGAAGCAAAATGTGTACGAGTAAATATTATATTCACTAATCCCCTATTAGTTTGTAGGACTTTATTTCCTTTCTTACAAAACAGAGTCCTGGCTGACAACATTTACCTATTTTTGATATGAATTGCCCTACATAACGGAGGGTTAAATGTTTGTTAAGTTTAGCAATCTATCGCAGGAATTGATATATTGTGTATCAGAACTCGGAATCTGGATTTCAAATCTTTACAAAATAATTTCGATGTTTCACATAATGCCAGCTGCCAGGCATCACGTTACAGCTCTCAATTTTTTATAAACTGTTATGCTTTAAATAGTGTAGCAGAGCTTCCATATCGCCAATTAGTTGAGGAGGTCAGACGGCATTCACTTCAGGGAAAATATCAAGTTCAGCCGCAGCACAGTTAGACTGAAAAGCCGACCCCAACTGGCTTGGGAAGAGGCTCTAAGGATGTTTTTTTTTATACTTCAAATAATCTATGAAATATGTACAGTTAAACATTGGCTTAATAATGTAGCCAGTATGCAAAAATAATAATACATTTTCCTAATGTTTCTATGTTCCCTATTTAATTTAATAAGCATTTAGATGTTATGAAAATTATTTACTTTATACGTAAATTTTCTGGTCATATTTGTGAAATTTTGTCTATCTAACTAAGATAAAATATTTAATACTTAGGAGACTTCAACTGTAATAAGTGAAACAATTCTTTGCATTTATTAGTTAGTGGGTAAGTAAATATAATATTGTGCTGTAAAAGTTTTGTATAACTTTATAATGACAGAAATAAAAGTATTAATAAACTATTCTCATGTATTTATTTTTTGTCAATCTGCACAACATTCACAAATATTTTTTTTCATAAAAAGAGTGGTGTGGTGATTCACACAAAATTTTTAATCTATGATTCACACTATGTCAGTTGTATTTGGTCCCATGGCGCTTTGCAAACGACGGGGCGGATCGAGCCGTTCAATTTCACTGCAAACGATTGCGCTACAGGAGTCCTTTACTACCAGTCAGGTCTTTATTACGTCGCGGACAAAAAGATCGGCCCGCCTCTTGCGTCTACTAAGCGCTTAAATATGACACAGAAGTGTTGCAGTTTCCAGTATTAGGTTAAGAAACTTTGAAGTCTCTCTCATAGCATCACGACTCTCATGTGACTGGAAACCGGGACCAACAGCTTAATGTGTCTTCTGGAGTCTCAATCATTGGAGGATCAGTTATAGCGAAGGTTTATAGAACACTGATTCAGCGGGACTACAAACTACGAGCGCTTCTCAGTTTCTCAGCGCTTTTTTTTTTAACGAGATGGAAAGTCCTTAATAGATGCTATGCCGGACTCCTACAGACTAAGAAATCTCATGTAACGCCCAATATCCTACGGTCGGGAGCCCCTGATAAGCCCTCGGAAGTATGTCCCAGGACCGCTTCTCAGCGCTTGTAGTACTTAGTAGTGATTCGATGATGACAATGACATCGAATTCTACACGATATCCCAATGTGGTCAGCAGGTGCATCAATTGCAGGCGGCAGATCGAAGTGTTTTCTTAGGGATAGACGTGTACCGAACGGATTACACCTCTATCCCTAAGGAGAAAGGCACAGGCACATTACACACTCACATAGGTATCGAAAGTAGCATTTTGTAAAAATGGTAGACTCTACCTAAAGGTAGACTAGTAGTAGGTAGGTAGGTTACATTTTGTACAAAATGCTACCTACTTTCGATATACATACATACATATACTCACGCCTTTATCCCCGAAGGGGTAGGCAGAGGCCTATACCGGCCCACATTTCACCGTGTACAATTCGGTCCCACGTAACAGGTGGTGAGCCCATCGCCGTGTTGAAATGGACCGCCGCCGTCAGAGCCTCGTCCGTTGTTCAGCAGGTGCACGAGCTTGCACGTGAGGTTGACTTGGGCCCGAAGGTGTTGGTAGGGCCCCACTACACCTTTCGATATGTGAGTGTGTAATGTGCCTGTGCCTTTATCCTTAAGGATAGAGGTAATGAAACCGAAGACTAATGAAACCGAGTTAGAAACTGCCCCCGTTAACTGGAAATGCGGCCTCAGCCATCGTAAGGAGAGACTTTATTCTTAGCATTCTATGAATTCTCCGTGCGGGCGCCGCCGCCGGGTCCATACAGGGGGGAACACCCCGACGGCGTCTAGGACTTGCGACCCATTTGAGTAGGTTTAGGGTGGCCACCTTACTATGCGCATAAACGCTCACTTTCCACCGTCAGCAATGTTCCCTCCCCTGCTGCCCAACCAGATTTGGTAAGATCCTATCAATGCCGCTTTGGATATTCGTTTTAGTAAAGAGCTTAGGTACTGAAGCTCTTGGCAATCCAAGGCCTTTAAATGAATTATACAGGGATTAAGGTGGAATTCCCCTTGCTCCTACTTCTACGGCATAGGTAGAGTTTAACCACCTAGCAATTTTTGGTTAAGTCATTACTCAAGTCAAAGTATTTACTCGTATTCCAGAAATTTCCTATTTGGTTTTAAAAAGTGAAGATGTATCCCAAATCCCAAGCCTTTTGAGACAAGTAGATATGATAAAAAAAGTACCTACCCGCGGGCATAATTTGTTCTTACGAGCACAAGCCGATACAATATCGTTATGACACACAAAGGGAGGCAGAGTCCCTCTTAAAGCTAAGAGGTGCGATACCGTTTGTGAAGTTGGGATTACACGATTAGAACTGAACTTTACAAAATTTTACGTTTCATGGAAGCGTAGTACTTTCATACATACATACATGTAGACCTTTATACCCGAAAGGGTAGGCAGAGGCATAGTATACGCCCACATTTTCACCTTATAGTTTTATGTCGCACGCAAAAGGTGGTGAGTCTATTGCCGTGTTGAAATGGACAGGCGCAGGTCGTGAGACCGGCAGCTGATTTTTTTCCATAAGCCTTTAACTTGACTTAACGATTGTCATTTTACTGACCGCCGGGTTTCTTTTCGAGTTTTTCTTCTCTACGCAATGGATCGTTTTGCGACGTTCCGTTAGTCGCCTCTTACGACCCCCATTGGGATGGCGACATTTTGTACTCTTTCTTGTTATCAAACGGAGCCCCGTCTATACACGGTAGCAGTACACAAAACTCTTTACTTAGAATCAAGCCTTTTGTGTACTGCTACCACGCTTCCTGCTATTCATAAAATATTTGATTATTCATGTGGTAGGTGGGGATATAAGGCGTGTTTGGTGAATTATCTTTTTATATTTGTCAAGTTTTCCTAACGTATTTCGCCATTCTTTTGCCAAGATGCAACAAACACGATTCACTGGATTCCAAATATCCTACGACTATGATTCTATCGATATGAAAAATAGTCTATTTAAAACCTTCTTATAACCTCCGAGAGGGATAGGTTGATTCAAATGTTTTGTATGTTTAGTAGGTATGAGAATATATTGTATTTTCCTCTTTGTCCACAGAACAAACTGCAGGCACATTAGCACGTGTGCACTGTGCTCAACGTTTCGACGAGTCGGTACAATTATTTCCTTGGAAATGAGGTCGCTGCCTCTTGGGCATTATGTTTAAAATATTCTTTTACTGGAACTCTACTGGATTGCAGGCTTTGCGTTGACACATTTTTCATACATCATGTTATTATTTAGAGACTTATGTTAAGATTTATAGAAGAATAGTTATATTTTGGTCTTAGTGTTATGGATGGGTGACCATTACATGACCACTTTGTGACATTTATTTGCGAGCGGGTCCGTGCTTTGGAAGGCTCGTTAAGTCGTTGGTCCCGGTTGCCAGTAAAATGGCAGTCGTTAAGCCAAGTTGAAGGCCTTTATGAGCGGCTTCAAAAATGGAGTAGTGGTCACTACCGCCGTATTCCAGTAGTTCCATTGCGTAGTTCCATGGAACTGTTATCTTATTTTGTCGTGTCCCAGTAGTTCCATTACACGAATAAAAGTACCTACAGCTAAGTAGAGAATTAATTATCATATAGCAAATGGACTTCGAAAAAACAAATGAAGATCGCAGATCATCGCAGATCACTCTGTTGCTCAAGATTCCCGCGCCATGTTGGATGATGATGATGATGATGCCTTTATAGTTTCGTAATGGAATCCGTTCTACCTCGGCTTTCTGTCCGAACGGTTAGTGCTAGAAAAATGTGCCCTGTTTGTAAAAGGAAAGAAACATTTGCGCTGGCTGAGTGCTCCAAGTTTCTATGATCATCAACACAGAAACTATATCTTGAGTCGGTCGGCTAGCAAGAACCCTCTGCACTGAAGACTTTCATTGTAGGTAGGTACCATTGCCCGGCACGCGCTGTTTGTGATCAAAAATGAGAGGGTGGGATTATCTATGTTGAAGTGTTCTTCAGAAAACTCATCGTGGTGGATTCGGTACAATGCAGCAAAGACGCTATTGTTCTTCGTTGTGCACATAGATTTAGAATTTTTCGCTGCGTTGTGCCAATATAATCAAAACACTGGCATTATAACCACGTCGTATGTCAATGCTTATGTTCTCATCAAATTTAAAAAAATAATAGAATACAGTGACTCAGCATTATCCTCGTCTGTCCAACCTCCCGTTAAAAAGCAATTAATAAAAATGTTACATACATGATACACACATTTATGTAGCCTTCGAAGTACTTTGTATACAAAAAGGTCCTGTCATTTTAAAGTTGTGGCAAAGGCCCGGTCTTTTGTTCAACCCATTTCAATTATGAAATATACCGCCTACTAAAAGACAAATAAATTATTCATAGAAAACCACAGTCATTATGACGTCGCCTGTATGCTTTTAACTGAAAGGTGAGTATAAAGCGTTCGTTAGGTGGTTCATAATGAATACTGCAATTATTTTTAATACTACTACGGTGGCAGACAAGATGGTGTGGAGTGGAGTGGTTACCGTAGCCTATGGACGCTAGCAACACTATTTTTCAAGCCCAAGACTTTTAACTTGGCTTAACGAGAGTCATGTTACTAACAACCGGGACCAATGGCTTAACGTACCTTCCGAAGCACGCAGACGCTCGCAGAAATTGTTAAGCCGCCAACTTGAGGGTAGATAAAAGGCATTTATTTGCTTAACATGAGTATGCACACATATGTATACAAGATGAGAAAGTAAAATACATAAGGATGAATCATGTTTTGCCTGTAAGGCGTACAAATGTCATGAGTAGACATCGGATTATATATGCACTATCAAAGTGCCAAAATATGCATGCAAATATGGACTTAAAAAGGGCGAGATATGCACAAAATATGCACTATCAAAAACACTTTATTAAAGAAAGAAAGAAAGAAAGAAAGAAAAATAATTTATTTCTGCCAGCTGCAGTAACAGAAGCGTACATCAAATAAATAAAAAAAAAATGACTGACTGTAGCTTGTCTTGTCAGTGTCAAATCACAAGTTATCAACAAAATTTAGCCCTGTATAGTATAAAAACATACATGTAGAGAAAAATTGTAGAGACTAAAAGCAATAAAAGCCTCAGACGTCTCAGACTAAAAGTCTTTCAATCTGAGAGTTACGTACAATCCCACAATACTACCTTAATTAAATACTATTACAAGAACAATTATAGTTGTAAATACAGTGTCATACTTTACAACAATCCAAATCGATAGCCACTGCAACTGGCGAAAGCAGGTCATTTCTCAGCATAATGCTGTGATGTAGAGATTTTCCACACCAAGCGCTGATTTTCGTCAACAACCTTATTTATCGTGTAAATGGCGTCATCCGTCACAAAACACGACAGGAAAAAAAAAAAAAAAAGCTTGAAAACATGAAATGTTACCGGAGTGCCATATTATAATAGAGTAACACGTGAGAATACAAAAAAAAGTGCATTGCAACAGTGATTATTAGGTACCCACCTACCCTTGGTCACTGATTTGGATCACTACACTTTTCACACAAGTGGAGGCCGTCTTAAATAGCCGTCCGCTTTGTCCCCTCTCCTCATCTCCTGATGACTACCTTCCCTTAACCCCAGGGCACTTTTTAATTGGTAGACCTCTGAGGTCACTGCCTGCGCCTAATTTAGAGACAATTAAAGAAGGCCAATTACAACGATACGAGAGACACCAGCAAATTTATCAACATTTTTGGTCACGATGGCAGCGTGAGTACATCCACGAATTGCAACAGCGCACGAAGTGGAAGACAAACAAGGGTTCGCTAAGCATTGGGGACCTTGTACTGATTCAAGAGGATCACGTGCCACCATTATGCTGGCGTCTTGGACGTGTGCAACGTTTATTTCCCGGCCCTGACTCCATCTCCAGAGTGGCCGACGTAAAGACGACAAGAGGAATTTTTAGGCGAGCTCTCGTCAGGCTATGCCCCTTGCCGACAGCTGAAGAGTTGATGTGTTGAAGGACAAGCCCTTCAACGGGGGGGAAGATGTTTAGGCTTAGAACGCCTACACAAGATTTGAACTATTGGTGATCAATTAACTATTGCCTCAAGTTATTTGTAGGCGCCTCGTTCAATGAGGTGCACTTGCAATGTATAATAACCTACTATGCATACTAATGCATTCTAAGTTCACCTACGAACCATGTAACACCGTCTTACCAAATTAAAGTTTATATATCCATATAACACGGTTTTTATTCAAGAAAATCTGTAGTTGTGTCCTGCTTGGACATAATTTGGTATTAAGAGAATTTACGTTTTTTTTACATTATATTAATAATTTCTTGATGAAGGTTTTTCAAAAACCAAATATCAAAGAATTTACGCCTTTTTTCACATTGCGTTATAATTATTTTGATGCAGTTTTAAACTGTGTAGGGCGCGTGAGTGAAGCAGGGATGCCACACGCTGCATCCCGTCAGCGCCTTAAGCAGCTTGAAACAATATCGCTTGAGTGACAAAAAAAAACTCTTGTACAAATTCTAAAGAGATGTTTTCTTCCATTATACTGCGAAAGGTTTACACATGTGCAACAAAACAATAGAATCTCCGAGTACACACTATTTTTTTTACGCAATTCCAGATGTCAACTTATTTTTTACGACCCAAATAAGCATTTTCATTGAAAATGTATCAAAATATGCGATAACGCTATAAAAATGGCATTATATGCAATTGCATATGCAAACATGCAAATGCATATAATCCGATGTCTAGTTATGAGCATGCATGACAAAGATTAAATATTATTTACAACATAATCTGAGGACCACCTATAGTCTTACAGACTGTGGCAGTGGCCCACAATAGCTAGATGTTGTTATGACTTTCCATTAGGCGGTGGCATCATTTTGGTGAGCTAAATGTAAAAAAAAAATTACAAAGTCGTCACGAGATGGACACCCATCCTAGGACAGGTTGTAGTAAAAGTTACTAACTGCAGTGATCGGTTACAGAACACTAAGTTCGCGGGGGCATGAGTGCTTCAAATTAATTGTAAATTATTTTGTTTTTAATATCAAAAAGAGATCGGTCTTGATACGAGGCCGAATCTATTACTTAGCGAATTATTGATTTGTAATTACTTACACCACTGCTTCCTCCTTCTAACAGATAGGCGTGAGTGTACAAATGTAGTTATTATTGTAATTAAACGTCCTCAAATGGTATCGAACCCAGGGGAGGAGACGACGGTATAATTACTACGGTTTTCCTGCACGTCGGCTGCGGCACAAATTAAGATAAATTCGTAGATATTCTGACATCGTCTCTGAGGGCTCGCTACTCGCTACGTGGATCGTTGGACATAGAGATTTATCGTATCTGTACATTTTAGTGTTTGGTAGTTTATTGAGTTAAGTTGTGATATGTGTTTGAATTAGTAGTCAGGAATGGTTGTTTGATGTAATTGTAAAATATTTACGGACTTTTATAACACAGCGCTATCTGATCCCAAAATAAGCTAATATTAACATACTTCTGGTTGCCAGACAACGATATTACCTAGTACTACTTTTTTTGTGAATGCATACCGACATAGAAACATCGAAACTACCGAGACAAATATTTTTGGATCACACAAACTCTTGTCCCGTAGTAGGAATCGGATCCTCCTCATGGGTAAAGTGAGACTGCGGATCACGAGGTTGGCCTCATGCTACCTAACCTTCTTCCTAGTCGGTCACTCTTATCAAAGCTGTCGTGGCTACTGATGAGCAGAACTGCGGTTCGCCGTCGCCATCCTCTTTCGTGGCTGTTGTATATCTCACTACGTTCCTCCACTTTCGGCGATGTTCGGCACTGCAAGAGCATTGTACTGCGATCGATTGAGTACCAGTTCTAACCAGATCACACGGCCTTGTATCACTATCACTAGTCTCTACATTGAGTCCGCGTTTCTGGAGATATGCCAGTCAGAACAAGATTACTTTTTTTTACGCAGCTAACTAACTAAAAAAAAAGTAAAAAAAAGTAAAAAAAAAATGTCCTCGGGTATGGGACTAACACTAACCTAACCAGATAACTCACCCGAGTATGGGACTAACACTAACCTAACCAGATAACTAACCTAACCTTGACGTAATACTTATGAATGTCAAGGTTAGAAGGAAGTGGGGATTTCATATTGGAGATAGAAAGAAAGAAAGAAAAATGTATTTATTTAGGACACGTATACACCAAAATAATAGAGATAGCTTATCTTACTGGCTGATTTGCATGGCGATAGGTGTTTAAAGTACCTAACAATAAGAACTCATTCTAGCCCCTCTTTTAAGTTCCGGGTATCCTTTCGAGGGCTTACCCGAGGCTCCCAACCGTGGCTGTTAGGATACGTCAGGTTTTTTAGTCGGTAAGAGTCATGCATAGCATCCGTGTAGGATTTTCTCTCACGTTAAAAAAAGTCCCTCTTTTAATACGAGTAGAACTGAATTCATACGGCCACAGTTATGTTATCTGTGGTATATCATACAAAATGTTATTTCTGACATGATAAATATCTGTAAAAATGAAATGATAGTAAATTTACATTATTAATATAGATCATTTAGTGCTTGGGTTCGAATATTATGTCATTAAACTAAATTAGTATTAATGGTTTACAAAAATTTATGATACAGATAAATTAGTATCGCAGCGTACTTGTAGCCGTTTCGTAGCACTCACGTAGAAGCTACGCTGTTGCTACGACATCAGAAATAATTATAATTATTGACAGAAAGATATTCTTACCTCGAAGAAATTATTTTCTCAGGTGTTGGACCAAGAGTACAAAAAGTTTACCGTGGAACGCCAGGGTGGACCAACGTGACTCGAGATAATTGTGGACCACTTAGGTGGACCAGTCTTTCTCCAAATTATAATGGTCTATGTCTATACCAACGAAGAATGCGAGGAAACCATACAATTACTAATTAGTAGTAATTTTTTTACAAAGTATTAAGACAGAGACCGTATTCTTAGCATTCCATGGATTCTCCGTGCGGGCGCCGGGTCCATAGCGTAGCACAGGGGGGAACACCCCGACGGGGCGTCTGGGACTTGCGACCCATTCGAGTAGGTTTAGGGTGGCCACTTTACTATGGTTACTAGTAACTCTTAGATGTTTATAGAGTTCCGACGGCTTCTTAAACGTCATTCCGAAGTTATTAGATTATAGGAAGAAAAACGTAACGAATATTTATTTCAACCCAGAATTTGAACCAAGAGGCCTCGTGAAATCCTATTCCCTACCACTGCATAACTGGTACGGCGTCATTTGCAGCAAAATCTCTATAAAAGATTTTTAGTGGGCATCGTGAGTGTCCATTCGAAGAGGCCCCGATATCAGTCAAAATCTGTTTTCGGAAGCCCTGGTGTCATACCCAGGACTCCCGACCGTAGGCAGTTGGAAGGGCACTGTATGGTTTTAGTGGACAGGAGAACAGCATTCACAAGGATTTCCATTCGTATAAATAGCTTCGCGAGTATAGTGTAGGTGTTGCTAACGTCCAAAAGCTAGCGGGAGAGAACTCTCCCACTCGAGTTCACAAGTTGGCGGCTTGGACGCCGCAGACTTATCGACCTCCAAGACCGAAGCCTGTGGACGGTGAAGGGGGCTGCTCATTGTCCTTAGAGAAGCAGGCCCAAGACGAGAGTGTGTCGTGATAGTTTCACGCACGCCACACGCTCCAAGAAGCGGCATAACACCCTAACAACCCCCGAAAGACGCAGGTAAGCACCCCAACCCCCCTAGACGCGGCCGCAGTGGTAGCCAAGGTTTGTTGGGAATCCTGGGGCCATCTTATCGACGGCTTACCCGGGGCTCCCGTAAGCATTGGTAGACGTAGCTAGGAAACGTGTGCTTTTCCGTCGATAAAAGTCCGACATTGCATCCATGTAAGATTTTCCTGACGTTGAAGAAAGAAAGAAAAAACGTCCACAAGCTACGGTGACAAGTGGGTCGTATGCTGGTCTGCCACCATATTAATTTAAAAATAGATCATAATTGTCACCCATAAAACAACAAACCTACTAAACTAAACCAACGAAGTTATTAGGAATTATAATTAATTGGTGCGTCAAATCTAAACTGAATGACATGAAATTACAAATTAATATGAAATTGGAGCGGTAGGCTCACGTGACACGACACCGGTTGCTTCATTAGATACTGTGTTATATAATACAAATTGGATATTGATATCATACATTAGTTACGGTGTGTTTATACCTAATACTGTTTGCAAAATACATTTATTGAAACACTATTACTACTGTTACAGATCAGGTAAGACGCTACCACTAAGAGCATAGTCAATAATTTGAAATAAGTAAGAAACTTTAATTACATAGAGATTAATATGATATATCATAAGCTGATTATATAAGAAACTAGGAATTATAGATTGATAAGATATTGATAAGACACTGTAAAACAATTTGTGGGCATCATGAATAAATTAATTTATTATTAAAATAAATTTATTATTATTATTACTATTAATTTGATTTCATCTACTGCATCTCTGCCAACCTGCCAACTATAGACTTATCGATCTATACGTCACAATTTTTGACTTTGAAAAATATTTTGAGCATTACTAACATCAAGGTAACATAAGACATATTATGCCACACTGAGGTACGACAGACAGGTTATGAGTTGATTAATTGTTGTTCACTTTCGTTATTCATCGTCCCTGTGCAAACAGCCTTAACTGTACTTTGGGAACATAGACGCGCCGTGATAAATGGATCGGGATGTCAGATTACAAATATGGTATGTGTAGCTGCATGTAATATTTTGCATTTTTTTAAGGGTATTCAAGCCAATATTATTCTAAGTTTGAAGTAATATTTAAACTTGAGTCAAAAACGGCGTGAAGTTCTTGCCACTCCTGCATTTCCGCCATTAGCAGATGAATAGACTATGAACGTTCCTCAGAGATATTTTAATAAAAAGTTATATGTTCATCGCAAGGATCCCCATCACCCACAGTTTCGCAGGGTCGGCAGAGTGTGGCGCCTATGGTGTTGAAAACGTTCGTAGGCTACGGTGACAACTTTTCACCTAGCTGTAAGCTGGTTTACCATCTTAGTAGTATAAAAAAATGCAGATTTTCGAATTGGTAAATAAGTTATTTCTAAAGATAGGTGTGAACATAAAACTCGAAGTTTAGCCGTATAAGCTTATGCTACCTTTAGTCGTAGCCATATAAAATAGTGACATTGATATCTATATATATAAAAATCAATGCCACTTTTCGTTCACTTCTTTAGAAACTATTATAATTTAACCCCATATATACAAACCCATCTTAACTTTATGACGTGTTTAAATATTTATCGTCTCTTCTCCATTTTAATATCCCATCTGGTTGTTTTTTTCGGAAATTAGAAAGAAGAAACAAAGAAAATCACATTTATTAACACACACATAACAGTTAAACACACTTTTTTTTAAGTACAAAATAGCATAAGCAGGCATCGCTAGTCTCGGCATAGTGTTGTACGTGTGGCTAACAGGCCGCCACAGTTCAGCAAATGCTGCAAGTGATTGTAGCGCTGCACGGTGGTTCCGTAGTAGGTCATAGGGCGTCAACCACAACATTTGAATTACAACACAATACTTTATTTAAATCACTCACTATTTGTCACACTTCGTGAGGATATTAACAAAATTTCTATAAGTTATTATTTGCATATAATTTTGTGCATCGAAAGTGAACTCATTATTAATCTGCTCATTTACGTAATTAGCGAGTATTATTTACCACAGTGACGCTTCTTTTTCCAAGAATTACTTGTTGAAGAACAGGGTTTTTTTTCAATGAATATTTAAAATGAGGTATGTGTAACACATTTTGAGCACTATTGCAAATATTGAAAGTATGGTTTTTTTTAAAATCGGTGCTACGTCAATGATATTAGGACATTCTTGAATTTTTGTTATTTTCACTACTTTGAAGGTTTAACTACTTTTTAACAGTGACTTCTGTATGTGGTTTGTATAGAAATGTATGTAAATGTCCCATATTTATTTATTTTTAACATTTGGGTACTTCTAGCTGCTTTTGTAAGTGTAGTCGAGGGTCTACGTCAGCCTTGGAAGAGAAGAAGCGGTAATATCCTGTAGTCACAAACACCGGTCATAAGATCGGTAATTCAAATTAAGGAAAGCATAAGCTTCCATAAATTTCTAGTAATTACTAAGAAAGAAGAAGAAGTATGTTCTTTTAGCTTAGGTATAAAATGTATTGTCCCTTTAAAAATGTATTAGATTTTGTGTTCAATTACGTAAAAGACTTTAGTTTACAATAAAATTATTTAATATGCATAGATGTTTTTAAATGTCTCTAACTCTTAACTTTTTAAAAATTTAAAACTAATTAATTGTAATTTTATTTGATTTATATTTGTGTATGTAGTGAGTAAAAGATTAGTTCAAAGGTATTATAGTAACATTTATTTAAGCTGCGGAGTGGCTGTAATGCATTGTTCTCATAAATAAAATATTACAGGAAATAACTGATTTTATTGAATAAATTAATTATTCAATAAAATCATTATTTATAGAGATTAGATTATTATTTCAATGCAATAAATTGTATTTTTATTAATATTTATCCTAATTATTCACATAAAACTATTATCAAATGCATAATTATGAAATTTAATAGTTATTCGTTGCACGTAACCCCTACGACCGCCGTTCTTAGAGCGCGGGACCACTGTGCGCTGGTATTCAGTTGCAGCCTTCTAAGACAGTTATGCACGTACAACGTACATACATTTTTATATTATTCTTTAATTATTTCATTATGTATTACGATTTGTTAAGCTAAAACTTCTCCTATTAAAAGTACTTATCGAGATTCTTTTAAACCATCTCAACGATGTCATTTACATATGCCAAAATGAACATAAAAGCAATACAAATTGAACCTAATCTCCAAAGACATAGATCACAGTATTGTAAAACTGTCAGTAAAATAAACCTACCGTTCATTCCCGTGTCAACAGGCAGTGGGCATAGAGCAACACGATCTATGACTTTTATCGAGAGGGGGGACACCATACTGAGATTTCCTGTCTGTCAAAGCGTACCCCTAAAGGAGTAAGCTTATACACACACATTTTAAGAAATATATATGTGTGTTTCTGAAATTATGAGTGTATTGTTTCAATTGTTTTGTGTAAGTTCCATAGTGATAGCTGATTGCTTTTGTGGTGGTGGACACGCAGATACGTATAAAGCAAACATGCTATGTCTATTCTAATATAAAATTTCTATTAAAGATCTATGTGTGAGTTAAATAGTGTTGTTGAATGGTCACACCTATGTTATCGACAAAAGTATCTGTATAAATGGATGGAATGGAAATGAAACTTCTAAGCACACAAAGTGCTTAGAAGTTTCATCTCCAACTTCTTGTTTTGGGAAATAAATTGTTAATTTGAATGTAATCGACTATGAAAAAGTAAAAATGGGATTATATGGGGTAACTCGTAATATTTGAAATTCTGTAGTGATCTTACGATTTTAACAGGTAATTTATGGCATCGTTCATTGCATTGTTGCCGTACACATAAATTTTGCCAATTGAATTAGAAATTTTGCTGAAAATCCAACTCTTATCGTAATACTAAACCTAGAAACTCATTTATTATTGAACCCTAGTAACAATAAAAGATATTACTCGTAGATTTTTTTAAATTATATTAACCTCGCCAAATTGACGTCTCCACTGATGGAAACTAATGGAAAGCCGTGGCGCATCTAGCGAATGGGGGTATGCTTACAGCACACAAGACTTCTGACAGTAGTCCTCAAGTTGGCGGCCCTATGATGTGCCTCTTCACGCTCCGCTTGTAAACCCGGGATTATAAAATAAGGGAAACACATGTGCGGGCAGGTCGTTCCAGGATTTCGTAGTTCGACAGAGGAACGATCTTTTGAAACACTCAGTTCTGGCGAAGATTCTCTCCGCTATTTATGAGTGGCACCTCTGCCCGACGTGTTGTTCGGAATCTGTAAGGAGATGGTGGGATCAGGTTGAAGAGTTCTTCAGAACATTCGCCGTGATGCATTCGGCAGAAGGCAGCCAAGGACGCCATGGTTCTTTGCTGCGCTAACGGCTCGAGGCTTACCGTCATCTAAGGACAACCTATAATTCAAATCGGATAACACGTCTCTGCATAGCACCAAGCGCGTCCAGTAAGTACCTCGCAGTCATGCGTGCAGTCATCCCAAAGGTGAGAACAGTATTCGACTTGGAATTAGATTATAGGCGAAATAGATGTATAGCAATTATTGTGACTTTGAAAAGAGTGGCCGTGAGTTTTATTGCCAGGTTCTTTCTCATAGGCTCTACCTATTGCGAATCTGGCGGTAAATGTAGAATTGAAAATCATGACGAGAATAAAGATATTTTTATCTCATATTCATTTCTTTTCATTTCATAACTTGTTAGCTGATACCCTCCTTACAGAATATGCCTCTGGCTATCCCTTCGGGGATAAAAGGCGTGACCGTATGTATTGATATACCCACCCTCTACGAGACGAATCTAACAAGCGCTTCAAAATCTGTAGTGATCTTACGATTAAAATAGAAAATTTTATATTTTCAACAATAGTGTCGTGTTTAGTGTGTGAATAGGATATTACAAAACGCAATTATACGAAGAAAGACTCGTTTAACAGGTCATTTGTGACTTCGTTCATTCCATTTTTGCCGTACATATTTTGCCAAATTGGATGTGAAATTTCACTGAAAGTCCAACTCATAACGTAGATTATGCATTTTCCTTCATACATAACACAATATTTAATGTGTAAATGCATTTTAGGAGGATATATAAGGCAGAAATAAAAAGGGCTGTTTACAGTAAAATAGTCATGGGTAGGTATCGATAAGGATGTCGATAGTTCATTATAGTGGCATTGCTACAAACAAACTTATCTGGATTTAATTTATTATAAATATGATTGATTTTTACTCGAACTGTGTTATTTAACCTTTTTATAGGGTTTTGTGCCTATTTTAATATAATATTTCCAAAATTTGTGAACCATTTTGAGTTGAATTTTTATAATTTTACTTCACTTAAGGTACTCCACGCCACACCGGAATGTTCGCTGTGCAAGGTGCAGATTAGCCTCTGCGTCGAATACTGTTCTCACCTTTGGGATGACTGCACGCATGACTGCGAGGTACTTACTGGACGCGCTTGGTGCTATGCAGAGACGTGTTATCCGATTTGAATTATAGGTTGTCCTTAGATGACGGTAAGCCTCGAGCCGTTAGCGCAGCAAAGAACCATGGCGTCCTTGGCTGCCTTCTGCCGAATGCATCACGGCGAATGTTCTGAAGAACTCTTCAACCTGATCCCACCATCTCCTTACAGATTCCGAACAACACGTCGGGCAGAGGTGCCACTCATAAATAGCGGAGAGAATCTTCGCCAGAACTGAGTGTTTCAAAAGATCGTTCCTCTGTCGAACTACGAAATCCTGGAACGACCTGCCCGCACATGTGTTTCCCTTATTTTATAATCCCGGGTTTACAAGCGGAGCGTGAAGAGGCACATCATAGGGCCGCCAACTTGAGGACTACTGTCAGAAGTCTTGTGTGCTGTAAGCATACCCCCATTCGCTAGATGCGCCACGGCTTTCCATTAGTTTCCATCAGTGGAGACGTCAATTTGGCGAGGTTAATATAATTAAAAAAAATCTACGAGTAATATCTTTTATTGTTACTAGGGTTCAATAATAAATGAGTTTCTAGGTTTAGTATTACGATAAGAGTTGGATTTTCAGCAAAATTTCTAATTCAATTGGCAAAATTTATGTGTACGGCAACAATGCAATGAACGATGCCATAAATTACCTGTTAAAATCGTAAGATCACTACAGAATTTCAAATATTACGAGTTACCCCATATAATCCCATTTTTACTTTTTCATAGTCGATTACATTCAAATTAACAATTTATTTCCCAAAACAAGAAGTTGGAGATGAAACTTCTAAGCACTTTGTGTGCTTAGAAGTTTCATTTCCATTCCATCCATTTATACAGATACTTTTGTCGATAACATAGGTGTGACCATTCAACAACACTATTTAACTCACACATAGATCTTTAATAGAAATTTTATATTAGAATAGACATAGCATGTTTGCTTTATACGTATCTGCGTGTCCACCACCACAAAAGCAATCAGCTATCACTATGGAACTTACACAAAACAATTGAAACAATACACTCATAATTTCAGAAACACACATATATATTTCTTAAAATGTGTGTGTATAAGCTTACTCCTTTAGGGGTACGCTTTGACAGACAGGAAATCTCAGTATGGTGTCCCCCCTCTCGATAAAAGTCATAGATCGTGTTGCTCTATGCCCACTGCCTGTTGACACGGGAATGAACGGTAGGTTTATTTTACTGACAGTTTTACAATACTGTGATCTATGTCTTTGGAGATTAGGTTCAATTTGTATTGCTTTTATGTTCATTTTGGCATATGTAAATGACATCGTTGAGATGGTTTAAAAGAATCTCGATAAGTACTTTTAATAGGAGAAGTTTTAGCTTAACAAATCGTAATACATAATGAAATAATTAAAGAATAATATAAAAATGTATGTACGTTGTACGTGCATAACTGTCTTAGAAGGCTGCAACTGAATACCAGCGCACAGTGGTCCCGCGCTCTAAGAACGGCGGTCGTAGGGGTTACGTGCAACGAATAACTATTAAATTTCATAATTATGCATTTGATAATAGTTTTATGTGAATAATTAGGATAAATATTAATAAAAATACAATTTATTGCATTGAAATAATAATCTAATCTCTATAAATAATGATTTTATTGAATAATTAATTTATTCAATAAAATCAGTTATTTCCTGTAATATTTTATTTATGAGAACAATGCATTACAGCCACTCCGCAGCTTAAATAAATGTTACTATAATACCTTTGAACTAATCTTTTACTCACTACATACACAAATATAAATCAAATAAAATTACAATTAATTAGTTTTAAATTTTTAAAAAGTTAAGAGTTAGAGACATTTAAAAACATCTATGCATATTAAATAATTTTATTGTAAACTAAAGTCTTTTACGTAATTGAACACAAAATCTAATACATTTTTAACCCTTCAACACACTAAAAAAATATATCGAAAATCGGTAATCACGCGGACCTAGCTCCACCACCCTAAAAATTAAAAAAGATTTCCCATTTCCCAAAAAAAATTTTTTTCTCACTTACCAGACCAAATTTTTCAATTCTGCAAACAGCAACCGGATTATTGATAAATTGTTTATTTTACTGTGTATAATAATAAACAATAATGAAAACACATTATTTATAATAAAAAAACAAAACACACACGCACACTTGCACTTGGTACACACGCACTCAACAAAAAAAACATTGATTACTCTACCACCACACCATATTTTACGATCCTGTAAACACCAACCGGATTATTGATATATTGTTTATTTTACTGTGTATAATAATAAATAATAATGCAAACACATTATTTATAATAAAAACACGAAACACACACGTACTACACAAACGCACGACATCCATGCGCAATCCACTCTCAACTTCAACTGTTCGATTTTTGTAAATAATTCTGGCCCATTGACGTCATTTTATAAGATTCCAAAAACAAGAAAATGTTATAAACTACACATGCAATAAACCTGTTCATAGAAAAGTAGGACGTAAGAAGGCTAAATTTAAGTTTAAAGTCGTCTGGGTAGGTGCGGCGACCGGTCGCCGCGCGGGGCTTTACGGAAAAACTTGATTATTATGCGCGGCGACCGGTCGCCGCGAGGAGCTCTAAGGGTTAAAGGGACAATACATTTTATACCTAAGCTAAAAGAACATACTTCTTCTTCTTTCTTAGTAATTACTAGAAATTTATGGAAGCTTATGCTTTCCTTAATTTGAATTACCGATCTTATGACCGGTGTTTGTGACTACAGGATATTACCGCTTCTTCTCTTCCAAGGCTGACGTAGACCCTCGACTACACTTACAAAAGCAGCTAGAAGTACCCAAATGTTAAAAATAAATAAATATGGGACATTTACATACATTTCTATACAAACCACATACAGAAGTCACTGTTAAAAAGTAGTTAAACCTTCAAAGTAGTGAAAATAACAAAAATTCAAGAATGTCCTAATATCATTGACGTAGCACCGATTTAAAAAAAAAACCATACTTTCAATATTTGCAATAGTGCTCAAAATGTGTTACACATACCTCATTTTAAATATTCATTGAAAAAAAACCCTGTTCTTCAACAAGTAATTCTTGGAAAAAGAAGCGTCACTGTGGTAAATAATACTCGCTAATTACGTAAATGAGCAGATTAATAATGAGTTCACTTTCGATGCACAAAATTATATGCAAATAATAACTTATAGAAATTTTGTTAATATCCTCACGAAGTGTGACAAATAGTGAGTGATTTAAATAAAGTATTGTGTTGTAATTCAAATGTTGTGGTTGACGCCCTATGACCTACTACGGAACCACCGTGCAGCGCTACAATCACTTGCAGCATTTGCTGAACTGTGGCGGCCTGTTAGCCACACGTACAACACTATGCCGAGACTAGCGATGCCTGCTTATGCTATTTTGTACTTAAAAAAAAGTGTGTTTAACTGTTATGTGTGTGTTAATAAATGTGATTTTCTTTGTTTCTTCTTTCTAATTTCCGAAAAAAACAACCAGATGGGATATTAAAATGGAGAAGAGACGATAAATATTTAAACACGTCATAAAGTTAAGATGGGTTTGTATATATGGGGTTAAATTATAATAGTTTCTAAAGATGACGGTAAGATTACTTTATGTATAAATAGTATGGAAGTGTCACAAAACACATTCAAAACTTCGTCGACCCTTCCACTCCTACGTCCCTCTTAAAGTGGGAGATTACTTAAAACTAACGCCAACTTGCAACGCAACTTTTCCCCTCGGGGTTTAGGGGATATGCGTTACTTCTCATGGAGCTAACGTTACACCCTGAGGGTACAGTAGTGGCTTCTTCAATGAGATCCCTAAGATTCAATATCTTAGGGATTAACGAAAAAGCCCACATTAGGAGGAAGGGCATAACGGTACTCCGTTCGTTGAGCAGCCCGCCTGGGGCAGTACCTCCGCCCTGCAGAAGACCGCGGTAATAGTAACCTGACTCCGGTTGGGTTATGTTCTCCGTCGGTTAGCAGGGATCCAGAGCTCATTGGGGCGACTTTGTGCCGGTGACGGTGAGACCAGAGGCTTACCTGACTCCATTGGCGGATAGAGGCGCGGAGTATTGGTACGGCGGTCAGGGAGACCCGGTGAAACGGTTGACCGCTGACCGCCCGCAGGCTGTACGGAACCCGAACCTGGGGATCACTTAATCTCCGCCCCAGGAGGCTGAACCAGCAGCCTGTGTAAAGTCCCTGGTGCTGTGGTCGTGCCGGAGGAGGATACCGGAGTGGACGCGGCCACTGCATTGGGGGGGGACCGGGGGCCCTTCCGTACGCCGTGGCAATCTTCCGCATTACCTTTGTCTGCCTTTGGTGAGTTGGAGCCTCGCTTAGTCTCCTGCGCCAGCGGCACACAGGCGCCCCCTCAACCTTCTTAATTCCCCTTTTTAAAAAAAAACAACCATGGCAGCAAAAAGGAAAAATAAAAGGGTATCCACAGCGGCATCGGCGTCCACACTTCAAGTGGACTTTTGCAACATCAGAGGCATGCGCGCGAACATCAACGTAGTCCACCACCATCTTGAAACTGCGAAGCCGACCCTTTTTTTCTTGACGGAGACGCAGATCTCATGCCCGGAAGATGCATCTGACTTAATGTACCCTGGCTACAAGCTGGAGTACCACTTTAGGCGGAAAGCCGGGGTGTGTATGTACGTCCGGGATGATGTCTGCTGTCGCCGTCTTACAAGCCTCGAAGACAGGGACCTGTCTACGTTATGGGCGCGCGTGGATCACGGGGGCCACACCCGGATCTACGCGTGCGTGTACAGGTCTCACAGCGGTAACACGGACACAGTTCGCCTTTATGACCACCTGCAGCAGTCGACTGACAGGGTGATTGAGCAGTGTCCCTCCGCGGAGATAGTGATTTTGGGAGATTTCAACGGTCATCATGTTGACTGGTTGGGCTCCCGGACCACCGACTTTGCGGGAAAAGCTGCTCACGAATTTGCCTTGACCTATGGGTTCTCCCAGCTGGTTAAATCCCATACAAGGATACCAGACAGGGAGAACGAGCATAGTGCATTGCTGGACCTCCTGCTGACAACGCGTCCGGACGGATACAGTGTTTCAGTGGATGCTCCGCTAGGATCGTCGGACCACTGTGTCGTTCGGACGCATGTGCCTCTCGCAAGGCCTGAACCACCTCGGCCCAAGGAGTGGCGACATGTGTGGCACTACAAGTCAGCAGACTGGGATGGACTGCGAGAGTTCTATGCGTCGTACCCGTGGTGGCGGCTTTGTTTTGCCTCAGAGGATCTGGATTCTTGTGCTATAGCAGTCGCTGAGGGGATCTTGGAGGGTATGGAATGCTACATTCCCAACCGCTGGATCCCTGTAGGTGCAAAAAAGCGACCGTGGTTCAATCGGATCTGCAGAGAAGCTCTAATGCAGAAAGAATCTGCCTACAGAGCTTGGACCACGGCTCGTGCAAATTCAGATCCAAACATCTCTGAGGTAAAACGCAAATTAAATGCCGCCTCGAGGTCCAGTAAAAGAGCAATTGTCAAGGCCAAGTTCGATTTCGTCGGCAGAATTGGCGAACGGCTAGCAGGCTACCCTTCAGGAAGTCGTGAATTTTGGTCGCTTGCCAAAGCTGCCGAGGGAAACTTCTGTCGGTCAGGATTACCACCCTTGCTTAAACCCGACGGTAGTTTGGCCCAGAGTGCCAAGGAGAAAGCCGACCTTTTGGGTAATCTCTTTGCCTCTAACTCGACCATGAGCGACGGGGGTGCAATACCGCCGTGCATTCCGAGTTGTGGCACTTCCATGCCGGAAGTTAAATTTACACAGCGGAATGTCCGGCGGGAGCTTCAATCCCTGGACGTTCATAAGTCGAGTGGGCCAGACGGCATTCCCGCGGTGGTACTAAAGCATTGTGGTCCAGAGTTGTGTCCGGTACTTACACGTCTTTTCGCACTTTCCTATTCCATGCGACAAGTCCCGGCGTCGTGGAAGATCGCGTATGTACATCCTGTACCCAAGAAGGGTGACAGGACCGACCCGGCCAATTACAGGCCTATAGCCGTCACCTCCCTTTTATCCAAGGTGATGGAGCGTGTAATTAATACACAGCTCTTGGGGTACCTTGAGGAACACGACCTGCTCAGCGACCGGCAGTACGGTTTCCGTCACGGTCGCTCGACGGGCGATCTTCTTGTGTACCTAACACACCGATGGGCGGCGGCTATCGAGAGTAAGGGTGAGGCTCTAGCAGTGAGTCTCGACATCTCTAAAGCCTTTGACCGGGTCTGGCACCGTGGTCTTCTTACGAAATTGCCCTCATATGGACTACCTGAGAGATTATGCGGATGGGTGTCCAGCTTCTTGGCCGGTAGAAGCATCAGGGCCGTCGTTGACGGCAGCTGTTCAGACTGCATGGCCATAAACGCTGGAGTCCCGCAAGGCTCAGTGTTGTCCCCTACTCTGTTTCTGCTGCATATCAATGACATGTTGTCTATTGATGGCATTCATTGTTATGCGGACGACAGTACGGGGGACACTTGTTACACGGGCCGCCCCGGTATCTCTCGGGACACAGTAGAGGAAAATCGTGAACAGCTTGTGTCTGAAATCGAGGCTACTCTTACTAGAGTGTCCGATTGGGGTGGACAAAATCTTGTCCAGTTCAACCCTTCCAAGACACAAGCGTGTTTTTTCACCGCTAAGCAAACCCCAATTACTGTAGCGCCGCAATTTCAGGGCACATCTCTTTCCATCGCCAAAAGTATAGGGATCCTTGGCGTTGACATCTCCAGTGACGTTCAGTTCCGTAGTCATTTGGAGGACAAGGCTAAGCTGGCGTCCAAGAAGCTAGGTGTGCTCAACAGGGCGCGGCGGTACTTCACTGCGGCGCAAACACTGCTTCTCTATAAATCGCAAGTGCGGCCGCATATGGAGTACTGCTGTCACCTCTGGGCGGGAGCACCTGAATATCAGCTTCGTCCATTTGGCTCGGTGCAAAGACGAGCTGTAAGAATTGTCAACGATCCTGTACTTACAGCTGGTGTGGAACCTCTTCGCGACAGGAGAGACTTTGCCTCCTTATGCGTGTTCTACCGCCTGTACAATGGTATGTGCTCTGAGGAATTGTTTGATATGATGCCCACGGCTACGTTCTATCATCGCACCGCTCGCCACAGACAGGGAGTTCATCCTCACACTCTGCGTCCGGTGCGTTCCAGCACGGTTAGATCCGATAGGTGTTTTCTTCCACGCACGCTTAGGTTGTGGAATGACCTCCCTGCCTCGGTTTTCCCAAACGCCTACAGTATGGGGTTCTTCAAAAGGGGTCTTAGAAGGTTTTTACAGGGTCGGCAGCGCGAGTGTGGCACCTCTGGTGTTGCAAACGTTCATAGGCTGCGGTGACCACCGGTCCTTCTGGTGGGCCGTATGCTTGTCTGCCACCTTAGTGGTATAAAAAAAAAAAAAAAAAAAAAAAAAAAAAAACTTGCAACATCTTTGGCGACAAACTTTCACGTTATGTTTGTTGTGTGTTTCACGTGGATACGTTGTGTGAATATTAAATTTCAAATTCATTAGATCACTATGTTTCTAATAACAAAAAGTTTACGATTTTTTACTGGATAAGGAAACTTGGAAATGATTCTCTGGTGGATTCTCAATCAAGTTGTTATTATTATTTTTCAACTATCGCGGTTTCCTACACTCATACTTATAGAACTCGGGACTTCACGCAAAATACATTTACTTACATGACACGAATTAGTCTGAAAATGCATTTACTTACATGACACGAAATAATGTGAAAATGTAACTTAAATGTATTTCGTACGAAGTCCCGAGTTCTATAAGTATGAAGTTGTTATTAGTTTTAGAGTTTGTATTTGTAAATAGGGCACTTAAAAGAAGAGCCTGCTAAGTTTCTTGCTTGTTGTTCTCAGGCGGGCCGCGTTATGATCTGGTGGTCTGTGTTTTACATTCTTAACGTTTACAAGTGCCTATTTGTATTGGTTTAAGCAAAATCGATTTAAACTGATTTCAAGTTTAACTCGACAAAGCATTTAGATTATTTTTACTACAAAGTGGTTTTATGTAGGTCTCTAGGACTGCCACAAAATCACCGAGATATTTCAACCGAATCATAAGGTAGCCCTAGTATAGCTAGCTGCGTTCCCGTAAAAGGATTCCCCAGAATAAGAGTTTCCTCAAGGTCCCTAAAGAGCGTTGGGAGTCCTGGTACATCATTCCCAGGGCTTACCCGGGGCTCCCAACCATAGGCTGTTGGGCGTTACGTGAGGTTTTTTAGTCGGTAGGAGACCGGCATAACATCCATGAGGATTTTCCCTCACGTTAAAAAAAATAAAACCGGCCAAGTGCGAGTTGTTACATGTTACTTGCTGCTACGAAACCCTTCATCACACATGAAGCATAATATAAAAGTCCTTATAGTTCGTTGTAACTTCGATTGATGTTTTAACACGTTCGCTGTGGTAGTGACTTTTCTAACCGAAAATTTCGGTTTACGACGTATTAAATAAAAACTACCAGCTCTATCTCATTCAAACCAATTTTCGTTGGTAGTTTTTATGGCAATGTTTATCATATTTTTTTTTTAGATTTATCATTTTCTTAGTTTAGAAGTTAGAGAGGGGGGGACAGATATTTTTCCACTTTGGAAGTGTCTCTTGCGCAAACTATTCACTTTAGAAACAAATGATTTTAGAAACCTCAATAGCATTTTTGAAGTCCTATCTATAGATACCCCACACGTATGGATATGATGAAATAAAAAATTTTGAGTTTCAGTTCTGAGTATGGGGACCTCCAAAATTTACTGCCCTTTTTCTAGTTTTACATAAGAATCTTAATGCAGTTCACAGAATACATCTAGTTACCAAGTTTCAATAGCATAGGCCTTATAGTTTCGGAGAAAAGTGGCTGTGACACACGGACTGACAGACAGACAGACAGACAGACAGAGCTAAAGAGCTGATGATCACTGTTAGGCGTTGGTGCACTGGACAACTCGCTCCCGGTCCGGCAATCCGTCTCTTTTTTGTAAGCCCTTGCGAGCTATTGGTAATCTTGGATTCTGTTGAGAATTCTTGGGACATCCTTCCGAGGGCATACCCTGGGCTCCGAACCGTAGGTAGGGAACATGTGGTATTTAGTCGGTAAGAGTCCGGCGTAGCATCTATGACGGATTTTCCAAACGTTAAAGAAAACGCCCTCCACGACCAGTGGCCCAAGCCTGCTATTTCAATTGTAGTAGAACAGAATCGTAATCGTAGCTCGATATAAAAGTCAACGTTTCGGCTACGATATAATTTAACATTTTTCCTAGCTATTGAGCTACAGTTGTTTTTTAATTTTTTTTATTAAGCTTGCTAAATTGACGTCGCCACTGATGGAAAGCCGTGCGCATCTAGCTATTGGGGGACACTCACAAAGTCCGCAAGGCTTCTGACAGTGGTCCTCAAGTTTGCGGCCCAGTGATGTGCCTCTTCATGCTCCGCTTGAAGAACCCGGGATTGTTAGATGAGGGAAACATGTGTGCGGGCAGGTCGTTCCAGTTCTGTTCTGACTGTATTGAAATAGCTGATTATAACTGTTTCGCTATTATCGGTCAATGTTACGATGTTACATGTCGTAACTTTGACCGATAGTAGCGGAGCAGTATTCATTAATACTAATCGGGAAGGTTATAGGTACATTATTGTAAAATTAAGGTCATAAGGGATGCGACGAGTGTTTGAAGTTCGTCAGGGTTAAATCTAGGGCAAAGAGATAAATTCGGATATTATTTAACACAGTGTAATGAAGTACCTTAATTTTCGACCTTCATTGTGAAGTCTCTGGTGACACAAATCTTTCCTATACAATCCATTCTCGAAGACATATATAGCTATAACCACTAAGCAAACATAATATACATACCAGAAGTCAATTTCTTCGAAGATAATTTGAAACAGAAAGAAAACAAGCCAATATTAACAATGAAATATCGGATTTCTTTGTACATTCTTTTAGTTATGTTTGCTCCTCTGGGGATTGAAAGAGCATTAATAAATTAATATATCCATTCTTTGCGGGCATTATCCACGAACTAGATACACCTACCTACTGATTTCCCCAAGTGGTTTGTATCGCATTCTCTATATCAGAAATTATAGCGGAGGCTAGTGGCTTCCAGTAAATATAGCGTTGCGCGAGTATCCTACTTTCTGCTATTAATGATTATAAATTGAATGTAAAAGTTTAAGAAGAAATTTTGATGTATGTTACTTAATAACGCTCTAACGGCTAAACGAATCTGGCTAAAATTTGGCACAGGGATAGATTATAGTCAGGAATAGGCAATCTTAGGCATAACGCGATGTAGACCAACTAAGATTTAGGTATATGCCGAAGTAGTCCATATACGAAATAGACCAACTGCTATATAGGCATACAGCTAATTAGGCTGAAAGCGAATTGTAAATGACATTTAGACGTAACGCGAGTTAGGCACACTACGAATTAGTCTTACCGAGCGCAAAGGATCTTCACCACGCGAGTCGCAGACATTAGCTAGTGGGAATATGAACGACCATTACATAGCCCAAACCGTGCTCTTAAATTAAGATGTTTTGGTTGAAGTCAGGACTAATGATTCAAAGAAATTCGAGATTATAATCACGATGTAACCGCTGAACCAATTGGGCTGAAATCACAACAGACTAAACACATGCTGACATCCGCGATTAGCACATAGGCTACATAAGAAAAGAAACCAATTTCTGTGGGAATTTGACACGGGAACGGTCACCACTGGAGCTCAGACACAGGCATTAGCGAGTGTTGATATAAATGACCAATGCACAGCTTAAACAGGGCTCTTAGGCGCAAAACATTCGACAAACAGTCGTCCGCGATGCGCTTTATATTTAGATGTTGGTTGAGTTGGGACTCCTCATGATGCAGAGAAATTTGAAGGTAGAATCCACTCTTTTCCCGCCATTAACGGTTTTGACATAAGATCTCGATTCCATTACGTGATTCGACGTTATTTTATAATGGCTACCCTTTTCTATATCGACACATTTGTCACTTACGGTGATCGCTTGATCCGTGCGATCTCAAATATGTGATGATTGTTCACAGAACTTATATACTACGAATATAATAATGTGAAAATATATATAGCATGTCAAACATATTACAAACAGAGAATAGACAAGATTTTTGACTTCAGAATCTCTAATGTAATAGGTATAATCCAAATCTTCATTTCAAAATATCTCCAAAAAAACACCAAGAAAATAAAAACAAAACGCGGACATGAAATCATTTATTTTTCATTATTTAATGCAAAGGTCAGATTATTAATGATGAGTACCTAAATGGCGCCAGCGGATCCACCCACGTGGAATTTGATACCCGTTCCCGCTTCCCATGGGTACATTTTCCCATAGTGAAAAATAGCCTTTATGTTATTCTAAACTATAATCTAACTCTGAACCAAATTTCAGCCCGATCCGTTTTGCCGATAGAGCATGAAAGAGTAACGAACATCCTGACATCCAGATATTTACAACCTCAAAGTTTCACACATTACATTAGAAAAATCATGAAAATTGTATACTAAGTAACGCTCTTAGCATAACCCAATACAAAGTTAGAAGTAGGCCTTACAATGAACTTACTACAGAGCAAAGTTGCAGTTGAAACCGCATCTATGCCACTTGGCTTTACTTAGATCTGCGTACTTTGCATACTGGGTGCAAATTTAATAAGGTAGGAATATACCTTCTTTAAAAATGTATTCATATAAGTATTAGCAATGAATACAGACGTACCTACATAGAAGGTCAGTTTCTTAAAACTTCTTTCACGTCCATTTATATGTAAAACATTATATCCATAGATGTTCACAATGATTTATTTAAGATTTCCAAAATTTCAGCACCAACAAAATCGGGGGTTTAAGTTTCTTAAAGTATGTCACAAGTAAACCCAGAATCTCGTCTCCTACAGCGTCACAAAAAACTTAACCCTGTTTTGTAGTCGGGTAATTAGCACGATTTTAACTCGAAACAAGGGTTTTGGCAACCTCCTAAGACAGTTAAAGTGTACGATGGTATAAATTTACAACTTCCTACTTAGACAGTGTGCGGATGATTTAGAACTTTACCCGACTTACTTTTCAGTTTTAATGTTCTCTTTAATATTTTTAAAGGAATTTCTTTCGAAGTTTGTATGATACTAGAGAGCGCACGAGACTTCGCTTGTTAGATATTACATTATACCACAAACATGATTTTCCGTGAAAAATAAACTGTAAATGGAAGGAAGGGTATTACTACAAACAAGTTTCTACTCCAAGAAGGCAGGGTGACGTGAGAGTACCCAAAAGTAGCGGGTTAACTCCCGAACCAACCCTTTTAAGACCCAGGATCGTACTCAAACCCTTAAGTAAGGCTGCGGTAGTAGCCTTTGGCTACGGAAATCTGTCGGAAATCCCAGGACAATCTTCTGAGGCATTACCCGGGGCTCCAGACCGTGGACAGTGGTAGAGCACGGATGGTTTTAGTCGGTAAGAGTACGGTAGAGCATCCATGAGGGATTTTCACATGTAAAAAAAGCCTATGTTTCTACTTAGTTAATTTATACATTATAAGAATCAATAAAAATATCAATGTATGTTTGTTAGCCACAAGGATAGCGGCTAACAAACATACATTGATATTTTTAATATTAGTATGGATGTAGAACTGCAGTAAAGTGAAAAATTTATGCAGCGAAAAGACTAGTGAAAATACTGGTTTTCCAATCCCATCGGAACTATTTTAGTCCGTATCTTACAAAAATTTACAGTGAAAATAACTGCAGAGCTGTGCGAAGTCGAATTTCATTAATGATGCATTTTTATTTATTTTACTTTTAACCCCTCTCTATAAAATAGAGTGCAGACGGGCCTATGGCGAAACTTTGTCTGTAGTCTGTCAGTCTGTTGCATTAAACTACGTCACTAGGTCACGTGGATTATCTGTTCAAAGTTTGAAATAAAACAAAAATGACAACGTCAATCGGGTTGACCTTTCACTTTCACAATAAACGTGTTGGAGAGGGAAAGTCTGGTGAGAACGATCTCACGGCTTTCTTGTTTTTCTGCTATATTCAAACTTTTAAAATTGTAAGACAGTGCCGGCCGCGAGTTATCTTATATTATCTAAAATTTTTAAAGAAATACGAGGTTAATGCAAAATGAAGTATTAGAAGCCTAAAAGATTGTTGTTGAACTTTTTTACAAGTCTAAATCCTAATGGATGCTATATCTCAATACCAGCTAAAACTGTATCCTAAAACTGCCTACCGCCGGCATTTCCAGTTTATGCAAGTAAAAAAGAAACCGGTCAAGTGCGAGTTGTTCTTGTAGCAGAACATATATCAGCCGTGAAAACTTCAGCTCTTTATCACGGTTCCTGAGATACAAACTCGTGACGGACAGACAAACAGACAATGAAATATCGGATTTCTTTGTACATTCTTTTAGTTTTGTTTGCTCCTCTGGGGGTTGAAAGAGTATTAATAAATTAATATATCTATTCTTTGCGGGCATTATCCACGAACTAGATACACATACCTACTGATTTCCCCAAGTGGTTTGTATCGTATTCTCGATATCAAAAATTATAACGGAGGCTATTGGCTTCCGGTAAATATAGCGCAGCGCGAGTATCCTACTTTCTATTAATGGATCTATTTAATTATATTGAATGTAAAAGTTCGTGATGAAATTTCGATGTTTGTTACTTAATAACGCTTTACCGGCTAAACGAATCTGGCTGAAATTTGGCACAGGGATAGATTTATAGTCTGGAATAGGCAATCTTTACCACGCTTGTCGCAGGCATTGGCTAGTGGGGATATGAATGAACAATGCAAAAGCCAAACCGGGCTCTTAAATTAAGATGTTTTGGTTGAAGACGGGGCTTATGATTCAGAGATATTTGAGATTAGATTCACGAGAGAAGCGCTCGTGGCCCCGCGGACTCGGTGTTCTGTAAACGATCACTGCAGTAAGCAACTTTCACTATGGACGGTCCATGGATGGGTGACCGTCCATGTGATCACTTTGTGTCATTTATTAGAGCGTTTCCGTGCTTCGGAAGGCACGTTAAGCAGTGTGTCCCGATTGCCGGTAAAATGGCAGTCGTTAAGCTAAGTTGAAGGCTTTATTTCAACAGCAGGCAGTCACAACCTGCGCCTGTCCATTTAAATACGGCTCACCATCTATTACGTGGGAGAAATTATACAAAGGTGAAATGTGGGCATATAATATGCCTCTGCCTACCCCTTCGGGGATAAAGGCGTGACCATATGTTTGTATGTCTGTATGTAACCGCAGAACCAATTTAGCTGAAATCAGAATAGACATACACACAATGTTGACAACCGGATTATCAGATAGGCTACATTAGAACAGAAATAAACTATGGTAATCTAACACGGAAAATCTTCACCACGGGGGCTCAGCCACAGGCATTAGCTAGTGTCGATATAAAGGACCAATGCACAGCTTAAATAGGACTCTTAGGCGCAAAGCATTTGACAAACAGTCGTCTGCGATGCGCTTTAAATTAAGATAATAAATAAATAAATAATAAATATTCACGGACATCTCACACAACGTTATCTGATCCCAAAGTAAGCTAGGAATAACCTGCTTGTGTTATGGGTATCAGACCACGGATATTAATACTTATAAACTTTTAAATTAAATTAAATACCTACATACATATTATACATAGAACACCCAGACTCTTGAGACAAACATTTATGGGTCACACAAATATTTGTCTCCGGTGGGAATCGAACCCACGACCTCCAGCGTCGCAGGCGGTATCACTACCGACTGCGCCACAGAGACAGTCGCGAGTTGGTTAAGTTGGGACTCCTCATGATTCAGAGAAATTTGAGGTTAGATTTCACTCTTTTCCCGCCATTAACGGTTTTGACATAATGTCCCGATTCCATTACGTGATTCGACGTTATTTTATAATGGCTACCCTTTTCTATATCGACACATTTGTCACTTACGGTGATCGCTTGATCCGTGCGATCTCAAATATGTGATGATTGTTCACAGAACTTATATACTACGAATATAATAATGTGAAAATATATATAGCATGTCAAACATATTACAAACAGAGAATAGACAAGATTTTTGACTTCAGAATCTCTAATGAAATATTAAGATATTTATTTATTTTAAACTTTAGCACTAAGTACAAGGCGGACTTAATGCCTTAGGCATTATCTACCAGTCTACCTGAGGGTGATGCAGAGATAAGATTAGGTAGGTGCTCAGGGATATGTCGAGAGCTGTTTACAAAATAATTCAAGCCGTCATCGTCGTATTAAAGTAGAAAAGTGATTTTACACACATATATAAATATATACATACACACATACATACATACTTATATACATAAAAAAAATACATACATAAATAAACATATAATCAAAAATATCATAGATGAGATAAAGGGGGAAAAATAGATTTGGTAACAATGAACCATTAATGATATTTCAGTTTTAGAGCAGTACTGAAGATTGTAGCGAAACTGCCAAGATTCTTTCCTTTAAGCTACACTATAAAGTAGCCGTACTTTCTCCTTGAAGGATTCCCTACTAGTGGCTAACCTAACTTCAAGAGTAAGAGCATTCCAGAAAAGAATGGACTGAACTACGAAAGAAGAGTGTATAAAATCAGAGGAGTGAGTGGGACAACGAAGAAGAAGGTTTTTAGATGAGCGCAAGTTTTTGTTATGATTAGAACATAGCAGTTAAAAATAAGGAGTCAAGTAAGTAGGAGCATGAGGAGAGTGTAGTATTGAATAAACCATAGTCACCGCACGCAAACTACGCCGGTGACGTATGGGCAACCAACCCAGCTCGTCCCGATAAGCCGAGACGTGATCGTATTTTCGGAGATTGAAAACAAATCGAATGCAATTATTGAGAAGTCGGTCAAGCTTATTGAGCAGATCTGCATTCAGGCCGAAATAGCACACATCACCATAGTCAATAATAGGAAAGATTATCATCTGCACAAGCGTTATCTTGGTACTAACAGGAAGAAAATTTTTGAGTCTGTAAAATGCCCGTAGTGTTCCAGTAGGTAACATTCTGGCTGATATTAGTAACCTGAGCACGCCAATCAAGAGTGGAGTCAAGATACAATCCCAGGTTCTTAACAGTAGTCGTGACGGGGATAGTTTGAGCCCTGAATATACAGTTTGGCCGACTTACACCCTCTAGCTTGCTCATCATCCGGGAGCTACCTATTATAATGCATTGACATTTCTCCGGATTAACAGATAGGCCGAACCTGTCACACCAGCTCCCTAAAGAATCTAAATCTCTATTTAAGCTGTCCATAGCCTCCCCAATGTTATCAACCCTTGCTTGACTATACATCTGTAAGTCATCCGCATACAGATGATACGCACACTGAAGATCAGTTATGAGGAAATTAATAAATATAGAAAATAGAAGAGGAGAGAGTATACCGCCTTGTGGGACCCCAGCATTTAGGTTACACCAGCATGACGAAGTGTCATTAACAGAAACTGATTGTAATAGGTATAATCCAAATCTTCATTTCAAAATATCTCCAATAAAACACCTATAAAATAAAAACAAAACGCGAACATGAAATCATTTATTTTTCATTATTTAATGCAAAGGTCAGATTATTAATGATGAGTACCTAAATGGCGCTAGCGGATCCACCCACGTGGAATTTGATACCCGTTCCCACTTCCCATTGGTACATTCTCCCAGATTGAAAAATAGCCTTAATGTTATACCTAAACTATAATCTAACCCTGAACCAAACTTCAGCCCGATCCGTTAAGCCGATAGAGCATGAAAGAGTAACGAACATTCTGGCATCCAGACATTTATAATCTAAAACTTTCACACAATAAATTAGAACAAAGAGCATTGCGTCCAGTACAAGGAGAGAAGACATAGCATATTTGACGTATACATATCTGTGTATCATATTTCGCGAGGGGAAATCATATTCATATACACCAAAAATAAAGCAATCGGCTGTCACTATGAAACTTACACAAAACAATTAAACCAATACACTCATAATTTCAGACATACACATATATATTTCTTATATTATTAAATGTGTGTATACAAGCTTGCACTTTTTGGGAGTCTGCTTTGACAGAAGGGAAATTCTAAGTATGGCGCCTTCCCTCCCGGTGAACGCGATAGATCGTGTTGCTCTATGTATTAGTAAGATCATAAAAATTGTATACTAAGTAACGCTCTTAGTATAACACAATACAAAGTCAGAAGTAGGCCTTACTATGAACTTACTACAGAGCAAAGTTGCAGTTGAAACCGCATCTATGCCGCTTGGCTTTACTCAGATCTGCGTACTGAGTGCAAATTCAATAAGGTAGGAATATACCTTCTTTAAAAATGTTTTCATATAAGTATTAGCAATGAATACACACGTACCTACATAGAATGTCAGTTTCTTTAAACTTCTTTTACGTCCATTTATATGTAAAACATTATATCCATAGATGTTCACAATGATTGATTTTTTTAAGGTTTCCAACATTTTAGCACCGATAAAATAAGGGGTTCAAGTTTCTCAAAGTATGTCACAAGTAAACCCAAGTATTCATCTACTACATGAGATTCTCGAAAAACTTAACCCTGTTTTGTTGTCGGGTAATTAGCACGATTTTAGCTCGAAACAAGGGTTTTGGCAACCTGCTAAGACAGTTAAAGTGTACGATGGTATAAATTTACAACTTCCTACTTACGACAGTGTGCGGATGATTTAGAACTTTAACCGACTTATTTTTCAGTTTTAATTTTCTGTTTAATATTTTTAAAGGAATTTCTTTAGAAGTTTTTATGATACTAGAGAGCGCACGAGACTTCGCTTGTTAGATATTCGACTATTCCAAAATGTGATTTTGTATATGAGTGTGCTTGCATATGAATATGAGCTTCGCGCATGCCTCATCCTCCCCCCCAAGAAGCGAGTTAACTCCCGAAAGAACCCCTTAAAGACGCAGGATAGTATCCAAACCCTTAAGTAAGGATGCGGTGGTAGCCAAAGTCTGTCAGGAATCCTAGTGTACGGCATAGCATCCATGAGATATTTTCATATGTAAAAAAAGCCTATGTATCTACTTAGATCATTTATAAATTATAAGAATCAATAGTATCCTTGCAGCTAACAAACATACATTAATATTTTTATATTAGTATGGATGTAGAACTACAGTTAAGTGAAAAATTTATGAAGCGAAAAGACTAGTGAAAATACTGGTTTTCCAATCCCATCGGAGCTATTTTAGTCCGTATATCACAGAAATTTACAGTGAAAATAATTGCAGAGCAGTGCAAAGTCGAATTTCATTAATAATGCATTTTTCTTTGTTTTACTTTATTTAGCTAATACTTCTGCTATATTCAAACTTTCAGAATTGTTAGACAGTGCCGCCGGGAGTTATATACTATCTAAAATTTTGAAAGAAATACGAGGTTAATACAAAATGTTGTATTAGAAGCCTAAAAGATTGTTGTTGTGCTTTTTAACAAGTCTAAATCCTAATGGATGCTATATCTGAATCCCAGCTAAAACTGTATCCTACAACTGCATACGGCCGGCAAATCCAGTTTATGCAAGAAAAAATCGGTTATCTGTAAAGTCGGTTTACTGACGATAGTTGAACGACACAACTCAGCCTTAAATAGAACGCCTCAGAGCGAGGTAACGCCGCATATGTCATGTTTGTCACGTCAAAAAGAACCGACAAGTGAGAGATGTTCTTATAGCGGAACATACATCAGCCGTGAAAACTTCAGCTCTTTATCACGGTTCCTGAGATACAACCTCATGACGGACAGACAAACAGACGGACTGCGAAGTCTCATGAATAGGGTCTCCCTTTTACGCTTTGGGTACGGAATAAGCTTTTCAGCAAGAGCCTGAACAGAATACCAATTTACAGACTTCAAAAACACACTTCTAGAACTTTCTTGAACTGGTTTTCGCCACACAATCCGTTTATTCGGACCGCTGCAAGACAGTTTTAATTTGTTAATTTATTCACTTGTTGTGCTGACAGTACTCCAAGTTACAGTTCTGCTTGTAACTTCACTTGAATATAGTTTAAAACAGGCGACATTTTGTGTAATTAATACTTGAATTGGTTCATACATCACATCCTCTGTAGACATAACATACACTGTTGAGAGTCTTGGGGTCATCCTTCCGAGGGCTTACCCGGGGCTCCCAACCGTAGGTATTAGGTAGGGAACGCGTGGTTTTTAGTCGGTAGGAGTCCGGCATAGCACCCATGTATAATTTTACTCGTGTTAAAAAAAGACATAAAATACAATCATATCTATTTTAATATCCACAAGAGGGGTAGACATAGCAGAATTAGAGATATAATCTCGCTTTGCCTGCCGTTTTGTTCCATTCATCGGGTTTTATCTATAATTATACCGATTAAAAATAAAACTAAAAAGTTTGTTGGTTTATTCAAACTCTAGGATCACAGAAACTCTCGCTAAGAGTAGGTAATAATAGCGGAGCAGTAATTAAAATTATATTTAAGTAATGCTAGGCTTGGATTTGTCGTGATTCTGAAACAGAACCAAGTTTGCCGGAACTGCTAGTTTAATAAATAAAGTGTTGTGAATCCATGTTGACATGCATTCTTGAGAGAGGTCGGAGGAAGCTATGCGCCGAAAGTTGTAAGTAGGTAGGGTAAAGTAATGTACCCTCGGGACTGCTAATGTCATGAAACACAATTAATTGACCGTAGACGCGTTCAACGTTATTTCGCTGAGCCTTTGGAAGCACTGAATTCCATGATCATGAGAGCTTATGTATCTTCAAGATAGAATGTTTTGTGCTTTCTTTAGGGTTTCCTACACAAAAAGTTTAAGTAGAATCCGTGGTTTGTCTGTCTATTACCAGGCTGTACCTCATTTGTTAAAAGCAGTTATTTTTTTTACAGATGATGTATTTCTGTTGCTGCTATAATAATAATAACTAAAAATAGAAAAAAAATATTAAGAGGGGCGCCTACACGACAAACGTACTTTTTTTTTATTTTATTTGGTACGTAACCCCTCGTGCGAGAGTCTGACTTGCAATTGGCCGCTTTTTTCGCGTACTATCGATATGACCGACTGATAAATATGTGGTCGTGGGTTTGATTCTCACCGAAGACAAAAAATTGTGCTATCCATAAAGGTTTGTCTCGAGAGTCTGGATGTTTTAATGTTTGTAAAGTATATATTTAAAGGTATATAAGTAGATACTAATATCCGTGATCTGATACCTATAACATAAGCAGGTTATTCCTAGCTTACTATGGGATTAGATAGCGTTGTGTGAAGATGTCCGTGAATATTTATTTGTTATTAAATATCAGTTGGTGGAGAAACTTTCTAGGTAGCGAAACATGATCCAGTCATTAGAAAAATTGTCATGAGTAAAGGTCGGTGATGAAACCTTTTTATTTGTCTATAGGTTTCTTGACCCAAACTCCAATAACTTCTTTGCCGTTATTATGAGCTTCCAGAGCAGTAATCGATTTTATACAGTCTTGGAGTGTGAAATGGAACAACACCCTTGGGTGTGCTGTAACAGCCCTAATTTCAAGTAAATAGCGCTTAGTCGATACTTAGCGAAGTAAGCACACACAGGGTGTTATGAAAGTGCAATGTTGACATTCGTATTTTCAGATTCTTTTAAAAATAGATTCCGTCGAGATGGACCCGCATTTGGCCGGTTTTATTAAGTTATTTTAGGGTTCCGTACCCAAAGTGTGAAACGGGACCCTATTCATGAGATTTCGCTGTCCGTTTGTTTGTCATGAAGCTGTATCTCAGAAATCGTGTTAGCTAGAGAGCTGAATTTTTTACAGATGATTCCTTTCTATTGCTACCATGACAACAAAATAATACTAAACATAAAAAGGGAGGGAATTAAGGGGGTCCCATACAACAAGCGTTATTTCTTACCGTTTTTAGAGTACGGAACCCTCTGTGCTCGAGTCTGACTCGCACATTGCTAATCTTACTAATATTATAAATGCGAAAGTTTGTGAGTGTGGATGTTTGTTACTCTTTCACGCTCAAACCGCTGAACGGATCGGGCTGAAATTTGGTACAGAGATACATTATAGTCTGGAATAACACATAGGCTACCTTTTATCCCGGGAATAACTTCCCGCGGGAACAAATTTTACGCGGGCGAAGCTGCGGGCATCAGCTAGTTTTATATAATTACGGAATATATAAGTATTAAGTATTGGAAAAACGTGGTCGTTAGTTCTTATTACCACTTTCTATTCTCACAGGCTCTACCTATTGCGCTACGAATCTGGCGGTAAATGTAAATATAGATGCAAAAATCATGACGTTCATAAATGTTTTACTTTGTGACTACTTTATTATTATTTTGTATTCTACTTGCCTGTCGTTGCTCGTTAGTCTAGAGATCGAAATGTGCGACTGCGGGTCGTGTGTTCGATTCCCATCAGAGACGGAAATTTGTGTGATTCATAATATCCATAAATATTTGTCTCGATAGTCTGGCTGTTTCCATGTATGATAAGTATCTATTAATATCCGTGGTCTGATACGAATAACACAAGGAGGTTACACCTAGCTTCCTTTGGGATCTGATAGCGTTGTGTGAAAAATGTCCGTGAATATTTATTTATTTTTATTTTCAGTCACCTTAATGAATACATATTCTGTTACGGATAAAAGGCCGTGGCCCTTGATGTCACGTTCATTTGTCGGCATTGAACTATGCAAATTTTCAGTGTGGAATGTTTACCAAACTGGCGACCGTGACAGGCACACTCCAACAGAGCTTTTGTTTGACAAAATGTCCATCAATGTATACAATCAGACTACGCTTTCATAACATAGGATTACAGGGGTATGACTACATAATATTAGCATGAAGATCCTTAACATACGTAATTAAGCCTAATATTATGAAGGTTTTAGCCTATAGTGTACTATAAATGCCATACGGCACAATGCTTACTGTAGAAATGTACTGTTGTGGTCTATTTCATGCGCTGACATCGATGTGACATTTCTATGGTGTCACGGCGTTCTGCGTGACATGAACGCAGTCTGGGATATCCTTCCGAGGACTTACCAGACGTTCCCAACCGTAGGTAGGTGGTGATAAAACATTTGGTTTTAAGCGCATATTCCCAAAGGACCCCGAGTATCTGTCCCATAACGGGGTCCGTTGGGAACTGTAGATAATTTCATGTCCAAGGGACCCCTTGCTAAGTACGTTGGGTCCGTTGGGAAAAAGAACTCCCTACGGACCCCCACTCTCCTTCCCGTAATAAATCGTTTTTAGTCGGTAAAAATTCGGCATACAATCCATGACAGATTTTCCACACGTTAAAAAATATGGTGTTATAAGATACCACAGCCATAAAGGTTCTAGAGTGGAGACCGCGAATCGGCAAACGTAGGGTAGGACGTCCACCCGCCAGATGGACCGACGACCTGGTAAAGGTAGCAGACAGGACCGTGTGTCGTAAATTGGGAGAGGCCTACGTCCAGCAGTGGACTGCCGTAGGCTTATTTGATTGATTGATAGCCATAAAGACGTATCGGCAGCGCGAGTGTAAAACCTCCGGAGTAAGTTTACAAGCTACAAGCCTGTGAGTTCGCGAACAGTTTGTAAACTCGCTTCTTGTTATCGAGTTTTTTTACAATCTGCATTTGACTATCATCCCATTCTAAATCACTCGCTAGCTATTAAACTACAATCGCTCCGTGACATCAAGGCCTTAATCTCTGCTTTTAGCCCCTCTCTATAAAGTAGAGTGCAGAGGGGCTCAAGTCAAGATTTAGTCTGTAGTCTGTGTGTCGGTTTCATTGAACTACGTTACTAGGTCACGTTAATCATCTCTTTGATCGGATTGAACTTTCACAATGAACGTGTTAGAGAGGGGGAGTCTGGTGAGACCGGCTCTCTTGGCATCTCACGGCTTTCTTGTTAGAAACGTCCATAGATCACGGTAATTACTTTCGATCAGGAGAGCCATATGGTTGTCTGCCGCAACAGTAATTTTAAAAAAATGTGATGCGATATTTGTTCAAAATTATGTGAGCAAGTTAGGATCATATCAAAAAAATCTATAGTTTCAAGCCTTTATCAAGAAAAAGTTTATAAATGGTCAATTTTGCAGAGCATGCGAAACGTTTGAATTTCAAATAATAGTTTACGTGGTCTGACAGCAGAATCTAATTTAATTTCAAGAAACGTGAGGAGAAAGCTTTCATATTTTAAGAAATTGAACTCACTATGAGATATGAGGCACATACATACATGTATGTGTCTCATACCTCACAGTGAGTAAAGATAGAAGAGATAAAACTATGAGGTGTCAGCGACTCCGCCCGCGGGGAATTTTCTTCCCGTTTCCGCTTACTAAAGGATCTATTCCCGGGATAAAAGCATGTGTTGTTTCAGAGTATTATCTATACGTTTGTACCATATTTCAGCCAGACTCGAGCAGCCGTTAGAGCGTGACAGAGTAGCAAACATCCATACATCCTCACAAACTTTCGCATTTAAATAGTAAGATTTGTTGAACGAAAAAGGCAAGTTAGTAAAACACTTGATTCTGGTACAAGTAGTCATAAATTTTTAAGCTATTGCATAGCTTCTATCGCGGGCCTTGCGTGGAGACCGAATCCAGAAATTGTGTCACGAAAATAAATCACACTCTCGGCTACCTTCGGCTACGCTCTGCCACGTTCGTGTATCTCGCACTTCATAACTTTTTTGGTTACGTCAATTATGAACTCTGCAGTCGTTATATATTATGTCAAATAATCCAAAAATTGATGCTTGTACCCAGAATCGATCTTGCGCCTTCTGCGTACCGATCCGCGTCTTAACCACTCGACCAAAGTTGAATTAAGAGTGCTGGTCGAATTTAGAGTTCTTAATGTGAAATGACAATTTCGATGCTGTCAATTACATTAGTTGCTGTCAATTTACTTCGTCTAAATAAAAATTCGACTATAGGTGTATAGGTATTCATCATCTATTTACAACAGTGAACTGTACTCGTATAATTTGTGTAAAAAGTGTTTTAAATATGAATAAACAAAGTGCAGTTATAATGAAGAAAGTCACGAAAAATAGTGAAAGAAAATGACATACATTTTTTTTTTTTTTTTGTTTAACGTGAGGGAAAATCCTCTTAGGATGTTATGCCGGACTCTTACCGACTAAAAAAACCTCACGCCACGCCTAACAGCCTATGGTTGAGAGCCCCGGGTAAGCCCTCAGGAAGGATGTCCCGTGACTCCCAACAGACCTACGGCCGCCGCTGCGGCCTCGCCCAGGGGGTGGTTCGGGTGCAATCCCGCGTCAACGGGGGGTTTCGGGTGTGACCCCGCTTCTAAGGGGGGGCGTGCGTGAGTTGCTCACGTCACGCTGCCGTCATGGGCCTGCTTCTGTAAGGACGGTGAGCGGCCCTCTCACCGTCCTCAGACCCCCGGTCATGGAGGCCGATAGTCTTCAGCGAAGACACGTCGGCGGCGCCCAGGGCGCCGACTGCGGAACTCGGGTGGGAGAGTTCTCTCCCGTACCCGGCCCGCCGCTTCCTTCGCGAGCATAACCTGCTCGCAGAAAGAGGCGGCGCAGTCCCACTTACTCCCGCTGGAGAGCATGGCTCGCACCATGGCCTCGAGCGAGAGAGTGTCCACGCCCAGACCCACTACGAGGACCTGTCGCTGTTGTGCCCACGCCGTGCACTTCACCAGCGTGTGGAGCGCTGTGTCATCGCTGCGGTCCTCGCAGTGCTGACACTCGGCCGTGGTTTCCCGGTGTTTTCGCCACAGATACCTACCGAAGCTACCGTGCCCGGCAAGCATCTGTGTCAACCGGTAGGAGAGAGCACCGTGTCTTCTCTCCAGCCACTCGTCCATGACCGGTCTGACGGCCGCGATTGTGGCGAATCCCCCCTTTGGTTGCTCAAGTCGCACCTTCCATGTCTCCACGGTTTCCTGGTGGAGCAGGGTCCGCTGGGCCTCGATTTCTCGAGACGCAGGCCTTTGGCCCCGCTCCAGCGCCTCCTTGCGCCATCTGAACAGTGACGCAAGGGCTCTCGCTTCCAGGTCCCATGGAGGGGTCCCGGCTAGGAGACATGCCGCCTCACCGGAGATCGTGCGGTATCCTCTTATCACCCTGACGGCCATCATTCTCTGCGGGCTCAGCAGTCTAGCCTCATTGCTGGCCGTCAGGGTCTCCGCCCATACGGGAGCCCCGTACAGGGCCATGCTTCGCACGATCCCCAGGTACAGCCTCCTGTAGGGAGCGTTGGGTCCCCTGATGTTGGGCATCAGCCGCGCGAGTGCGGCCGATGCTCCCCTCAGTTTTGGGACCAAACTTCGGAAGTGGTGTCCGAAGTTCCACCGGCCATCGAGTACGAGCCCCAGATACTTCATCGAGGGCTCGATGCCGATGCTGACGCCCCCTACCTGTAGGCTGGATCCCGCAGGTGGCCCCATCCGAGGTCCGTGGAAGCACAGAGCCTCGGATTTGTGAAGGGCGACCTCGAGACCCAGCCGCCGAATCCGACCCACGACCTGAGCAACCCCTGCCGTGGCCTTAAGTGCTGCGGCACGGTGCGTTGCTCCCCGCGCCGTAACGAGGGTGTCGTCGGCGTAACACGTTACGCCGACCCCTCTGAGCAACGGACCACGCAGCACCCAGTCGTAACCGATGTTCCACAGGAGCGGCCCTAAAACCGATCCCTGTGGAACACCGCACGACACATCTCGCCGACCCGGCCCTAGCCAGCTCGGGTAAGTTATGGCTCTCTCGGAGAGATAAGCCCCGACAATTCGTACATTTTATTATTATTATCACCAATGCAGTATTATTTTTTGTTTTGTTAATTTATATATAATACTGCTATAAAGATAACCAAACCCGGGAGTACGTTCCCATGGGAAGCGGGAAGAAAATTTCACGCTGACGTAGCCGCGAGCGCCATCTATCCCATACCTATGTACTTTAAACGTGTCATAAAAGTCACAACAATACCATAAATGCACATTTCAAAGAATGTCTATTATTACAGTAGCGAAAAATTCTAAATCTATGATAATTACCATAAAATTCGTAAAAATAGTTTTTAAGTAGATAAGAAGAAACCTATTGTTTTATCTTTTAACTAGCTGACCCTCGCAACTTTGTTTACGTCACACAAGGTCTATGAAATTAGAGGTATTTATTAATCATACTCATCAAGTAGCGTGTGAATCTGCCCTGTTTGCTTAATCAAAATAGAGCTTAATGGTTAAAGCTATTCCTCAGTATAGAATTTTCCTCAGTATAAACAATTTACATATAAACACTAGAATTTTTACATGCAAACGTTCGTAAGACTATTGGAACGCTGCAGTGAGACCCCTATCCACCAACAGATCAAACGTCTGAAGTGTAGATGCTGCGCTGGATTGGACACACGCTGCAAAGGGACCATGATCACATCATACCAAGGCAAGCCTTACTGAAACTACTGGTAGGGTTTCAAAAACTGTTCGATAGTAAGTAGGTAAATTTATTGAGAATGGCTATAGGCTACATAACATAATGCTAAGATTAATAGGAGCGGTGCAGCAATGAGAAATGTTTCGAAAACGGAAAACATTTAATCGTTATAAGAGTATCCGTTGCGCCTCTGCGTAAATGGTTAAAGTTACATAAAAATAATTTATTACAAAATAATTGTTCCTCTTAAAAAGTTCTCAAACTCAAACTCAAACTCAAAAAAACATTTATTTCGCATAATCCTAATACATAGGCACTTGCGACACGTCTAAAACAAAATACCTATTTATTAAGCTATAGCATAGCTTCTATCGCGGGCCTTGCGTGGAGACCGAATCCAGAAATTCTGTCACGAAAATAAATCACACTCTCGGCTACATTCGGCCACGCTCGGCCACGTTCGTGTATCTCGCACTTCATATACCAACGTGTACACGTGAGCGTTTGCATAACGTGTACCTATGTATATGAAGTGAAGTAGGGTGAAGTGGGGTGGGCTGAGGTGTGTAGGGTGGGGTGAGGTTAGGTGGAGTGACTTTTGGCCTTTTGGCCTTTGGGACTTTTGGACTTTTGGCCTTTTGGACTTTAGGACTTTTGAACTTTTGTACTTTAGGACTTTTGGACTTTTGGCCTTTTGGGCTTTTGAACTTTTGGACTTTGGTTTTTTGGACTTTTGGACTTTGGACTTTTTACTTTGGACTTTTGGACTTTTGGCCTTTTGGACTTTTGGACTTTTGGCCCTTTGGACTTTTGGACTTTGGACTTTGGAATTTTCGACTTTTGATCCTGCTTCTTGTTGGCAAGTCCAAAAGTCCAAAAGTCCCAAAAGTACCAAGAGTCCCAAAAGTCCCAAAAGTCTTATAAGTCCCAAAAGTTCCAAAAGTTCCAAAAGTCCCAAAAGTCCCAAAAGTCCCAAAAGTCCCAAAGGTCCCAAAGGTCCCAAAAGTCTCAAAAGTGCCAAAAGGCCCAAAAGTCCAAAAGTCCAAAGTCCCAAAGGTCCCAAAGGTCCCTAAGGTCCCAAAAGTGTCAAAAGTCCCAAAAGTCCCAAAAGTCCCAAAAGTCCCAAAGGTCCCAAAGGTCCCAAAGGTCCCAAAAGTCTCAAAAGTCCCGAAAGTCCCAAAAGTCCAAAAGTCCAAAAGTTCAAAAGTCCCAAAGGTCCCAAAGGTCCCTAAGGTCCCTAAGGTTCCAAAAGTCTCAAAAGTCCCAAAGGTCCCAAAAGTCCAAAAGTCCTAAAGTCCAAAGTCCCAAAGGTCCCAGAGGTTCTAGAGATCCCAAAGGTCCCAAAAGTTCCAAGGTCCAAAAGTCCAAAAGTCCAAAAGGCCAAAAGCCATTACTCTTTCACGCTCAAACCGCTGAACGGATCGGGCTGAAATTTGGTACAGAGATACATTATAGTCTGGAATAACACATAGGCTACCTTTTATCCCGGGAATAACTTCCCGCGGGAACAAATTTTACGCGGGCGAAGCTGCGGGCATCAGCTAGTATTCTTATATACTGGTTGAATTTATAGTCGTTCTGGACCCGAGAGGGGGTTACTCGGAATCAATAATGGAACCATTTCGGAGTGTCAAAACAGCTGTGCAGGTTATAATAAAAAAATGACTTCTATGTAATCTTTATCACTCGTTCGAGTTGAAACATTAGTAGCGCTTCGATTATTCATTGAACTTTTCAATGAATGAAACTCCGAAACCCATAGGTACCTACTACGCCGCGGCGCGTGTCTCCATGTGATCAGTTCATTGGCCGAATGCATCGTTTCGATAATAATAGGTACTTAGATAATAATAAAGGACTCCAATTTCTCCTTCATACTTTACGCGGGCTTAGGACCGTCGGAAATACTTTAATATTGTTCTATTTTACGGTGAATTAATAAGGTTTATGTAATAATAATGAAAATAAACACGAACAAATAGGGAGTATTTCCGGCGTATTTAAAAAATTGGAGCTATTTACAAAATAATCAACTTAAATACCTAGACCTACCTATTCACAGTTTATTTACACTTCCCTGTACCTTAGCAACTGCTCAAAATGGAGTCCAGAACGTTCGATACACAAACGGGCACGTTTTAGGCTATTGTCTTTTAGTTTATTCAATGTGTCTCTGTCACTTTTCACTATTTCAAAGGCGTCCACTATCGCACTGCGTAATTCATCACGAGATTCGTACTCTCGAGTGTAAACTAATCGTTTTATTTCCGACCACAAATAAAAGTCGATCGCGACGACAATACTGCGCGCGAGTTATAGTCGAACTGCGCGCCGCGGTCGCCGGTCGGCGGCGCGGTCGGCCGAGCGTATTTAGGTACCTACCTACAAGACGTAACTAGTCGAGTACCTACCGACGTTACTTGGCAACGAGTCCACGTGGACCGATGCGTTGTGATTGGTCGAATTTTCCCGGCGCGGTGACTCTTCTCACTGATTGGAACGTTAGACATTGAATGAAAAATTGTAGTAGAAAATCGTAGTAAACGTATTTCGTGAAATTTAAAGGAATAACCAGGAGTTCTCATTTTGATTTTGGCAAACGATGTAGATTTTGACATTTTCGTAATTTTTTATTGTTGATTTTCAAATTGACAGTGCCGATCGGTTCTGTTATCGAAACTGGGCCTAAACCTTTCCGTTCCAAAACGACTTGTACTGACGGGATCAGGTAGAGTAAATGATACCACGATAGCTGATGGTAAACTGTCCTTTATTGGTATCGGTTAGTGGTTAAATACAGTAAGTAGTACGTACACGTATAAGGGTGAGTGTACACACACTGCACCTCCTCCGTAAATTAAAAAAAAGAGAAAAAAAATGTTTACTGTTAGTAAACTAATAAGTTTTGCAAAAAGCTTATTATAAAAATGTAAAACTAGAATTACAATGATACTTGAGTAAATATGGCTAAATACGATTAAGTATACAAAAAAAATACGTAGGTACTTATAAAGCTCTAGTCGTCGTGAACCTATGTAATAAACAATTTTGTTCTATTTTTGTGAACAATGTCGTGTTTTCCTTTTACTAAAATTTTTACATTGCACCCTAAATCTTGTATGACCTTGTAAGGACCTAAATAGATGTCCTGCGTTTTATCATTAATTGGGTTTCTTAACAAAATTAAATCATTGGGTTCATATGAAACCTGTCTTATATTTCTATCGTAAATACTTTTTCTAGATATTTTACTATTACACAAATTCTCACGTGCATCTTTTTGACTTAACTGTAACCTATATTTGAGTTCTTTTGGATAGTCTTCAAAGCTGTACAAAGGATCGACCGTTTTACTGAGATTACTTGGCAAGTTACAACATTTTCCAAAAACTAATTCGTGAGGCGTATACTTAGTTTCGGAATGCACAGTATTATTATATGCAAAGCACCAGAATGGCAACCATGAGCTCCACGATTGTTTGTGATTTTCTGAATAAATACGAAGATATGCTCCCATGGTCTTATGGGTATTCTCCAACGCACCAATGCTCTCATGGTGGTACGCTGTCGACTTTAGGTGATTAATCTTTAAAAGTTTACATACCTCCTGCATGGTGCTCGATATGAACTCGGTGCCTCGATCCGTAGCTATCTCCTTCGGGATACCATACCTTAATACAAACTGCTCTACAAATGCACGCGCCACACAAGCAGTCTCTTTCGAAACCAAGGGGTATGCCTCGACGAACTTCGTTAATTCGCACTGAAGTGTTAAAATATACCTGTAGTTGTTGTAGTCTGTACTTATAGGACCTACTATGTCTAAAAATACTTTTTCAAAGGCAGCTATGGCAGTACTAGTGATTTCCATTGGTTGTTTTGTACGTAAACTGTATTTTTGTTTTTGACATTTAGAACATTTTGAAACATATTCCCTTATATCAGCTTCCATAGAAGACCAGTAATAATATTTTTTTATGTTATTTAACATTCGTCTGATACCGACGTGGCCACTAGTCGGCAGCAAATGAAAGTCATTCAAAATAACTCGTACATCGTGTACATTTTCTATTTTTTGAACATCTTTTATCACACACAGACGAGGGATTACTATAGTTCGTTGTCCGGACATAACTATAGGTGCGCACTTAATTGCTTGCGTTAACTCTTTTATTAACGCTTTATTTGCCTCGTTTCTAAATACACATAATTCCTTTATATTATTACTATCACACAGCAAACTCAGATCCCTCACTAACTCGGCTCGCGTAGGTAATGATCGGATATCTGGGTTCACGTACATTATCGATTTCGAAGGTGCATGAATAAATGACCTATAATATTCTAGACATACTCCTAATTTAGTTAATTTGGTAATATTCCGCCTATTAGTCATACTAATTTCAGTCATATTATTAGGTTTTTTCAGAAGCTCAACGATTTTCGGGTGATCAATCCTAGAATCAAATGAGCGCTGAGAAGTTTGTGACTTATCATCAGAGTTTTTATTTTCTTGTTCCTGTAGTAGACGCCTTTGCGCTCTTGTCATAACATTCATAACTTGTTTATTCATTTCGCTCAGCTGATCTGATGTTAACTTGATACGTGATAGCGCGTCCGCCACCACGTTATCACTACCTTTAATATATTCTATAGTATAGTCGTATTCCTCGAGTAATAATCTAAACTTAAGGAGCCTACTAGATGGATCTCTCATTTTAAATAAGTAAACCAGAGGTCGATGATCGGTTTTTATCAGGAAGTGCCTACCAAAAAGATATGGGCGAAAGTATTTCACACTCCAAACGATCGCTAGAAGTTCTTTTTCGATCGTGGGATAATTTAACTCGGCTTTATTTAAACCTCTGCTTGCGTATGCAATGGGACGTCCGTCATTATTGCAAAGTATCGACCCAATAGCCGTGCCTGACGCATCGGTGTGTAAAATAAATTTATTACCTGGCGAGAAATCGGGATATTGTAGAATCGGGGGCTGTGTTAACGCATTTTTCAAATACTTAAATGAGTTTTCACAATGTTCATCCCAATCAAAGTTTTGATTTTTACGTAGCAATTTATTTAGCGGAATAGTTATGTTGGCAAAGTTTTGAACAAATTTTCTATAGTAATTTGCGAATGCCACAAAGCGACGTACCTCGTCCGTGTTTGTGGGTCGCGGATAATTCTTAATGACGTTAACTTTTGTGGGGTCGGGTAAAATACCTTTATCTGAAACTAAATGTCCAAGATACAGAATTTCTTTCAACAAAAATTTACATTTACTAGGATTCAACTTGAGGTTAACTTTTCGTAATCTGGTAAAAACATCCATTAAATTTATGTTGTGGGCTTCCAAATTCCTTCCAAATACAACAAGATCATCTTGGTACACAAAACATTGCTCATAATTTAATCCAGACATAGCCAAAGAAATCATTCTCGCGAATTGGGGTGCACTTGTCTTCAACCCTACTGGTAAGCGTTTCATTTGATACTGGTTTGAGTTAGTTGTGAAAGCTGTATACTGTCTAGATTCAGGACAAATATTTAATTGATAGAATCCTTGATAAAGATCTAAATGAGAAAAATAAACTGAACCCGCCAAGGCATCTAAAATTTCACAAATGTTAGGTAAAGGGAATTTATCACACTCTAATTTTTCATTCACTTTCCGATAATCTACTACAACTCTCCATTTTTTTTGACCTGACCTATCTTGTTTTTTTGGTACTAACAACAGCGGACTCGACCACTCGCTACATGTCTCTTCAATGACGTCATCAGCTAACATTTTTTTAATTTGTTTTTCTATTTCAGATTTTTGGGTTTCAGGTAATCTATACGGTTTTACATAGACTGGACTGCTACCTGGCTTTATGGGTATCGCCTGTTCGTAAAGATTGGTTACCGATAATTTATCACCTTCAATATAAAAAATATCTGGAAACTTGGCACAAATGCTTTCAATTGAATCCCTCTCTTCATTATTTAAATATGACAACTCGAGCTACTTAAATAATTTTTTAACCCTTATTGAATTAACGTTCGGTTTAGAAAAATTACAGATATCGTAGTTCTCTAAATTATAAACATCGAAACTGACATTACTAACCACTACTTCCTCGTCTCTAGTATTTAAAATTTTTATTGGGACTTTTCCCTTACACGGCCTTACTATCGTGCTAGCCAAGAATACACCATGACTCAATTCTTGTGAACCTATCACAAAATCTGATTTTCTACATGTTTGAACCAAAAATATTGCTTCTGTCCTAGCTGCAACTGTAAAACAATTTGATGAAGGTTGTTTCCTATCACAAAAGGGTATAGTTATCGTTTCATTTTGCCAGTTGGTTAATTGCAAAGTGCTCAATTCATAGTCTATTCGCGCCTTGCCTTTACTTAAAAAGTCCTGACCTAAAATACCATTTGCTTCACACGGTAGAGTATCAAATATATAGAATTTATGTCTCAAAATGTGCTGATTGTACTTTAAATTCAAATAAACATAACCATTGGATATCACTTTTCCACCAATACCATTTATGGAAAGGTTCTCTTTATGGATAGGAACATGTACACCATTTATAAAATCTTGCCTTACAGCAGAAATTGATGCGCCTGTGTCTATAAGCCATGAACATTGAAGGTTATTCAAAGTAAACAAAACATTATTTAAATTACAACAATTAGCTGCACAAACAAAGTTATGCACGAAAAAAATGATTCATGTTACCTATTTCGTTATCGTCTCGATTACAAGGTTGATTGCGATCGCCATCGTTTTGATCTGACGGCTCATTGTCATTGGGGGAAATTACGCTGACATTTTGACCATTCCCATTGTATCCACCGCGAGGATACCTACCGCGAAAGTATCCCCCACCGCCCCGGTGCTGGCCATTGCCCCGAGGTTGATTTTGGAGTGATGTTGCACCACCTACGCGTTCATTATTATAATAAAAATTGAACCTACCTCTATATCTGGGAAATCCGCGATGATGGCCGGTCATACCTCGACTCTGTCTTCCTCTCCTCATCAGCAAGGCTGGCGGTCCATCTGAAGTGGAGGGTGTCTCCGACAACTTCTCGTCCTTGGCTGCTCTAATAGCATCTTTTAAGGAGCTGTAATTACGGGCTGCAATTATGGTGCTTAGCCTAGTGTCTGACAAACCATCACAGAATTGTTTAATTGCCATTTTTTCGTTAAGAGGGCATAACACGTTATAGTGAGTTTCATTTCCATCAGCCTGTGATATTGTCAATTTCGTGAATAAGTTTTCTAGTTCAGTTCCGAACTTATCTATAGATTTGTGGTTCTGTGTGCACTTTAGCAGTTGAGACTGCAAGGAAGTGAAGGAATTTTTTGTTAGTAAATGGGTACGCATGTCCTTGACAAGATCATTGGCTGAGTTATAAGTACCAGACATGCGCAATTTTGCGTTTTCGGACAGACGGGTCTTTAATACAAAATTAATGAGTAATTTATTACCGGCATCATCCAATGATGATGAGTACATATCAATGCCATCAATCAACCGTTTTACAGTATTTTCAGATCCGTCCAAAATCGGCAAAAGTGACACAGCGGTCTTAAATTCAAACTTTTCCATGATTACAGTTTCAGAAGGTTCTTTACGTAGACATAAATTAACGATCTCCTCGTATGATTTTTTTATAGCTAAATGATAACCTTGAATAGATTTTATTTCAGCGGCCGAAAATTGTTCCGCTTCTATTAATACATTTATCTTCTTTTCAAGATCATAAAACTGACTAATAATTTGTAACGCCTCATTATACTTTGTCTCGACTGTTTTTCCCTTATAGCGCTCTTGACCCTTCTTTATCAAATAACTTCGTATATCTTTTAATGCAGTGCGTATACCCTCTACATCTTTAATTACATTTGTAGCCATTTTGGCTGTCAAAAAGAGTCATGTTCGGCACAGTCATAGTTCCGTATACATGTAGAAAAAAAACACCTAGCAATGCAATTACAAATCTTATTAGTTACGCAGTAGAATGTAAACAAATAGAAATATACTTCATACCTATACACTCACGAAACAAAGTTCAAGGTCCAATGTTCATTGCGCAGGTACCTAAAGACTAACACACACGATGACAAAACAACACTTCACTTTTCACTCCGCGATTCACAATTTTTTTTGTTTATTAATTATTTTATTTTATTTTTCCGGGACTCTATTTAGAATTCCACGACGACGGGACGACAATATTACAGGGAACCGTTGTGATTTCTATTTCAGCTATTCTTCTGCTGTCTCAGTGCTTGGGACCTCAAAACGAACGCGATCAAACCCACGAGGTCTGTGATAACGCCGCGAAACTCGCTTTCTATTTGCGAGGTCTACTCCAGATCTTTCTAGCTCTCGATGGATTTGCCTCTTGTGACATCTTTTGTAGAGGTGATAGCAACCGGTCAAGGCCAACAACGCGAAAACCAACAAGATAATTAACAAAATGATGTTAGTGGTAGCGGCATGAAATTGTAGTTGTTCAACTTGTGCACTATTTGCTCCGGCTGCAGCATTTTGGGCGACAATCACTTCCTCATGCTGTGGTTTAGAGTTGCACATTTTTATTCAGTTCTAACGCGAACACACTTAACTTGACAACAGTGACGATGAGCAACGTACCGATATCCATGATTCTATTGCTCAAGACCACCCACATCAATTGTCCAAGACCACACACATCGCGTTGTCGTTGAGTGCAAACAGATATTTCAAATCAGCAAATTTAAGTAACGCGCGCGCATCACATTACTGTCACGGTCGCCATGTACTGACGGGATCAGGTAGAGTAAATGATACCACGATAGCTGATGGTAAACTGTCCTTTATTGGTATCGGTTAGTGGTTAAATACAGTAAGTAGTACGTACACGTATAAGGGTGAGTGTACACACACTGCAATAAATTCAACCAGTATAAATAACTAGCGGTACCCTGCCACGCTTCGCTGTGACTTTTATAAGGTGGTTTTATGTACCTATGAGAAATGAGTAACAAACTAAATGATGGGTACATTTATAAAAAAATGTGTGCGTGTACTACTGTACACACGTAAGAAGTGAAACTTCTTCATGACCTTATTTTTCGAAAGAAATATCATGAAATATACATAGGAGTTAGTAGTCCAAAAGTTCAAAAGTACAAAGTCAAAAAGTCAAAAAGTCCAAAAGTGCAAAGTCCAAAACTACAAAGTCTAAAAGTCTAAAATTCTAAAAGTCCAAAACTCCAAAACTCCAAAACTCCAAAACTCCAAAACTCCGAAACTCCGAAACTCCGAAACTCCGAAACTCCGAAACTCCGAAACTCTGAAACTCCAAAACTCTAAAACTCCAAAACTCCAAAACTCCAAAACTCCAAAACTCCAAAACTCTAAAACTCCAAAACTCCAAAACTCCAAAACTCCAAAACTCCAGAACTCCAAAACTCCAAAACTCCAAAACTCCAAAACTCCAAAACTCCAAAACTCCAAAACTCCAAAACTCCAAAACTCCAAAACTCCAAAACTCCAAAACTCCAAAACTCTAAAACTCTAAAACTCTAAAACTCTAAAACTCTAAAACTCCAAAACTCCAAAAGTGCATAACTCCAAAGTCTAAAATTCTAAAAGTCCAAAACTCCATTACTCCAAAACTCCAAAATTCCTAAAGTTTAAAGTCCAAAACTCCAAAATTCCGAATGTCCAAAAAGTTCAAAAATAACATGCAAAACATATCTGACCTCCCGCGTAGCTCCCGTTTCCGTGGCAATACGGGAATAAAATATATAGCCGATGTTCACCGGGGATTTCCAATAGTGAAAGAGTTTTTCCAATCGGTTCAGTAGTTTTCGAGCCTATTCGATGCAAACAAACAATCAAATCTTTCCTCTATATAACATTTGTATAGACTTGTAAAAAAAAACATCTATTACTTTTTTATGCGAAATATTTAGGCGTACGTAAAAATACAGCCTGTATATGTAACGAAGCAAACAGGGGAGTGTTTTTGTGTCCATTACGCGGGAATCACCTGTATATAAAATGCTTTTAAGCCGCTACTGGCGTATAAATCTCTAATACACGAATATTCTCCATGTTCCCGAGATGAATGTAATAAATGAACCGAATGTGCAAGCTGAGTGTGTCGATTTGTTATCTGTGGGTTTGTTGTTTGTCACTTTACAAAATGTTTTGGGAGAAATGGCAATGCGGGAAGACTTCGATTACCTTCAATAATTATAATGGTTCCAAGGAGCCTCTCAGTACGCTTTTGGAGGCTCAAGATTAATTAAATTGTTATAAATAGTGTTGTATTTTTGCCATGGAAGTCACATAACTAGGTACCTGTTAAACCATTTTGTTTAGGTAACACACATAACATGGTTATTAATATAACATAGCATTCCTGATTCTACAAATCGTATTAATATCACGACAGAGCGGTGGCAGAGAGGAAACCATTTTAACATAAAACTAGTGCTTTCGTATTTCCAAAAATATTGATAGCTATATAACCCAAGACAATCTTTAATTTATTTCCCTATTTTCCTCTGACAATAACATATATTTATCAATAAATGTACAGTTTCATCCCTCAGAGTTTCATAGCTATACTCTCCGTTATAAACAAAATTGTAGAAAAATCTGTTGTACAACAAATAACTAATTTCTTAGAGCAGCATAACATACTATCTAGTGCACAGCACGGATTTAGAACGAATAGAAGCACTCTGACTGCGCTTGGCTTATTTTCTGAAACAATAAACAAACACTTAAATAATGGGAGACAGGTCTTAGCATTATTTATAGATTATAAAAAAGCTTATGATACTTTGGATCACGAAATGTTGCTACAAGCTATGGAGGAGTGTGGAATTCGAGGTCCAACCAGTAACTTCTTTAGGAGTTACTTAGCAAATAGAACAATTCGGACAGCGATCAGCGGAGTAGTCGGAAAAGAGGTTAGTGCCACTTTAGGAGTACCGACCGGGTCTGTGTTTGGCCCGGTTGGATATATAATGCATGTAAATAGTGTAAACAATGTAATAAAAAAATGTGAGATGTATATGTATGCAGATGACATGTGCCTATTATTTGCATCGAACAATGTAGACGAGTTACAGAGTAGTATACAGTCAGATTTAGACAATGTTACAAAGTGGGCTCATGATAATGGCATAATTATTAATATGGCAAAAACCAAGTGCATGCATATACACTCACCGTACAATGCTAGGGCGAAATCGTTACAATCTGCTGATATGTACATAACGGGGCACAGCTATGAGTGTTTACACGACAATATGATAAATTGTAGATGTTCCAAATTGGAATTTGTGAATACATTTAAATATTTAGGGTTGACAGTGGATAGAAATTTTAATTGGAAATACCAAGTAAGGGAAATTTGTAGCAAGTTAAGAAGAATATTAGGAAAGATGTATCACTTAAAATATGTATTAGACAGAAAAACACTTTATTTAGTATATTATGGACTAGCTGACTCTTTAATAAACTATGGTCTCCATGTGTATGGACGCACCTTTATTTCCTATATAAAAGACATAAAGAGTCTTCAAATTAGATTATTAAAGCACCTTGTAAGTAAAAAGGAGAAAATTAATTGCAAAGGAGAATATGATAGATTATTTGTAGTATGTAAAATTTTGCCTGTAGATATTAAGAGGACGTATGACGCCAAATAGACTATTATCTTGACCTAGATCTCAGGACTCCTGAGGTCTAATGAACTAACATTACAACACAAGCAACTTCAGTTCATGAACTAAAGATCTACTAGCCTGAAAACACGATTACTAAAAAAAACCTCGATACTTTTAATTTTTGAAAACACCTCGTTTTAGTTAAACTTTAGGCTGGATCTCTATAATTATCTATTATTTGGATATTATTTTTACTGTATAAGAAAGACAATACTAAAAACTTCATTTACACTAGTCGGTTTTTTTAATATTTATAATAGTTTTCTTTTTATCTGTAATTATCTGTTTTTTAGCTTTCATATCATTTCGCTAAACGCGCTCCAAACCTTCTCTCTCTTTCTTTCCTCGCGAAATCTGTATGCGCTATCCTTTACCGATTACGTTTAGTCTGGCTGCGCGCCTTGTCGGAAGCGGACCTATGCCCGATTGCGTCACACAATGATCAATTACGACATAGAAACTGGGGTGTTACTTTTGAACCTAGGTCGGTATGATTTGGCATATTATCTCCTCGATATTGTTGCCACCGAGAATCATCCGAGTTCTCAATGGCGTTACGGAATGCCCGTACCAGGACCTCGTTCGTTGGTCAGCACTGCTTCAAGTAACGTGCGTCGGCTTGGGCCTAGAAGATCTTCATGGGTGCCAGACCTTTTCTGCATATAAGCATCTGCCCAGCTGCCTTCAAGCCCAACCATATTTCAAACCCGACGCAGCTTTTATTGGCTGCGAGGAGCAGCAGCTATGAATTGAATTTTCATCCCCATTGGCAAAGTTGAGAGCGACTGCTGTCTTCCCTCCCCAAGTCCGATAGGTTGCCTAATTGAACTGGACGCTTTCTAGGAACAATAATAATAAACCGGCCAAGTGAGAGTCAAACTCGCCCATAAAGGGTTCCGTAGCAGCAAGTAACATAATATAAAAGTTCGTGTGGTTCGTTGTAACTTTCATTGATGTCCGCAGTGGTAGTGATTTTTCTCGGCAAAAATTGCGGTATTGACGTTTAAAAAAAAAGAACTACCATCTTGATTTCGTTCAAACCAATTTTCTTTGATTGATATTTTATGACAATGTACATTATATATATTTTTTAGATTTATCATTTTCTTAGTTTAGAAGTTAGAGGGGGGGGGGACACATATTTCCACTTTGGAAGTGTCTCTTGCGCAAACTATTCACTTTAGAAAAAAAATATGTTATAAACCTCAATAGCATTTTTGGGGACCTATCTATTGATACCTCACACGTATGTATGGGTTTGATGAAAAAAAAATTCGAGTTTCACTTCTGAGTATGGGGACCCCAAAATTAAATGCTTTTTTTCTCGTTTTATACAAAACTCTTGATGCGGTTCACAGAATACATCTACTTACCAAGTTTCAACAGCGTAGGCCTTATAGTTTCGGAGAAAAGTGGCTGTGACACACGGACGGACAGACAGACATGACGAATCTATAAGGGTTCCGTTTTTGTCATTTGGCTACGGAACCCTAAAAATGTCATACAAAACCCAGAAACCGCCACTACTAGGAGTGCGAGCCAGTCGGTGCCGGAAGTAATTGCACGGAACATAAAACGATGGAGTCGGCTAATTCAAGTACAAATTTAAAGACAGTGTAAGTATTTAAAAAAATCTTTAAAATATAACACTGTCTTTAGGCTTTTGATTTAATAGTAGAAAATTGCCGGTGATATTTTCAAAACAAATTTATTGTTTAAAAATACTTGTTGATTGATTCACATAAAAGAATAATCATTTTATTGAAGGTACTAATAAAAGAAAAATGAGTTTTTACTGAGTGATGATGCTGTTGGGCGCAACAGCGCCAGGTCCTCGTGGTGGGTCTAGACACTCTCTCGCTCGAGACCATGGTGGGAGCCATGCTCTCCAGCGGGAGTAAGTGGGACTGCGCCGCCTCTCTCTGCGAGCAGGTTATGCTCTTGAAAGAGGCGGTGGGGCGGGTAAGGGAGAAAACTTTCCCACCCGAGTTCCGCAGTTGGTGCCTAGGCATCGGCGATATGTCTTCGCCGAAGACTATCGGCCTCCATGACCGTGGGCCTGAGGACGGCGAGAGGGCTACTCACTGTCCTTACAGAAGCAGGCCCATGACGGCAGCGTGACGTAAGAAGTTCACACACGCCCTTAGAAGCGGGATCACACCCGAAACCCCCCAAAGACACGGTATATATAGCACCCGAACCGCCCCCTGGGCGAGGCCGCAATTGTGGCCGTAGGTCTGTTAGAAGTCCTGGAACATCCTTCCGAGGGCTTACCCGGGGCTCCCAACCATAGGCTGTTGGGCGTTACGTGAGGTTTTTTAGTCGGTAGGAGTCCGGCATAGCACTCATGATGGATTTTATCTCACGTTAAAAAAAATAGTATTATTAGTATCTTTTTCTGCATTCAGTCTTTTCAAGAAGTGGAGGCACTGGCGAGTGCGTGTCCCTCAAGGAGACTTTGAAAGGATAAAGAGTGAAAAACTGGAAGATGAAAGCGTAAGGAGTATGTATGTAGGCTTAGTCAGTGAAAGGCTTTCAAACTCGAGCCTTTCCGACTTAGATGTGGATGAATGCTGGAATATTATGAAAGAAAGTATAGTGGATAGTGCAAAAGAAGCATGTGGGAGTGCAAAGAGACATGAACATTCCAAAGGTGATGCCTGGTGGGATGCAGACGTTCAATCCTGCGTAGCAAGAAAGAAGAAAGCGTGTTTGGATTACGTCTCATCTCATCATCTTGCCAGGATTTGGGATTGATGGAGCGCTGCTTCGTGCCGTGTAGTCTACATATGTGGGATGTACGGCATGTGTGCGGGTTGGCGGTAGCCTGTCTCCCTGGTCTGACGTCAACATTGGCGTCAGAGAGGGTTGCGTGCTGTCAGCCCTGCTGTTTGTCCTGTACCTGGACGATTGTCTTAAGAGACTAAGATCGATGAATGTTGGATTGCGAATGGGTGACTTACTTGTGAATGTGAACTGTTTGCTGTATGCAGATTATGCCGTGCTCATAGCCGAATCGCCATCAGAACTACAGTCTCTAGTCACAGCGATGAAAGATGATAGTCTAATGAGAGGCTTACATTTGAACGCGACTAAAACGAAAGTGATGGTATTCCAAAGAGAAGAGGACAGAACGAATGCCAGGATAACTGTAAATGATGTAGTGCTGGAACAGGTGGATAAGTTTGTATATCTTGAATGTGCATTAAGCAGGGATGGACGGTACACCACTGATGTAGAAAGGAGGGTAACTGCTGAAATAGAGTGAATGGAGCGTTAGGCAAACTTTTGGGTACCAAAACCCTAAGTCAAAAGGCCCAGCTCGCAGTACACAGTGCGGTGCTGATACCTACGCTAATGTATGGAAGCGAGAGTTAGGTTAGGAAACGCATGAAAGTAGAATAAACGCGGTCGAGATGCGTGCGCTACGCAAAATCTGCGGAGTAACGCTCGCAGATCGCGTTCGGAATGAAGATGTAAGAAAAAGAGTTGGTCTGGAAGAGAGTGTCGGTGTTAAAGTAAGGAAGGACATGCTACGATGGTTCGGGCATGTGGAGCGAATGGGAGATGAAAGAATGACAAAACAGATATACAACGCGAAAGTGGATGGACGTAGGAGTCGGGGAAGGCCACGACACACCTACCACGACCAAATTAATCGTGTGTTAGTTGAAGGTGGTGTCAAGAGCCGAAGGAACCGACGTGCATGCATGAAAAGAAAAATGAAAGTTGAAGAAGCAAGTGAGGTGTGTATGGACCGTGCCGTGTGGCGCTCGGTTCTTTCTGCCTACGCCGCAAGGGATATGACGTGAAGGTAGATAGATAGATAGTATCTTTTTCATCATTGTTCTTTTACAGTAAAAAAGTATTATTCGTTCTTCATAATTCGCCTTGATGCGGTGGTGCATTCGGTAGTATAACCGATGGCCGTGCTGAGGCCCTGATTTTATTCTGGGGTCGGGCCGAATATTCGTGTGATCCACAAAATGATGTTTCGGAGTTTGGGTGCTCGATAGTCCGTTTGTTGAGGAAGGTTTATAACATTACACTTCAACGAATAGGAGCAACTATGAATAAAGTTTCGAAAACGGGAAAATTTATTCCTTTTGAGAGTATACGTTGCGTGCGCTAAGTAAATATAATTAAAGTTACATAAAAATTGTGAGCTGTGAATTGCGAATTGTTCATTTTAAAGTTCTATAAAAATTTTCCTCCTTTTTATAAGTAGTATAATACGGTCAATTTTTAAAAAAATAAAACCAAAAACCGAGTAAAACTATTCACACAAATATCTACTCCATTCTATTCATTGTTCGCCAGTGCGTTGTGATCCGCCCCTACTTGCGTTACTATCGTAATCTGTCACCGACTGACGCGGCGCCGCGTGAATATGTCGCGCGATCTGTAGCAAAGGGGCGCGGGGGTAGCGGCAGTGAATCATGCGATTTGGTTAGGGTCAGGCAAGCTCTTAAGTTAAAGTATTTGATAGCCCTGGAACAATATTATAGGGATGAATTTAAAATTAAAGTAAAAAATAGGTTTAAGACGCGAAGTGTAACAAAGGGTAAGCTAGAAGTGCCTAGAGTGAATAATTATTATGGAAAAAGATGTACAAATTATTTGGTACCAAAAAAATATTTAATGCTGTGGATTTTCTGAGAAAAGAACCAAAGTTGAGGAAGCAGACTTTAAAATTAAAACTTAAATCCTTTTTAATAGATAGAATTAGAATATCTCAATAAGTTCTTGTAAGGTGGTGATGAATATGGTGACAGTTATAATAAGTTATAGGCTAAGTTAGTTATAGGTAGTAAGTACAGTTTAAAAAATGAGTGAGTACATATCGCCAACAAACTGCCATGCAGTTTGGCGATTATATTTAGATATTTATATCGATGTAACCCTGTTGTTTGAACAATACATAGATTGCACATAAAACTATTAATTGTAGATTTAAGATGACGAATGTCTGAGACAGATTCGAAAGATAAACCTAAATGTTGGTTCGCAAGAATTTGAATTCGGAACGTTGGAATGGTTTTGAATGCTTTGCATTGTTCTCTTGCAAAATTTTTCGTTATAATATTGATGGCACTGCTGAACTGTTCTAAAATCAAATATGCATGTATAGCATCATGCATTTCGATTAAAACAGGCCTTTATCACCGATGGGGTAGGCAGAGGCTTAATGTACGTCCACATTTAACCTTATAGTTTTGTGGTGAACCTATTGCTGAGTTAATGAACATATTCCGGGGATAAAAAATCGCATTATTATGTGTTATTCTAGAATTTAACTATCCCTACAAACATACTTACATACTTTCGCATTCACAATGTTAGTAAGGATAATGCCAACAGTTATTCAAAGTCGTTGTTCCATATGTGCAGTAGCTTGCATTAAAACCTCTATTCGATAAACTTAGACCCTCCGCAAACTATGGACTTTTTTATCTGCCGATAGTTTGATCGGCTAAGGGCGGACACGAGCCAACAACTGTTAGGTTGGCTCAGTTTGAAGACAGTCCAACCGTGAAACCCATCCAACTTTATTGTTGGCCGATACCAAATCGGTGTAACGTGCGCGCTTTTTATGTTCACATTGATTAAGCCCCTGACTCAAAAAATGACGAAAAATAGTTGCAAAATTTTGTGAATTTGTCTACAAATATAAATATAAAATTAGTAAACATAAATACCTACGTATATATAGTCACGCCTTTATCCCCGAAGAGGTAGGCAGAGGCATAGTCTATGCCTTCTTTTCACCTTATAGTTTTATGTCCCACGTAATAGGTCGACGACGATGAACAGGCGCAGGTCATGCCGACCCACAGTTAGAATTTTCAACTTGACTTAAAGATTGTCATTTTACTGACAACCGGGTTTCATAGTTTTCCTTCTCTACGCAATGTAACGACACCCTCGGGATGAATTGGGGTGGCGACATTTTGTACTCTTTCCCGTCGCAACACGGACGGAGGTAAACAAAAATGACAGCATTACACATTTTTTATCTACAAGAAGTATGTCACATGTTTTTGTTATAAATTGAATATTAATTCTACAAATTTAAAAAAAAAATGTTTAGATGAAACCATTTTATAACTTCAATATTTATCGAATGATATCAATCTCTAAAGAAAACATACACATATAATTTAGTTTTCTTAGATGTTGAATACGTTTCAGTTTTTAGTAATTATAATTAAAATAATCTATTCTAGAACTACATCTCTTTGTTTGAAGGATGTGTGTCGCTTATGCTCAAGGTCTTCACAGCCCGATTAAACTATCGGCCGACAAAAAGTTTGTAGTTTGCGGGGCGCTTACTGTTACAATAAAGCGCTTCCCCAGTGCAAGTTGCGCTACATAAAGCGCCATTACTTGTTTCAAACGGGAAATCTTTCTCATTTCCAACTTTTGTTTACAGTTTCAATCCATTAAGAACTTTTGTTCAGATATCAATAGTTTTGTATAAACTCATACATATTATAACGTGTTTTATAAGTTACTAATATTATAAGTAAATGCGATAGTTTGTTAGTGTAGAAGTTCACACTTACAAACTTTAACGGCGGAACGTATCTGGCAGAAAATTGTTAAAGGGATTTTACATGATGATGACGGCTAGGTATATGACACGATTTTTGAAGTAAAACTTCTTTAGGCGCGACCTAGGGAGTAACTCAGATTTTTTTTCTGACGGAAGCAACGCTATTTGAATTTTGAATTCAAAATTCGAATGAATGAAATTATTATAACATTTGACGCCGTCAATGGCAAAGAAGAATTACTTCAATTGCGCGTAAAGGTTACACGAAGAAACTTGCTTTTATTTGTGCGTGTTTCAGAAGCTCTTATATTACTAACTTTGAAATTATAGCACAACTACAGATTCATGTCATAATGGTGTCTCCGTCCGTATTTTTTTAACGTTCACTTGTACTACGTAGTCCGTATTAAAATTCAGGAAAAGTTTTTGTGAAAAAAACAGCAACGAAAAAGAATGTATAAATAACTCGTTCCAATATTTTTCTCACTCTTTTCTACGTCTGCATGGACGCTAAATATTGGACGTGCCCATTTGTTGAGGCACATTTTTTTGGGGAAAAAGCCTTATGAGATACTGCAGAATATGTAGAAACAATTTAAGTTTGTTGTGTTTACGAAGTACGCAACGTAGAAACGTGACAAACATAATTATTGAACGTCGAACGTGAGCGTGTGTACTGCACCTTAATTTATGCCGTACCACGTTCGAATTTTGAAACAGATAGTACGTTCAAGTGACCTTGACTTTTCGAGATCTTTCATTACGAATTTAGAACAATGTGTGAGGGTTTTTTTTTAAATACCTATTTGTTTATTCGTTTTAGCTTTTGGGCTCAGTCTTTTAGCCAGTATGTGTATACGGCTTTCCGAGGTTTTACTCGAGTTCGTCTTGTACTCTATCTGCCAATAGCGAGGAGTGGTGTGCGAGCGAGTTTGTCTTCTTTGTGACAGTACAACCCAGGTGGGTCGATCAGGTGATAGAAAGTTGGCCAACGCAGGTTATGGACGCTTGTGTTGTAACACCAAGGGTGTGCCAGCTCTGTCGACCTTATATTCTTCGGCCTTATGACATCGAATTCGTAGAAATAAGAACATACATAAAAATACATACAGTCAATTGAGAACCTGCTCCTTTTTTAAAGTAGGTTAGAAATACGTGGAATTTAAAGCTATAAGGTGAAATGTGGACGTATACTATGCCTCTGCCAACCCCTTCGGGGATAAAGGCGTGATTATATGTATGTATGTACGTAAAAATAGGCAGTTTAATGTAATAATATATAGAGAGCAATTGAAAACTGACATAAATATAACTACTGCTCGTTCGCTCTAATTTTGCCGCTCAGCTCCATACTAAAGTCGAATTTTTAATTAGAAGAAGTAAATGACAGCAACTAATGTCACTTCTTCATACAATGTTGCGTATTTTCTATGACGAAGTGACATTAGCTACTGTCAATTTACTTCGTCTAATTAACAATTCGGGTATACGCCTATATAAAGTTAGAGCGAACGGGTAGACTTGTATGTTTTCGTTTAGCAAAATTGATTCAGGGGTAAGAGCATGATGCAACTATAAACATTCAAAGATTTTCACGAACGCATTGTAATATTAGCAGGATATTATCTAGTCTGTTAAGTAAAAGTGGTTTAACAACTGACCTCGCGATCGCCGTCTGTAACTTCAATATCAGGTCACGTACCGACAATTTTCACGATTCCTATACCATAGTAAAAAGAGAATAAGTAAGTTCGCTGTAACGCTCCGAGCGCGGGTTGCATGTGTGCGAACGCTGTAGCGCGCACACTTTAAGTAATTTTCTGTATTTTTTTTTATTTATTTTAAGTCTTCTTCTTAGAGTACCTCAATAACTAGTGAAAGTTGGCGAACAGCATGGTACAAGCCTCGCGGTCTCACGCTCGTTGGAACAGTTCAGCTGCTTCAGATATTCCATATCATGATAACAGCTAGATAACTAGTTTTCAGGCCAATACGCCTTGTAAAAAGGTCGGTGTCATAAAGCGAGTTTACAAGCTGCTCGCAAATTCACTACCTTGTAGCTTGTATACTCGCACCGGGTTATAGAGGCTTTTTTGCCTTACAAATATGGTCAAAGTATGCGTGACGAGGACCGTGACGAGGTCCCGCTCAAATAAAAAGTGCAGCAGGAGAGCCCGCGATGGTAGACAAAAACTGTGTCGGAAGCCCTGGGGTTATCCTTCCCAGGGTGTACCCGGGTCTCCCGTCTGTAGGCAGATGGAAGGGCACCGTGTGGTTTTAGCCGGTAGAAGTCCGGCATAGCATCATCAGGTTATTAACACATAAAAAAACTCGCACACATGCAAATCGTTGCGTTTGTTTGATGATAGCTTACCTACTTATTCTCTTTTTACTATGCCTGTCCTGGCTTACAACCCTCATTTCAGTAGGGAAGATTTAGTGGGCGACTATTGTTCAGAATCCTTTCTCAGTACTAGAATTTGATACCAGCAATAAACTTTATTGATTTTAAGTCGTTTTGTTGAACGGTTGTGACGTAATGTATTGAAATATATTCTTGATACTTTGTGGTGTTATACACGGACTACGGGATAGGACTATTTTAATTGCGAAGGCGTTACAAGGTCAAAAGTAGCTTATTTGTTGTTCAAGATTTATGTACCAAATTTCAGCCAGATACGTTAAGAGTGATTGAAGTCTAAACATCCAAACATTTTCACAACGCTTCCTTTCCATCGAATCATAGCAGACCCCAGACTACAAAATGAAACCCAGAATTTACGCGTAAATGAAAGCAAGAAGTCGTTTAAAAACATAATACATTCATCGTCTGAGTATTCACTTGGGAGGCCGTTTGGAAGATAAGTAATTTTAATGCGCCATTTAAACGGCTGTCGTGGGTGCTATCTCAAGTGTTCTTATCGCAAGGGTGCTCAAATTAATGGCCTGAACGAGCCTCTTTCGAACAAAAGCATTGACACGCTGACTAAGATTGTTGCTGCAGAAGCTTAAAAAGCTACTTAATTTTATAATATTCATATGTCCTCAGACGTATTGACACTTGTTTTACGTGTAGAAACACCTAATGGACTCTTACCAACAAAAACCACACATGCCTACAAAAGCCTATGGTTGAGAGCTCCGGAAAAGCTCCCGAAAGGATGTCCCAGGATTCCCTATAAACTTTGGCTACCACTGCGGCCTCTCCCAGCGTACCTACCCTCTTTTTTTATTTGCCAAATTGACGTCGCCAGCCTGATGGAAAGCCGTGGCGCATCTCGCGATTGGGGCCAATCTCACAGTCCGTAAGACTTCAGACAGTGGTCCTCAAGTTTTCGACCCAGTGATGTGCCTCTTCACGCTACGCTTGAAAAACCTTTACTCTATATCTACCTATGGATTCTTCAGGGGGTCATTACAGCTCTAGAGAGGGGCAAACTACTCACTATGACGTCGCGCGTCACAGTGTTTCGCTTCACCTCTATTGGGCCGTTGGACAAATAAAAGGATAATTCTCAGCTGGCCTTGGGGATCAGATTAGTAGAAGAGGGGTTAAAGAACGGGGTCAATATTACGTGGGACTAAATTCTGTAGTGAAAATTTAATGTTTATTTTTCTCACCATGAAGATACACATTCTTAAACTAATAAAATACAGTAAAAAGATTCATGGCGGGCTGATACCTGAACTAGGAAGATTCCTGTATCTCAGGTTATCAACCCTCCACCCCATAAGTAGTCTCATCTCATAAAATTATAATATTTGTAATACTATGATAATCAGTATTTATATCGGAGGGTAGCTTTACATAAACCTACAGTACAGTTAATAGGCTAATACTTACATATCAATAAACCTGCCTACTGCAAACAAGTTTCTTAGTCACACAGTTAGGTGTGTGGTACAAGTAATAAGTTACATAACTTCATATTACAAGTGATCAAGACCAAATTAGTCGTGTTATTACGTTTCAGATTTTAAGTGTGATGTTAAATGAATTGTGAGTTGGTGTATTTGTCGTATTGGTGTTATGTGTGAGGGTGTGTGTGTGTGTGTGTGTATTAGGTAATGGTTAATGTCGATTCCTGCGTTTGTGTAGTCATAACTGTATTTATCTTTTATTCTTTACAAATACCCCAACATTCCATACACTACGAGTGCACCATCTAGCCCAAACCAAATCGATCCAAGGCTTAGATATGGGATCCAGACAACTGATAAAAATACTAAAATTTTATAAATACACAGGTATATACATACTCCTAGATATCATACATAGAAAACATCCAAACCCCGGCACAAACATTTGTGGGTCACACAAACATTCGTCGCAGTCCGGAATACGAACCCAAGACCCCATTATCGGCTGTCGCATGATCAACATTATGGGCCACCGAGGCTGCCTATGAAGCAACAGAGATTGCCACTCAAGTATCAATTTTAAGAATCTTTTCAGTTGCATGGTAACCGAGCGCATTCAATCAAAAATGTGAAGGTGTAGTATCCATATGCCTACCCTTTTCATGAATAATAATAATAATCTTTATTTGCAAGAAATATGGTTTACGAGATGTCATGTTTGATAATAAGTCCAGAACATATTTCGCCTGTAGCATACAAGCATGCAAAGTTACATTACAATTTTAATTTCAATACATTGCAGATCACTTTAAATTTAAATATGTTATTCAGGCTCAATAGCGACAAATTTAAAGTTTTTCCTTATACAAATACAAAACATTCTATAATTTACATTTTTCCAGTCATATAACAAAGATTTGATAACAATATTCACATGTCAATTGCAATTAACTAAAAATCAAATTAAACAAACGAATGTCAAAGTAATGAAATAAACAATAAAAATAAATCTGATTATAATTACATGTCAACTAAATTGAAAAATAAAAAAAATAAAAATGTCAAAAAATTAATTCGGTAATGTCAACTTCATTATTAATTGGTACATGTCAGTTGAAAAATACAATTAGGTAGGTACATAGTTAGATTTTTTTTTTTAATAAGCACAATAGCGGCATGTGCTTTTTTTTAGGAAGTCTGTGGTGGCATAAAAGCTTTCCTGTATAAGCCATCCCTTCAACTCCTGGCAAAACCTTCCGAAAGGTAACTCCCACATATGTTTAGGTAGTGCATTGTATATAAGCGGCGCCATGTAAACGCAGCTTTTTTTAAAAATCTTCAGTTTGGGCACAGGCATTCTTTTAGCTAGTTGTGTTATTTGTCGCTTACCAATATTATCGTTATCTTCAAAAAGATAACCATGAATTTTAACAAATTTAGCTACTTCGTATATATACATACTTGGGACTGTAAGAAGTTTCTTCGACTTAAATTTTTGCCTACACGATTCCGACCATTCCATATCAAATAGTACGCGGATGCATTTTTTCTGCGCTACAAAAACTCTTTGCAGTTCATTTGAGTTTCCCCAGATTACTATTCCATATCGTATAATAGAGCACACGTATGAGTGGTAGATCATAATAGCGCTATGCCTTCCTGTAACATCCTTAACTCTGCGTAGAGCAAATATGAATCTATTTATTTTTGTACAAATACTGTCAATATGTTCCTTCCATGTAAAATGTGCGTCTAAAATTATGCCCAAAAATTTTGTTGACACTACTTGTTCGATTGGGGTATTTTTAAAGCTAATATTTAAATCGATGACTTTGCTTTGCTGCGTTTTAAATTGTATTAATTTTGTTTTTTCAATATTTATTTTTAGTTTATTTGATTCCAGCCATTGTACAACATCCTTTATTGTATTGTTAATATCCGTTTCGTAAGAATCAATATTTTTAGAGTCCAGAATAATAGTAGTGTCATCAGCAAACAGAACACTCTCATGACTTAGAGCTCGCGGAAGGTCATTCACATAAATCAGGAAGAGCAATGGTCCCAAAATACTACCCTGAGGAACCCCCAGAGGATTTATTTTTGGCTGTGATTCGACAATATCAACAATATTGGTTTCTTTATTAAAATTCGTTACTCTGGTAAGATGTCTTCTATTGGTTAAGTATGATTGGAACCAACACAAAGCAGATCCTCTAATTCCATACGTTTCTAATTTTGATAACAGTGTCGTGTGATTTACAAAATCGAATGCCTTACTTAGGTCTAAAAATAGAGCCGACGTTGGAATTTTAGAGTTAACATTACTAACAATAGATTTTACCAGAGTATAGGTAGCCAGCTGTGTAGATCTACATTTTCTAAATCCGAACTGTTCATGTGTCAGGACGTCATGTTTCTCCATAAAACCCAACACTCTAGCATGCATAACCCTTTCAAAAACCTTTGACAGTATCGGAGTAAGGGCAATTGGTCTATAATTATTAAGTTCAAGTTTGGAACCTTTTTTATGTAAGGGCTTGATTATAGATAGCTTCAGCTCATCAGGAAAGCATCCCTGTTCAAAAGATAAGTTTATTATGTGCGCCAGAGGCGCAGCCACGAATTTTGCAATATCCTTTAAAAGAATAGTATTGATATTGTCATATCCAGTAGATTTGGTATTCTTTAAACTTTTGATTAATCTGAATATTTCTAAGGGAGTAGTAGGTTCGAGAAATATACTTGAGCATATACTGTTTATACGGTAATCAGTATTGGCCGACCCACAGTCACAGCCATCACTCCGCGTAATGTTTACAAAATAATTATTAAATAAATTAGCTATATCAGGACCCGAAGTAACCAAAGCACCATTGTCAATCACACTGTCTATATGCCTGTAGTTCTTTTTAGCGCCCACACATTGCTCCACAATTTCCCACGTAGCTTTTCCTTTATTTTTTGAGTTTGCAATATGTTTCAGATTATGTGACAACTGGACAGAGTTTACACATTTCTTCATAATTTTTGAATAGTTATTATATTTTGTTTTATTTTCTTCATTTTTATTTAAGTAATACTTATATCTTAGTGCGCGTTTAGTTTTGCAGCTAATTTTAAGACCTTTTGTTATCCACTTTGGTTTACAAGTTCTAGAGCTAACTTTAATTTTTTTAATGGGAAAACAAAGTTTGAAAAATATAGTGAGCTCGTCATGAAACAAATTGAAAGCCTGTTCTGTGCTTTCTGTATTAAAGATTTCAGAGAAAGACAATCTACTGATACAGTCAACAAACCTATTTACATTGCTTCTACTAAGATCGTGAAGTGTGATGTAATAATGGCTGCGTGGGGTTTCTTTTTGATGCAATTCAAACTCTATAGCCTGCGCGGTGTTATGGTCCGATAGACAGAAGTTATACGTCTTACCCATTACTGATGGTATATTACTAATAATATTATCAATGCATCTCTTGAGCCGCGTCGGCTCGCGAATATGACACTTCATTCCATAATTTGAAATGAGGTTCAAGAACTGGGTACTATGTTTATCCTTTATCAATATATTAATATTGAAATCGCCGCAAATTATTATTTTACGGGTCTTAAATGGAAGCTTACTAAGTGTATCATTTAATTTAGCAAACAAAATAGAAATATCGGAATCAGGAGTTCTATAAATACACAATATAATGAGTTTCAGGTCAGCAATTTCTGTACCACAAATCTCGAAGTGATTGGCTATACTCGAATTAGTTATTTCCTTTAATTCTGTACCCTGAAAATCGTTTCTTAATAAAATACACGTACCTCCCCTACTTTGCGGTTTTCGTTTTTTTCTAGGCTGCTTTGGTCGACAGTAGATAGAGGTTATGTGCATATTATTTATTTTTAAAAATTGTTCTTCGCCCTGTGCTATAAAATGCTCACTCAGGCATAGTGCAAGGACACTATTTTGCACCTCATGCAGTTCCTGCAGCACAAGAACCAGTTCGTCCATTTTAGAAATGGCACCTGCAATGTTTTGATGTAATATACAAAAATTATTAGGTATTGTTCGTCTTTTTTGACTGACGTTAAAACAAATCGTCACTTACAGTTATTGGCGACTCGTGTGTGCCACTAGCAGTGGGTTTCTTAAATACTTTAAAGTAAAACGGTATAGTGCCTCGTTTGGGGCTAACCACTTGTTCCTTTATAGGGGTGGTGGTCGAGCCTCGTAAAATTGTTTTATAAATATAGTCCTTCAAATCGTCAAAAATAACTCTAAAACCATTGTTGTTAAGTAATCCGCTATGCTTAGAAAACATTGAGTAGTCGTATTTGAGATGCAAATTTGAATCCAATACCATAGCGTAATTATGTGTATACATGTCATGATATAATAAATTGTTAAAAGCTTCTATTCTCGAATTATACATATTGCTAAATCCATTGAATTTATAAGTCGGCAAACACAATATAATATTAGTGTGCTGTAGGTTCATTAAAATATATCTAACATTCAAAACTAATTCATAATAATTATTTGTATCTTGGAAGTCTTTACTGCCTATAAAAACAACACAACAGTCATGATAGGTAAAATTCTGAATTGTTTTGTCCAAGTTTTGCATTAATTGTTTGGTTCCACAGTTTGTTCGAATATAATGGCAAATGTCAAAATTAGGAAAGGTGTACCGTGCTGCAGATAGTATGCTATTTTTACTGTTACTGCTAATTAAACAAAGTCTATTTCGATAACTAAGTTTCTGCTTCTGCAAACGAATATCACTAGTAGCGCCCTCTGTTGGTGACATTTTCATGACCGCTTCGCAGGGTTTGTGTTTGTCGTTGTTTACACGTTCAGAAGAACTTTCAAGTGAATCGACACCAGGCACTTCGAATTGAGAGCTGCAGATGCGACCGGGACTAGCGTTCAGGTGACGATAACAATGTTCAGATATTATGTCATTTGATAACGTGCTACTAGTAGCGCCGTCTGGCGGCTTCTCCTTGTCATTACTCAATCCCAGGTCTGTACAACTTGTGTTGCTTTCTGTCTCAAAATAAGAACCACGGTCATGGGATATTCTTTTCAATTTAGAAACTCTAGGCGTACTCCTAATATTTTTTTTTGAACCTGAACAAATTTTTTGCAGATTGATTGAAATGTTGGTCTGTTTGTTCAAAGCATTTTTGAGAGCCGTATTTTCCTCATTCAGTTTTTCTATTTCCAAATTAGCACTCGCAAGCTCATTTTGAAGTTTTAATAGTTCATTCCGCAGATCTTCCATGTCGCTATTATAAGCCGTGGACAAGTCAGGCAAGCTATGTCTGCCAGTATCCGAGTTTACGGAGTCGAAAGACAGTTCGAGTGACCGACATGACATCGTGTTATATTTTCTTAGGGTCACGTTTTCATCTCCCATTATTGCTTCTAAGAAATAAAAATCGGATAGGAACAAAATTTATCAGATTAATCTGCCAGACCACCCAATTATGTCAGTACAAAATCATACATAATTATTATATGAAAGCGCCATCTGTTAGTATGATTCCGAATATCATCAAGTTGAGAAGTAGATATATTATAAGCCGTAAGATTACTTAAATCTGCTACTGAGCACTAGATGTCGCTGTTGCGCATATTTTAAATAAAAAACGGATTTTCTTGTTGTAAAATACTAAAATTCTTGTTAAATCATCTGTCTGGCAAAATGTTTGTGGTAAATTATACTTCATGCCGACGATATTAAGTGTTATTGCACAAAAGTCACTTCTATCACTTTGTTTCGTAAATATTAGTCTTCAACTATGTTTGTACTTGTAGAACGTTTTTTTTAAATTTTGCCACAATTTGCACATCACAAACACTAACACGAGTCACTTGGGAGTTTATTGGCAATTTTAATCACAACTCATTGTTCAAAGTGTAGATTAACCATTTTTAAGATTAATAAATACGGGAGCACGACAGAAACAACTGTTTACAGAGCAGCGCCACCTGGCGGATGTTACTATACGTACATATATGTTTGTATGCAGTAGGTGAGTTTCAGATATTTTGGTGAAAACAGTAAAACAAAGTTAAAATCATCTGTATTTCAGTACGAACACTCGTTAATACGACTTCTCTATCGAATACGGTAACTTTACACCGCCCTTACTATTCAAGTAGTGCCCTCTGTAACACAAACAGACAGAGTATATCTCAGTTGATTACAGTTCACAAAGAGACGTCGTCGCTTTGTCTTATACAATAGGGAGCCGGGATGACGACGCATCTACTTTAATACACGAACGTTTCGGGAAAAGACGGTTTTAAGGGAAAGGTGACATGTAAACTATTCTATTGTAGGCTATATCCTCGTTTTGTCAACGTATATCATCAGGTATTATCTTACTAATATTATAAATGCGAAAGTTTGTGAGTGTGGATGTTTGTTACTCTTTCACGCTCAAACCGCTGAACGAATCGGGCTGAAATTTGGTACAGAGAAACATTATAGTGTGGAATAACACATAGGCTACCTTTTATCCCGGGAATAACTTCCCGCGGGAACAAATTTTACGCGGGCGAAGCTGCGGGCATCAGCTAGTTTGAAATATTACTAGTATAGTAGCGGTTTCGCGTGTGTGGTGTTCATTTTCCGTAGGTACTTATCGATTGGATCCATAGGTATCCTAACAAGAATTTGTTGCCGGGATAAAAAAAGTAGCACATACATACATATAGTCACGCCTTTATCCCCGAAGGGGTAGGCAGAGGATAGTAAAGACCCACATTTCACCTTATAGCTTTATGTCCCACGTAATAGGTGATGAGCCTTTTGCCGTGTAGAAATGGACAAGCGCAAGTCGTGACGACCCACAGTTGAATTTTTTCAAGCCGCCCATAAGAAGATATCCGAGTAAAGATAGAAACATAATAATCATAATAAATATAATAAATATTCACGGACATCTCACACAACGCTATCTGATCCCAAAGTAAGCTAGGAATAACCTGCTTGTGTTATGGGTATCAGACCGCAGATATTAATACTTATATACTTTTAAATACATACATATTATACATAGTGTGGTGTAAAACATAGATTTGCTATATTAGTTTATTAGGCGCTATTAAGCGTAGGTATATCTGGGTATACTTAGGTCGGTATAATGGGCGTATCCTAATTAGTGTCAATGAGAAGGGCAGCTACCTTGGAAGGGATGGGTCGCTATGCCTATATATAAGCGTGCGCAATAGTAGAAAAAAAAAAGATCAGGAACTAACTAAAATTATTTTGCGGATATATACTGTCGAAGAAATATTACATTAAAGTAATTTTATAAATTAAATTATATCCACTGAAATAACAGTGAGTGGGCGTACATAGCCCAAGTATTTAAATACATTCATATATTTGAAAACGGAAGCTCTGGTAAGCATCAATTGCGTAAATTTTATTTAGTAAAAATTAATTGTGGGTAATTTTCATGTAAAAAAGTATATTTTAAATAAATTTATTTTATCAGGCAGGCGTTTGTAAAATTATAAAGGGGGTAACGTTCTTTTAATATATTAAGTGTCTTAAAATGGGGTTAAAAATAATAGTAAGGGAAAGTTTAGGGATATCTATGGTTGAAGAGGGTGTGTTTAAAATATTGTGTTCTTTTCAGAATGAGCTTCCAAGTTTGGGTTAAAAAAACCCCTGCTTATACCCGTAAGCAACTATTTGTTGAAAATATAGGCGTAGAGCCATATTGCATATTTTTCATATCCTGGAGGAAGGAAATCCCAGAATCCGGATGAGTACCTTTTTTTTTTTTTTGTTTAACGTGAGGGAAAATCCTCATAGGATGTTATGCCGGACTCTTACCGACTAAAAAACCTCACGCCACGCCTAACAGTCTATGGTTGAGAGCCCCGGGTAAGCCCTCAGGAAGGATGTCCCGTGACTCCCAACAGACCTACGGCCGCCAGTGCGGCCTCGCCCAGGGGGTGGTTCGGGTGCAATCCCGCGTCTATGGGGGGTTTCGGGTGTGACCCCGCTTCCAAGGGGGGGGGGGCGTGCGTGAGTTGCTCACGTCACGCTGCCGTCATGGGCCTGCTTCTGTAAGGACGGTGAGCAGCCCTCTCACCGTCCCCAGACCCCCGGTCATGGAGGCCGATAGTCCTCGGCGAAGACACGTCGGCGGCGCCCAGGGCGCCGACTGCGGAACTCGGGTGGGAGAGTTCTCTCCCGCACCCGGCCCGCCGCCTCCTTCGCGAGCATCACCTGCTCGCAGAAAGAGGCGGCGCAGTCACACTTACTCCCGCTGGAGAGCATGGCTCGCACCATGGCCTCGAGCGAGAGAGTGTCCACGCCCAGACCCACCACGAGGACCTGGCACTGTTGTGCCCACGCCGTGCACTCCACCAGAGTGTGGAGCGCCGTGTCATCGCTGCGGTCCTCGCAGTGCTGACACTCGGCCGTGGTTTCCCGGTGTTTTTGCCACAGATACCTACCGAAGCTACCGTGCCCGGCAAGCATCTGTGTCAACCGGTAGGAGAGAGCACCGTGTCTTCTCTCCAGCCACTCGTCCATGACCGGTCTGACGGCCGCGATTGTGGCGAATCCCCCCTTCCGGATGAGTACCTAGTTGTTAAGTTAGATATAAGTTTTAATATTGTGAAATTAAAATAAAAGCAAAAATACTCTGTGATACTTGCATTATTGACTCCAGGACAAATTATATTACCTTACCTAAACTACTGAACCACCTGGGAACTCCTGGGATCACTCTGGACTTCCCAGAAGCGTGTCATGGCGCCCGAACTTAAGTAATTGTCCTGGTAGTTGATAGCTTATTTGTGATATTACAGATTTGCTGGGTCTAGTGACTCCTAGTTAATTAATAATTTTGATTGTAAGGTGTTTCCCGCTAGCAGGTAGCCTCCCCCGAAATTAGTGCTACCTCAAGGATTAGACGCCCTTGGCCTATGCTAGTCTGGATGCCCGAAATTTGAACTTTTTATTTGCATTTTACATTTTTTTGGCTAAAACGGGTATTCCTAAATTTGAAATTTTCTCAACACAATTTTATTAACGTAGCTTGTCCCCAAATTTAATTACAGTTATTTTATTTTATTTCTAACTGTAATAGTAGAATATCTTTTATTGTATAATTGTTGGCTTATAGTCATATTCATATTTTGTATGTTCATCGTAAAAAAAAAAAATTCTACCCTCATTGTTTTTGATAATTACTTGTAGTAACTTTAACGCAAAAAATATACCCACATTAGTAAAATTGTTACGAACCTTCTTGTTAGAAGTAAAATTGTTGTTAATGTTTTAAAATTATATGAATGCAAACCATTCACGGTAGGTTTTGTTTTATATAATTTGTGTATTGTTTCAGGAAAATCTGAATGATATTGTAGTTCTATGTGAATATAGAAAGTAATGTGTGTCATAAAAATTGTGAGTGATTCGGTGTTGATTTTTTTTTTTTGGTTAGAATGCTTGTAGGATGATTCTGTAGGTGTATTCAGTGCTATATTTCTGTTTCTTGGTTTTTTTGTAGTAAATACTGCCACTCGGAAGCGGTAAGCTTGCCCTCGCAGATTTACGTAGCACTATAGGAAGCTCTTAAAGGCTTGCTTATTATATGCAAATATATTGCATTCACTTATATAGACATAATACAATGTTATTACACGTTGTAAATGTTGTTATATAAATTTTCTTCTCTGAGACGGTTATAGAAATCTCAGTCTTCAATTCAAGCCATATTCTATATTACATTCAGGCGGTTCGTATTACCTGAATCTCTTAATATTAAGCCTTAAATACGTCTTTTTTCTATCTATTTTGTGAACACCATCAGAATTACTCTATGGAGATATTTAAATGGAAATATTATCTACTAATTCAGTTATTAGAGAATTATATTATATAACTATAATTCAATCTTGTTAAATTGAATTATTAGTCTTAAATTTTGTCTATAGGGACAAAATTTTCTCTTGGGGAGGGGATATTGTGGCGTAAAACATAGATTTGCTATATTAGTTTATTAGGCGCTATTAAGCGTAGGTATATCTGGGTATACTTAGGTCGGTATAATGGGCGTATCCTAATTAGTGTCAATGAGAAGGGCAGCTACCTTGGAAGGGATGGGTCGCTATGCCTATATATAAGCGTGCGCAATAGTAGAAAAAAAAAGATCAGGAACTAACTAAAATTATTTTGCGGATATATACTGTCGAAGAAATATTACATTAAAGTAATTTTATAAATTAAATTATATCCACTGAAATAACAGTGAGTGGCGTACATAGCCCAAGTATTTAAATACATTCATATATTTGAAAACGGAAGCTCTGGTAAGCATCAATTGCGTAAATTTTATTTAGTAAAAATTAATTGTGGGTAATTTTCATGTAAAAAAGTATATTTTAAATAAATTTATTTTATCAGGCAGGCGTTTGTAAAATTATAAAGGGGGTAACGTTCTTTTAATATATTAAGTGTCTTAAAATGGGGTTAAAAATAATAGTAAGGGAAAGTTTAGGGATATCTATGGTTGAAGAGGGTGTGTTTAAAATATTGTGTTCTTTTCAGAATGAGCTTCCAAGTTTGGGTTAAAAAAACCCCTGCTTATACCCGTAAGCAACTATTTGTTGAAAATATAGGCGTAGAGCCATATTGCATATTTTTCATATCCTGGAGGAAGGAAGTCCGAGAATCCGGATGAGTACCTAGTTGTTAAGTTAGATATAAGTTTTAATATTGTGAAATTAAAATAAAAGCAAAAATACTCTGTGATACTTGCATTATTGACTCCAGGACAAATTATATTACCTTACCTAAACTACTGAACCGCCTGGGAACTCCTGGGATCACTCTGGACTTCCCAGAAGCGTGTCAATAGAAACACCCAGACTCTTGAGGTAAACATTTATGGGTCACACAAATATTTGTCTCCGGTGGGAATCGAACCCACGACCTCCAGCGCCGCAGGCGGTATCACTGCCGACTGCGCCACAGAGGCAGTCAAATATAGGCTAAGGCTTTCAACTTGGCTTAACGACTGTCATTTTACTGATAATCGGGTTCCTTTACGAGTTTTCTGTCTCTGCGCAGTGAATCGTTTTGCGAAAGAGTAGTACCTAGTACTAATTCAGGGTGTTAACTAGCGGTATATAAATGTCCACTCAAATAGTTGATGGAATTAGAGCGATCGGAAAAACTGTTGAGAGTGGCCTCCAAGTTAACCTAGTATATTTTTTTTACGTGTGAAAATCCTTCATGGATGCTATGTCCAACTCTTACCCGAATAAAACTAAACGGTGCCCTACCACTGCCTATAACCGGTAGTCCCGGGTAAGCCCTCGGAAGGATCCCCTAGGATTCCCGACAGATTTTGGATACCACCGCGGCCTCTACTAAACCTAGCATGATAGGCGGGACTTAATGCTTAACGTACACCCATCACAGAACGGGCAGCGTAATATGAACGTTTCATTGACGTTTCATTATGCGCTTTACTTACTGTGGTTCACGAGCAATAAAAAAAAACAATAATAATAAGTAAAACTACACCCTGTGACTAAAACTGTAGCCAACTATTAGTAGTGTAGTTCTATAATACCCAAACCAACGTAAAAGTCAGTTCTTACAGCAAATGACATCGAGCAAAGTATACCCATAAACGTTTCAGCGACGTTGAGTGATGCCACAGAGCGGGTCCCCATTTATCAATAAAAAAGCTCTCGGATTTAGTACAAGTTAAAAGAACGCCCATAATAAAATGAAGGGCGACTCGTCTATAAAGAGTGTTTTGCCGCCCGTAGAAATTAAATTTTCGGACGAAAATATTGTTAGCTCGATATTGTTTACATTTTTAGACTTTTTAGGCTATGTTCACACGGCGAACGTTTTTCAGGTACACGATTTTCCCGTACACGATGCAATCGTTCTCACGGCGACCATTTAATAAATTTTTAGCGTTACGATAACATCACATGAATGGGTTAGTCGTGTGAAAGAAACAGCGTAAAACATATGCGCCATTACGATTTTTATTCGAGAAAATCGTTCCGACGCACGACGATCCTAGTGGCCACTTCGTACGGTATGCGGGAAAAACGTGTCTCGAACACGAGGTTTTCCTGTATAGACTACATGTGAACAGTTTCATATATTGTCTACTGCCACTACTACGTTCGAGAAAATCTCGTGCACGGTATACGGGAAAAACGTGACCGTGTGAACGTAGCCATTAATTTCCATGTGCCTAGTGATAACGGCCTGAGAAGAAGACATACGTGTTAACCCAGTTTTTCACGTAAAGAAATTCTCATAGAGGTTATGTCGGACTCCTACCGACTAAATTCACACTGTGCCTTATAACTGTACACGGCTAGGAGAGTCCCTGGTACACCTTTGCAAGGATAACCCCTAATGTTTGGGTTTTATTTCACTTCTTGCGGTATTATGGGATAATATGTAGAAAAAAAACCGGCCAAGTGCGAGTCGAACTCGCCCATGAAGGGTTCCGTAGCAGCAAGTAACATAATTTAAAAGTTCTTGTAGTTCGTTGTAACTTTCATTGACGTTTTAACACTTTCGCAGTGGTAGTAATTTTTCTAAGCGAAATTTGCGGCTTATGACGTATTACAAAAAAACTACCAACTCGATCTAGTTCAAACCAATTTTCATTGGTAGTTTTTAGGGCAATGTACAAAATATTTTTTTTTAGATTTATCATTCTCATAGTTTAGAAGTTAGAGGGGGGGGGGGACACATTATTCCACTTTGGAAGTGTCTCTTGCGCAAACTATTCACTTTAGAAAAAAATGATGTTAGAAACCTCAACAGCGTTTTTGAAGACCTACCTATCTATAGATACCCCACAGGTATGTGTTTGATGAAAACAGAAATTTTCAGTTTCAGTTCTGAGTATGGGGAAATTTACTGCTTTTTTTCTAGTTTTATGAGAAAATCTTAATGCGGTTCACAGAATACATCTACTTACCAAGTTTCAATAGCATAGGCCTTATAGTTTCGGAGAAAAGTGGCTGTGACATATGGACGGACAGACAGACAGACATGACGAATCTATAAGGGTTTCGTTTTTGCCATTTGGCTACGGAACCCTAAAAAGGGATATTTTTAAATGCACACCTGTTTAATTTTTCTGCACTCTAGGTAACTCTACTAATTTACTGAATGCAAACCAGAAAATTAAATGCTGTGCAAAAAAACCAACTGATAAACTAAACATGAACTACTTAAAAAACTTAAATATTACTCAGAACGAGATGAACTTTTTAATCGAATTCACACCAAAAATGTGGTTCGTACATCGAATATATGATTTGAAAAACAGAAATACGAATTGTATATCAAAAATACTAACTTGCACTCTAAATTGTACAATCTTATATAACGGAATAAGTTAGGTTAGGTTAGACTTTTATTTTTTTGATCAACAAAATTTTGTAGAGGTGACTGATTAAATTGGTGTTTTCCTTAGAATGAACGATGTTCCTAAAGTAAATTAGACGATGGTTTTACCTAAAAAAAGTTTGAATATTTTTGTTGAACTAAGGAATTGTTAGGTATACTATTTTGATAATAGTTATTCGTTCAGTAAAACAGTTATGCAAATACCATTAATCAGTATAATGAATTTGATTTATTTAGTGTGCATAATTAGTGTGCAAGTCAGTATGTTTGGTTTAACTTTGAAATATTTGGCTATTTCTACTTTTTACGATTCTCATCGTCACCTTCATGGTAAATTTTAAATACTGATTATTTCAACTATTTTTGTAAACAAAAACAAAGCTTTCGGTAAGATAAGTAACATTATATAAGTCAAAAAGTTTAATTGTGAGTCAGATTTGGAAGAATAACGTTTTGAATTATTAGATCCCACGTAGGTGACGCGACGATCCACGAAGGTGACGCAGTAGCTTTACAGACATTATTAATCATTATTTAAATACTAATTATAAGTTAATATATGTTCATATGGAACCATATAACACAGTACATCTCTTTGGCACAAAGTAGCAAATTATCAGTTATCTAGATCCCATAGCATAAGCTTATATTGTCTTAATTTGGGCTAGCTAGATGATCTTGTGTGAGATTATCCGTACCTGGCTACTTATAATGGAAGCACTCTGCGCCTAGACGATCGGCTCACCGAACTCGAGGTAGAACTGGGTCGCATAAACTAGCACATACTGGGGTTGTGCGGAGTTCGAAGAAAGAGGGAGGACACGCTAACCCTTGCGTCGGGCGACCTATTGTACTTTCGGGAAGGTGATGGAAAACATTCTTCCGAGGGCGGTGACGGCTTTATGGTGCAAAAGGACCTCGTTAGCAGCATTGTGGAGATCAGCAATGTTTCGTCTCGGGTAGCATACGTAATACTGAGACTCACCAACAGGTACTCCCTGAAGGTGATTCAGGTGTACCTATGCCCCGACTTCGAGAAGCACTGACGAGGCAGTTGAGACTGTGTACGAGGACGTGGTGAAAGCATTACAATGTACTGCCAAGACTCACTACAATGTTGTGATGGGAGACTTCAATGCCAAAGTGGGAGTATAAGAACGCCGTAAAAACGAAAATCGGACCCTTTGGTGTGGGGCGTAGAAATGACCGGGGGCGTATAAATCAACTTTCTTGAGGCTCAGGGGCTCTTCTTGATAAACTTATTCTTTAAGAAGAAGCTCCCTAGAAGGTGGACTTGGGAAGCCTCTACAAGGTCACAAGGAACGAGATAGACTTCGTCATGTCGGACAAGAGGTGTATATTTAAAGATGTCTCAGTGATCAACAGGTTTAATACCGGAAGTGATCACCAACTCGTCCGAGCATCTCTGAATTTAGACTTCCGCGCCGAAAGGGTCCGGATGATGAAGCCTACTCTCCGACCTACTGCGCTCCAAATAGCTTTGTGTGCCGAGAAGTTTCAATTGGAGTTTCAAAATCGTTTCGATCTGCTGGAAACCACTGGCAAGGATCACGATAAGGCCGACACTGTAGTCAGGACGCTACAACAAGTCTCCCGAAGATTTCTGTCTGGAAAAAGCAAAAATAGGTGTTCCAAGCTTTCGCCCGAGACTCTCGAGCTCATGAGAATCAGACGGCAAACGCCATCTATGCATACGTCTTCGTCAGACCAGAGAGCTTTAAACATCAAAATCCGAAAGCTGATACGATGCGACCTCAGACGTTATAACACCAACATCGTCGAGGCAGCGATCGAACAAAATTGGGGTCCTAAAGTCTTTGCGCAACAGCTTCGAAGACCCCGTCTGACCAAATTGAAAACAGCAGGTGGCAAAACCGTGACCTCGAGGTTCGAGATTCTCGAAGAAGTTAAGAGCTTCTATAGAGACCTATATGCATAACGGAAAAAAACCGATGGGACCTAGCGACTGTGACCACAGAGCCCCACTCACGCGCCACTATACCGAAGAGGAAGACATTCCGGATATTGACCAGGGCGAGGTCAGGGCGGCTCGCAAACAACTAAAAACCAATAAATTCCCTGGAGAGGACGGAATTACAAGTGAGCTTCTTAAAGCTGGCGCGACTCCAGTTCTGAAAGAGCTGACGAGTCTCTTTAATTCCGTCCTCCAACAGGTACAAACACCTAAAGCGTGGAGCGAAGTTCGGTGGCTCTGTTTTTCAAAAAAGGTGACAAGAACTTGCTGAAGAATTAGAGACCCATCTCACTCCTTAGACATGTTTACGAGTTGTTCTCGAGAGTAGTAACAAACCGCTTCGCCGGAAAACTCGACGAGTTTTACTCGACGAGTACTACCTAAATGTATATTAGTTGATATAAGTATTAAGTGCCTTAATTAAGCTTTAAGTGGCATGACTCTTTCCCGGGATCTGTCCTTGAGACTTGGATGCGAAGGGTCACAGGTCTACGCCTCGAGAGCCAAAACATTGGCATGACGTGAAATTTCTTAGCATGCTGCACGCCTCAAGAAGCGGAATTGCACCTGAACTAACCCAAAAGACGCAAGATAACACCCAAACCCGTAGGCGAGGCCACGGTGATAGCCTAAGCCCGTCAGGTACCCTGATACATCTTTCTAAGGAGTTACCCGGGGCGGCGCGGCGCCTTGCACTAGACGGGTAAGTAGGTACGGTGTGAGTTTTAGACGGTATGGACTGTGGGATCTGACATAACGTCCGGTGGGATTTCTACTCCTATAAAAGGGCATCACACGGAATGTTATAGGTATTGCTCTGTCATTTGCCATGATTGTAGAAACCTAGTTATTTGTTCTGCTATCATTCCGCTACATACTACAATACGAATCTAAACGAGTACCACTCTTACTGAAACTAGTCAAAGATCACTTTCGTGGCATAAACTCACCTTCGTGGGTAAAACGCCACGAAGGATGTGACACGAAGGTAACGAAAATATATCTTTTTTTCAAATTCCGACAAAGTTTAGCCGTTACGGTTTAAATCAAATACTACATAAATATCTCTATTTATTTGCGGTTTCGATGAATTGACTCTGACTTCAATAGCTATTATACAATGTACAAAAAGTCACCCACGAAAAGTACTCGAATTAAGTGTCAAATGTAGAAACTTACCGATATTTTTTTTTCTCATGGAGCCAGAAGAAACACGTTGAACTCTTGCGATGCCGGTCGACCAATAACGTTCAGTTAAGTTGAGTTTTGTTATTGGGGCGGTCGTTTTGGTCAACCGTTTACTACGCAAATCTAAAGTACCTACATTCGTGTGACCGACGTGTATTGTGTTTTAAGTTCTAAATAATAGTTACAAGATTTTTTTTGTAGTACTGTGTGTGTAGTGTATGTTATCACGGTGAATTTAGTGTATGTAACTTCAATATCTATGGAAATTTGGTGAAGCAGTAACCTAATGTTTAACTGAATCGGGAAGTGTGACACGAGTAGAATGCGAAAAATGACCCCGATTTTGACCTTTCGTGTCGATTTTTGGTATGAATATTTACTTTTATTGCAACAAATTTCATGTATTTTATAGCTTAATAGCTGTTTTATTCACCATTTTAAAACATTTCTTTCTAACTCATACGGTTTAGAAAATATAAGCGTGTGACCATCATATTTAAGCAACGAGTAGAAATAGCCATTTAGTTCAGAAAAAGGGAATATAAAAAAAAAAAGTTCAGCTTGTTCTACTGTAATGATGAATGATGCCGTATTTCAATAGAAAAGCTTTATGTTTATTTCTATCTTATTAGGCAGAGAGCAGACCTTTTTAATTAATTTGGTGTATTTGGAAATTAATTATCTTAACCACTCGACCAAAGTTGAATCAAGAGTGCTGGTCGAATTTAGAGTTCTTAATGTGAAATGACAATTTCGATGCTGTCAATTACATAGTTGCTGTCAATTTACTTCGTCTAAATAAAAATTCGACTATAGGTGTATAGGTATTCATCATCTATGTACAACAGTGAACTGTACTCGTATAATTTGTGTAAAAAGTGTTTTAAATATGAATAAACAAAGTCCATTTATTAATGAAGAAAGTCACGAAAAATAGTCAAAGAAAATGAGTGAGTACTCTATATACATACATTTTATTATTATTATCACCAATGCAGTATTATTTTTTGTTTTGTTAGTTTATAGGTATATAATACTGCTATAAAGATAACCAAACCCGGGAGTACGTTCCCATGGGAAGCGGGAAGAAAATTTCACGCTGACGTAGCCGCGAGCGCCATCTATCCCATACCTATATACTTTAAACGTGTCATAAAAGTCACAACAATACCATACATGCATATTTCAAAGAATGTCTATTATTACCATAAAATTTGTAAAAATAGTTTTTAAGTAGATAAGAAGAAACCTATTGTTTTATCTTTTAACTAGCTGACCCTCGCAACTTTGTTTACGTCACACAAGGTCTATGAAATTAGAGGTATTTATTAATCATACTCATCAAGTAGCGTGTGAATCTGCCCTGTTTGCTTAATCAAAATAGAGCTCACTGGTTAAAGCTATTCCTCAGTATAGAATTTTCCTCAGTATGAACAATTTACATATTTTGGACTTTTGGGCTTTTGAACTTTTGGACTTTTGGACTTTTGAAGACCCAAAAGTCCTCAAAGACCGAAAAGTCCCAAAAGTCCCAAAAGTCCAAAAGTCCAATAGTACAAAAGTCCAAAAGGCCAAAAGTCCAAAAGGCCAATAGGCCAAAATTCCAAAAGCCCAAATGTCCACAGTCAAGTAGGTACTTGGTACTTTATTTTGTTGAACATACATACATACATACATATAATCACGCTTGTTTCCCATCGGGGTAAGCAGAGACTATGGCTTTCCACTTGCTACGATCCTGACATACAACTTTCGCTTCTTCTACTTTCATAACTGTTTTCATACACGCTCGCCGGTTAAGGGTACTCTTGACCTTGCCTTTTTCCAGAACGTCTCTGATTTGATCGGCATGCGTACGCCGAGGTTTACCCCTACCAGTTTGCCCATTCATTCTCGCCTCATAAATCTGCTTTGTCAGTCTATTCTCATCCATTCTCTCCACGTGTCCAAACCATCTAAGCATCCCTTTTTCGATCTTAGTCACTACATCTTCTGTTATACCACATTTTTCCCTTATCACGCTATTTCTTTTTTTGTCCATTAAAGTCACTCCAGCTATACTTCGCAGACTTCTCATTTCCACTGCATTAATTTTGCTTTCATGCTTCTTCTGCCATACCCAACTTTCACTACCATACATAAGTGTAGGGATGAGCACTCCCCTATGTACAGCCAACCTGGCCTTCTCAGACACATTTTGACTGCTCATAAAGGTGTACATAGCCCCATTCACTTGATTTCCTGCCAAAACTCTTCGCTCAATATCCTGGTCACACTTTCCATCCCTTACAAATTTGGAACCCAAGTATACAAATTCTTTCACCTGTTCCACTCTTTGCCCTTCAATGAAGATTGAGCAATTCGTCATACTTTCTTCTCTTTCAAAAACCATAACTTTCGTCTTGTTTACATTAACTTTCATTCCTCTACTTTTTAGAGCCTCATTCATACTATTAACCATCAGCTGCAATTCCTCCGCTGATGATGCTAATATCACCTGATCATCAGCGTATAGGAGGCATTTGACGGTCAGTTCATTCATTTTTAAGCCATACATACTCTCTTGCAGTTCTTTCAGACAACTATCCATGTATAGATTAAACAGCCACGGAGACGCTACACATCCCTGTCTCACACCCTTTTCAATGTGAAAGAAGTCCGTGCAGGCCCCGTTGATCCTGACACAAGCACTAGAACCCTCATAGAGAGACCTCAGTGCCCGTATCAAGTTGCTGTTCACTCCATACATGGACAATATTGACCACAGTTCATTCCTCACCACTCTGTCATAGGCCTTTTCCAAGTCCACGAATATGCAATAGACCTTTTGACTTTTAGCCAAAACTTTCTCAGCTACGCATCGTAAGGAAAAGACCTGATCCGTACATCCCCTTCCTTTCATAAATCCTGCTTGCACATCCCACATTTTTCCTTCAGTTTCATTCATCACTCTTTTTATCAACACTTTTGCATACAATTTGCCAACGATGCTGAGCAAGCTTATGCCGCGGTAGTTTTTGCACTCTTGCTGCGACCCTTTTCCTTTGTAAAGCGGCACAATGACAGCTTTACACCATTCTGCTGGTACTCTGCCACTTCGCCAACAAAAGTTAAAAAGGCGGTACAGCTGGCAAGCTACCACGCCACGTCCAGCTTTCAGCATTTCGACAGAAATCCGATCTATTCCAGCAGCCTTTCCTACTTTCATACAATTCAACGCTTCCACTATTTCTCCCATACTTAACTCGCTTTCATCGCCAAATTCATTCAGTTCTAAAACACGCGTATCGCCTTGTATATCTTCTTTTTCGAATAAACTCTCAAAATATTCCTTCCATCTCTTTAGCACACATTCTTCTCCTCTTACAAAACTTCCATCCTGGTTTCTGATGTGATTGAGCGGCGACATTGTTTGCTGACTCATCACTGTTCTTATGGACTTCCAAAAAAATTTAATATTCCGTTGGAAGTCTTCAGATAAACTTTTATCAAATTTTTCTCTATCATTCTCTTTCTTTCTCATCATCGTCTCTTTTGCAACACGTTTATACTTTTTATATTCATCCTTTGCCATTTTTACATCCTCATCCGTTGCCTTTTGCATTCTTTGATTGGCCTTTGTAGCCAACCAGTCCAACCATGCTTTCTTCTTGCCAGTCAACGCATTAAGAACTTCCGCACTCATTCCCTTTGCCATACATCCTTGTCGTCTTTTGCTAACCCCACACACTTCAATCGCAACTTCCACAAGTCCTTCCTTAAACGGCTTCCATAATTCTTCAATCTCACATATTTCATCTAGGTTTTCAAATTTTTCACTCAGTTTACTCACAAATGCCTCTTTTATGCCTAACTCTTGTAAATTCTCAACTTTTATTCGCTCTAGTACACTAACGGGTTCATGCACACGATGTCGCCACCGCTGAAACAGGCCCCTTACCCGGCTAATTACCAAGAAGTGATCTGTGTCGATCCCGGTGCCACGGTACGCCCGAGTGTCTAGCACTTTCTTTCTCAGTCTTGCGTCTACTATCACAAAGTCAATCATGCTTCTCTGATCTCTCTCCTCTCTTGTATACAAGTGGATATCCTTGTGGTTGAATATGGTATTAGTTACCACAAGATTCCTTTCCAAACATACTTCTAGCAAGCTTTCTCCATTTACATTCACTCGTTCATCACCAAACTTTCCTAATACACTTTCGTATCCATCGCACTTCACTCCCACCCAACCATTAAAATCACCTAACATCACTATTCTCTCGTTTCGTTTACATTTATCCAGAATATCACTCATACTCTCCCAAAATGCCTGCCTCTCGCTATGGTCTTTTGAAGACCGGTGCCACCGCGCATCCTGCGGAGCATATACTCCCAAAACAAAGATGCGGGTAAGTCCAACCTTCAGTCTTAGCCAAAGGAGTCTTGGGCTCACACATTCATACTCTGTCACGCACTCATTCATTCTCGCGGAAAGTAGTACACCGACCCCCTGGCATGCTGTGCTGGTTGTGGCTACACCTGACCAATAGGCCGTATAGGCTCCGTGTGTCGTGGTGTCACATCCTTTCCGCTTTGTCTCATTCACACACAAAATATCAAGATGCCTCTCTTGCATCATCTTACATACCTCCTCAATTTTATCTTTCATTCTTCCTCTCACATTTAATGTAGCAAAGTGGCTAACCCTAGTCCACTTTTCGCCTCGATGGGAAACGAGACGTGATGGGTGGCGAAACACATCGCCGCCGTTTTTGGTTTTAAATTTCACTACCATAGCGTTCCCACGAGAAGCTAGGGAATTAAATTTTAAATTTTTGTTGAACATAGGCCTTAAAATCTTACTTCTTACTAATATTATAAATGCGAAAGTTTGTGAGTGTGGATGTTTGTTACTCTTTCACGCTCAAACCGCTGAACGGATCGGGCTGAAATTTGGTACAGAGATACATTATAGTCTGGAATAACACATAGGCTACCTTTTATCCCGGGAATAACTTCCCGCGGTAACAAATTTTACGCGGGCGAAGCTGCGGGCATCAGCTAGTATTCTTATTTAGAAATAATTATACTAGCATAGTTGTTAAAAAATGCTATGTAATAGCTTTACCGCGGCAGTCCCCGAGTGCCACACGTCTTTTTTTTTTTTTATTTATCTCGCCAAATTGACGTCGCCACCAGCCTGATGGAAAGCCGTGGCGCATCTAGCTATTGGGGGCCACTCTCACAGTCCGTAAGACTTCTGACATTCTGAGTGGTTCTCAAGTTGGCGGCCCTGTGATGTGCCTCTTGACGCTCCTGTTGAAGAACCCGGGATTGTAAGATGAGGGAAACACGTGTGCGGGCAGCGAGTTCCATGTTTTTTAGTTCGACAGAGGAACGATATTTAAATTTCGTTAGGCATCGTATGCTATGACTGAACCTAAGTTGGGTGACCGCTTGGAGACATTTCCAGTTATGGGGGTTTTCGTGTATTATCGTTGGTGCCGGTTGCTAGTAACATGCAGGCATTAAGTCAAATTGAAGACTTTATGAGCGGCTTGAAAATTTTAACAGCGGGTAGCTAAACCTACGGCTGTTCATTTTAACACAGCAAAGGCATCTGCCTCTGCTCACCCTATGGATAAAGGGGTGATAAAGTTGAAGACTTTGTTTGTTTGTTTGAACGCTAGGATCTATTAAACGAAATTACTGGCTAGATTTCAAAAAATCTTTTTCGTTTGATAGATAATGTATTTATTTACAACGAAAGGCTATATAACATTAGCAAATTAAATGCCGCCTCGAGGGCCAGCAAAAGAGCAATTTTCAGGGCTAAATTCGACTTCGTCGGCAGGATTGGTGAGCGGCTAGCAGGGTACCCTTCAGGGAGTCGTGAATTCTGGTCGCTTGCCAAAGCTGCCGAGGGAAACTTCTGTCAGTCAGGTTTACCACCTTTGCTTAAACCCGACGGTAGTCTGGCCCCGAGTGCCAGGCAGAAGGCCGACCTTCTGGGCTTTCTATTTGCCTCTAACTCGACCATGAGCGACGGGGGTGCTGTGCCGCCGGACGTTCCGTGGTGTGGAACTTCCATGCCGGAAGTTAAATTTACGCAGCGGGACGTCCGACGGAAGCTTCGTTCTCTGGACGTTCATAAGTCGAGTGGGCCGGACGGTATACCCGCGGTGGTACTTAAGCAGTGTGGTCCAGAGCTGTGTCCGGTACTTACACGTCTTTTCACGCTTTCATATTCCATGCGACAAGTCCCGGCGTCGTGGAAGATCGCGTATGTGCATCCTGTGCCCAAGAAGGGTGACAGGACCGACCCGGCCAAATTACAGGCCTATAGCCGTCACCTCCCTATTGTCTAAGGTGATGGAGCGTGTAATTAATACACAGCTCCTGAGGTACCTTGAGGAAAACGACCTGCTCAGTGACCGGCAGTACGGTTTCCGTCACGGTCGCTCGACGGGCGATCTTCTCGTGTGCCTCACACACCGATGGGCGACGGCTATCGAGAGTAAGTGCGAGGCTCTAGCAGTGAGCCTCGATATTTCTAAAGCCTTTGAGCGGGTCTGGCACCGTGGTCTTCTTAAAAAATTGCCCTCCTACGGACTGACCGAGAGATTATGCGGATGGGTGTCCAGCTTTTTGGCCGGTAGAAGCATCAGGGCTGTTGTCGACGGCAGCTGTTCTGACTGCATGGCCATTAACGCTGGAGTACCGCAAGGGTCAGAGTTGCCCCCTACTCTGTTTCTGCTGCATATCAATGACATGTTGTCTATTGACGGCATTCATTGTTATGCAGACGACAGTACGGGGGACACTTGTTACACAGGCCGCCCCGGTATCTCTCGGGACGCAGTGGAAGAAAGTCGTGAACAGCTTGTGTCTGAAATCGAGGCTACTCTTACTAGAGTGTCCGATTGGGGTAGACAAAACCTTGTCCAGTTCAACCCTTCAGAGGACAAGGCCAAGCTGGCGTCCAAGAAGCTCGGTGTGCTCAACAGGGCGCGGCGGTACTTTACTGCGACGCAAACACTGCTTCTCTATAAGTCGCAAGTGCGGCCACACATGGAGTACTGCTGTCACCTCTGGGCGGGGGCACCTGAATATCAGCTTCGTCTATTTGACTCGGTGCAGAGGCGAGCTGTGAGAGTTGTCAACGATCCTATACTGACAGGTGGTGTTGAACCTCTTCGCGACAGGAGAGACTTTGCCTCCTTATGCGTGTTCTACCGCCTGTACAATGGTATGTGCTCTGAGGAATTGTTTGACATGATGCCCACGCTACGTTATATCATCGCACCGCTCGCCATAGACAGGGATTTCATTCTCACACCCTACGTCCAGAGCGTTCGAGCACGGTTAGATCCGAAGGGGTTTTCTCCCGCGAACGCTTAGGTTGTGGAATGATCTTCCTGCCTCGGTTTTCCCAAACGCCTACAGTATGGGGTTCTTCAAAAGGGGTCTAAGAAGGTTTTTACAGGGTCGGCAGCGCGAAAGTGGAGCCTCTGGTGTTGCAAACGTTCATAGGCTGCGGTGACCACCAGTCCTTCTGGTGGGCCGTATGCTTGTTTGCCACCATAGTGGTATAAAAAAAAAACATTTCGCTACAGTGAACAGAAACGAAGCAAACAAGGGTCACAAATCTTTCAGTTTTTACAAATCATTTGAATTTTAAAGAAAGTTGGGTCAGTACAAAACCATTCCTTTACAACAATAGCAAAATTCTAAGCTAAGAATAACAAACTGTGTTGAGGGATTGTCTTCAAGCGCCAAGGGAGAATTCTCTTTCATTACTTGTAATTCATTTTTAGGGAACGTGAGTAAAATTTCACAACACAATTTTCTGTTTTTACCAATTTCAAGGCGCGGTCGGCGACGATAAAAATCTTTAAGCCTACATTCTATTATTAAATCTCCTTTGTAGAATTAAACCGAAACCTTCTTTGTTAAAGTTCGTTCTAAAATTAAATTGAATAAAACAAAAATGCTTATGTACGTCCGATGTGAAAACATTTTTTTTTCTTCTTCTTGGACCTTCTCGGCTTGAGAGTAATTTTACCTAAATGATTTTTTTGTAGATAGCAGCGTATTCATGTATATAAATATGTCCCGTGATGAACACGTTCTACTCCAGTAAAGCGGTAGGACTTTACTACTAAAGGTATCGCAGGTGCTTGTCGAGAAATAAAAAAAAAGTCACGTTTCACTGTGATACATCACTTCCTAACACTTGTGCATGTTGTCAAAATAATATACATAAAAAAATCCACCACTTTTTACATATAAAACCCTCGAAATAATATACATTGATTAAGAAATATCGTACACCGGAGAAGCATCTGATTTTCTCATATTTCCCGCTAAAAACATTTAATGTATCGTACAGTTTTACACATTTTTTTTTCTTAAAATCATTAAAACAAAGGCTCCCATCGCATCATGCCTTCAAGTGTCGACACAAATTAAGGCCGAGCCTCTACTCATTGAATTCCCTTTAGCAGGCTTCGAGAGCCTCCTGCCTGAGGAGGGTCCAATTAAACTCAGCTTGTCTTTCTTTGACTAAGTGATTGTGTAAATTAACAACTTTGCTCGTGAACTTTCCTAGAATTTATAAGGTTAGGTGTTTGTTTAAGTGTTTATTGCTGAATTCAGTTGAGAAATTCGTCTTTTTTTAAATAACACAATTAATTATTAAGATTAACGTAAGGTGGAATATCGTAGAGAAAACTGAAGAAAAATATAGCTGACTGCGCAATGCTCGCGGTCTTTTTCTGATAATGTGTGTTCTCGCTTCCCGTGACATAAATTACTGGGGAAAAATAGATTAAATTTAAGAATGAAATTTTCAAATCTGTTTAGTCGTTTCGGAGCCTTTTCCATGCAAACAAACAAACATAAAACAAATCTTTCATCTTTATAATATTAGTATAGACGACACATTTGTAGCTCTATTTATTTTATGTGAAGTATATTCCTCGGAAATTGTTTTCTATTTTCTCAATCAAGCTAAACCGAAATAAGCGTCCTAAAATTCCATTTCTGCGCTGTATCTTCTCAGTAATAATGAAATAGCGATAGAGGTACCTAACACGGCGATATAAGATAAAAATAATCATAGAAATCGGCGTCGATTCTTCCAAGAAACAATTTGTTAGCTCTGTGATAATTTTTTTTTTATACCACTAAGATGGCAGACAAGCATACGGCCCACCAGAAGGACTGGTGGTCACCGCAGCCTATGAAGCAGCATCCTGACTTGGTGAAAATGGGACCACCTCAGAAGTAAACCCTAATCAACAAAAAAAGAAATTTTGAAATCCGTCTATAATTGACGGAAATATCGCTTAACATACATAAAAAAAAAACATACAGACGAATTGAGAACCTCCTCCTTTTTTTGAAGTCGGTTAAAAATAGAACTTTCTTAAATCAAAACAACAACATTTTCAATACATTTCTCAGCTACTCGAACTTCTGTATTAGGTACACGAGGATAATCTAGTTGAATTTTCCATTACCCAAAGAAACTTTGTGTTGGGTCCGTAACTGGATTGTTGATGGCGTTGTCCTGGCAATACTTTTGAATCGCTCGGGGACAAACATGATGTTTGAGGATCTAAGGCCTCTAACTAATGTTGGCGGCGAGCGGGGCGACGGCGGCAGCGGGGAGAGCGAGGTGCGATCAAATGGGCTCCGGAGATAATTAATGCGACTTGACAAGTCTCTTGTGTTCATACACGTCGATGCACACACACGTGCAAAGACAACTTGAAGCGAATTTCCTATATGATATTGATGTCAAGTTATTGATCGTTATTAACTGTCCCAGTATCCATTACGTATGGATTCTCATGGAAGTAAACTGGATGACAGCGGGACGACTGGCTGTCACGTGATATGTGTTAGCATAATGCTTTAATTTTTTTGTATCTTTTCGAAAAATTTACATAGTAGTTTTTTACTAAATTAAAATCTAAAGTTCCTAAAATATGCTCAAATGTATCCTCAATCGCGCCGCCGATGTCGCCGTCTCGCCCCGCTCATCGCTAATATCCAGTTTGAGGCCAAAGGGTACATATGAGATAGTTATCATTCATGTATTCACATTGAAGGTGATTCGTGTTGGGCAACTTTCTAGGGTTCTGGTTATACGCAATGTTTCACAATAGTCGGGTCGATTCCGAATCGTAGATTCAAATTGGTTTTTTGATCGTGCTACGAATTTGTCTACGAGACTATCCGTAGAAGTAATCGTAGCACGTCTACGAACTTATCCTAATATTGTTTCCTTACTTTATTTTAATGTCAACGTTTACAAGGAAGATATTATTATGATTGCTTTTCAGAAGTTGCAACGGAAATTACGTTACTTAATTTACATACTTATTATGAAACATAGGTACCGTTTGTAATAGTTATTATTATCATCTGAGCGTTAAACCTGGTCACATTTTCTATTATACTCTACTTCCACCACCTCATACTTCTTCAGCATTCCTTGGTGTAAAGCCAACAACATTAAAATAGTGAGTAATCGTAAAAATGTAAAGTCTCTCAGAAAAAAATATTTTGGCGGATTCCTCAAGTTTTAATAACCGCTATTGTCTCCTAAGATATTGTTATGTCAAATTTACGATTATTTATACTTGGAATGGGATGCTATGGGAAATAGTAGAGCAATAATTGAGTATCCTCTCTGAAATAACTTCGAAAAAACGGAGCGAGAAAATTTTTTGCAATCGTTTTTGTTCAAACGTGATTTTGAAGCTATCCTCATATTAATTTAAATGTGAAGGTTTGTGAAGATGTTTCTTATTCAACCATGCTTTAACGGCTGAATGGATGTGGCTGAAATTCGCTACAGGAATAAATCATAGTAGTTGCCTCATGAAAACGTACGAATTATTCTCTCAACCTGTGGGGACGAACTGTACATCTTCAGGTACACTAGGAACTAACCGCATTATAGTCGTTTTATACACCAGTGACTTCTTTGATGTTTCCACTATACAGTTTGTGAACAACATTGAATCAATTTCCAGTTAACCTGTTTCGTATACTGTTGTTCGTGAAACAAGCTAATTTGTCGCTTCAATGCCTGCACTGAGATATCATCGAAACGATAGCGATAGCTGTAGGTGCTTGTTCTTACTTTTCAATAATGTACTATAAAGCCTACCACCTAGTTCTACTGATAATATAAACGTGACAGTTTGTGAAGAAGCGTGATTGTTACAAGTATTCAAACAACTGACCGGATCTGGATGAAATTTAGTACAGGGAGAGATTATAGTTGACAATAGAACTAAACTACTTTTTATCCCGGTAATAAGTTTATTTGGGAAATGATTCAGATAAACAATCACTAGGTGGGCTTGATAAGGGGCTACCGCACGATCTCCGGTGAGGCGGCATGTCTCCTAGCCGGGACCCCTCCATAGGACCTGGAAGCGAGAGCCCTTGCGTCACTGTTCAGATGGCGCAAGGAGGCGCTGGAGCGGGGCCAAAGGTCGGCTTATCGAGAAATCGAGGCCCAGCGGTCCCTAGTCCACCAGGAAACTGTGGAGACATGGAAGGTACGACTTGAGCAACCAAAGAGGGGATTCGCCACAATCGCGGCCGTCAGACCGGTCATGGACAAGTGGCTGGAGAGGAGACACGGTGCTCTCTCCTACCGGTTGACACAGATGATTGCCGGGCACGGGAGCTTCGGTAGGTATCTGTGGCGAAAACACCGGGAAACCACGGCCAAGTGTCAGCACTGCGAGGACCGCAGCGATGACACGGCGCTCCACACGCTGGTGGAGTGCACGGCGTGGGCGCAACAGCGCCAGGTCCTCGTAGTGGGTCTGGGCGTGGACACTCTCTCGCTCGAGTATTTCAGCGGAGTAAGTGGGACTGCGCCGCCTCCTTCTGCGAGCAGGTCATGCTCGTGAAGGAGGCGGCGGGATGGGCATGGGAGAGAACTCTCCCACCCGAGTTCCGCAGTCGGCGGCCTGGACACCGCCGACGTGTCTTCGTCGAGGATTATCGGCCACCATGACTGGGGGCCTGAGGATGGTGAGAGGGTGGCTCACCGTCCTTACAGAAGCAGGCCCACGACGGCAGCGTGACGTGAGCAACTCACGCACGCCCCCCCCTTAGATGCGGGATCACACCCGAAACCCCCCAAAGACGCGGGATAGCACCTGAACCCCCCCCTGGGCGAGTCCGCAGTGACGGCCGTAGGTCTGTTGTGAGTCCCGGGACATCCTTCCGAGGGCTTACCCGGGACTCCCAACCACAGGCTGTTAGGCGTTACGTGAGGTTTTTAGTCGGTAAGAGTCCGGCATAACATCCTCTGAGGATTTTCCCTCATGTAAAAAAAAAAGGTGGGCTTAAGATCTATGTTCAAGATTATATAAAGGGTTTTTTAACGTGTGGAAGTTGACGTTATGCCGGAGTATTTGTCTAGCATAGACTTGACAAACGAGGTGTAGGACGATCCCCCACCAGATGGACCTAACACCTGGAAGAGGTCGCAGGGAAGGATGAATGCGGAAGACGCACGACCATATAGTGTGACGTAAATTGGAAGAGGCCTACGTTCAGACTTTTATAGGCTAATTTGATCTCTTCGGCACCAAAAGTATGATCACGAGCTCGTATGAATAAAATTCATAATTATCTATGACAAATTATCTTTTAATTATAACAAAGCTTAAACTTTCTATAAGAACTAGACTTAAGAAACGTCGACACACATTATTAAGTACCTGACAATCTTCAATACGCCCCCGTGTTACCCGTGTACAAAGGTTGCTTCGGAAAGTGTCTCGAATAAGTGACTAATGCCCGGTTTCACCAACCAAACATAAGTCATCTCCTAACTAGGGGCCGCCTACCGTAGGTAGCCCCTAAATACAACCCCTTATCTAATTTCGTTTTCACCATGCTAAGTGACACCTAACTAAGGGTCTCCTATTTTGTAGTGATTTCCAAAACCGTAAATTTGTGCAAGTGTTTATCGATTGTCTTATTTTTGCAATCACTAAGAGGTACCTAACTTTTCGTAGGTGGCCCCTAAATTTTAGGGGACGTTGGTGAAAACGGGCATAAGTCGCTTCGTATTGTGTTCTGACGTGAATACACCGCTCCTGTGTAGGGAGACCATGATTTGTGGAACTTATGGATTATCTATACTAATAATATTATAAAGAGGAAAGATTTGTTTTTTGTTTGTTTGTTTGTTTGTTTGTAACGAATAGGCTCCGGAACTACTGGACCGATTTGAAAAATTCCTTCACCGTTGGGAAGCTAGACTCTTTGCGGTGAACATAGGCTATATTTTATTCCCGAATTCCCACGGGAACGGGAACTACGCGAGTGAAACCGCGTGGCGTCTGCTAGTCTATACTATAATATTATAAAGAGGAAAGATTTGTTTTATTGTTTGTTTGTTTGCAACGAATAGACTCCGGAACTACTGGACCGATTTGAAAAATTCTTTCACTGTTGGAAAGCTACACTCTTTGCTATATTTTGTTTCGTTTCGTTAAGTCGCTATTCGCCTCTACAATTTTCAAAGGTTTTCCCCGATTACTTTGGGATGCTATTATCAGATCCTAGTTCTCATATAATGGAACCGTGGGTATATCTTCTTTCAAAAAAAAAATCAATAATCTTGTAGTTATCTGAGACCAAATAAAAAAAAAGCATATTCGAATTGAGATATTTTTAGGAGTCAGTTATGATAGAAAATGGAATGTGCCTATTTTCAATCAGAATCTTTTATTCATGGCGAGCAATGAAGGTGACTTCTGCACGTTATAATATTTATAATAATGTATTAGCATACAAAATAATACGGCAAATCTATACTTATAATAAAACTGTAGAGGGTCGGGAGTCTGTACATGGAAGATATTTTGAAAATTTTAAGTGTAGGGCGTTCTCTAATCGATACTGAAGCCGAAAATGTAATTTAAAATTTTCATGTCTGTCTGTCTGTCTGTCTGTCTGTCTGTCTGTCTGTCTGTATCCCGAATAAGTATCACGCCGAAACTACTGAACCGATTTGAATGATACTTTGTACGATCTAAGCTTATAGTCCGAGGAAGGTTCTTAGATACTTTTGATCCCGATATTTTGCGCGGTTCCTTCAGGAGAGGGGATGAAAGGCAAAATAGGTTTTTAGCTATAATTTCTCACTGCGTGGTTCGATTTCAAATATTTTTTTGGTGTCTAAAAGGGAGTACTTTAAGCATTATTCCATACAATTTTCAATATTGAGGGTTATGTAGTTTAGAAATTAGGGGCATCTCAACTTTCGGTAAATCTAGAATTCAACGTTTCTTTTGAAAGTGAGTCTAAACGGGCGTGTTGGCTTAATCATAAAAGAGCTTAATGATTAAGGCTATTGTAAAATAACTCAGTCCGCGCCGAAGGCGTGGACTGAATTGTTTTAGAATCGACTTAATCTTTAAGCTCTTTTATGATTAAGCAAACAGGGCCGTTTCACACGCTGCTTGATGAGTCTCATGAAGAAGTACCCGTCCATTCGTACACCTTATGTGACGTAAACGAAGTTGCGAGGGTCAGCTAGTATCATGTTAAAATTGCTTAATACGAGTATTACTTATTGCACAATGTTGGCCAACATATTCTGGCTTTGATTTCAATTAGTAAGTACATTAATTTGTATTCAGAAATAGTGCAAATGGAATTACTACTTGATATATAATAAAAATGCACTTTATTTTTAATCAAAAGTCAGTATTAAATAATTGTCATTATTGTAGTGACGTCATGAAGAAAATATACAAAAACTGAAGCAGACGGCACATAGACATCACATTTTATTATATTGAATATTGTTCTCGGAAAAACATTAGATAATACATTTACACTTAGGCCAACGAAATAAACTGAATACTGCAGAACGACATTACGAAGCTTGTACAATTTGTAAGAAAGTTTTTGGACTTTCTTCTTTTATTTTTGAACCGTTACTCTTTTTTACGTGTGAAAATCTTCATGCTGCTATGCAGGGACTTCTACCAATTAAAAGCATAAGGTCCCGGGTACGCCATCGGAAGGATAACCCTGGGACTTCCGCTACAGACTATGACGGCCATTGCGGCCTCTCCCTTGGGATTGGTTTGAATTCCTTTCGTGTCGTTTATTTTTTGTTACACGCGTAGCTTCGGTTTGACCGGTTTTTATTCATCCGGTAACATGATACGGCGTGTTGCTTAGGTCAATTAGGAGAGGTGCAACATCACCTCCGGTTGGCCATAGGTCAACCGTAATTGATTCAGGAGTGCCACTATACGTTTACGACACCTCTGTTTCTCTGACACCTGACAATTTAGGAAATATACCCGTTTTCACTTATGGCGTAGGTATCTCCCGGAATGCCTAACATTTTTCTGCTTTGTTGGCAACTAGTTGCGAATTATGATTTTTTTTTCTCTAACAAATAAGTTGCAAATAACTTATCCTGTTTTAATTACTCTTCATAGACACCCTACAAGTTAACATCAATTTGTATGAAACATGGCCAGGTCAAAGCATTCAATAGTGAAAAAATACACCTATCTTTTTGGATCGGATCCCTAATACCCCGCCCGCAGTCGTTAGGCTGATATTCAATTAACGGTGCGCACACTCGTTAGACTTTTGAATGCAGACTTTTGGGCTGATTTGAATAGAATATTCACACTCCTGCATTTCTACTGATAGCCGATGTTTAACAATTTACACTCAGTTCCGGTTAACTTAGATCAACCGGAAGAGGACAATAATGTGTGTTCATCGCAAGGATCCTCCAAGTCATTTGGGAATTATAGTGCGGCGACCAAATAGTGCGGACGAACGTACACACGCACCACTACTTAATAGTATTCCGCAGAAATGCCACTAGCATTTCACGTGTGTCACGGGTGACATACTTAAGTAAACTCTCATTGCCATTTTTCAAAAATGTTAAACAGTTTTTAGGTTGATATAGTAGTCATATATCTATACTAATATTATAAAGAAGTAAAGTTTGTGTGTTTGTATATTTGTTACATCTCGGGAACTGCAGAACCAATTGAAAAAATTCTTTCAACAATAGAAAGCTACGTAATTGTGGAGTGTCATAGGCTATATAGCCTCGGACGGTTTCTGGTGAGGGGGTGTCATGCTCGACCATACAAGTGGGAGAGTAGGGCAGCGCCTCCCAGGGACCAGCATTCTTCCCATGCTACCGAGCGGGTGGTCAGGTTGCGGATAGACCGCCCCGTACCTGTTACAGGGTGCGGGGACGCCCTTGATGGGCCCCGGACAAGGGAAGGGCGGCGTCTACGAATCCAGGTAGACGACGTTGATCCCCTAACCCTCGATCCCATGATCCATAACATCCACTCCCTCCCGTCCCTCCCCGCCCAAACCCTAGCTCCATCTCCCTGACGGACTGGCGGGTCCCCGACTGTCGGAAGCGTGAGAGCAGAAGTGGTCGGGCTGATGCGCACGTCAGGGAAAATACCCCATCCTGATAGTCCTTTCCCACCCACACCACACCTGGGCCAGAGGCGTTGGTCGATTATCACTAAGTTGTGAGAGTCGGCAGGGCGGCGTGACTGGCGGGTACAAATCCCCTCCAACATCCTCACCCCTCCACTCCTACCCCTCCCCCCCAAACAATCACCGGCAGCCCCGGTAAAACCAAAATAATTATGAGCGCTGGTAAAAAGTTTAATGTACCACAAGAGGGTACCGGCGGAGCCGGAGAATCCCTCCCTGAGCCATTGAGTGGCATGGGCAGCTCCGACGTATTTGTGGAGGAGCAATTGGCGCGACAAACGACAACAAACAGTAACACCACAGAAACACAGAGGGGACATGTGCGTGCCGGAAGGACTATATCTGAGTCTCTCGGGGACGACATGTCCAGAGTTAGGTTAAACGAGGAGGGCTGGATCCCGAATTCAAGGTGGAAGCGCCTCAAAAAAAGGAAGAAGAAGGCTCAGGGACAAGCAGGCCAGGGAGCTGCCACAGCCAACACGGCTGAAGCGGCGGAAGGGCAAGCAGTCCCCAGGGCCAAAAAGGTCAGGAGGCAAGGCACCGACCCGGGTGAGCAGACAGCGCAGCTTCCACCGAAGCGCCCAAAGCGTCAGCCCGATGAGGGGGCCGAGGTGCCGCGAAGATCTATAGCAGGTCCAAGCGACTTCTCGGTCATCGTTCATCGGGACGACGGGGCGCCGATGGATGGTGCGATGGCTGCGGACGTCAGGCGGAAGCTTACGAGCCACATAGGAAGAGCCATAAACGCCGGAACGCGTGGGCTGAGCCTAAATTTTGTGGCCTCAGGCCTGGTGGCCGAAGGCTTCTACGTAGTCACACCGGGGAATGAGGAAACCATGGAGTGGCTGCTTGGTTGCGACTTCGGCGACCAAGATGGGGTTCCCCTGAAGGCCAAGAGAATCCAGAAGCATAGGATCACAATTTGGCTCCCTGGAAGCGCGGAGGACCACATCATGGATCCCATGGTGTTTATCAGGGCCCAAAACGATTTCAGGGAGGAGGAACTTAAGATATCACAGTGGGTGCCCATCCGCAGGGATACACTTCCTCTGGGAATGCGACTGGTGGTGGGCGTCCCAGCGGAGGTGGTGGGGCTGGGACCCGTGTGGATAAACTACCAAGCCACACGAGTCCTAGCCCGGCCGCTCCCACTGAAAGGCTCTGGAGACGGCAGAGAGGAGGAGAGCCTACAGCAGGGAATCGCACCTGCTGGCAGTAGCGACATCGCCCAGCCGGGGACCTCTACAGGAGGTTACACTGGGATATGGAGACCAAGCCAGCAAAGGGCCACTCCCAATACAGCATCCTCTAGCACGGGAAGGGGGGCGACTCCAGGCAGCACGGGCGAAGGGCAAAAGGAAGTTCCTAGGGAAACACCTTATGCGAATCGCGAAGCTGCTGAAACCCAGCAGGCAACCCCCAACCTCAATACACCTACAAACACACCACGCCACCACTCCCCTGCTCTGCGGAATGACATCACTCCCCCGCCGAGTGTAGCGCGGCTGCAACCGAGCTGGTGTGGGGAGCGGGCCGCAGGACCCGACAGCAAGTAGGGGACACATTAACACACTAACACACACACCAACACTCACTTACACACACACCAACATTCACACACGTACACTCTCAAGCACAAAACAAACATGAACACACACACAAACACAAAACAAAATAAAACAAAAATAGTACAACTAAACCTACACCACTGTCGCGAGGCTATGACTGAGTTCAGCCGCTATGTGGTGGGTGAGGCAATAGATATCGCCCTACTGCAAGAGCCATACGTATCGAAAGGTCGTATAACTGGGCTCGGATCTCTGGGAGGAGACATCTACTACCATGAGGATGGTGAGTCAACTCCTAGAGCATGCATCTATGCAAGCAGTAGGACGAGAACCATAGGACTAATAAAGGCGGATTGTTACAGTGACCTAGCCAGCGTCGAAATAACACTGGAGACGCGCAGGGAAAAAGAAAGGGTGCTCCTCGTCTCAGCATATCTACCGAGTGAGAGAGACTTCGAGCCGCCAACGCCAGAACTACAAGAAGTCGTTGAAAAGTACCAAGGTAAGAACATCCCCATTGTTGTAGGCTGTGATGCCAACGCACATCACATGGCCTGGGGCAGCACAGATTGCAACAAGAAGGGAGAACTACTTTTAGAATTTCTAAGCTCCTCTGATCTAGGGATAGTAAATGTGGGCAACACACCCACCTTTATCACTCGCACGAGGAACGAGGTGTTGGATATCACAGTCGCCAATGACAAGATAATCCAACACATCACAGACTGGAGGGTGGACGAAAGTGACTCCATGTCGGACCACAGAAGAATCACCTTCAGTCTGGAAGGCAGAATCGAAAGACTAATGATTAGGAATGCGAGGAAAACAAACTGGGCGGTTTTCGAAGACGAGATAAAGGAAATATGGAGCCCAGTACACGAAACCTCCATTCAAAGCAACATAGATTTAGAAAGGGTATCGAACAAGCTGGACGAAACTCTTCGGGAAGCGTACCATAGGGCATGTCCCCTTAGAGAAATCAAACCAGGCAAAGGACAACCCTGGTGGACGAAGGCACTGGGGAAAAGCAGGAAGAAGACAAGGCGAGCTCTCAGACAAGCCCTCAAGAAAGGGGACAACGAGAGCTGGCAATCGTATAGGCAGACTAGAAATGCATTCAAAGACGAATGTAGAAAGGAGAGTAGGCAAAGCTGGAGGGCGTTCTGCGAAGGGGTTGAGAAGCAACCAGACGCAGCAAGACTGGTCAAAACGCTATCAAAGGCTCATGCCTGCAAACTAGGCAGCATAAGACAGGGGGATAAACTCATCACCGAACCTGCAAAGATTCTGGAAACTATGCTCAAAACGCACTTTCCAGAATGTAAAGAACACAAAGACGACACCGTATCGGCTGCACCGTTCATCGAGATCGGTGAAAGAAGGCCGAATAGTATTATAACTGAGGAACACCTACAATGGAGTGTTAGGTCCTTTCAGCCGTACAAGGCGGCAGGACCAGACGGTATATTCCCAAAGATGCTACAGACAGTGATAAGCTACATAGCTCAGGACCTTCTTGCTATGTACAACTGCAGCATTGAGTTAAAATACATCCCAAGAGCATGGAGGGAGGTAAGAGCAGTATTTATACCAAAGCCAGGAAAACCCTCTTACCAGGAGGCAAAGGCCTTCCGGTGCATAAGTCTCTCCTCCTTCCTGCTCAAGATATTAGAAAAAATACTAGACCGACTGATTAGGGAACAAATAGATAAGAGCGGAAATCCTCTGCACGCAAATCAACATGCTTACATGGAGGGCAGATCAACGGACACTGCCCTCCATAGCCTGGTCAGTAGGGTGCAGAGGTCAATAAACGCGAGACAGTACGCATTAGGATGCTTCTTTGATGTAGAAGGGGCCTTTGACATGGCCACCCCTGAATCAATAGAGGCCACCCTAAATCGCGAAGGAATTGACAGAGATATATCAGAATGGGTGAAACACATGCTGAAACACCGACTGATACAGGCAGAGATGGCAGGCATCACGATTAAAGCACGGGCCAGTAGAGGATTCCCACAAGGGGGATGCCTATCACCGCTACTATGGTGCCTGCTAATAGATGAGCTAATCAGCAAACTTAATAGAATGCATATATACGCACAGGCATACTCTGACGACGGGGTAATTCTTGTCACAGGCCCAGTGCTAAGCGTTATAAGCGACATTATGAACAGGGGCCTGAAGGTGGCCCTGGCATGGTGCAAAAGCAAAGGTCTTAATCTAAACCCAGATAAGACTAAAGTAGTACTGTTCACTAACAAAAGAAAGATTAATAGCGCTGATCCGGTGAGACTGAATGACCAGGTTTTGGAAGTGGTAAACGAAATAAAATACCTGGGAGTCACGCTGGACAGCAAACTAACCTTTAAGAAGCACATTGAAAGCACATGCTTAAGGGCCAAAATGGCACTAATGCAGTGTAAAAGTGCAATAGGAAAAACGTGGGGGATAAAACCTGCGACAGTAATATGGATATACAAAGCTATAATCCTACCGAGAATCCTACACGGAGCAATAGTATGGTGGCACAAAGCCGCCAACAAGACAAACCAGACAAAACTAGATAAGGTACAGAGGCTAGCGACCCTGATGACCACGGGTGCGATGAGGACCACACCAACAGCCGCGCTAGAGATCATCCTGGGGCTGCATCCCCTGAACTTAGAAATAAAGAAAAAAGCTGTTGAACAGTGGTTCAAGCTAAAGAGCATGGACCTATGGAGGGTGACCCCAGCAGACGGCGGACATGCAAATATTAGCAAGGCATATGAGGACAAAATGTCAATGATCCTAATCAACAATGATCTTATCAGAAAAGAGAGGATCTTTGACAAAAAATTTAGAGTTCACATAGGAACAAAGGAAAACTGGCAGATAGACGACAGCAGGGGCGCTATCTGCTACACAGATGGCTCCAGAATGGAGTCAATAAAGCAATCCGGTTCTGGAGTGTACATTAAATGCGAAAACGGAACTGAGATCAATAGACATATAAGCCTAGGCAAATACGCTAGCGTCTTTCAGGCGGAGATCAGCGCCATCACGGAGTGTGCGCAAATGGTCTCCCGTCACAAGACCAGAAAGGCAACCATATATAGCGATAGCCAGGCGGCACTGAAAGCACTGAATAAAGAAGAGATAATGTCAGCAATTGTCAAAGAGTGCAGAGAGTCACTCGACAGGCTGGCGGAAAGCACTCAAGTGAGTCTAGCCTGGGTGCCCGGGCACGCGGGAGTCCCGGGCAACGAAACAGCAGACAATCTAGCCCGAAAGGGAGCAGAAGAAAGCTTGGTGGGACCTGAGCCTGGGATTCCCATCGCTCACAAAATCACCAAGGGAGTAATCAGCAGGAGCATAACAGTAGAAACCAACCGCCGATGGAGATCATCGACTGGAATGAGACAGTCAAAGATCTTCATCAAAGGCATGGATGCGAAAAGAACCAGCCAACTGGTTAAATTGACCAGAGCAAATATGAGGCTGGTTATTGAGATAATAACAGGACACTGTCGCCTAAATAGGCACTTGACAGTGATAGGAGTTAAAGACGACCCCATATGCCCAGAATGCTTGGAGGAAGAAGAGACCAGTCTCCACCTACTGGCTGAGTGCCCAATGTACTCTCTAAGCAGATGGGAGACTATGGGCACGGACAGACTGAACAAAGAGGATCTGGAACTTTTGAAGGTGGATCAGATAGTCCGATTCTGCAAGGATACTAGAAGATTTGACGGGGCGCCGCGCCGTGAAGAATGCTGGGATACCCAATCTAATCCCAGAGAGGTGGCTGGGGAAATGGACGAAATGGGCAGCAGAATAGGCGGTCGGATCGTCCGCTCGGCATGGCCGGCGTCCCCCACAAGAAAATAATAATAATAATAATAATAGGCTATATAGCATTTATTGGGATGCGGGGTCCTACAAAAATCTTAAGGACCCCAATGGGTCGGATCCTCCTCGTGGTGCATCCTGGGCAACAGAGTAGCGACCACTCCCCTTCCTCTGTGGGGGAGTTGTGCTACTCTGGCGAGCGTAGGAGTAGCGTGGAGGCGGGAGTAACCCACCTGTGGGTTGCTCGGTGGCGTGTGTTGCTGCCGGCCGTGCCGTTATTCACGGCCGGCAGCAGCAATGCTGGGTCGCCGTCGCTTCGCCACCTTTGCTGGTGAGACGATGGCGGCAAAGTGGGAGAGGCACTGCGTGGGGGGCGGGAGTTTGGGTAAATGCTCCCGCCCTGCCATGCAGATCGGGCTGCCGGCTGTGAATAACGGCGCGACCGGCGGCAACAGTGCTGGGCCGCTGTCACCTCGCCAGTTGGCGAGGTGATGGCGGCAAGGTGGGAGGTGCACTGTGCGGGGGAGCGGGAGTAACGGATAATGCTCCCGCTCCGCCGTGCAGTTCGGGGGCGCCGCGGTGAGGAGTCACTGCGCGCCCCCGATTGTTTCTTGACCGTGGGCGTAAGGTCGGGGGACCCCGCCCACCAACGGTCACATGGCGGTGGGCACCTTTCCTGTGTTCCGGGGGTGCCCATTAGCGCACGCCTGCGCCAGCCGCTCTCTGTCTCCTCTATTCCAGAGGGGCGCTCGAGAGCGGTGCAGGCGTGGTCTTCGGGTCCTTAGGGAGCTTTGGGGAGCCGCCCATCTGGCCCCCCCGAGGAGAGCCCCGAATAAACGGGGCGCCCCTAGCCGGGTCGACGTGAATAATCTTTTGATATCCCTCGGCCCGGCTAAAGGGTGAGGAGGAACACCGCGGGGTTTAGTGGGTAGGACGGTCCATTCTGGACCGGGCCGGGAGTCCCACACACCATCCCAGCTGCCCCCGCAGCTGGGATGAAGTCGCGTAAATGCGTTCCCCGCGTCAACAAAAAAAAAATATATAGCATTTATTCTTAAGTATTTTAAGTTATTTTTATAATTTCTTGTTTTATGATTGTTTATTTTTAGGTAAGTTAACGCTACAACGAATAGGAGCGGAGCAGTAATAGTAAATGTTTCAAAAACGGGGGAAAAGTTATTCCTTTTGAGAGCTTCGTTGTATGTGCTGCGTAAATATTTATAGTTATGTAAAAAATATGTACTACAAAATTGTTTCTCTTAAAACGACGAGACGCTACGGGAGTAAACACAACGCGACGGGAGTCAATGCGACGGGAACAGGTAATACTCTCTCTTATGTGGCGCAAACGAAGTTGCGCGGGACAGCTAGTTTCAAATATTTAACGAATTTTGAATTGAATTGGAAACATTTTAACGAACGAGAATGCTAAAATTGTCGGTTAATTTGAGTGATTTTGTTAGGAACTATGTGTCTAAAGTTTTATGAAATATTGTATACTCAGACTGACATAATAAGATCTTTTAGTCTGAGATTTTTTTTATATTATTTTATAGTCTATATAGTATGTATAGTATATAATTTTATAGTCTGAAAGTAATCCTATACATCTAAAATGGGTGCAATTTGGGGCAAAAAATCTGTTGTTAGCATTCTTTTTGACGAAAACTATTTATACCGAGATGTAATAGTGAAAGACTTCTATAAAAACTGAGGTAGACACGCCGTACTCTAACAAACGAGATTTCAAAAGCAATCCTCAAATACACACATTACTAAGACTACACTCACTTATAAATATTTTTAACGTAATTGTTACTACACGCAATTGCAATATACGAATAGAAAAAGAGTAAAAGAGAAGGCGTATGGACTCCGATTGCAAGTCGAGCACCTACTCTCGAAGTTTTGACTCACAACAGTGCGAGCAACGCTGCTAATTAGCTCAGTTTTTAGGTTTCAAAAATCGGTGCGTAGGGCATGTCTACCTCAGTTTATATAGAAGTCTTTGGTAATAGTATGCACAAATCAAAGAGCGGCATGCGGCAGTGTAAAGAAGTGTAGATAATAAAAATTACATGATTCCGGTCTGTAATAATATATCCCTCTCCCAAATTTTCTGCCCGATTCTTTCAACCATTAGAACATTAAATTTAAACATCCAGATATCATCACCAACTTTCACATACTAATAGTATTATGACGTCAAGCGGAACCTGTAAACACATAGGAAGAAATAAATCCGATGCTCGCATACCTACTCGGAGCACGTGAACCCGTGTTTACTAAGATAACACGCTGCAGCGGTGAGCGGTAAAGCTGTTTATTTAGATTAGACCACAGGATTGTTTAAAGTCGGTTTTCGCAAGATAATATGGTATCCCAAGATAATAATAAAATTTTGTATAAAGTAGGTTCTTAAATGATTCTTACATATAGTCACGCCTTTTCCCCGAAGAGGTAGGCAGAGGCATATTTAACGCCAACATTTCACCTTACGCAAGCTAAAGTCTATTAACTTTCAGAGTGGTATTAATCACTGAAATCCCTTATAAATATGTGGACCGTGAACTGAGTGAAAAAATAACTGATGCCACATCAATCAATCAATCAATCAAATCAGCCTATAGCAGTCCATTGCTGGACGTTGGCCTCTCCCAATTTACGACACAACACACGGTCTTCATGTAATACCAAAACTACAGTTACCTTGAATTTATTTCACTCGCAGTCGTGGGTATTTTCCACTTGATTACTTACCATGAACCAGTATACTTTTTCAAAACGAGCTTCTTCAGAACAGTATAAAACTAAAACGCGGTAATTCTCGAGCATTGCTCGTCGGCTCATTTCAATTTGCAACGTTCGTCTTGAGTAATTTGACCGGCATACTTACAGCGATGACATTATAGAATGACTAGATGTGGCAAGAGTTTGACCGTCTTATTTATTTAACATTTTATTTGCCAGCGTTTCAGTTCCAGTTTGTTGGCCCAGTATGCAGTCATTAGGCAAAGTTGTAGGTAGGCACTCTAAGGTACAGATGCGTTTGTTATCTACCAATCACATTCCTCGGTTCACAAGTTACGTTGACCGTTTACACTGCCAAATTGTGCTACCGACGAATGTAATTGGTGGATTATGATAAAGGGTACACTAGGTTAATGAACCTGACCTGCCCGACGTTACCTGCCTACCTTTCTGGTAGGCAGGTAACGTGTAGTTTTAGTCAGCGTCTAGCAAGACTTCGTGGGTATTTCAACAGGGAGGGTTCCGTTCCGTACGCCAGTTCAACTTGCACTTGGCCGGTTTTTTTTCAAATGTGTTAAACCCCATTCCAAAAAACGAAAATAATTATGTTTTGTTGTATAGGAGCCTTTTATAACTATTATTTTCTGATTTTAGTATTTCTTGTCAGCGGCAACAGAAATAAATTATCTGTGAAAATTTCAGCTCTCTAGCTAACATGGTTCCTGAGATACAGCCTCGTGACAGACAGCGAAGTCTCAAGATAGGATCCCGTCTTCACCCTTTGGATACGGAACCTTAATGAACGATATTTTTGTCATATCTAGGAAAGGTATATCTTTATTCTACCTTCCTGGCTATAAAATTATTTATGCATTTCTCTTGGAATCGCTTGAGATCCAGTTTCATTACTCTAACGAAATAATTCAATTACAGCCTGCCCACTATGGAAAGTGCACGCTCGGCTCAGTCCTGATTTATTTCTTATCGCTTTACAGTTTTAAGCTTGGGATGCTGCTTGCCATTAAAACAATATAGTATCCTATTAATACTTGCTTTCTTATTAATATCATGAATACAAAAGTCTGTAATTATGGTTCGAACCGCTTTCAAGCGCCCTCAGTAATCGTCAAAGGTACGCGCATAAGTTAATAAGTAGCCCGTGTCCTTTTAAGGGACTTCTATTCTACTTCTATCTTCTTCTTTTCAGGGATCTCTATACCAAGTTTCATCTAAATCGCTTCAGCGGTTAAGGTGTGAAAGAGTTATAGATAATTATAATAATGATCATTTTCTTAACTTTCTCTACAAATAGATAGACAAACTGAGATTCAATCATACAAAATGAACGGTCAGTACATGCGGACTCAGTGTTTGTTAGAATTTTCCATCTGTCGGAGTACGCTTTCATTAAACTTGCACTTACTCCTTCAGTTTTTTGACTTTTTGTTTACGTGAGGGATAATCCTCGTGGATGCTATGCCGGACTCCCACCGACTAAAATAACCTCACATATACTGTCTAACAGCCTACGGTTGGGAGACCCGGGTAAGTCCTCAGAAGTATACCCCAGGACTTCCAACAGACTCACCGCCACCACTGCGGCGAAGCCGCTGCTAGGAGGGGGTTCGGGTGCTATTCCGCGTCTTTGGGGGGCTTTACGTGTGTTATCCTCCGGTCATGGAGGCCGATAGTCTTGTCAGTTTCTTGGCTACATAACGGTTTTGTTCGAAGAGGAATCACCATTTGAGTATGATTTTTTCAATTAATATCCTTTGGTTACTGTACGGTATAAAATTAGATTCTCTCGTTCATCGAAATTTTAAAATAGCTGTTCCCCGCGTTCGTTTCGTCTTAGCGCGACGTTATATAGCCTATAGCCATCCTTAATAAATGGACTATCAAACTGTAAAAGATTTTTTGAAATCCAACCAGTAGGTTGTTCCTGAGATCCTAGCGTACAAACTAACAAACTCTTCAGCTTTATAATATTAGTATGGATAAGATGATGAGGTAGCTTATTGCTAATATATATAAATAAATAAATATTCACGGACATCTCACACAACGCTATCTGAGCCCAAAGTAAGCTAGGAATAACCTGCTTGTGTTATGGGTATCAGACCACGGATATTAATACTTATATACTTATATACTTATATATGGTTCTTAAATGTTTAACTTAACAGCGCAAATTGGTTGATTGAAAATATTTTTTGTCAGCGTTCAAAAGACAATTAGATGAAATAAATAAAACTACTATAATTATTAGGAGAAAAGTGGTTGGAGTAAATGAAGATGAGTCTTTATTTTGCTCTAGCCATTTTTTGTAATGATATTTTAAACTAAAAATATTACAAAATCAAATTCAAACTTATGAGATCCAGCTTAAGACCACGAAGTTCCTTGTCCCTTGTTGAGGTTATAGGATAAAAAATACATACACACATGATCACGCCTTTCATACCCAAAGGGGTAGGCAGAGGCATATTATATGCCCACAATTCACCTTTTAGATATATGTTCTACGTAATAGGTGGTGAGCCGTATTGCCGTGTTGATATGGACAGGCGGAGGTTGTGACTGCTTGCTGTTAAAATCTTCCAAGCCGCCCATAAAGGCGTTCAACTTGGTTTAACGTTTGCCATTTTACTGGCAACCGGGAATCACGCTTCAACGTGCCTTCCGAAACACGGAAACATTTGCAAATTTGTCACAAAGTAGTCACGTCGTGGTCACCCATCCACGACCGTTTACAGAGCACTGAGTCCGCGGGGCCACGAACGCTAAGAATTACCGAACAAAAGGTAAAAAAAATCCTAAAAGTAAACATTGCTTTCTGTGAGGTTGGAACTCACGACCCCTGGTTTACAAAACTTTAGCTATAAGCTAAATAAGCATTTTTATTACTTTACTAGATTGCACTACCCGTAAGCCGCATTAAAGAACTATGTCCCAAAAGTTCGTTCACAATAACCTTTTTAATGAAAATCAAATTGGCGGTGAAGTGATGGCATTATAGCTGAAAACATGTTCTCTCTTTTTATCTCTCTTATGTAACGCAAACGAAGTTGCCTGTGTCAGCTAGTATGCTAATAATATCTTAAATTAATAAAGGAACTGGACAGTTGATCGTAAAATTGTACGCTCAGATGACATAAAACATTATGCGCCATGAAACTCTACCAGACGAGATCCAGTTTATTTTTGATGGGGGTGTTGTCTTATTGGAAAACTAACGAGTTGTAGGTATTGCTGCATATAGGAATAATAAAATGAAATGCTAAAGCTCTGCAAATGAAAAAATAATATACGAAATGTATTTGAAGCAATGAACAATTGTATAACAATAATGTATAGCGATTTAACGTTATTGTGAAGGGGTGATAATAAGAGGTAATTAAAGCGGATATGATAATATATCCACAAAGATCCATAATGAATCTTTCTTATGGATTTTAGTGGACAAAGGGATAATAAGTAAGAATTTAAAAAAATACGGAGGCTTTCTGGAAGTGAGGAGCTTTCCAAAAGTTCCGAGATCCGATCCAAATCCGAACTGTTCGAGCTGATTTCGTTTCGAGATGATGGTAAGCGTGACGGCCGCGGCTGTAAGAATTCGGTCCCAGAACATAAATGTCTAGCGCACCCTAAGAAGTTTTCACATCAATATGTTCCCGTAAGTAGACTACGATGACTTTCGATCTGGTCAGGTGGGCCACCTGACTGAAAAATTGGTCAACGTAGTCTGTAAACATTAGCAACACCGGAGGTGCTACACTCGCGGTGTTTATCAATTTGTTTAAGCATTTCTTTGAACAATTTTAACATCATTAATATAATTTGCCTCAGTACCATCAATGTTACGTACCACGGCAAAAACATAAACTCCGTAGTACCAGTAATGACATTACGGAGCACCACGGCAAATGAAATTTGCAACTGTATGCCGTGGTACTATTACTCATTTCAATGGAATGAGAAAAATTGCCAGAACTTCTCACTTAGTATTTGCTGTTACAATTCACGTAGAATTTTACTCCTTATTAATTAATTGATGATACTTAAGTTACAATTTGCGGAAAAAGTTTTGTTACAGACAGTGCAGATTATAATAAAAAAAAGCATTTAAAAAAAAATCATTATCACAGATGCCTTTGTATTTTTCTGCGTAACATGTCTTTGTAATTTTCTGTCGGGTCTCCAAACGACTTTAAAAAAAGCTTCCTGGTTAACGAACTGGTAACTACAGGCACCTGTTTACCAACTTTCATCTCTTTACTCTTCATGTCATATAACTTATATTCGTACTTGATGGCAATTTCTTTTCTCACTTTGGTCATAATAGATTCTAGATCATGAGATGACGCGAGCGAATTGATGTGTTTACAGACCTCTTGAATGAACCATGATCCTTCTTTTGGATTTCTGAAAATATATTAACCAGGTGCTTAATGTATTATAAATAAAAAGTACGAACCATATTATAATGTCAGGTAGTTACAGTAGGTTAGATAGGCAACGTAAACCTCCTGCATGCATGGGGGTGAACTGCTTGCAGTCCTTACAGAAGCAGACCAAAGACTTCGGCGTGTTGTGATGGTTTTCTACACAATTTACACTCAAAAACTTGAGCATTTACAATTATAGTAAGAATAGAACTACCTGAACTATGGGCCAATAGGGTTGAAAAGTACTTAAGCGGCGTTCACATACCGGAAAACGCAGAGTGGGGAGAACTCCCGCAAAGTGGACAGATTATTGGGAGCCTGCTGGATTCGGGCGGCACAAAACCTAACATTGTGACGATCCTTGGGAGAGGCCTATGCCCAGCAGTGAGCGTCAAAAAGCTGAGATGATAATGATACCTACCTGATTGATACAGTATCGTAATAAGAACTGTGGAGCACAATCATGTCTGCCTCTACTGGCAAGTAGTAATGCAGAGAATATTGAGCAGTGTATTTTCATAAAAAATAAATATATAAAACAAAATGGACATGTTGGGCGTTACGTGAGGTTTTCAGTACGTAGGAGTTCGGCATAGCATCCATGAAGGATTTTCTCTCACTTTAAATAACAAAAAATAAAATAATTAAAGGGGGCTCCCATGCAGCAAATAAGACATTTTTTTTTGTTTTTTGGTACGAAACCCTCCATGCGCGAGTCCGACTCGCACTTGGCTGGTTTTTATATTTGCCCTCTGTGATCACCCGATTAAAGTAAAACTTTAAGTTTTAGTTATTGAGTAATAGTACATTATGACACAAGTTCGGTAAGTTGATAATTACAGCCGAGGCAATATTGCTAGCCCGAGCCGTAGGCGAGGGCTACAAGAAAGCAGAGGCTGTAATTATCAACGCGAACGTGTGTCATACGACGTTTTATAACACATTTGCGAGGAAACAAGGAAATAAATAAAACGGGGACATTCATAAATTAACAAAAAAACGTAGGTAGCAAAAAATAGCGATAATAAGGCGCGCGGAATTTTACTTGTTCACAAATTAGCGATGCGCGCATCAGCGCTTCCTTTTTTTCTTACTTCTTAAGGCAAAGGCACAAAAATAGCCAGTATTACTAATAAATGAAATTAATATTGTTTGCTTTGGTTTCATATAAATGGTTGTAATTTATTAAATTAAACAATTAAATGTTTACTTTACTACTTATATATTTTATCTCCGAAAGTTAATTTTATTCATAAAATGTTGACCACTTTTCAGACATAAAAACTTTTTGCTAAGATTTAAAAAAGGAACCGTTCGTTTTAGACGCAATCGTCCGTTTTACTTTACATTACCGGACTAGGCCGTAATGAGATACATTACGTTAGTGAAATTGGTCAAATAAGAGACCCTTTACGAGCAAATGTGTTATAAAATTAATTAGAAATATGTGCTTATTGCCTCTCTTCGACCGGTCAATTATCAAAATGGACCGGTACAGTCGAGCGAAGCCAAGTTGGATATTAAATTGAATGAATTAACTTTTCAGGAAAGTCGCTGAGCAAGTCTTCAAAATATTCTCGAATTTTTACAGTGGCGGTCATTATTTCTATCAGCAAAATTAGCTACTTAACTTTTTCAGCCTTAATAGTCGCCTCGCCCGTGACAAAGATTTTTCCAAGCGAAATTATTCAATTAGGCACTTGAGCTCCCCTATTTTACATTAGTTCAACCCTTTTTAATTAAATTATTCTTGGGCTAGTCCTGATAAGATTTTTTTTTAAATATTACATTCGTCAAATATTGACTGATTGATTGAAAGTCATCGCGATGTCCGAAAATTGAGAGCAACTATTTTGCCCAGCATAGATCTTTAGTGCCCAAGCCATCCTGACCTGCAAATCGAGCATTTGTTGAGTTTATGTGAAGAAAAGGAAACCTTTACAGGCCAATCGCCCAAAAAAGGGTTGATAGAGAAGTTACTCGTATTAAATATGCTGTTACCTTTACGTAATTAATCATGAAGCATGTGATAGTACCTACATGTGTTTTCTCTTTGGGCTCGCCATATTTTGCTAATTTGACAAATAGAAATTATACGCCCTGAGGCTAAATCTTCCAGGGGGACTCCCAGCCGTAGGCAGATTGTGTAGCGCCGTGTGATATAAGCCTGGCATGACATCCATAAGGATTTCCTTCGACCCTGCAAACTTATCGTTGCTTCGTTAAATTGTCAATTCAATAATCAAAAACAAACTGCATAGAAATTATCCTATCTCTCAAGTTAAACTAATTACTTTCAAATTCACGGTATTGTTTTACACAGCACCATTTGATCCTGAAATAATCACGAATTAACTTGCTTGAGTTAAAAATACAATAGATAGAAACACCCAGGCTCTCGAAAAAACTATTTTTAGTACAGGCAGCGTGGTGGGAATCGAACACATGACATCGTTAACTTCATAACCTCTCGACTAACGAGACAGTCAATCTTACAATCCCGGGTTCTTCAAGAGGAGTGTGAAGAGGCACATCACGAGGCCGCCAACATGGGGACCACTCTGAGAAGTCTTACGAACTGTGAGAGTGGCCCCCAATCGCTAGATGCGCCATGCTTTCCATGATGACGTCAATTTGGCGAGCTTTATATAAAAATAAACAATTGAACAATAGATTAAATCAGTGATACAATGAAAAGTTCTATATCAAGCAGATCTAGGTTAAGCCATTGTTCTTTTAAAAGTAAATTGAACAAAAGTGACATTGAAAAATGAGAAAGCAAAGGAGACGATCCACGAGGGATAAACAATAAGCTCCAACTCAAAGGAAGTCTTTCAAAGAGTCTGGTCTGTGTTTTGACTTGCCACACAAGTTTACAGCTAACACCGCGTTCGTAGCTAGATCAATAGTGACACATCGCGAAAATCCGGGGATTTCACGCTGTTATTTGTATTTGATTGTTTTCGCAAAGTGACAAATAGTATAAATGAAATTCAATAAAAAAGTAAGCAATTCATTTTCACAGCGTCAAGTTAGGTTAGATCTTGGACATTGTCTGCACATTTTGATTGGTCTCAAATTTGAATTTAAACTACTTTATAAGTAAGCAGTTCTAATTCTATTCCCCATGACTTTATCCGTGGATCAACAGATGAGTCAGGGGGTCAGGGCAACGTAAGGCAAACTTGGTCATGAGGATCTTTGCAGAGTAAAACATTCTTGGCCGCCTTATAAAATGAAATTAATATGAATTTAGATAATTATAAAATAATACATAAATTGCCCCGTGTGACAACGGAAGAAAGTCCAAGAATCGCCACCCCAATTTAGCCCGAAGGTGCCGTAAGAGGCGACTAAGGGAACACTTTCGCAAACCGATCCATTTCGTAAAGAAGGAAACTCAAAAGCAGTATAATGACAATCGTAAAGCCAAGTTGAAGGGCTAATGGGCGACTTGAAGAAGTTAAACTGCCGGTCGTCACAACCTGCGCCTGTCCATTTCAGCACGGCAATAGGCTCACCACCTATTACGCGGGACATATAGCTATAATCTTAACGAAGCCAGAGAGAAGAGAGACAATGCGTTTAAGATGTCAGAGTTTTATGTTCAAACCATAGATTTAGAATGTGTAGCAAAAAATTCTAAATCGATTGTTCAAACATCATCAACAGAAAGAAGAAGACACATGTGCAAGTTTTTGTCAAAATTTACGAAATATTTCATACTACTACCGAAGTTCAATTTTGGCACAGTTGCCGGCGTTGGTTCCGGCAGAAAGCCACAATATAAAATAGAATAGACCTACGATACTAGTTTCCAAAAATATCTTGTACGAATTCATTCTTGTAAATTGTTAGCTCAAAGAAAACCTTCTATCATTCCTCTCGGCCGTCAAAGGAGGAATATAAATGAGAAAAAGCAATCCGCGTAAGGATTTCGTCAGACGATATGCGCTGTGCTTTACGCCATAGCCGTTGATAAGATGGGATGTGCTTGAAAGAATTCGGGTATTTCGAATTGAGACAAAGTTTTCCACAGAATAGCAATAAACAAAAGAGTAATGGTTAATTAAATATAAAAAGTTCGATTTGAGAATTACGTATTTCTTTTTAGGGTTCTGTACCCAGAAGGTAAAAACGGGACCCTATTAATGAGACTTCGCTGTTCGTCAGTCTGTCTGTCCGTCACGAGGCTGTATCTCAGGATCCGTGATAACTAGATAAACTATTAATACTTTCAAAAACTGCGACTGTATTTGATCGAAGCACAGCGGGAATTCGGTATGATAAGTTTTGCGCGGGTGAAACCGCGTGACGTCCGCTAGTGATACATAATAAGCAGATAAGCTAATTGGCGCGACGCGATTCCGTTCTTCATTTGAACATAACAGTCGCCAACAGAGACTGGTGTCATTGGTCGTTGATATTTACGTTCCTTTACACTCTCAACACAATTTGACTATATCATTCCATTTATGAATACATTCATAACCAGCTTTTTATTTTTAAAATGGAAACATTGCTAGTATGAACGAACATTATTAATACGAAATACGTTGCGTTTTTACGGATCGTGGCAACATGGCGGCCGGGTTTTCTCGTCATGTAAAAATAGTTTTAATTATTAAATAATGATCTTAAAGTGTAAAATTTTTAGCGATCTTTGCTTAATGTTTATTGTACTATTGTAATAAAGTGTTATTTTGGTGATTATGTATGGGAATTCGAAATAATGTGATAAAGTTTACTAGCTACATATAGTTTACAAGGTACATCAGTGAAAATTATCAAAATTTTATATATATCAAATCGCTACAAGATCAGGTCAGTTCTATTACATTATTGAAACATATAAATAGTTAGATAAACTTATTCTCTAGCCGAGAAGGTATAATTTATACTATGTTACTGGCATTACATTCCGAAATTCTTCGTTTTTTCGAACGCCGACACGTAGAGCTTTTTTGCAAATCGAGGCTTGTCGCGTGAGGGGGGTTAATAGGTATTTAGTTATTAAGTAGTTTTTTATTGTTTTCAGTGTTTGCGTTGTTTTGGGTATTATTATTGTTGTTGTTTTTGGTTATTATTTATAATATGTATATGTATATGTGCAAAAACTGATGGATGACCGTTGGATTGATTGGCTTCCGTAAGGAGAGGGAATCATCATAAGGGGTCTTTTTTTCGAGTGGCAACACTCAAACCGTTGACATTTGATTCCGGAAAAGAATTTTATTAATTAATAATTTTTAAATTTATTTCGTTATAAATACATGTAACTATTGAAATAAAAGTTAAGATTGTGTGATATTGTACGTGATAAACTTAAAAGAGTGTATTTTTGCTGATTGACTATAAAATAAACTGACACGAAAATTGTGACTTGAGGCATACGATAAACCAACTGTGACTTCGACTTTACATAAATTGGATTTTTTTGACCTTTCATTACATTGAAACCAAACAAGAATTGAAACAAGGAGAAAGAAAAAAGGTATAAATAAGTTTAATTTCAAAATACGTTGTGAAAATTATTTTGTATCAACACCTGTCACTTGTGTCAGATACAAATTTTTATCAAGAAATTTTTTAAATAAAAAGCGAACTCAATCTTTAAAAGTTCCTGCAAAACTTAATCAAAGTCACTAGTTATGGAAGAACAAAATAATATAACATTACGAAAGCGCATTGTGAGGTCTACGTCACTAGAGAACATTAATATGAATGATTCAATACATTCTTCTTGCTCTGAAGAAATATTAGGAAAAAGATTAGAATTCTCAACACATGGCTTCTCTCTGTACAAGGAAGAAATGCAAATAGAACTGAGTAAAATGAAGAGTAACCTTCAAAGCACACAACATGAATTGGAAAACGTCATTTTGGAAAATGTCGAGTTAAAAAGACAAATAACTCAGCTAACACAGGAAATTGGAATACTCAAACAAATATGTCGAACTCCACCATCTTCACTACACAACAAATTAAGCTCAGCAAGGAAGTCAAGCGTTAAGCGTCGACTAACTGATACATTTAGAAGTAGCCCTCTTGCAATGAAATGCTCATACCCTAAAAAGCCTGAAGTTCAAACTGCAGTAAATTATGATACATCTCAGGGTGATCCACCAGCGAGCATTATCTCACCGGTTAGTCACATAGACCCATGTGAATTGATCGGCATTACTTCCACGACTCGGGCTACAGCAAAAAGTGATGTTAAGAAAAAAAGTAGGGTTTTTATAATGGCCAATCAACAAGGCAGAGGAATTCGGGAAAAGCTGCAAAGACTTTTGGGGGCAGAGTATGAAGTATTTTCCATCTTAAAACCCGGAGCGTCCACAAGAGAACTACTATCAGGTAACATGAATGATTTATGTAGTTTGACAAAAAGCGACTATTTACTACTGCTTACAGGTGCAAATGACAAAAATCCACATGAATTTCAATGTGCATTAAACTGTTGGTTGGCTCAAGTTGCCAACACAAATGTCATAATAAGTGAGGTTCCTTTCAATAAATATCTTAATGAATTGAAATTAAATTATGAATTGAGGTTTATTTGCAGTACATATGCTCATGTATCGTTTATTGCACTTAACTTTCCTTTGTATTTTGATCATAGAAGCAGATATTTGAGCCGTGAACTGCTGAAAGAAATTCTACACATGTCTTTTTTTATTTTTTTTTTGTTTAACGTGAGGGAAAATCCTCATGGATGTTATGCCGGACTCCTACCGACTAAAAAACCTCACGTCACGCCCAACAGTCTATGGTTGGGAGCCCCGGGTAAACCCTCGGAAGGATGTCCCAGGACTCCCAACAGACCCACGGCCGCTACTGCGGCCTCGCCCAGGGGGTGGTTCGGGTGATATCCCGCGTCTTTGGGGGGTTTCGGGTGTGATCCCGCTTCTAAGGGGGGGCGTGCGTGAATTGTCTCACGCACGTCACGCTGCCGTCATGGGCCTGCTTCTGTAAGGACGGTGGGCCGCCCTGTCACCGTCCTCAGGCCCCCGGTCATGGTGGCCGATAGTCCTCGGCGAAGACACGTCGGCGGCGCCCGGGCCGCCGACTGCGGAACTCGGGTGGGAGAGTTCTCTCCCGTACCCGTCCCGCCGCCTCCTTCACGAGCATGACCTGCTCGCAGAAGGAGGCGGCGCAGTCCCACTTACTCCCGCTGGAGAGCATGGCTCGCACCTTGGTCTCGAGCGAGAGAGTGTCCACGTCCAGACCCACTACGAGGACCTGGCGCTGTTGCGCCCACGCCGTGCACTCCACCAGTGTGTGGAGCACCGTGTCATCGTTGCGGTCCTCGCAGTGCTGACACTCGGCCGTGGTTTCCCGGTGTTTCCGCCACAGATACCTACCGCAGCTACCGTGCCCGGCAAGCATCTGTGTCAACCGGTAGGAGAGAGCACCGTGTCTCCTCTCCAGCTACTCGTCCATGACCGGTGACATTTCATACAAGGCAAGGTTAGTTTCTCACATAGATGTTGGTACACAGACAGATAGTTGTCTGCTTCTAGACCCTCACATAGAAAATAGTGTTATGGTTAATATTTCACCCACCCAAGAAGCACTTTTTCGTAAGTAATGTAACTACAGCTGAATCTAGTCAAAATAATTGTTTAAGCCTTGAACCATTTAGTATTTTTCACCAAAACTTGTGTGGTATAAGTAATAAAATAAATGAATTGGAACTGTATATGGAGTGCATTCAAAGCAGAGTGCATTATTTGTGTATGAGTGAACATTTTTGCAATTCAGTACAAATGTCACTGCTTAACTTAACTCATTATAAAGTAGTATCTTTTAGCTCGAGAGTCAATAAGCAGAGAGGAGGCACTGCTATCTTAGCTCTTAAGGATAGAGAATGTGTGGAATTGCCCATTGTGAAAAAATTGTATAAGATGGATAGTTTTAAAATATGTGGAGTTAGGGATGTGGCAACGGGAGTAAAAATTTGCTGCTGTTATCGCACCCCTTATGATGTAAACTTGGATACTTTTATGACCCAACTAGAAATACTGTTAGAGCACCTTTTTGATGGAAGTTCCTGTATTTGTGGCGACTTTAATATTGACTTACTTTTAGATACTTCAAAAAAGCGGGAGTTTCTAAATTTGTTAACTAGTTATAACTTTAGACCACTTGTTGACTGAATTACCTTCATTAGAAATGATCAGCAGTCTTGTATAGATAATTTTTTGACAAATATCCATGATGACAGCATTCAAAATTGTAAGATTGATCACAATGGGATGGGAGACGGGCATGCAGCGTTAATATGCAACATGACATTATGCGGTAGTAACTTTAATAGAAGTAATAATTCACTGACGTTTATTAATAAAAGGACATTTAATTCTAAGACAAATAGTATGTATAGAGAAAGGTTAGCAGAGTATAATTGGAATCACATGGGGATTAATACATTTATAAAACAACTTGTAGTTACATTTAAACAGATATTTAAAAAACGCAAGAAACAGCTTCGTCTAAATTCCATGTCAGGTCTACAATGGGTCTCAAAGGGAATTAAAATATCCAGTAAGATGAAACGATTCTTAGTTGCTAGTAAAAGTAACAAAGATAGTCTGAGCATAGTAAGTTATAGGCATAAGTATTTCAGTATATATAAAAGAGTGCTAAAATTTGCGAAAAAGATGGCAGTACAGAGGGATATAACCAAATTTAGAAATGATCCAAAACATATTTGGAAAATAGTCAATCAACATAGAAATAAAGGACTTAAGTCAAAGCAAAACATAATGTTAAAATTAAACAATAGAGTGATTGCTAACCCATCTGAAGTAGTCAATATTCTGGCACAAGAATTCTGTAAGAATTTTGGCCAAGATCAAGGCTACTCACGAGTGGCTTTAGATATTTTAAAGAGAAGTACAGACAAAGTTGAAAACAATATCATATGGGATCCTATCACTCCCAATGAGGTGCAAAGAACTGTAAAGGCAATGAAGAGCAAATCATCGTGTGGACATGATGATATGCCAATCCGTGTGATCAAAGACAACATCGACATACTGGCTAAGCCCCTCAGCATTTTATATAATAATTGTGTGGAACAGGGTATATTTCCCGACCAGTTTAAAATTGCCAAGATCATCCCTGTACATAAAAAAGGAGCAAAGACAGACCCAGCTATGTACAGACCTATCTCTCTTCTGCCAACACTGTCCAAAATTTTCGAAAAGTTGGTAAAGGTTAGACTCGTGCGACACTTCAATTTAAACGGGGTATTAAACAGGAGACAGTATGGTTATCAAAAGAGCGTAAGTACACAAGACGCTATAGGGTCGTTGATTGAAGATATAGTGTGTCAAATGAATCAAAAGAGGAAAGTCACTGGGCTTTTTCTAGACTTAAGCGCCGCATTTGACACCATAAATCATGAGTTGTTGTTAATAAAACTTGATCACTATGGAGTTAGAGGTAAAGTAGGGAATCTTCTAAAATCATACTTACAAAATAGGAAAATGTATGTTGAAGTCCAAGCCATTACAAACAGAGGGATCTCCACTTATACCAAGGGAAAGTGTGAAGAGTCTCAGAGGTCCAAACTGATACAAGTAAGAACTGGTGTCCCACAAGGCTCAATTCTGGGTCCAATTCTCTTTATTATTTTTGTGAATGACTTGATAAATTATGTTACACAAATGTCGCCGACGAATGTACAGCTGGTAATGTTTGCTGATGATACTAATGCAGTCATATCCGCGGACGATGTAGACACTCTCAGTTTAAAGGTAAATGCGGTTTTGAAAGTATTTTTAACTTGGTTTTCTGTAAACAGTCTTAAGCTTAATCCTAATAAAACCAAGGCCATATTATTTAAAACAACGGCAAAAAATCGTAAGCTTCTGGATTGTGTTCTGCAGGGCCGGCTAGTTGAAAATGTAAATGTTGTAAGGTTCCTAGGGGTGCATGTTGATGAATTTTTGAACTGGAAACAGGAACTGAATTATTTGGAGGGGACTATAAGTTCAACGTGTTATGTTCTGCGCAGTCTTCGAAATGAAGTCAACATAGAACACCTAAAAATGGTGTATTATACACTAGTCGAATCCAGATTGAGATACAGTATTCTCTTTTGGGGGGGAAGTTATAATTACAACGTCCAGCGTGCTTTTATTTTGCAGAAGAGAGCCATTAGAGTCATGGCACGCATAAGACAGGACGAGTCTTGTAAGACCCACTTTAAAAGTTTAGGCATTCTAACAGTTCCTAGCCTGTACATTTTAGTATTATTAAGCTATTTCGCAAAGCATATACATGAATATGAATCGGACGATGAGAGAAAAAGAAGAGAGAGCACACGTAGAAAAGATTTTCAGGGTAAATTTGTGCCTCGCCTCAACGTGGTCAAGCACAGCGCAGTTCATAACTCTATTAAAATATTCAATTGACTACCTGTACACTTAAAAAATATAATTTACAAAAGAGAGTTCCAAGCTGCTTTGAAGGCATTTCTATTGAAGGGGTGCTACTATTCTGTCCTAGAACTGTGAGATCAATGTTAAATATTTAATTGACTTTTTTAAAAAGCTATTTTGACATTCCTATTCAATTTGACATGTTTTACTATGAATTTATCCTGACATAAATTTTGTTTTGTATTATCTGACATTACGACAAATTATTAAGGATTTATTGACATTGTTAATTTTAATTGAGTTTTTGACATTGTTAATTTTGATAAAGTTTTTGACATTGTTATTTAATTTATTGTAATCTTTATTCTGTCCAGAACTGTGAGATTAATGTTTAGGTATTTAATTGACTTTTTAAAAGCTATTTTGACATTCCTATTCATTTTGACATGTTTCACTACGGATTTATCCTGACATAAATTTTATCTGTATTCTCTGACATTATGACTAATTATTATGGTGTTGTTGATATTGTTAATTTTGATTGAGTTCTTGACATTGTTAATTTTGATTTAGTTTATGACATTGTTATTTAGTTTGTTGTAATCTTAACAGAAAAATTTAAATTTATTACATACAGAGATATTGACATTATTTATTGTAATTGGGTAGTTGACATTGTTATTGGATTTAAATTAAAATATTGTGATTTGTGATTATGTAGCTAGCTTATTCATACTGTATTGAAATTTTCAAACACAATTGTAAGATTGTTTATGAAAAATAAATTGAATTGAATTGAATTGAATTGATCTGGTTGAAAACCCAGCGCTTGGCATAAGCCTTGCACATGCTAAACCAGCCCCTATTCGGCATGCTTATGTTAAAAAACCCTTTTCTTTAGTTTTAATGTAAAGGCCACCGAATAAACATTAAGTATTTCTTTCATTCTTTCTTTCTAGAGAGCTGAAATTTTCACAGATGATGTATTTCTGTTATGTATACGATAAAATTAAAGACCTTCTGGAAAAAGGCCAGCTCAAGAGTACCCTTAAGCGGCAGCGTGTGTAAAAACAGTTAGGAAAGTAGAAGAAGCGAAAGCTGTATGCCAGGATCGTAGCAAGTGGATAGCCATAGTCTCTACTATGGCTATCCACTTGCTACGATCCTGGCATACAGCTTTCGCTTCTTCTACTTTCCTAACTGTTTTTACACACGCTGCCGCTTAAGGGTACTCTTGAGCTGGCCCTTCAGGGTAAGCAGAGGCTTACCCTGAAGGGAGACTTGTGTGTATCTATGTATTGCTGTTGTCGCTATAGCAAATTAATCAAGCCCAAACACAAGGGAACTGCTATAAATCGTTAAGGAATTCCCTCGATTCGAGGAATTTCTTCGATTTCTCCAGGATCCCAGCATCAGATTCTGACTTCCTGTATATGGGACCACATGGAAAGCACCAGCTTTCAAATAAAAAAAGAATCATCAAAATCGGATAACTCTTTCAAGCGATTTGCCGGTAACAAACATAAAAAAAAAAACATACAGACGAATTGAGAACCTCCTCCTTTTTTGGAAGTCGGTTAAAAATATCGTATGGCCGGAATTTTTTCAAGCCGCCCATAAAGACCTTCAACTTGGCTAAACGACTGCCATGTTACTGGCAACCGGGACCAACGGCTTATTGTGCCTTCCGAAGCACGGAAACGCTCAAATAAATGTCACAAAATGGTCACATGGATGGTCACCCATGGCCATAGTGAAAGTTTCTGACTGCAGTGATCGCTTATGGTCTAAGATTCCTTTAAGAATCACCTTCAACGAGCTGGTTAATGGATGAAAAGTGTTTTATATTCAACTAAATATGTCAATAATTAAATTGCAATAGGGTTGCCTAAAAAAATTCAGTCCAGAATATGATAACAAGTACATAACAGTCTGGTGACGGACAGACAGATAGACAAACGGCGAAGTCTCATGAATTGGATCCCATTTTTACACCTTGGGTACGGAACCCTAAAAACGCTTGAGAAAGAATACCGCGACAGAAATAGCCAGAGTTTTGTAATAAACAAGTTGTAATAGTCTCGGCTGTAGAGAAAGTTGGTGCCCGATAGTTGCAAGTTTATTGAACTTTTTTCAATATTTTCTTTTTCAATTTTACTGCACCTTTTCTTCTTTAGATTTAATGTTCCGATTGCTATCGAAGTTTCAAAAACTCTTTTTTTACAGGCTTGATATCAACAAGATTCTCATGTTGATTTTCCTGAAGTAAAATAGATGCTGTTATCAATTAATACTCATTTATGGGTGATTGTTTTTTTTTTTTTTTATACTACTTAGGTGGCAGACAAGCTTACGGCCCACCGGAAGGTTGGTAACCGTAGCCTATAGACGTTTGCAACACCAGAGGCGCTACACACGCGCTGCCGACCCGGGCGCAGGTTGTGACGACCCACAGTTGAAAGGACAATGCCAGGTCTTCATAGTAGTTTAGGCCCTGGGTGCCCAATCATGAAAATGGGTACAATATATTGCTTGTAAATAACAATAATTTATTCATAAAAGAAAAGTTAAGACATAAGTTGGGGTTTCCAAAATATCAAGGCTTTTAATTTTTATAAATGTGCTCTTAAACAAGCACTATAAAGTTATTTGAAACTCTTCCTGCAGTCATTTAGCTAATTAATAATGTATTTGTTGTCTTTCATACATTTATTCATTCATCTAAAGACAGTATTCATGATCAGAATTGAATATTTAAATATTGAAAAACAAAATACAGAAAAACGTACAATGATGCATTACTATTTGACAATGACATAACACTGGGTGGCTGTCACTCACTCATTTGACAATTTAGTGTTGCTATTTAAACAAACAAAATGTCTACCGTCGATCGTCGCAACAAGTATCTCCATATTTTGTAAGCTCAGCGTCAAAGTGTATAATAATTATTACATTACATTGAAATTCAATAAAACTTACTATTTACCGTTTAGAATATGAGATCTTTATATAAATAAGTACCTCAGTATCTATACGTTTTCTTATCAATATCTTTCCATCAGGTCACTGCATGGTTGTCTTGTATTTCTTAGTAGTATACATAATTATAATAAACAAATATTTAAGTAACCCGACACAGACAGTGTTTTCATCCCCACACTTTCCGTCCGGAGCGTACGAGCACGGTAAGATCGGATAAGGAATTGTGAAATGATCTTTCTGCCTCGGTTTTTTCAAACGTCAATGGTATGGGGATCTTCAAAAGGAGTCTTAGAAGGTTTTTACAGGGTTGGAAGTCCGATTGTAGCACCTCTGGTGTTACAAACGTTCATAGGCTGCGGTGACCACTAGTACATCTAGTGGGCCGTATGCTTGTCTGCCACCTTAGTGGTATAAAAAAAGTAAATGAAAACTTAATCTGAGTATTTTGTAAAAATACTACCTATTCTATTAGTTTACGAAAGACTGGCAACCCAGCAGGTGCAAATGGCGGTGTATTTATTGAATAACTTTTTATTTTGACCAAAATAATCCTAACTTCTATGAAGTCGTGAATAGCAACAAAAATTATGAAAATTCATAACTTATTTTTTCAGCTAAATACCAAGTATGGGCAATCAGGGCTCTATTTCGGCATTGCCCTTTTTCAAGCCGCCCGTAAGGCCTTCAACTTGGCTTAACGACTGTCATTTTACCGACAACCGAGACCAACGGCTTATCGTGCCTTCCGAAGCACGGAAACGCTCGTAAATAAATGTCACAAAGTGGTCCACGTGGTGGTCACCCATCCATGTCCGGCCATAGTAAATGTTGCTTACTGCAGTGATCGTTTACAGAACACTGAGTCCGCGGGGCCACGAGCGATTGTTTGGTAATAGAAGTTATTTATATAGTTGTAGAGTAAATATATGGGGTTATTCTTTCGAGAGCGCACCCAAGACTTACAGGCGTAGGCTGCAGAAGAATAGGTACCGTGTAGTTTTAGTCGACAAAAATTTTATTTATTTATTCAACACAGTTACAACATCTTTACAGTAAATTAACACCAAATCGATATTGTAGGCAACCAACAATTCATAACCTTTAAGCCACACGTTATACATTTTGAAAATAATTCTGGACCTACTTACTTAAAATTAACCTCATGCTTCTTATTTATCATTCAAAGCAAATTTTACAATTTAGATAGTAACAGTAGGTACGAGTACAATATACCTACAACGGATACACTTTTTCAAAGATCAATCAGTGAATTATCAAATTTTTACGATAATATTACCACCACCATCCTAAATATTTTCAAATCCATAATATATTAATTAAATTAAAAATATTGAGTGATACCCGTGCTTAATGATTAGCAATGTAATTTCAACAATGTAATTTTAACATGTAATTTCATAATGAAACATACATCTAAACTAATATTATAAAGAGGTAAAGTTTGTGTGTTTGTATATTTGTTAAATTGTAAGGGGTAATCTCGGGATCTACTGACCCGATTTTAAAAATTCTTTCACCAATAGAAAGCTACGTTAATGTGGAGTGTCATAGGCTATATAGCATCACGCTACAACGAATAGGAGCGGAGCAGTAATAGTAAATGTTTCAAAAACGGGGGAAAAGTTATTCCTTTTGAGAGCTTCGTTGCGGGTGCTGCGTAAATATTTATAGTTATGTAAAAAATATGTACCTACTACAAAATTGTTTCTCTTAAAAAAGTTATTAAAAAAATTGCGCGATAGCAGTGTCTATCTTTGGGTTGGTGCGCAATAACCATTTTAATGGCAATCAATTTTTTCTACAATAATGCCACGGGATACCTCTTTCGTAAACGAAATTGTTCTTAAAAATAATGCGACGGCAATACACGCGACGACAAACCTTTCTCTCTCTCTCTCTCTCTCACGTAGTATTGAATATTAACGACGAGACGCTACGGGAGTAAATAAAACGTGACGGGAGTAAATGCGACGGGAACAGGTAATACTCTCTCTTATGTGGCGCAAACGAAGTTGCGCGGGTCAGCTAGTATTCAAATAATTTTAAATACAAAACATGTAAATAATTTTATGTTTCATAATATGAAACATATAATGATTTGTATGGTCATATACAACAGGCCTTGTTAGATCATCTGTACATTTATAAAACTGTAATTTCTTTATGTGAAAGTTTAATATGTGTGTGTAATAAAGTTAATTCCACACGTTTCATAAAGATAAGTCGAACTTTTACATTCAAAACTAATGAACTGGAACTACGGGCCATTATATCTCTGGCCGATATGTGGGCGGCCCTGCGTGGGCCTCTTTAAGAACTTCTCGATTACGGCCCAAGTCCTTTATAAGGGACTAAAAATATTTATCAATTAGCGCCCAGAAATAATTTGTTAATTAATGGAGGCTAAGGCACTCTTAATGGTCTAATATTGTCACCAGGGGCTAGAAAAGTTTTATAAAATGATCCCAAACTAGTTAAATTGCCAAATTAAATTAGTGTATTTAAAGGGACTTTGGGCCGAAATGCAGTCCTAAATCATCAAGTTTTGTAGGAGAGATATGAGTAGATAAGGAGATAAACATACACTTAGTTTACAAAAATAGTATATTATCAACTTTCAAAGAGTGTAGACTTCAAAACGTGTCTAATAAAACCAAAATGTATGTATTTGATTTTTTTTAATATTATTTTCTAATGAACCATAACTATTCTAAGATGATGTTAATTACTAGAGGCCCTGCTGCGATAGTCGAGGAAGAGGAGGTCGATGGATATTGGAGACGGTTCCGCGACGACTTCCTCAGCCTTAGCCCCTGTCTCTACCACTACCTTCTGTAAACCGCATTATTGATGAGTCTGGGGGTATTATGGGGAAGTTTGAAATTCTTAGTTAGTGGAGACGCGCCCATAATTGATGAAGGTTTGAACTCTAGGTCTTTATCATCACCGGCCTTCTGAATCATGGTGCAACTTACCTACATCTATATATTAAGTGCTGAAAGCTAAACAAATAAAAATTAATAAACTCTGTTAAAGCCCGAGGTCCCTTACAAGGTACTAAAAATATAACACTTCACGCAAACTACGGCCTGAAGGGAATTCAGAGAGACTATTCCTTTTCTACCAATAAATTATCATAAATACTATTAATTCCACAAAAATAATTAATTCCTTCGTTAATGTATTTCAATATCTTTAAAATCATGTATATTTTATTATTTGAAATGTAATATAACTATAATGAAATATGATTGAATTGTTGCTTACCTTTACGATGTGTTGACACCTTAATGAAAATTAGCTTATCATACTTTTGTCTTTATTTTTAAGGTCGGGAACTTAGTTGATTAAGTTCATTATAGATTGACAAGTATGATAAATCAATCAGAAAATTGCTAGGGCGCTACTTTATAAAAAAAATCAAATAAATGTTTTTGGTCCTTTAAAAAGGACCTGGGCGGTAAATAAGAAATTCGTAATATTTGTTTGGGCTGTAATGACATAAGTTAATAAGGGTATTAGAAGGGACCTTGGGCCGCTAGAGGTTAAGTAGATGACTCGTGAACTAACGTCCTTTACTTAATTGATCAGCCAAAAACTGACTAAGGGCGGGCGGCGAGGCGATATAAATATGTTTTTGCCTGCATTCGATCTTATGACGAAGGATTCCGAAACGTTAAATAAGGAATCCTAAAACGGGGATGGATTCCCAAACAACAAGCAGCAACCGCTAACCTAGAGAGAAAAAAAGAATTTTTTTTAAGCACACATAAAACTTATTGAACTAAAAACAAGACCAGGAAAAAAATAACAAATTAAAGTATAAAAATATATAAGCCGCTGACTAAAACTGGTAGTGTTCTTAGGATTATTTTAGCCCCTATCCATTAAATTAATTGCAGAGGGGCTTATGGCGAGACTTTGTCTGTAGTCTGTGACTTTGTTGCATTATATTACGTCACTAGGTCACGTGGATCATACCGTCTCACGGCTTCTTGTTTAAATATTAATTTTAATAATATTAATTGTATTAAAATAGATACACAATAATACTATTTACGGAAAATTTACTATATTGTGTTGTTTCGTCGAGTTTCTGATATTAAACGCGTCTTCGGAGCTTAGCGTACACCTTTTCGTGCAGCGCAGACGACGGACTATTTTTGTGACGCATGTCTGTGAATGATCTGCGATGGCCAATGCGAGCCTAACAGTCTCTTTTCGAAAAATGAAAATATGTTTATTCGTCTAGGTCACAAAGTATCCTGGAACATCCTTTCGAAGACTTACTCTGGGCTTCCGACCGTAAGCTTGTGCGGTTTTAGTCAGCAAGAGTTCGCAGCATAGCATCCATGACGAATTTCATGAAGAAAAAAAATTACCACAAAGTAACACTTAAAATTGGCAAGATTGTTACTTCTAAATTTACTGATAGATTTGCAAGGCATTAGGTAAAGTCTTATGCGAGAATCTGACAGTAAAACTCCCGGCCTTTCTTTTAAAATAGTCTGCAATTACGTTACATCACGCGCTAGTGTCTGCCGCAGATAAAACTAAAATAGTAGACAAGCATACAGCCCGACCTGACGGACTGCAGTTACCTTAGCCCATGAACGTTTGTAACACCAGAAGCGCTACGCTCGCGCTGCCGACCTTGCAGTCTGTCGTCTGCGTTGCGCCTTTTTACTGAAAATTGAACAAGGGAGGCTACAAGCTGTGATAATCAAGCTTTAATTACAGTAAATAAATGAAAATAAAGTAAATTGCTCCTTTTGAAATAAACCAAAGATTAATTTGGAATTGGACATTTAATTCAAAAAGGAGTTCAAAGGTACAAGTCCAATTAACAACTTTGGGGTGTTAATCAAATGGTCCAATTATAACTGACGCGGAGACTGGAACATTTCGACGTGGCCCAAAAATAGCAATCAAAATTTACTTCTCTTGAAAAAGTAAAAACATATTTCGAGCGTTTCGTCCCTGTGCTATAGATACTTGATATTTTTTAGGGTTCCGAGTCCAAAGGGGAGATAGGGACCTTATTACTGAGGCTTCTCTGATCGTCTGTCTCGTACGAAGCTGTATCTCAGGAATCACGATAGCTAGAGAGCTAAGGGGCAAATCGTACCCCTTCGAAATTGGGACCAGGGCTCACGTTAATTTAAATACTGGGACTGTTGCATTTTCACAAATAATTTATTTCTGTTGCCGCTATTTTAACAATACTTGAAAATGATGAAATATTGATAATTACGGGCGGCCCATATAAAAAAAATAATTTGTTTGCAATTTTTTGTGTCGGAAATCTTCGTGTCGGCCGGTTATTTGAAACCGGTGGAAAATTTTGACAACTAGTTTCCAAACTTTTAGCAGCAAATAATATTTCGATTACGTACCTGTCTACTTGACTGATGGATAGTAATTGATGAAAATTGACGATTTCTTACAAAGTTTGCGGTAGAAGTGTTTCAGAAAGGCGAGAAATGTTCTTGGAGTTATGTAAAAGTTAAATAAATAAAATGAATAGACTCACCCCCTATTACGTGGGACTCAAAACTATAAGGTAAAATGTGGGCGTATGCTATGCCTCTGCCTACCCATTCGGGGAAAAAGGCGTGACTATATGTAAATAAATAAAAGAAAGAGCTCTCGTGGCCCCGTGGACTCAGTGATTTGTAAATGATCACTGTAGTAGGCAAACTTGCTGGACTGCCACCTTGGTGGTATGAAAAAAAAATCATTCACAATAGCCGGTGCTTGGATGGATGACCACTACGTGACAACTTTGTAACATTTCGACTGCCTCTGTGGCGCAGTCGGTATAATAGTGATACTACCTGCGGCGCTGAAGGTCGTGGTTTCGATTCCCACCGGAGACAAATATTTGTGTGACCCGTAAATGTTTGTCTCAAGAGTCTGGGTGTTTCTATGTATAATATGTATGTATTTAAACGTATATAAGTATTAATATCCGTGGTCTGATACCCATAACACAAGCAGGTTATTCCAAGCTTACTATGGGGGATAGCCTTGTGTGAGATCTCCGTGAATATATATTTATTTATTTATTATTATATATTTATTTGTAAGCAATTCTGTGCTTCGGAAGCCACGTTAAGCTGTTTCCAAATCAAGCTATAAAGTTTGTTCTGTAGGATCTAGATAACTAAAACAGCGCACCTCCGCCGCGAAACCAGAACAGCGGAACCGCTGAATAAATTCCGCTGTGATCAGATTGAACAGCGGAACTGGGCAACGGAACCTGACACGAGTTTGTCGATGTGACGCTATCGCAATTTTATCATATTATTTTTATCATCTGGATGACTTAATAAATACATAAAGGGTCTATTTCTGATGGCTTGAAGTAGTTTTTCCGTGAACTTCACGTCCATTTACTAAAAAAATATTAGTTTCGCCGTTCCGCTCTGTATTTCTGTCAATTTTGACAAACCGGCGCGTAGACAACGCGGCACCGCAATAACAAGGCGGCCGAAGCGCGGAGGTTTGACTGGCGTAGGAGCAGTTTGGCGAAACCGTGGGGTGAAAGAGATAGAAGATAGTTAAATCTATGCATTAGAACCATGATAGCGGAATCGCAGTAATTCCTCCAAGTTCTGTCACATGTAGGAGGAGCGGAACACTAGCGAAACCGCCTGTTCTAATGCATAGATTTAACTATCTTCTATCTCTTTCACCGCACGGTTTCGCCAATCTGCTCCTACGCCAGTCACGCCCTTAGCACACCTCCGCCGCGAAATCATGATAGCGGAACCGCAGTAATTCCGCCAAGTTCTGTCACATGTAGGAGGAGCGGAACACTAGCGAAACCGCCTGTTCTAATGCATAGATTTAACTATCTTCTATCTCTTTCACCGCACGGTTTCGCCAATCTGCTCCTACGCCAGTCAAACCTCCGCGCTTCGGCCGCCTTGTTATTGCGGTGCCGCGTTGTCTACTCGCCGGTTTGTCAAAATTGACAGAAATACAGAGCGGAACAGCGAAACTAATATTTATTCAGTAAATGGACGTGAAGTTCACGGAAAAACTACTTCAAGCCATCAGAAATAGACCCTTTATGTATTTATTAAGTCATCCAGATAATAAAAATAATATGATAAAATTGCGATAGCGTCACATCGACTAACTCGTGTCAGGCTCCGTTGCCCAGTTCCGCTGTTCAATCCACACTTGATCACAGCGGAATTCATTCAGCGGTTCCGCTGTTCTGGTTTCGCGGCGGAGGTATGCTTAGGGCGTCAAAATTGACAGAAATACAGAGCGAAACGGCGAAACTAATATTTTTTCAGTAAATGGACGTGAAGTTCACAGAAAAACTACTTCAAGCCATCGGGAATAGACCCTTTATGTATTTATTAAGTCATCCAGATAATAAAAATAATATGATAAAATTGCGATAGCGTCACATCGACTAACTCGTGTCAGGTTCCGTTGCCCAGTTCTGCTGTTCAATCCACACTTGATCACAGCGGAATTCATTCAGCGGTTCCGCTGTTCTGGTTTCGCGGCGGATATGTGCCTAGGGCGTCAATCCACACTTGAACACAGCGGAATTCATTTAGCGGTTCCGCTGTTCTGGTTTCGCGGCGGAGGTCTGCTAAGGGCGTCAGATATTTAAAGATCCGAATAAGAGAATCCGAAACAATTTATTAGTAGGTAAATTTGTGAAAGTACATAGTAGGTAATATTAGTAGTGTGAAGGTACACACTTTTGTTTGTTTGTCATTCTCTAACATTCCAAGGGATTAATGGCTTGATACTTAATGAGGATAGGTATTTGTGTGGAGATTGATATTGGATCTATTTAACCACAAAGTTCTTTTTTTTTACGAGAAAACAATTTTGTGCAATAATCATTAACACGTTGAATGCCAGGCAAAAAAAATGTGGATATCCCAGTCGGCGCGGAGGACACTGGTGTCTGCCTGTGTCGGGTCCAGTGGGCCGCGGCCGACACTTGTGTCTGACGTGGTAATTTCACTAATATGGTGGACAAAAAACCACTGGAAATAAATACCTACCTAATAATGTTTTTTTTACACCACTAAGGCGGCGAATAAGAATACGGCCTGCCTGATCCATAGCTTTTATCGGTATTTGTTTCACCAAAGGACACACTCGTTATATATATATAAAGAATTTATTATTATTATTATTATATAAACTATACACTGAACGGGTTAAGCAGGATTTACCAGTAGTTTTGTTAGTCCAGATGCAGACCCCAGGTGATAATCTGTATAAGTTCAAAGTAATCAGAGTCAAAGTTTGGACAAAAACGGTTTGACAGATGTCAAACATCACAAATACAATCTCTCCGAGCCTAAAGATAAAATTGTCCAAACCGGTTCGACCGTTGTATAGTTACGAAAGGATGTATAAATAGACATACACGACCGTTGTATAGTTACGAAAGGATGTATAAATAGACATACATACATAAACGGTCAACCCTCCGTCGTAAGTGGGAGAAAGCAAACGAGTCCTGAGGTATCCTTCCGAGGGCTTCCCACCGTAGGCAGCAATATACGTGAGGTTTTTTATTTGCTAGAAGTCATATTATCCGTTTTTTATTTATAGCAACCATGAGGATTATCCCTCATGTAAAAAAAATGTTTCGCAAACGTTCCCTCAAAATACCTTCCAACTTATGACAGCTGTGGCGGGGGTGGAAAAGCTTGCTCAGTGGGGGGCAGGGAGGTTCTTTGATAGAGGTGCTACTCTCATACAGTTGACGGAATCTTCGCCAGAACCGAGCGATTCAAAAGACCGTTTCTATGTCAAACCATTGAAACGTTCAATATTTTGCCTAGGTACGTGTATCCCTCATCGCACAACCCCAAGTTCTTCAAGAGGAGCGAAACTTCATTGAGTCGCTAAATTGAGGGTCAATAGTCATGTCGACTGCGACAGTTATCCTCAACATGCAATACGCACCGTCATGGTTACGATGTATAAAACATCAGTCCAGTTGCCCTTAGCCCAATACTGTTCAGCTATGTCTCATAAGAGTCTTGTCTCCCGTATGTGTCATTTATGTAGAACTAGCTGTTCCCCGCTGAATAAAATCATTACCCTCCTTTTGCGCAGTCGAAGAGGGATTGAAATTCCGAACGGACGACGGACGGATTGAAATTTAGAATTAGTGCGCTTTTTCAGTTTTATACGGGCGGCGGCGGTTATTTTAACAACTATAGTTTAATAAAATAGTTTGACTTTATTGACCGAGCATCTCTATTTCTGGATAATCAAATTTTATTTTTGGAATCATGTACCTATGTTCTGCTTTATATGAAACGTGACATAAACGTTCAGTTCCATTGTTTTCGGATGACTGCGAAATTCTTTGTGGGGATAATTTTGACGACAATGTAATTGACGAAATATTGACGTAGTTACTGTTTATTGATTTAAATACACACTTCCATGCATTGTAATAACAATATTTAAAATGTCACTTAATTTTCTCAAAAGTTTATTTTAGGATAACGTAAAATTGTTAAAATGTGACGACCCACAACTGATTTTTTTCAAGCCGCCCTTCCACCTAGCTTAACATTGTCATTTTACTGACAATCGGGTTTAATTTTGAGTTTTCCTTCTCTGTGATCGGATCAGATCAGATAGAGGGTTTTGCGAAGGTGTTTCTTAAGTTACCTTTTACCACACCTTCGGGATAATTTGGGGCGACATTTTGTACTCTTTCCCATCGCCACTCTGCACGGGTCTATAAAATTATGAAACAAACTCTACACAACGAGTGCTAACAGTTAACTACGAAACATTTACTTAAAATCTGTTCAATGAACCTGCTTTATACCATGATCTACAATATCATGTAATTTCTACAATTGGACTCAAGAATTTACTTCCTCCCAACATGTTGCTCGGAAGGGATTAATGTAGACAGGGATTTTCATCCCGTTCGCCTCTTTTATTACGGGCTCTGTATGTAGTTCCGGAATGTTGTAGTTTACAAGTTGTATCACAGAAGTCTAATGCTGTTTTTTTCACGACTAAAGTGGCTAATAAAATTATTTATACTGTTGGTTGATGGCACTTGATGGAACTTGCTGCACTTATTGAATTATGTGTTAAAAAATCCGAATATTTGTTTTTCTAAATTTTTGAGGATAATTTAAACTGGTCTCTCTAAAATATCTGTAAAATATTCGAGTACCTGCATTGAAAATTGTAAAGTTTAGATGTATGTACATTATGTAGTGGTCATCAAGTTAGTTTTAACTTTGAGAATGCCGAGAGACGGAACCAGTCAGGTGTAAAGTAAATAAATGTTGTGAAACAGTACAAGTGGTATTATTCAAGACTAATAAATCTTATCGTTCACCTGATGGAAAGTGGTTACCGTCACCTATGGACGTCTGCAACACGAGAGGTGTAACTCACGCGCTGCCGTCTCAGGCGCAGCTTATGACAACATACGGTTTAATATTTTCAAAACGTTTATAGCCTTATGCACCGATTTTTTAAACCTTTCAACGGTGCCAATTGGCCTCGTTGCGAGCACTGTAGCGAGTCAAAACTTCGAGAGTACTCGACTTGCATTCGGAGTCCATACGTTTTCTCTTATACTCTTGCTCTATTCGTGTATTGCTATTGTGGTGACAATTACGTAAATATCATAAGTTATTAGTGAGTGTAGTCTTAGCAATGTGTGTTTGAGGATTGCTTTTGAAATTTCGTGCCTTAGAGTATAGCGTGTCTACCTCAGTTTATATAGAAGTCTTTGGTTTATAAGGCCTTCAACTAGGCTCAAAGACTGTTATGGTACTGATAACCCGGACGACAACGTTCGCAAATAAATATCGCAAAGTGGTCACGTGGTGGTAACACTAGTCACACATTCAAGGACTGGCCATAGTGAAAGCTTTATTGCAGAACACTGCGTCCGCGTAGTAAGCGCTTCTCGAAAAAAAAAGTTATAAAAACGAAAAACAGACTTGTATTTCTTAATTTTTCTGTACAGTGACCCTGAGCTCAAACTAGTAAGTTCCAGACTCGTAGCTCAACGCATTTCGGTCGCCGCCTTACTACAAAGGAACATTAATCTTTGTTACGTGACCCTTGGACATACTGGCACGTAACACCATGCCCTCTGGTTTAAGTCACTATGACATAGAGATGAGTGTTTATGCCATGACTTATGAATGTACACTTACATACCTACTTAGAGGAAACCTTATTATAAGATAATTCCCTTTATTTCCCGTGGTCCACCTCGTAGTCCACCCAGGTGAACCACGGGAATTTTTTTTTACCCGTGGTCCACCTGCATAGCCATATGTTTGTAACAGTAAATGATATAATAAAATTATGGATATACTTATGATCAAAAAAGTAAAAAATTACCAGTAGTACCTACTACTAAGTGGTCCCAGTAGTACCACTGGTAACCCATGGTACTACTGGATCAAAAATAAATGAAGATCGGTAAAAACAAATGAAGATCGAAAAAACAAACAAAGATCGAAAAAACAAATGAAGATCGGAAAAACAAATGAAGTTTGAAAAAACAAATGAAGATCAACAAAAACAAATGAAGATCGGTGAAACAAATGAAGATCGACAAAACAAATGAAGATCGGCAAAACAAATGAAGATCGGCAAAACATGCAGATCAATAAAACAAACGTCTATAAGCAAGTTCATAAGGTCAAAAACTATTCGCAGCTATATTTTGTAATCTAGATGCGATTGCCATTAAAAAAAATAGGTGCAGGTAATTCTCGACCTTAACAACACTTATTTAAAAATGTGCTTTTAGGCGTTTATAGACATCACTGATCACGAATATATAAAAAATAAATAAATATTATGCATGCTCCTAAGGTCGAAATTCGCTTGGACCCATTTTTGTAATCTAGATGCGATAAACATTCAAAAAAATAGGTGCAAGCAATTCTCGACCTTATAAACATGCATAATATTTATTGATTTTTTACATGTTCTTGATCAGTGAGGTCTATAAACGCCACAGAGCACATTTTTTGAGATGTGTCATTAAGGTCGAGAGTTGCTTGCACCTATGTTTTTGAATGGCAATCGCATCTAGATTACAAAATATGGCTGCGAGTAGTTTTTGACCTTATAAACTTGCTTATAGTCTTTTGTTTTATTGATCTGCATATGTTTTATCGGTCTTCATTTGTTTTTTCGATCTTCATTTGTTTTGCCGATCTTCATTTGTTTGTCGATCATAATTGGTTTCGCTGATCTTCATTTGTTTCGCCGATTTTCATTTGTTTCGCCGATATTCATTTATTTTGTCGATCTTCATTTGTTTTACCAATCTTCATTTGTTTTACCAATCTTCATTTGTTTCGTTGATCGTCATTTGTTTCATTGACTTCATTTGTTTCGTCGATCTTCTTTTGTTTTGTTGATCTTCATTTGTTTTGAAAATTATTTCATTACTTTATACATTTTACCTTTTAGATGTTCTTCGTATACCACAACCTATAATGGATCTTTTTCCACTGACATGTCCTAAAACATCCATTTTTCATAAAAAATACTTTAAGGTATTAAAGTGGACATGATATGTCCACAAAGATACATGATGAATCTTTTTAATGGATTTTAGTGGATAAAGGGCACTTGCATAAAAAGGTTACCATAGCTGTAAGTGTTGATAGAAGAGCGCTAAGTGTCAGGTGGACCACGGGTAAAAATTATTTCCCGTGGTACACCTAGGTGAACTACGGGTAATAAAAAAATTCCCGTGGTACACCTGGTGGACTACGGGTAAAAAAAAATTCCCGTGGTTCACCTGGGTGGACTACGAGGTGGACCACGGGAAATAAAGGGATAATTCAACTCATCAGTGCGCTCGGCGCTATGTGTGCGTGCGCTTGTAATTATACAGCTTTAATTTGTGTGGCAGTGACGCGACCGTCTTCACAGAGTACATTTTTATATTATGAGGTAGGGACGTAACACGACTTATTGACGACACCAGCGGTGCCAAGCAGTCTTTGCAAGAAACGCTCTGCGTGGCCGCGAAATAAACATCATATTTATACAAAAAGCATACAGCGCCATCTACCACGTTTGTAGGCAACTCTTACGTTATAATGAAACGAAATCAAATATCATGACAAGTCTCAATGTAACTGCAACGTTGAGATCCTGTGTAACTTGGTCACATTATAATTCATTACATAGTGTTCTTAGTGATAATACCATGGGTAGGTACAGTCGTTAAAGAAAATGTCTAATTCTTCACGGAGAAAATGTTTAAGAAGTCAGGTAAATGTCGTTTATCTACTCTGATACTATAATACAGAGATTATAAAATTGAAATCAATACTATTATGACAAACATTACGCACAGGCCAAAAAAAAAGTTTTATTACGATACAGGTCTTGTATGGACACCTATATCATAATAAAACTTTTTAATCATTACGATACACCATTAACAATCTCCAGCTGAAAAAGAAGTTTGAATCTCTACTTTAAAAAAAAAATTGTGTCTCCAGAGTAGCGAAAAATCCTAAATCTATGGTCTCCGCAGCCTAAAAAAAAAAAGAAACACGCATGCGCAATCGATGTTTGCGCCTTGGCGCCAACATTTTACATTTAAATTAAACAAAGTTTGGTTTTGTTTGTAAAATAAATTAGTTTTTGTGTAAAAACATGTCTTAAAGCGAGGATGGTGGTAATTGTACACCACCAGACATTCTGGAAACTGCGTCAAACATGACCATGAGCCTGTTACCGGCGAAATCAAGGAGCAACTATATATCACAACAAAATGAAATCAGGTATTATAGTATGAGAGTAGATAAAGTAGTGTATGACACTGTACATAACTTGGTCTTATAACACTCGTGTGATACTATAAAAAAACTCGCCTACGGCTCGTTTTTTTAAAACACACTCGTGTTATAAGAACCCTTATTATGCAACAGTGTCATAAACTACTATTATGTGTCAATTCGATGGAATTAATATTTGTTATCACTACATATAATAAAACAAAGTCCCCGCCGCGTCTGTCTGTTCACGATAAACTTAAAAAATACTGCATGGATTTTCATGCTGAGATCACCAATGATTCTTGAGAAAGGTTAACGTATATAATTCGTTGAGTTTTTGTATACATTGACTAAAATATAATGATATTAATTGGAGATGTCGGAAAAAAATTTGGTGTCTGGGAGCTTTTAACGAAAATGCTGCCTAAAAGGGTTTAGGCAGCATTTTCGTAAGGCGAGGCATAACAAAATAATGTATGGTAGAATTGTGTAACTTATAAAGGCCTACAGAAAAGTCATAAATGATAGAGTTCCAAATTCTAATGCAAAAAATATAGAAATACAGGGTCGACGGAAAAAAACACTGCTTATACTGCAAATATGACAAAAATTGAACTGTATGACTTGATTTAAAAAATAAAAAAACCGGCCAAGTGCGAGTTGGACTCGCCCATGAAGGGTTTCGTAACAGCAAGTAACATAATATAAAAGTTCTTATAGTTCGTTGTAGCTTTGCTTGATGTTTTAACACGTTCGCAGTGGTAGGTAGTGATTTATCTAACCGCAAATTGCGGTTTATGACGTATTAAAAAAAATCTATTGGGGGGGACACACATTTTTCCACTTTGGAAGTGTCTCTTGCGCAAACTATTCACTTTAGAGAAAAATGATGTTAGAAACCTCAATAGCATTTTTGAAGACCTTGTTGGAGTAGTGGATAGAAATAAATGCTATTTATATTATTTTAAGCAGGTTTATTGACTGAAACTTAATTTTAGTTACAGCGAGCTACATGTCGTGGCAAAGAGGAAACAAGCAAGGGGCGCCATGTTGGTCAATCTTAGTGTTGCCAATTTTATGCTTTAAACAGAAATAGGTGGCGCCTCTGTTGCTATGAGAAAATACAGATAATAACATTTACTTACAGATTATAACACGCCTCCTTAAATTTATAATCTTATTTTCACTTAAAGAATATTTACTAATATTTATATTTAATATTATTTACTACAGGTTATACACACCCTAAATAATGTAGCCTCACTTAAAGGTAACAGTTTTTAATTAGAGTACAAAATAACAAGCAAAATCACACTAAGTAGTCTGCCAACCTAACTAGCCCTGCGACAAAGTCTTGGGATCGGTTTTCAAAGGTCCACTAGTCAGGCTGCAGTAACTCCTATACTAAAGTAAGTTTAACCCTAATCTATTCTTTAGGAACTTAGTCTTATCTAGACTTTTAGTTAGCATATCTGCTAAGTTATATCTTGTATCTATTTTTACAATATCAATTATACCCTTTTCATAGTTTTCATTTATATAATGATACTGAACTTCAATATGCTTTGAATTCTTAGTAAAATTACCATACTTAGCAATAGCAACTGCACCTGAGTTATCTTCATACAATTTTATTGGTCTGACAAATTTTAAATTAAAAGATTCACTTAGTAATTTTCTAATAAAAAGTATTTCTGTTACAGCTTCTGACATAGCAGTATATTCTGCAAAAGTTGAACACTTAGTTACTGTACTCTGTTTATGAGTTTTCCAAAATATTAAGTTTCCAAATAACCTAATTACATAACCTGTGGTAGATTTTCTATCTATATTATCTCCTGCATAATCGGAATCTACCATACAATCTAATATTTCAGAATTTACATTATCATCATATGTTAACTTCAAATCCTTAGTCTTGTACAAATATTTCAAGATTCTTATAGCATATTTGTAATGGGTTTGATCGTAACAACTTTGAAATCGACTTAAGTAATTAACACTTTATGCTATGTCTGGCCTAGTGCCTGTACTAATATACAACAGTTCACCTATTATATTTCTATACTTTATACTTTCATCTATTTCTGTAGCTTGATGCAGCTTTAAATTAGTTTCCATTGGAGTGTCATATAACTTAGAACTCTCCAGGTTATACTTTACGGCCAAAGATTCAATATATTTTGTTTGACTTAAGGTCATTTTACCCCTATTATCTTTGTAATCAATGTCTATACCTATATAACTTGTAATTGGCCCTAAGTCTTTCATAGAAAATTTATTCATTAAACTAGTTTTAACCCGTTTTATTTTTTCTTTATCTTTACAACAAATTAGGAGATCATCAACAAATATTAGCATGTATATTGTATCTTCGCTCGCATTGTTTACATATAAGCAGTAATCATAGTTACTTCTAACAAAATTTAAGTTTTCTATAAATCTACTGAAACAATCATACCATACTCTAGGGCTCTCTCTGAGGCCATAGAGTGCCTTGTGCAGCTTGTAAACTTTATTATCACCACTTTCATAACCTTTTGGTTGATTTACAAATACCTCTGACTTTACATGACCATTTAAAAACGCTGTCTCAACATCCATTTGTTCAATATATAAATTATTTTTACAACAGTATGATAATAAAATTTTCAAGGTTTGCATTTTTCCAACTGGTGAATAAACATTTTCAAGGTGATCCTTTTGTTGAAATCCTCGTACAACTAGTCTCGCTTTATAAAGATTATTGGCCTTTCTTTTAAAGACCCATTTGACATCAATAACCCTTTTATCCCTAGGTCTTTCAACAATTTGCCAGGTTTTATTTTTATTTAAGCTACTTATTTCGGAGTCCATTGCTGACTGCCATTGCTTATGGTCATGGGAGATCATCGCCTCCTCAAATGTAAGAGGTACATTTGCATCAATGTAATTTACATAAATAAAATGAGAAACTGGATTGCCATATCTGATAACTGGACTTATCTTTCTTTTTGACCTATTTTCTACTAAAAACTTATTATTATCATTACTTAAATTATCATCGTTAACTGAAACTTCCTCAGTATTATTAGACAAAGTATCATTTGCATCTATATAGTTTTCAGCAATGTCACTCTCGAATATTTCATCTTTTACATTTAAGGTATCATTTTCCAAATCCCTATCCTTTTCATCATTAAGTTTTTCTAAGCAAATTAAGTGTGTATTTTCTTCGACGACCTGTACATGTCTAGCATTAATTATTCTATTGTTTAGCAAAACTCTATATCCATTTTCATTATAACCTACAAGTACACCTAGTTGAGCTTTATCATCCCATTTACTTTTTCTTAAAACTTCTGGAACCCTAACATAAACTCTACTACCATAAATCTTCAAATGCTCAACATTTGGTTTAATACCAAAAAATATTTCATAAGGAGTTTTATTTTCTACTGTATTAGCAATAGTTCGGTTCTTTAAATAAGCTGCTGTTTTGATAACTTCGGGCCAATACCTTCTATGAATTTTAGCTTCCTTCATTAAGCATCTTCCTATGTCCATAGCAGATCTGTTATACCTCTCCGCTACTCCATTTAATTCATGGACATAGGGTGGACATGGTAACAACTCTATTCCCTTTTGTCTAATGAAATTGTAAATATCTCGATTTAAGAACTCTTTGCCATTATCACACTGTAATTTTTTAACCTTTTTATTAAACTTATTTTCAACTAAATTGACAAATTCCATAAAACAATTTGCAGTTTCTGATTTACTTTTAATACAAAAAATTCTTGTACACTTGCTATAGTCATCGATAAATGTCACAAAATATTTTTCTCCACCATAACCCGTTGTGCTATGTGGACCATTTAAATCTGTATGTATTAATTCCAAAATTTCAGTAGTTTTAGTTCTATTGTTTTCAAAAGGTACATTAGACATTTTGCTTTCAATACAATTTGAGCATTTCATTTCTGTACTTTCTATTCTGTCTGGCAAACCTTGTACTAATTTATTATTAACCAACTTATTTAAATACTGAAAATTTACATGACCAAGTGCCCTATGCCATTTTTCTTTATGGGTCAGCTTCGTCGAGTTCACATACATGTTATTACTGATAATTTTTGTAACAAAACTTTTTATGCAGTACAAGTTATCTATTTTGTTAGCAACAACAATTAATTCTCTTGATTGATTATAAATTTTTGCATTATCATCTCTTGCTACGATAGTACAACTTTTAGTTATTCTTGAAAAGCTTAATAAATTCTGCTTAATACCTTTAACAAAGTATACATTTTTTAGATCTACATGTTTCTCATTGTAATAATTTTTGAAATATATTTTAACGGTGCCTACTTTAGTTGCTTTCAACAATTTACCATCTGGAAGTTTCACATCAATAGGAATTTTTAAATCTACATAGTTATAAAAACATGTATCAGTCATTATAATATGATCGGTACACCCGCTATCTAATAACCAATTGATTTCAAAAGTATCATTACTACTATTACACGCCATTACTTGATGAGTTTCGGGATTACATACCTGAGCTGTCCATGACTCAGCCACAGGACCGTCTCGCTGATGGCTCGATGACTCACCTCTGGGATGACTATGACCTCTACCTCGGCCACGACCTGGTTGAGAAGGGAATTTAAATAAACCTGCTTGCCGTTGCTTGTTTCCTCTTTGCGTTACTTGATGATGTTGATTATTTGGATATCTTCCTAGGTAGTTTTTCTGACCATACCAACAATCCTTTTTGAGATGGCCGGTCTTTCCACAGACAAAACACTGTGCTTTAGTTTTTGTTGAGAACATACTCATATTACTTTTCTGATCTGGAACACAGGTATTCATATTTTTCTCTTTTATTTTTGACTTAACATAATCTACTGTTCTTTGTTCTTCTGGAATAACATCAATAAAATCTCCAATATAACTGTAACTTGAAGGCAAGGCTCTCAGCAAGTATCTCATCTTCTCTGGCTCAGATATAGATCCACCAGCCATTTTGAAATCATTTGTTGTTTTCTCGAAATCGACAAAAAAATCTTCTATTGTATTATAGTCTTTCAATTTAATCTCTTCAATTTTTCCTCTACAGATTATCTGCATGGCAGTGGACTGGGTCAAATAAATTTTATCGAACTTTTGTATCATTGCGTAAGCCGTCGAACATTCACTAATATATTCTAATTGTTTATCGGAAATGGTACTCAATATTATTGTTCTTGCTTTTAAATCCATTTTCCTCCACGCCGCTTCCTGATTTACGTATTTGACAGGCATTTTGCAAATGGCGGGCTCGTTGCACTCTTTGTATTCTAATAAGGTTAACAATCTCAATTTCCAACTTGAATAATTTACACCATCAAAAATGGGTATCATAATATCTTCTATTTTTGCTTGTTTAGCCATTCTGGTGATTTATATACTTATACAAGTTTAGTGATACGAAATGAAAACTATTTGCATGTGGCGGCTTGTCGATCACACTTCACTGTCTTTTTATCTTTTACAATAGAAACTAACGAAATCACTTATTTCACTTTTCTAACCACGCTCTGCTACCATGTTGGAGTAGTGGATAGAAATAAATGCTATTTATATTATTTTAAGCAGGTTTATTGACTGAAACTTAATTTTAGTTACAGCGAGCTACATGTCGTGGCAAAGAGGAAACAAGCAAGGGGCGCCATGTTGGTCAATCTTAGTGTTGCCAATTTTATGCTTTAAACAGAAATAGGTGGCGCCTCTGTTGCTATGAGAAAATACAGATAATAACATTTACTTACAGATTATAACAGACCTATCAATAGATACCCCACACGTTTGGGTTTGATGAAAACAAAAATGTTGAGTTTCAGTTCTGAGTATGGGAACCCCCAAAATTTATTGCTTTTTTTCTAGTTTTATATAAAAATCTTAATGCGGTTCACAGAATACATCTAGTTACACAGTTTCAATAGCATAGGACTTATAGTTTCGGAGAAAAGTGGCTGTGACACACGGACGGACAGACAGACAGACATGACGATTCTATGAGGGTTCCGTTTTTGCCATTTGGCTACGAAACCCTAAAAAGCCATATCTATGTATACATCTAAAAAAAACTGTTGAGGGTCGAGAGTCTGTACGTGGAAGATAATTTGAAAAATTTAATTGTAGGGCGTTCTCTAATCGATACTGAAGCTGAAAATATAATTAGAAATTTTCATGTCTGTCTGTTTGTATCCTGATTATGAATTGATTTAAATGAAACTTGGTATAATCTGAGCTTATGATCCGAGGAAGGTTCTAGGATACTTTTGTTCCCGATATATTGCGCGGTTCCTTTGGGAGAGGGCAGGGCAGTTTCACACGCTTTTCGCACACCTTATGTGTCAGCTAGTTTTTTATAAGATTAATGACATACTTCAGCCATATGGCTTAAAAGTTCTTCGTCTACCACCGTTTCATCCTGAACTAAACCCAATAGAAAATGTATGGGAAATTTAAACAAATTATAATGCTTGGCATAAAATCGAACAAAATGTGATGGAAATAATGAAATTAATAAACGAACGTTTAAGTAAATTGATGAAGAGATGTGGCGTTATACTTGTCGACACGCCAAAGAAGAAGAATACTATCGACATTTTGATTGAACTTATAATTAACCTTGGAGAGAGCAGCGAAACCTAAAATTCCTCAATTTTATTCTTCAAACAGCGATACATATTATCATGTATAACATACATTTCACCCATTGAGTTTTTATTTTAGTTAAACAAGTGTTTTTGTATTTTGTACTTCACTGTACCTCATGTCACGCACACGAAGTCACTGTGTTTAGACGAGGCTTACCCACACATAGTGCCGCGCGCTCAGATGAGTTGAACTTACTATTCAAACCTAAATTTTATTATAATAAGAATTCAAATAGGTATATTGAGAGTAACTAGAAGGCTTTTTAGGTGTGGTATTCCCTACGGATTTTGAAACCACACGTCGAACCGACTGAAACCACACAGTTACTATCTATCGATCTAGGGCCGGTGGTCCCAAGTAACTCCTTGGAGGGATGTTGCAGCATTTATCTAGAAGAGTGTATACAGTTTTTTTTTTAATATTTTGGCTCGCCCACATGTTGCTGCCTTGATGGAAAGCCATGATGACATCTAGTGATTAGAGGCCACTGCCACAGTCTACAAGAGAAGGTGTCCCGAGCCACGAGGGTGCTTTTAACGCCCGACTGCTCGGCTGCTCTCTAGTTCCTCCGCTTACAGAGGAACATACGAGAGTGGTACAACGTGGGCTAATTTTTTGACGGGTCGCAGTGATTTATCCTCCTGACCCGGTTTAGGTGATTCGGAACACCGCAAATTTAGTGGGTAGGACGGTTCCTATCGGGACCGTGAGTCCCACACAAAGTCGCCTCACTCCCCCAAAGTGCCTAACCTGCGGTCCCCGAATAAAAAAAAAAAACAGTCTACAAGACCATTCACAGTAGTCCACATGTTGGCCGCCCTATGATGTGCTTTTTAAGAGCGTGAAGAACTGTGGCTTGTAAAACAAGGGAAACACGTGCGCTGGCAGAAAGTTCTGATTTTTTATGGTTGGACAAAGAAACAATCTTTTGAATCGTTTGATTCTGACGAAGGTTTTCACCACCGTAAGATAAATATTTGTGGACATTCTTACACAAGATCATCTAGCCCAAATAAAGCTAATATAAGCTTATGCTATGGGATCTAGACGACTGATAGATAGGTACTTATATATTTCTAACTACATACATATTATACATTTTTCTTTTTGAAGTATAACTTCTTTAGGCGCGACAAGGGAGTAACACTGATATTTTTTGTGACGGAAGTAACGCTTATTATGTAAATTTTGAATAGCGGAAACGCTTCCGCTATTCAAAATTCGAATGAGTGGTGTTAATATAACATTTGATGCCGTCAATGGCAAAGAAGTTTTACTTTAATCGCGCGTAAAGATTTACGACGAAGAAAGAACTAGAAAAGAATCTTAATCTTAATAAAAAAGACACACACACACTTTTTTATTTTTTTACGTGCAGAAAATCCTACATGGATGGTATGCCGGACTCCTACCGACTAAAAACCACACGTATAGGTACTACCTAACAGCCTACGGTTGCGAGCCCCGGGTAACTGCGGTCTCACCTAGTGGTAGGTTCGGGTGCTATCCCGCGTCTTTGGGGGATATTTTGGGTGATATCTCGCTTCTTAGAAATCCTCACGTCACGTTGTCGTCTAGAGCCTGCATCTGCAAGGACGGTGAGAACTCCTCCTCAGGCCCCCGGTCATGGAGGCCGATTGTGCGAAGACACGTTTGCGGCGCCCCCGACGGGGTCCCGTGTCACGACGACATGACGAATTTATACATCCCAAGGGTGTCTTAAGAGGCGACTAACGGAACACAGAGCCCTAAATATACTTGTAAAGCAATGATATAAAAACTTTAGATACGTTATAGACACTTGAAAATGGCAACACGTAAAGTAAGTAGGTAATTACCTGAAAATCTGTGGCGCGGCTGTAGGGTTATTAATATTGCAGTAAACAAACAATTTGGATCTCGATTGCTCCATAATTATTTCAATCAATCAATCAAATGAGCCTATCGCAGTCCACTGCTGGACGTAGGCCTCTCCCAATTTACGCCAGAGCACACGGTCCTGTGCCTTCCGCATCCAGTCCCAGCCTGCGACCTTTACCAGGTCGTCGGTCCATCTAGCGGGTGGCGTCCTACCCCACGTTTGCCGAGACGCGGTCTCCACTCTAGAACTCGTTTGCTCCATCGGCCGTCGGTTCTTCTTCAGATATGGAAGGCCCACTGCCACTTCAATGGAGGTACTTATTCTGAGAGCTATGTCGACCACTTTAGTTCTCTGCCGGATAGTCTCATTTCGGAGTCTATCCCTCAGAGACACCCCAAGCATAGCCCTTTCCATAGCCCGCTGCGCAACCTTTAGAGCATTAACCAACCTCTCTGTAAGTAGGTATCCACGTCTCGGCACCGTATGTCATAATTGGTAGAACGCACTGGTTGTAGACTTTGGTCTTCAGGCATTGCGGTAGAGGCGAATTGAAGACTCGACGCAGTTTGCGAAATGCTGCCCAGCCTTACCGTATCCTTCTGGCGATTTCCTTGTCCAGGTTCCCTTTCCCCAGTGTAATAACCTGCCCAAGGTAAGTATACTCCTGGACGACCTAGCCTCGATCCCTCGACGTATATTGGCCCCGGCGTAACGTGGTTATTAAACATGACCTTGGTTTTTTCCAAGTTCATGACGGGACCAACACGTCGAGACTATGCAGCATATTATTAAATAATTAATTATTTACCTACATTTAAATATAATCACTTTTCTAGGAACCATAGTTTGTTTTATACAAACATTTCACACCAATCTACCTTGAAAATAATTTCATGAAAAATACTTTGATGACAAAAATTTAAAACTATCATTTTAGCTTGTCCTTATATTATTTTTTTCTACGACCATTTGGTAATTTGCTTAATACATTTGCTTTTCTCAGCTTTCATAATAATGTTATAGCAAGCAAATTTAATATGCTGGTAAGGTCCATATTTCTCCAATCATATTATATACATATAATACGTATTGTAAATATGTAATAGATATTACATATAAATAAATAAATAAATATTCACGGACATTTTACACAACGCTATCTGATCCCAAAGTAAGCTAGGAATAACCTGCTGGTCTTATGGGTATCAGACCACGGATATTAATACTTTTATACTTTTTAAATGCATACATATTATACATAGAAACACCCAGACTCTTGAAACAAATATTTATGGGTCACACAAATATTTACGAAGGTTTCTCGTCGCGTGTATTCCCAATTTCGTTTATAAAAGAGGTATCCCGTGGCATTATTGTAGAAAAAAATTGATAGCCATTAAAATGGTTATTGTGCACCAACCCAAAGATAGACACATGCTATCGCGCAATTTTTTTTAGAACTTTTTGAAGAGAAACAATTTTGTAGTAAGTACATATTTTTTACATAACTATAAATATTTACGCAGCACATGCAACAAAGCTCTCAAAAGGAATAACTTTTCCCCCGTTTTTGAAACATTTACTATTACTGCTCCACTCCTATTCGTTGTAGCGTGATGCTATATAGCCTATGACACTCCACAATAACGTAGCTTTCTATTGGTGAAAGAATTTTTAAAATCGGTTCAGTAGATCCCGAGATTACCCCTTACAATTTAACAAACACACAAACTTTACTTCTTTATAATATTAGTATAGACTATAATACGACTGCCTCTGTGGCGCAGTCGGTAGTGATACAGCCTGCGCCCCTGGAGGTCGTGGGTTCGTTTACCACCGGAGACAAATATATGTGTGACCCATAAATGTTTGTCTCAAGAGTCTGGGTGTTTCAATGTATAATATGTATGTATTTAAAAGTATATAAGTATTAATTTCCGCGGTCTGATACCCGTAACACAAGCAGGTTATTCCTAGCTTACTTTGGGATCAGATAGCATTGTGTGAAATGCCGGTGAATATTTATTTATTTATTTTATTTATTTAATGTCTAAAATGTCTAAGTCTATTGATTGCCGAACATCACTATTGTAGCGGGTCACCCTTTTTGGTATCAGTGACAGTTGCACTTGTCATTTTACTGACTGAGATTAATAATCCGACTTTACAAAGATTTAACACGACTAAGAAAACTCGTGCAAAATAATTTATGTAGAACCGTCCCCTGTGTAAGGTCGTCGATCTGGACTATTTTCAAAGCGACATCACTGACTGTCTGTCACACTAGGGACGGGCAGACGTTGAAAAGGTGTTCACATCAGTTAAGTAAGTATGTACTACTGAATATTTTTGTGTTGAAGATTTTTGCACAGAGCGTGAAAAATTTGCCGTCAAATAGTTTGAATTTGACCGCAGATATTCCACGCAAAATTTGCCGTTATTTTGTAAAAAAAATTAATGCGGCATCCACGATGTTTCTGAAAATCGATAATTGACATTAATGCAAACAGAAGATGTCATTACGACTGTATATATCTGTACATAGAACGTAAACGTTCCACAATAAAAACTAGTTCTCATAAACTCGGTATAGTCTTTTTCTGGACAGCTCAGCAATCATGTAAACATGTCATGTGTTGACAGAAGTTGTCTATGATCATAGTGTTGTAACTATACTGATTCTATGTATGTAAATAATCATTGAGTTATATCTAGTTCACCGTACATTCATTTACTTCGGTATATCAATCGCCAAATTCATCAAATCATGAAATTCGGTATATCAATATATATTATGTGCAATAATTTTTTTATATTAATTTAATTAAAGGATCTTTAAAAAAAGAAACTTTTAGAAAATTTAATAGTACATATAATCATTTATTTACAATAATATATTACTTTAGGACTGAATATTTTAACCATCCACCGTCAACCGTACCCAGTCTACCCTAAAGAATCATTTTTTTTTCTTTTTATTCATATTTAAATGTTTATGGCGTTCGAAACATTAGATTATCTTTTTGGCAGCTCGCTGTCATGTCATGAACTTTTATTTCTAGAAACTTGCCATTTGTTGCAGCTATAAAAATATAATGACACATGCGTTGTCATGTACAAATGTTTATGTAAATTCCTTATACAGAAAAACTTGATATTTTATGAAGGAAATATGTAACTTTTAACCGCTCATTATAATAATATATGAAACTCTACATCTTGCTTATTTTTTTACTGGTCACACATTGATACAATAATGAATAGGAAATAATTAAAAGGAAGTACTCATTCTGTGACGTGAAGTCTCCGAAACTACACTTTCCCCAAATGACATCTTACTAATACCTATTATTATAAATGCGAATGTTTGTGAGTGTGGATGTTTGTTACTCTTTCACGCTCAAACCGCTGAACGAATCGAGCTGAAATTTGGTACAGAGATACATAATAGTCTGGAATACCACATAGGCTACTTTTTATCCCGGGAATAAGTTCCCGCGGGAACAAATTTTACGCGGGCGAAGGGCATCTGCTAGTAAGCTATATTTTAGTCCCGTAGTCTCACAAAAAACACAAAGCTACGCGGGTGAAACCGCGTGACATTGGCAAAAACGGTATGTGTAAATAAAAAACGGTTGAAACCGAAATACTTCTAACAAAATAACATAAAGACTGCAGGAAACGTCCACAGTTGAATGACGAGCCTTTTCATGGCTTTGGGCAAATCGTAAAGTAAAACGTAACTGAAGGCACATGCCCTATAAACGCTTTATCTTCTATAAACATTTCCCCTATTCAGTATTTTAAAAGCATTTACCAGTCTTTATTTGTTACCCAGTGAATACAAATACGTTAGTAAAACTTGTAGTAGGTAAATGTTGTAAAAAGATGTAGCCTTTGTTTAGAAAAAGGATTCCATGCGCTAGCCTTATCAATATTTAATCAATGTTGTATTTACTTTTAACGTCAAAAATCCTACATGGATGCTATGCCGGACTCCTATCAACTAAAAACCACTCATTTCCTGCCTAGAGCCCCGAGTAAGTCCTCGGAAGGATACCCCAGGACTCCCAACAGACCTACGGCTACCACTGCGGCCTCATCTAGGGAATCAATGTTGAATTTGCGATTTCATTTATATTTACAGAATTTTATTCGTAAAGTATGATGATAACCCTATGATCATGTGGTTCCATTGCAATGTTCGATTGATCTTGGACTTTTTCTTCCACTTTGTTTGACCAATCGGACCATATAAACTTTTAATCCCGCTGCCCGGTGCAATCCATGATTCGCTCCATGCCCTGTCTTGTATAAGCCCCGTAAGTTGGTAATGCGCTGGAACCTTGTCATAATGACAGCTAAGTGACGTCATCGTGACTTAGCGCGAGCGCGCGCTGGCCTCGCGAAGCTGCGTACGGTATTTTTTTTAGTACTGACTGCTCGATGGACATACGTCACCAAATAGTCACCAACATGGCCGCCAAGCGCAATATCAACGCGCGGGGCTTATACTTTGCTTCCTGTCAACCATTTATCACAGCTGGTCTAATCCGGTCGAAACGTAGGGTAACTATTTTTTTTTTTTTTTTTTATATTCAGCTCGCCAAATTGACGTCGCCACCAGCCTGATGGTAAGAAAGCAGTGGCGCATCTAGCGATTGGGGGCCACTTCTTACAGTGGTCCTCAAGTTGGCGGCCCTGTGATGTGCCTCTTCACGCTCCTCTTGAAGAACCCGGGATTGTAAGATGAGGGAAAGACGTGTGCGGGCAGGTCGTTCCATGTTTTTATAGTTCGACAGAGGAACGATCTTTTGAAACGCTCGGTTCTGGCGAAGATTCTCTCCACTGTGTATGAGTGGCATCTCTGCCCGGCACGCGTTGTTCGGGATCGGAAAGGAGATGGTGGGATCAGGTTGAAGAGCTCTTCAGAACATTCGCCGTGATACATTCGATAGAAGGCAGCCAAGGACGCTATGGTTCTTCGCTGCGACAAAGGTTCGAGGCCTCCCGTCACCTCAGGACAACCAATTATTCGGATAGCACGTCTCTGCATAGCGTCAAGCGCGTCTAACAAGTACCTCGCGGAGTCATCCCAAAGGTGAGAACAGTACTCGACGCAGGGACGAATCTGCGTCTTGTACAGTAAACATCTCTGATGTGGCGTGAAATACCGTCTCACCTTATTCAGGATTCCCAGTTTCCGCGAGGCCAGACCAATACAGCTCTCTATGTAGTTTTTGTGATTGAGCTCACGCCGGACGTCTATACCGAGGATCTCCAGGTTGTCCTTTAGTGGAATTGTAATGCTCTGAAGAGAGGGCAGGGGTAGGAATGGGGACTTCTTAGCTGTAAACGCACACGCCTGTGTTTTTCTGGCATTGAACTCGACCAGGTTGTCTGAACCCCATTGGGCAATGCGGCCCAGGTCCAGATCGAGATCCGCCACGAGTTGTCGTCTCTTCTCATCCACGTCGCCTCGCCCCGCCGCTGGACGGCCAGAATAGCTCCCATGAAGAGTACTGTCATCCGCATAACAATGAATGCACCCAAGGGACAGCATGTCATTGATATGCAGAAGAAAGAGAGTTGGGGACAATACCGATCCCTGTGGTACTCCGGCATTTACCTGAAAAAAACAGGAAGCCTGACCATCACAGAGGACCCGAATCCGTCGCCCGTTCAGGAAGCTGGCCAACCAGCGGCACAACTGATGCGATAAACCATATGACGGCAGCTTGGAAAGAAGTGACGCATGCCATACCCTATCAAAGGCTTTTGCGATGTCTAGGCCAATAGCCAGAGATTCGCCGTGCCTCTCCATAGCCTCACCCCAGGTGTGCGTTATGTACGCTAGGAGGTCACCCGTTGATCGTTTCGGCCTAAAGCCATATTGGCGATCGTTAATAAATTAACGAGTGATCCTCCAGATAGCGCATGAGCTGTTTGTTGATGATTAGCTCGAACACCTTGCAGATGACGGTGGTTACGGCTATGGGGCGATAGTTGGCTGGATCCGACCGATCCCCTTTCTTGGGGATCGGTTGGACATTCGCCTCCTTCCAAGCCTCCGGCACTTCTCCCGACGAATACGAAAGGCGATACAGGCGTGTTAGCGTTGGAGACAATTCAGCTGCACAATTCCTCAGCACCACGGCCGGAATGCCATCAGGACCACTGGCTTTCCGCGTGTCGAGTGACCGTAGCACCGCCCGCACATCGCACTGCCGGATTACAATTTCCGGCATCGTGGTTCCACAGTTGGCGATAGTGGGAGGTTGCTTGCCACAGTCATCGAACCGGGAATTAGCCGCAAAGAGCTTGGCCAGCAAAAACTTGAAGGAAATTAGTATTAAAAAGACCGGAGCTAATGTATTCTTCTTCTCAGTCGTTGCACTCTTAACAGAGTGGTCGTGGTCAACAAGTTGAAGTGTTTGCGGCAGATGTAACTTGCCTCACTATCTCTCGCCATTTCTCTCGGCTAGCTGACATCCTCTTGCACCCATGTAAGGGCCCTCCCACCAACACTTTAACCTGGTCGGTCCATCTCATCGGTGATCGTCCTCGCGGCCTGGTACCCTCTATTCTGCCCTGCACATGCTAATGTATATTATGACAACATTAATAAGCAGACAAGCACTTATTACAAAGTAATGAGCTTACTGTATCAAGCGGAGCATGTAATTGTATTTGATACGACACGAACAAGCTCCTTAATGTGAGGAAATAAAGTTAATATACGCCTACGGAAAGATATATAGATAACTAGATAGATGTTCCCCGCGGCTTCGTCCGCGTAGAAATCGTTATCGCGGAAAAGTATTACCCTCGTTTTGCGCATTCAATAAAAAAATAGCCTATGGCCTTCCCTTGGACTCAAACTATCTTTATGCCAAAAATTAAAAATCGGTTTAGGCCACAGACGTACAATAAGTGGCAGACGAAACATTAATTATGTTTGTGTGCGTTGGTCTTTCCATTCCGCTCGCTCTAAGGCAGTCTAAGGGGTTAGTGAATGCTGCTATCTCGTTTCTACACGTATAGCAACACTATACATGACATGTTAAAAAAAAAATGACGTGCGCCTGGTTTTTGAAAGGTCTAAGTTGCCGATGCTGCAGTTTGACGTATTAGATACCTCTCATTAATGTAGGGGCCGAACTCACTGAGGGGAGCATCGGCCGCACTCGCGCGGCTGATGCCCAACATCAGGGGACCCAACGCTCCCTACAGGAGGCTGTACCTTGGGATCGTGCGAAGCATGGCCCTGTACGGGGCTCCCGTATGGGCGGAGACCCTGACGGCCAGCAATGAGGCTAGACTGATGAGCCCGCAGAGAGTGATGGCCGTCAGGGTGATAAGAGGATACCGCACGATATCCGGTGAGGCGGCATGTCTCCTAGCCGGGACCCCTCCATGGGACCTGGAAGCGAGAGCCCTTGCGTCACTGTTCTTTTTTTTTTTTTTTTTTTTTTTTTTTTTCTGACATCTCTACCGTGGGCAGAGCCTAATTTACAAAGTTGTCTAGCTAGCTAAATATATAGTGAGCTCTAGCCCCGCGGGGCTCTCTTAACTACTTCAAGAGATGACGGGGGGCAGGGGCACTTCAGCAAGAGACTTCGCTCCGCCAGTGACTCGCCTATAACGGCCCCCTTCACTTCTGCCATCAATCGGGTTTAGCACCCCGGTTCCCCGTCATCTCGAACCTATCTAATCTATTTCCTCTTTCACCCAAATTCTCTTTTTCATTCCAGTTCTCGCACGTATGCTTCTCGTACTTCCACGCTTTCCCGACCTTTCATTCTTTTATCTAACTATCTAAATCTTAATTCTATCCGTCACGCTTTTATGCCTCTCGTACTTTCATGCTAGCCTTTCATTCTTGGGAAGTGGGGTATCATCCGTTTGGGCGGGGGTAGGGGGTTAAGTTTTTTATTTCTTTATTAACTTTTCCAAAGACAAATATACATTTTTCTATTTATACTTACATTTAGTTCTTAATTTAGTGTTCTTACAATATTCTAATTTATTTATGTAACTTGTACTTATTAACAATATCTTTACTTATTGACAATATTACAGCTTCTTCTTATGCTAATTCACAAACTTGGTTTTCCTCTTATATCTATTACATGGCATATAACTTTTTATTTTCTAAACTGCCTTTTCTTATATTTAATATTTACTAACACATTTATATATAACTTCAGTTATATACTTATTCTACTGTGACAAATCTTTTTATTTACATATTTCGTTTATTGTTGTATACACGTATTAATTATAATACTGGTTACACAATATTTGTTTTGCCGTTTCTTATATTTACAATCCTAATGATCTTATGGGCATACTTTAGGAATTTGTCTCTTTGCATTTTTAACATGTGTGGCAGATTTTCCGCTGTAACCCCTACCCCAGTGTCTGTCTCCAGATTTAAGCGGTCTAGCGCGTGTATGGGGCAGTCCAGCAGGAGATGGACGACCGTCTCATCGACGCCCGGCTCGCAGGCGCACGATGGGTCCTCCCTACACTTGAACCGTGTCAAGTATGCGGCGAACCCACCGTGCCCCGTCAACAGCTGGGTCGTGGGGCCGGCGATCGCCATCTTGCGGACGATGCTGTACGCTTCCACTGCACATGGGAGAAAAAGCTTTGTAACGGAGGCCTTCTCGCCCTCTCTGTACCTCTTGTTCCATTCGTCAAGCGTGCCCTGGCGTAGGAGACGCTTCACGAATGAAACCGGGTACAGACCGTAGTCCGGTGCCTTCTTCAACTTCAGAGCCGCTTCCTTTGCGAGTTCATCCGCTCGCTCGTTACCCTCCAATCCTGCGTGGGCCTTGACCCAGAATAAGGATATCTCCTTACCCTGGGCCCTGCCAAGATGGATTGCGGCTCTGGCTTGCACTGCCAGGGGATGGAGGGCATGACGGTTTATAACCGTCAAGAGAGCGGCTCTGCTGTCGCTGAAGACGCCGAACGTGGACGCGCCTCGCCTGAGGATCTCACTGGCCGCTTTGCATAACGCCAGGAGCTCGGCCTGGTATACGGTGCAATGGGGCGAGAGAGCAAGTTTGAGGGCCTTGGTTTCGGTCTCCCTATTCCAAAACGATAGGGCAGCGCCGACTCGGCCCTCAATCTTGCTCCCATCCGTGAAGATGCGCACCTCAAAACGGTTTGCATCCTCCAGCTGCCCCTCGTCTACCAGACTGGTGAACCCCAAGGACGCATGCTCCGCGGGGTGAGGTGCCTCTATTGCTGGGGACATTCGCTCGACCTCCCAGTCTCCCAGCCATGACTGGCCCACCCCTCTCTTGGCCTCATACAATGAGGCCACCTCACGAACTCTGAGGTCCAGAGGGAGTAGACCAGCCAAGACCAGCGCCGAGTTCAGAGAGACCGTGCGATATGCCTTGCACAGCTTTTGGGCGAAACCGCGCTGTACCACGTTCAGTTGTTTTTGGACACAAAGCTTTTTCACCGATGTGTGCCAAGCACTGGCTGCGTACAACATCGTCGGCTCCACGGCCGCGGCGTAGATCGTCCGAATCACCTCGGGGTAAAGCCCCCAGCTGATCCGGGCCATCCGCGCCAGCTTCCGGTAGATGGCGATGGCCTTACTGCATATGTTGGAGACGTGTGTGTTAAAGGTGAGTGCGTGATCTATGGTGAGCCCCAGGATTTTGATCTCGTTGGACATTCCAATGTCTATCCCGCCCATGCTGAGGCGCGGGACATCGTACTTCAGCCTCCGCGTTATTACCATCGCACAAGTTTTGTGCGGTGCGAAATTCAGCTTATTTCCGATGCCCCACTCCCGCACACGTTCGAGAGAGGCATTGGCGTGTCCCTCGATTTCTAGAGCCGTGTCCCCATCAAAGACCAACACCACATCGTCCGCGAACGCCTGAACATAAACACCCTTTCGCTCCAGCTCATTCAAAATCGGATTCAGAAGCAAGTTCCACAGCAAGGGACCGCCGATTGATCCCTGGACGCACCCTTTGCCCGTCGAGCGGCTGCACTCCTCGCCGGCATACCTAACCCTTACCTTTCTCTCGCTTAGGTAGCTGCCGATTACTCGCCTCAAGTTGACCGGACAATTTTCCTCCGCCAGCCGTACTTTAATGGCAGGCCACCAGGCGCTGTCGAAGGCCCCCTCTATGTCCAAGGACACCATAGTGACTATCCTCTTTTCGCGGAGTTTAGCCACTATGCGCCCCATTAGGTCATAGAGGGCGTCTTCGGTGCTCTTCTGGGGCATAAAGCCGTACTGGCGAGTACTCATTCTCGGCAACAGATGGTATTTGAGGCGAGAAACCAGCATCCTCTCGTACACCTTCCCCAGGACAGGCAACAGCCCAATCGGTCTGTACGACTTGGGAACGGTGTACGAGTCTTTACCTGGCTTTTTCAGCACCACCACCACGGCTTCCTTCCATATTTTAGGAAAGTAGCCGTGATGGAGGCACTGATTAAGCAGCTCCAGAAAGAGTAAGGGGTCGGCAGCGACGGCGTGGCTACAGATATCGGCCGTGAAGCCGTCCGCCCCGGGTGCTTTTTTCGGGTTGAATTTGTGAAGCGCATCGAACAGTTCGCCCACCGTAAAAGGTGGGTCATTGTCACAATGACCCTCTCCATCTTCAACCTTTTCCGCTTGTCTGCGTGTCTGTTGATGCGCCTCAGTATCCTCCTCGACCAGGTCCTCCGGGTAGAAGGTCTGGGCGAGGAGTTGTGCCGATCCCCTAGCGTCCAGATAGGTTCCATTTTGGATTAGCAGTCGGTCTTCTTCCCTTGCTGTGGCCCTCCCTATCACTCGGTATATCCCCTCCCAGATGCCCTCCCTGTCCTGTTTTTCGCAGAAATTCTTCCAGCTCTCGACCTGTGCCTTTTTTACCTCTGATTCATACGTCTCCTTGCATTCCAGGTACTGCGAGATCACCAGGGCCCGCCGGTCGGGGGCTGCACACCTGATACGACGCCTTTTGGTGTTGACCTCCTTCTTCAACAGGGCGAGCCTCTCCGACCACCACGGCATAGCGATTAATTCTTTATTCCGTTTCTTTGGGATGGCTTCATTGCAGGCCTCCCCTACGGAGTCTGAGTACTCGGCAGCTGCGCTTTCCAGATCTTCTGTACTTGCCAGCTGTCGAGCACCCAGGCCCCGCCGGGAAAACTCCCGGGCCAATCTCGTCTTGAAGCCATCCCAGTCCGCCTTTTTCGTATTAAAGAGCCTTGTGGTACGCAAGATGTGCGTACCTTTGGCTCGCTCTAGGTTTATGTTAAACACTATGCCGTTGTGGTCGGAATTGACTAGACCCTCGTCAACCCGCCAGCCGTCGATCAGGCCCAGCAAATCGTCCGTGCAGGCCGTGATGTCGACAAAACTGCAGTACCTCACACCCGCTCGCACAGTATCGAAGGTCGGAATCCTTCCACTGTTCAGGACATGGAGGTTCATCTGTTCGAGAGCATCTCTCACCCGCTCGCCCTCCGAGTTTTCAGTTGAGCTGCCCCACCAGGGGCTCCAGGCGTTGGCGTCACCTCCCAGAATGAGGCGACGGGACCCTGTCTCACGCTCTATCCTCTGTAGCCGCTCCAAGCAGGGCCCGAGCAGGGAGGTTGGTTCGGAGTAGAAGGAGACCAGCGTGATCTCCCAGGCGCTGGTTCGGATCCCCACCACCACGATGTTGTCGGTGGTGAGTTGCGGGTATTGAATGACGTCCAACGTCGCGTCAAACACGACGATGGCCGCCTTCACAAACCCTCCCCGTTGCGCAGCGTTCTGGAAGACCCTGACGCCCTGGTATGCCTTCATCCTCTTCACCTCCCCTCCCCCCACGTATGGTTCCTGCAATAGAGCGACCGAGGCTTTGCGCTCTGCAGCTGCAAGCATGAGATCATCCGTCGCTACTTTCTTCTTCTGAAGGTTCGCCTGGAACACCCTGTATGGAGCTACAACCCCCGGCTCGCCGTTAGCAATACTGAGTACTGATACTTGCGTCACTGTTCAGATGGCGCAAGGAGGCGCTGGAGCGGGGCCAAAGGCCTGCGTCTCGAGAAATCGAGGCCCAGCGGACCCTGCTCCACCAGGAAACCCTGGAGACATGGAAGATGCGACTTGAGCAACCAAAGGGGGGATTCGCCACAATCGCGGCCGTCAGACCGGTCATGGACGAGTGGCTGGAGAGAAGACACGGTGCTCTCTCCTACCGGTTGACACAGATGCTTGCCGGGCACGGTAGCTTCGGTAGGTATCTGTGGCGAAAACACCGGGAAACCACGGCCGAATGTCAGCACTGCGAGGACCGCAGCGATGACACGGCGCTCCACACGCTGGTGGAGTGCACGGCGTGGGCACAACAGCGACAGGTCCTCGTAGTGGGTCTGGGCGTGGACACTCTCTCGCTTGAGGCCATGGTGCGAGCCATGCTCTCCAGCGGGAGTAAGTGGGACTGCGCCGCCTCTTTCTGCGAGCAGGTCATGCTCGCAAAGGAGGCGGCGGGCCGGGTGCGGGAGAGAACTCTCCCACCCGAGTTCCGCAGTCGGCGCCCTGGGCGCCGCCGACGTGTCTTCGCCGAGGACTATCAGCCTCCATGACCGGGGGTCTGAGGACGGTGAGAGGGCCGCTCACCGTCCTTACAGAAGCAGGCCCATGACGGCAGCGTGACGTGAGCACTCACGCACGCCCCCCCCCTTAGAAGCGGGGTCACACCCGAAACCCCCCATAGACGCGGGATTGCACCCGAACCACCCCCTGGGCGAGGCCGCATTGGCGGCCGTAGGTCTGTTGGGAGTCACGGGACATCCTTCCTGAGGGCTTACCCGGGGCTCTCAACCATAGGCTGTTGGGCGTTACGTGAGGTTTTTTTAGTCGGTAAGAGTCCGGCATAGCATCCTAGGAGGATTTTCCCTCACGTTAAAAAAAAAAAAAAAAAAAAAAAGGGGCCGAACTCAGGCACTTCTTTTCAAGATTAAATTTAATGCTAACATAAAAATAAGTGTGGCAAACTGTGATTCAGCATTTAATTAGTTCAGAATTGCATTTTAATATAATGCCTGTAATCTTCGATGATATTGAGTATACAATATATAAAAATGAAGCTCGATTTCCGTGGTCACGGCATCACGCGTGAAATGCTGGACCGATTTCGCTAATTCTTTTTCGTTGTGTTTGTTTCTGTCAGGAGAAGGTACGCTGAGTACGAATCACATGATAATTTCGCCGAAATCACAAAATTTCATGATGGGTATTGCTGGGGTTTCTTGGTATGCTGAGTACGAATCACGTGATAATTTTGCAATCCAATATGGGCGCTGCGCCGAAATCACAAAATTTTCGTGATGGGTATCGTTTAAGGGGTTTTTTGGTATGGGGAGTACGAATCACATGATAATTTTGCAATCCAATATGGCGGCCGCGCCGAAATCACAAAATTTCATGATGGGTATCGTCTAAGGGGTTTTTTTGTATGCTGAGATCGAATCACATGATAATTTTTTAAATTAATTATGGCCGCTGCGCCGAAATCACAAAATTTCATGATGGGTATTGTTTAAGGGGGATTTTGGTATGCTGAGTACGATACACATGATAATTTTGCAATCCAATTTGGCCACCGCGCCGAAATCACAAAATTTCATAATGGGTATCGTCTAAGGGGTTTTTTGGTATGCTGAGTACGAATCACATGATAATTTTGTAATCCAATATGGCCGCCGCGCCGAAATCACAAAATTTCATGATGGGTATCGTCTAAGGGGTTTTTTGGTATGCTGAGTACGAATCTCATGATAATTTTGCAATCCAATATGGCCGCCGCGCCGAAATCACAAAATTTCATGATGGGTATCGTCTAAGGGGTTTTTTTGTATGCTGAGTACGAATCTGAGTACGAAGGGGGGTAAGGGGGAGAACGGCAAATAACATCGTGGCTGGCCCCAAATGTCAACCTCACCTGCACGCATCAAATCCTTTGATGGCGATGACGTGTTATCATCGCGGTGCTCCCTGCTAGATAACGGACGAGGCTCTGGCGACCGAGCAGTGGCGGTATAACCACACTCCTGGCCAGGATACTGGTCAGAAGAGGTCTCAGCGACCTTGAGGTATAAATAACCTCAAAAAGAACTGGTGCAGAAGGCAAGGGGAAACCACTGCTACTACTTTCCCAAGACAGTCAACATGAATACGAAAGTACATAGAGAAACGATGCCATGCGATCCGCTTAGCGACCGGCGCCACGTTGCGTCCGGGGCGCGTGGTGACAAATTGGTTACCGGCCATGAAGAGATTAGGGATCAGACTATTCATGGAAATTATGCTACTGATCCCCATATTAAGTTACGTCATATCCAGACGATAGGCACTTGGAATGTACGTGGCTTTCAACTCGACCCCGGCAAACTCTACGTCGTCGAGAAAGAGTTAACCAGGTGCACCATTAACATCTGCGGGTTGAGCGAGACACACTGGCGGAATAGCGGACATTTTCTTACTGACGCGCACGTGGTTTACCGCTCTGGGAATGGCAACAAAAGTGAAAATGGCGTGGCAATTCTGGTGCCCATTCATCTGAGGAGTGGTGTAATTGGTTACGAAACCATAAGTGACCGATTAATTACCGTCAAACTGAGAGCATCACCAACAAATCTCCACCTGATACAAGTTTACGCTCCCACTACTAAAGCAAGCGATGAGGAGCTGGAGAAGTTTTATTCAGATTTGGAAAGTGCTGTTACGAAGGTCCCCAACAGAGAACTGCTTGTCATCATGGGTGATTTTAAAGCCGAAATAGGAAAGGACGCTCATCTTCTTAGCAGCTGTACGGGAAAGTTTGGACTGGGAAAACGCAATGATAGAGGTGAACGTCTGATTCAGTTTGCCACCGAGAACGACTTTGTGATAGCTAACAGCCTGTTTCAACATCACCCTCGACGATTATACACCTGTACGACGCCAGATGAGAAACATCGAAATCAGATAGACTATGCGATGGTTAAGTCTAGATGGAGGACTTCGATGAGAAATGCTCATACTTTACCTGGAGCAAGCTGCGGGTCTGATCACGAGCTCTTGATTTTTAAATTAAGGGTCAAACTAACGACCCCTAGCAACTTTGTGAAGTCAAGGAAGATTGAAGTGAAGGACTGCAATAAATTTGTTCTATCTGTCAATACCACCACTGGTGCGAATGGGCAGACACATACCATCCTAATGAATCCTCAGGAGAACTTTGGAACAGAGCTAAGGATCTTATAAATAAGGCTGCCTTGGAATCCAGACCGCCGCCTGAACCACGTAAACGGCAGCATTGGATTACTGATAGAACCTTCACTCTGATTGAGGAGAGACGGGCCATGAAAGCCAAGGGTGCAAGCGTGAGAGACATAAACTCACTTTCCGCTCATATTCAACGAGAGTGTAGGCGTGACTGTAATGCGTACTATAACAACATTTGCACGGAAATTGAAGCTCATGCCAATCATAACGAGTCCAGAGACCTTTACCACAAGATCCGTTTCATAACAAAGTCGCTACCATCAAGAACATGGGCAATTGAGGACTCTAATGGCCAAGTAGTGACTGAAATACACACTATCTCTGAAGTATGGAGAGATTACTGCCAGTCCTTATTTGAGGACCCGCACTCGGAGGATTTTCCATCTACTGAACCTGGAGTTGAAATTGAACCAGGTATCCTCAAATCAGAGGTTAGTGCAGCTATAAAACACTTTAAGAACGGAAAGGCCACTGGTTGGGATTTAATTCCGATTGAAACTATCAGAGCTATGGGAAAGTACGGTGTCAGTATCTTTCATACTATCTGCAACAAAGTATGGCAAACAGGAGTATGGCCTTCCGATTGGACACACACAGTCTTCAATCCCTTGCACAAGAAGGGGTCAACGAGAATATGTAACAACTACCGTTTAATTGCCCTTATATCTCACTCTAGCAAAATTATGTTACATATTCTTAACGAACGACTTAAGTCGTTTCTGTCACGTGAGATCGCGCCGGAACAGGCTGGGTTTGTTAAAGGAAGAGGCACAAGAGAGCAAATTTTCATACTGCGCCAGATAATCGAGAAGGCACGAGAATTCAAGAAACCGGTTTACATATGCTTCGTTGATTTCTCCAAAGCGTTCGACTCGGTTAGATAGCCGAAACTGTGGAACACCCTCTTGGAGATGGGCACACCGAAACATCTGGTGGGTCTTCTACGGGGACTTTACGAGCAGGGTACAGCATCGGTACGGGTTGACGAGACTTTGTCAGCAGACTTTCACCCCAGTGCAGGCGTCCAGCAGGGCTGTATAGCATCACCGCTCCTCTTTAACACCTATACGGAACTTATAATGCGGATGACCCTGGAAAATTGGACGGACGGTGTCTCGGTTGGCGGATATAAAATTACCAATTTGCGATACACCGATGATACTACCCTTTTTGCATCCAGTCCAGACCACTTAGAGGAGTTGCTTCTGAGAATGGAACGTGTGCGTCTTGCCTTTGGATTGAGAATAAACCGCAGGAAAACAAAAGTTATGATTGTCGACCGTGCTAACGACAACTCGCCGGAAATAACCCCGAGTATGAACTGCGATGTAGTACCTACCTACGTATACTTGGGAGCTTTAATCTCAAATAACGGTGGATGTGAGGGTGAGGTGAAAAGGCGCATGGCAATAACGAGAACCTCTATGGACAAAATGAAAATCATTTGGAGGAATAATCACATTACCACAGCAACTAAGATCCGGCTTGTGCGAACACTTATATTCCCCATATTTTTATACGCAGCGGAGACGTGGACGATGCGAGAAAAAGAAAAGAAGAGGATAGATGCTCTGGAAATGTGGTGCTGGAGGAGAATGCTGCGAGTATCGTGGACAGAATTTCGCACCAATGCCTCGATACTACACGAGCTCGGCATTACACAGCGTCTATCAAACTTGCTACAAACTCGTATATTAAAACTGTTCGGACACGTCTCCAGGCGGAGTCATGATTCTGTGGAGCGCCTTGTTGTGCAGGGCAGAATAGAGGGTACCAGGCCGCGAGGACGATCACCGATGAGATGGACCGACCAGGTTAAAGCGTTGGTGGGAGGGCCCTTACATGGGTGCACGAGGATGTCCGCTAGCCGAGAGAAATGGCGAGAGATCGTGAGGCAAGTTACATCTGCCGCAAACACTTCAACTTGTTGACCACGACCACTCTGTTAAGAGTGCAACGACTGAGAAGAAGAAGAGTACGAATCACATGATAATTTTGCAATCCAATATGGCCGCCGCGCCGAAATCACAAAATTTCATGATGGGTATCGTCTAAGGGATTTTTTGGTATGCTGAGTACGAATCTCATGATAATTTTGCAATCCAATATAGCCGCCGCGCCGAAATCACAAAATTTTCGTGAAGGGTTTTTTTTGTATGCTGAGTACGAATCACATGATAGTTTTGAAATCCAATATGGCCGCCACGCCGAAATCACAAAATTTCATGATGTATATCGTATAAGGGGTTTTTTGGTATGCCGAGTACGAACTTTGGGTTAATTTAGCAATCCAAGATGGCTGTCGCGCCAGCGTTGCAAAATTTCATGTTGCATATCGTTTAAGGGGGATTTTGGTACGCTGAGTACGAATCTCATGATAATTTTGCAATCCAATCGCCGCGCCACCGTTGTTAAATTTCATGTTGGATATTGTTTATGGGGTTTTTCGGTATGCTGAGTAAGAATTTCAGGTTAATTTTGCAATCCAATATGGTCACCGCGCCACTGTTGCGAGATTTCTGTCAGTATGCTGAGATACCAAAAAACCCCTTTCACGATATACAAAATGAAATTTTACAACGGTGGCGCGGTGGTCATATTGGATTGCAAAATTAACCTGAAATTCGTACTCAGCATACCAAAAAACCCTATAAACGTTATCCAACATGAAATTTTATAATGGTGGCGCTGCAGCCATATTGGGTTGCAAAATTAACCTGAAATTCGTACTCGTACTACTATTTTTTTCTCAAAAGCGTTTGACATCTTAGATCGTATGTCCACCTATTTATAATCCGGACCAGTGTGCGGCCGGCCAGCCGCAACAAAAAAAGCGCATTGATGTTACGAGTTGGATCAAAACGTTACACATTGTATCATTACAAGGCGCGCATTGCAATGCTCGGATCACCTGCCGCACTGCTGTAACCTCGTCTTGTATCATTACAAGGTGCGCATTGCAATGCTCGGTTCACCTCCCACACTGGCTGTAATTCTTGACTCGTAACATTACATTACGCGCGAATGCTCCCGGTGAGGGAGCACCTTTAGAAAAAAAATGATGTTATGTAACATCATTTTTTTCTAAAGGTGCTTTAGCCTCAATAGCATTTTTGAAGACCTATCTATGGATACCCCACACGTATGGGTTTGATGAAAAAAAATCTTTTCGTTTCAGTTCTGAGTATGGGGACCCCCAAAATTTACTGCTTTTTTCTAGTCATATTTAAAAAACTTAATGCGGTTCACAGAATACATCTGCATACCAAGTTTCAAGTGCATAGGTCTTATAGTTTCGGAGAAAAGTGGTTGTGACATTCGGACGGACAGACAGACAGACATGACGAATCTATAAGGGTACCGTTTTTTGCCATTTGGCTACGGAACCTTAAAAGAGGTATTTTAAGATACTCTTATTTCATTAAAATAAATCTTATTGAACTAGGCGGCTAACTCCTTCCCTGTAGTTGCGTTAGTGCGTGTGGTTTTTATATGTGTTAGTTTTGGCGTACTTTTCAATCTCTAATGCTTTGTCTGCTACTTACTGTAAGTCTGTAGTTTAGGCTTGAAAACGTAACAGACAAACAGACAAAGTTACTCTACCATTTATGTTAGAGGGATTCTACCAGTTCAGTCGCTTGAGACTTATGTAGATTTTGCCTTCGAAAACCTAGTCCTAGAGAGGGCTTAAACGTTTATATGGTTATACTGATCAAACCAAGAGGAAAAAATGTTCAGGATGAATCGAACAACGCAATCGAACCACGTGACCATAGGGATAACATCATACTTTACAAATAAAATTCTATATAAGTAAATATGAGTGAAATCGCAAATACTTTACAACATTGATTAATAATGATATGGCATTGAATTTTTTTTAAGGGTTCCGTACCCAATAGGTAAAAAACCTGCTAAGTACGAGTTGGACTCGCCCATGAAGGGTTCCGTAGCAGCAAGTAACATAATATAAAAGTTCTTATAGTTCGTTGTAACTTTGATTGATGTTTAAACACGTTCTCAGTTTTCTAACCGAAAATTGCGGTTTATGACGTACTTATTTAAAAAAATACCAACTCTATCTCGTTCAAACCAATTTTCGTTGGTAGTTTTTATGACAATGTACATCATATATTATTTTTAGATTATTCATTCTCTTACTTTAGAAGTTAGAGGGGGGGGGGGACACATTTTTCCACTTTGGAAGTGTCTCTTGCGTAAACTATCCACTTTAAAAAAAAAATGATGTTACGAACCTTCCTTGCATTTTCAAAGACCTATCTATAGATACCCCACACGCATGGGATTGATGAAAAAAAAAATAGTGTTTCAGTTCTGAGTATGGGGACCCCCAAAATGAACTGTTTCTTTCTAGTTTTAAATAAAAATCTTAATGCGGTTCACAGAATACATCTAGTTACCAAGTTTCAGTAGCATTGACCTTATAGTTTCGGAAAAAAGTGACTGTGACATACGGACGGACAGACAGACAGACATGACGAATCTATAAGGGTTCCGTTTTTGCCATTTAGCTACGGAACCTTAAAAACGGGACCCTGTTCATGAGACTGCACCGCCCGTCTGTCTGTCCACCACGAGGCTGTATCTCAGGAACCGTGATAGCTAGAGAGCTCAAATTTTCACAGATCCTGTATTTCTATTGCCACTATGCCAGAAAAAAGGGGGAATTAGGGGGGGGGGGCGCTCCGATACAATACACGTGATTTTTGCGATTTTTTGGTACGAAACCCTCTGTGCGCGAATCCGACTCGCACTTGACTGGCTTTTACATTCCATAATTTGTGAATAAAGAACCAAAAAGAATAAAGATAAAATACAGCTCAAACTTCTCGAATACGATTTATTACTACTGAGCAGGCATATCGTGTCATCTCACTATGTTTACATTTCATTTTCACCGTTCAGATTACACCCTCGTGGAGAGAGTTCCTACAGCTGTCACTCTGATATGTAAGCGTTGAGTGGTATCGGATTAGCTTGTCAATAACACGGCACTACAACATCCTGGGCATATGTCAACGATTTTATATGTATTTATGTTAATTCTACGCTTGGCTGTTAGACGAATGTAATAGTGTGATGTAAGAATATGAAAAGGTTGAAGTTTATATTTGCTCCATTTTTATGACGCAATCGCGGACCAAAAATAAAAGTATAGATAAATATATTTTTGCAATTTTCAAATTTTCCTGGGGTATTCTTCCGAGGGCTTACCCGCGGCTCCCAACCGTAGGCTGTTAGGTAGAATACGTGTGGTTTTTAATGGGTAGGAGTAGCGTTTTCCTGCATTTTCCTTCATGTAGGATTTTCCTCACGTTAAAAGAAAAACTTTCACAAATTTGAATTTTGTTCTTTGTTCTATTTCTGTTAAATAACAAAACATCACTGAATGCACACACATGAAATATTGAATCAAATAAGCTTAGGTACGTTATTTAGGGTCGACATCACGAGTGGAGTGCACGGCGTGGGCACAACAGCGCCAGTTCCTCGTAGTGGGACTGGAGGTGGACACTCTCTCGCTCGAGACCATGGTGCGAGCCATGCTCTCCAGCGGGAGTAAGTGGGACTGTGCCGCCTCTTTCTGCGAGCAGGTCATGCTCTTGAAGGAGGCGGCGGGGCAGGTAAGGGAGAGAACTCTCCCACCCGAGTTCCGCAGTTGGCGGCCTGGGCGCCGCCGACGTGTCTTCGCTGAGGACTATCGGCCTCCATGATCGGAAGCCTGAGGACGGTGAGAGGGCGGCTCACCGTCCTTACAGAAGCAGGCCCATGACGGCAGCGTGACGTGAGGAACTCACGCATGCCCCTTCTTAAAAGCGGGATCACACCCAAAATCCCCCAAAGACGCGGGATAGCACCCGAACCGAGGCCGCAGTGGCGGCCGTGGGTCTGTTGGGAGTCCTGGGACATCCTTCCGAGGGCTTACCCGGGGCTCCCAACCATAGGCTGTTGGGCGTTACGTGAGGTTTTTTAGTCGGTAGGAGTCCGGCATAACATTCATAAGGATTTTACCTCACGTTACACAAAAAAAAAACCGACGAACCTTATTCTAGTGTTCTACAAGTTTATTCTCTATGACGTCCATTATCAAGATTCTCCACTTTATAGGATTGGTTATTCCAACCATGGAGTAACAACAGTTTCAGAGTGTTCAATCAAATCATCGTATTTCTAAGAAATGTGCACTCGTTTGGTTAGTTATTTTCATCCAGACTATTTTTTATTTATTAGTGTGCAAGTGCCGAGTCAATCAAATAGGTAGAGACTAGTCCCTCTTCATGGAAGAAGTTTTTTTTTTTAAATAAATAAATAAAAATAAATATTCACGTACATTTCACACAACGCTATCTAATCCCAAAGTAAGCTAGGAATATCCTGCTTGTGTTATGGGTATCAGACCACGGATATTAATACTTATATACCTTTTAAATACATACATATTTTACATAGAAACACCCAGACTCTTGAGACAAACATTTATGGGTCACACAAATATTTGTCTCTGGTGGGAATCGGACCCACGACCTCCAGCGCCGCAGGCGGTATCACTACCGACTGCGCCACAGAGGCAGTCAAATTCTGTACATCTGAGATTATCCAATACTCCAATTGCTGTCTGCCACTTAACGGTCATAAAGAAATAAGAATCCGTTAATTGTACATAATTATGCCCATACAATAAAAGGCGGCCATCTTTGTCCATGATACGACAGTTATGTCCGTACTTCTCCAAGTCCGTGACGCAGTATTCATAAATCTATACAAATAAATAAAATTGGAGTGTCTGTTTGTAATATTAAAATAACCGCTTACTATCACATGCATATGATACATTCATATGCATGTGATAGTATAAGTGTAATATTAATGTATAAGGTACACATACCAAAATATATATTTTTAAAAATTTTGTCTGTCTGTCTGTCTGTTTGTTCCGGGTAATCTCTGGAACGGATGGACCGATTTGGACGGGACTTTCACTGGCAGATAGCATATGTAATAAGGAGTAACTTAGGCTACTTTTATTATTTTTCATTAGATTCCACGCGGACAAAGTCGCGGGCACAGCTAGTTGAATGATGAAATCGTAAAACAGCGGTATCCTCACTGAATAATGTTAGAAAAAGAAACATTAAAATTATTTTATTTCGTTGTCTTTGTTTAGTTTCTGCGAACTGGTAATTATGTCGCGTTGCTCATAATTTTGAGCATAAAGTACTTAGGTATCTTACTGAAATACTAGCAAACGTCTCGCGGTTTCACCCGCGTTACTCCCGTTCCCGTGCGAATACGGGAATAAATTATAACCGGTGTTCACCGGTAATAATGTAGCTTCCCAACAGTAAATTCAATTTAATTTCAATTTAATTCTTTATCTATACTTAATATTATAAAGAGGAAATATTTGTTTTTTGTTTGTTTGTTTGTAACGAATAGGCTCCGGAATTACGGGACCGATTTGAAAAAATTCTTTCACTGTTAGGAAGCTACACTCTTTGCGGTGAACATAGACTTTATTTTATTCCCATATTCCCACGGTAACGGGAACTACGCGGGTGAAACCGCGTGACGTCCGCTAGTTATTCATAAACATAGGTGTATAAGATGTTACAATTTTATTATCGGAAAGAAATTTTCTAATTGGTTCAGTAGTTTCGGAGCTTTTTTGATGCAAACAAACAATCAAATCTTTCCCCTTTATAATATTGGGATATATAAAATGTATAAGTTAGTGAGTGTAGATATCTGGATGTCAGGATACCAGGATTACCATTTAAGACACACAAGAGAAACAAAGGCTTCTTTTTAACCGACTTCAAAAAACGAGGAGGTTCTCAATTCGTACGCTATGTTTTTTTTGTATGTTGTTACGCGATAGCGGCGCCAATTATGGATTGATTTTGAAAATTCTTTGTTTGTTTGAAAGAGGCTACTTCTAAGGTGGTCCCATATTCTAGGTATCAGGATCTGATGCTGGGATCCAGGAGAAATCGAGGGCTGCCACCGAAAATTGTAGGGACAACTAGTGTGTTAGTTAATTAATACTTGATAGAGACACACACACACACACACACACACACACACACACACACACACACACACACACACACACACACACACACACACACACACACACACACACACACACACGCACACACACACACACACGCACACGCACACGCACACACACACACACACACGCACACACACACACACGCACACACACACGCACGCACACACGCACGCACGCACACACGCACGCACGCGCACACACACACGCACACACGCACACACGCACGCACGCACGCACGCACGCACGCACGCACACACGCACACACGCACACACGCACACACGCACGCACGCACGCACGCACGCAAAGTTATACTTATACTTAATACAAAGTACTATGTATTTTGATTTACCAGATTTTATTTCATCGGTTCATCGTTTCATCGGTTCTTTCTGCCTACCCCGCAAGGGATTTGGTGTGAAGATATATAGTTAGTTACTTAGTTACTTTATTTCATATAATATTGAAGTTACTGCCATTAATAATACCTACCTAAACCTATGGGTTTACTTGGCGCCGACTTTAATATGATATTTAATAAAATCTTACAATCAAAATACATATTACTTTGTGCTAAGTAAATTTTATTTTTATGGATTTGTATGAAGTCGGTTCTATTTTTTATTATTTTTTTTTATCTCTAAAATGATTTCGCATAAAATAGTACGGTAATGGAGAAATGTGCCGTAAAAATGTTACAAATGTGAACACAGTAAAATCCAAAACAAGACCCCGGTGGCGTTGGGCCCAAAAGACTGACAACGTTTTAAAAAATAAGTCTTGATTCTGAAATTTAAGAAAACTAATAATGCTAAGTGCTACTGAAACGATTCGAAAACAATTTCTAATTTGATTTTAAAACTGATTATTGTAACCAGTTTACCGTTTATTTCAATAACTTTTCAAGAAATTAGCAAGATTTCGGGAAATAAATTAAACCGTCTTTTACGTTGTTTTAGTTTTCATGTAATAAAATCTTGGAGTGAATAGTGGTGAAACTTGAGTTCGAACTTTTGAGTTCAAATGTTTTGAATTTTACCGTCTCGTAGAAATTTAAATGAAATAAAGTCTTGATGCATTTTATTTAGATTTCCAAGAGCAGAAATTGCAAAAATGTTTTTGGCTAATTAGTTTTATTTTACGTGAGGGAGAATCCATTATGGATGCTATGCCGGGCTCCTACTGACTAAAAACCTAACGTAACGCCCAAAAGCCTATGGTTGGGAGCCCCGGGTAAGCCCTAGAAAGGATGTCCCAGGACTCCCAACAGACCCAGGGCCGTCACTGTAGCCTTGCCTAGGGGCTGGTTCAGGTGCTTTCCCGCGTCTTTGGAGTTTCGGGTGTAATCCCGCTTCTAAGGGAGGAGCGTGCGTGAATTCCTCACGTCACGCTGCCGTCATGGGCCTGCTTCTGTAAGGACGGTGAGCAGCCCTCTCACCTTTTTTTCATATGTTTATTTTTATTTATTTATTTATTTTATTTATTATAAATAAATTATATATTTATATAAATAAATTTATTAATAAATAAATAATATGATGGTTGTGTTTAAATTTTGGTTATTTCTTACATTTTTGGTCATATAATCATTTAGATGGATAAAATCATAGATATGATATGTATAATGTGTAGGTATATATATGTATATGTCGGAGTCAGGACGGACCGCGTGGGTCAATTCGTTGTCTGGAGCTGCTATCAGCATGTTGTAGGCACGAAATAAAGTTACAATCTTTTAGCACTGGTACTAGTTTATTCACTTATTCACTTACAAACAATAAACTCTAAAAATCACAGTTAACCACGCGGATTAAAACGGATGGAAACGCAGTAAGTTCGATACAGAAAGGTGACCGTCACCAACGAGCCCTTTTCCAAAAGTGACTGTTCTCTACCACGTCTCGTTCGAAAGTGCCCGGTCTGTGCGCTCCGCACAGCGCACATCCCCTCTCCAACATGACACAACACACACATAGACAACTGACATCTGTCAGGCTGACAACGTCACCCTCTGTATCGACCTCACTCAAGCGAACCGCTTGACGTTTCCAAAATTGATAAGAAATGGCGTTTTAGTAAAATTAGAGTCATTAATTATCTTGGTTCTGCGACACGGCCATCATGACAATTTACACGTCCTCGTGTGTTAGCGCTTCGAGTTATCTTCGGTCTGCAACACTGGCATGAAGACGACTCACACGTCCTAGTGTGTAGCATCACAACATAACAGCATCTGAAACAAAATTTTCCCAAAGTACAGCATTTATCGCTCGGCCTTCCTGACCGAGGAGTCAGGCATCAGTTAAATAAACTCTAAAGCTTAAGTCAGCATTGTTTCATTCTAAATAGTTCGCAACGCTTATCAAATCTGATTACAGTAGGTAAAACCTTCAATCGAAATGAGAGAGTTCACTACGCAATACTCTTAACACAACACCATGCCTCCAAAGGCATCAAGTGGGACCTCCATCCGGTACCCAACTTGACCACACTGTGGGACCTCTATCCGGTACCCACTTCAGACTCACTACAAAGACCCACGACTAGCATAAACATGTACGCGACCTGAGCAATTTGCATACTACACTCACTCACTCACATGAGTGAGTGAGTGAGTGTAGTAAAGTAGAAAAAGACTACGTGACCTGTAATTTTCGAGATCCATCCTCGTAGCTCAGGCACAAGGCGATCTGCTAGTGACCGCACCGCCCGCCATGCCGCACGCTGTATGCGGCGGCGCTCGCGCAAGCCACTGTCGACCCGCGCTCTGCTTCTCCGCTGTACTGGCGATGGAACACCCACAGCGCAACCGCTCACGGTAAAAGTTGTCGAGGCCTCGGCGCTCTTCAGTTCATTTTTAGGAACTCGCCACATGAAAATTAACAAAATTTAGAGTTAAAGTACACCAGTAACCGGGACCAACAGCTTAATTAACTTATCGTCTAAAGCACGGAAATGCTCCCAAATGGAAGTGCCACAAAGTTGTTAAACTCGTTGTTGTTACCCATTCAAGGAGTAGCCACAGCAAACGTTGCTTACGGCAATGGGCGTTTACAGAACGCAGAGCCCGCAGGGCTACGAGTGCTTCTAATAACACAAGTCACCTTCCTTCCGGGCGTTCTTACTGTCTATGAATTCAATTGAAATTCTTTACAAACCTCGTCAAGTTCTCGAAGCAATAAAGTTCATAAGCCTTTACGACCACTAACGATGATGTTGCTGAATGGAGTACGATACCATACGCTTCCCATCATCAGCATTGGTAAATAGTGCAGAGTGCAGCTAACCTGAGTAACATGTATCCGGGTGAACCTCTGCGGCAGGTTCTGGTTTGAGAATTGTAAAAATGGGTTCACTAGTCAGACATCGTATCAAGCCTTGCCTAATTTGCTATTGTTGTTGACCCCAAATAAACGCTACCACATTTTCAATCAAACCCTACAGCACGGCTCCGGATATGCCCACGAAAGCATCCTATGATATCTAGAAATCATCAGACCTATAAGACTTTGAAAGAATAGGTGAAAATTTTACCTCTTTTTTTTATACCACTAGAGTGGCAGACAAGCATACGGCCCCACCAGATGTACCGGTGGTCACCGCAGCCTATGGACGTTTGCAACACCAGAGGCGCCACAATCGCGCTGTCGAATCATAAGCTCGGCCCTACCTGACCACAACTTAATAATTTCGACGCGGCGCGCGTCGCGTAGACTGGCGCGAGCAGCGCACAGCGGCGCGCGTCGCGCAGACAGGCGCGAGAAGCGCACAGCGGCGCGCGTCGCGCAGACAGGCGCGAGTAGCGCACAGTAGTGCGCGTCGCGTAGACAGGCGCGAGCAGCGCACAGCGGCGCGCGTCGCGCAGACAGGCGCGAGTAGCGCACAGTGGTGCGCGTCGCGTAGACAGGCGCGAGCAGCGCACAGCGGCGCGCGTCGCGCAGACAGGCGCGAGAAGCGCACAGCGGCGCGCGTCGCGCAGACAGGCGCCAGTAGCGCACAGTGGTGCGCGTCGCGTAGACAGGCGCGAGCAGCGCACAGCGGCGCGCGTCGCACAGACAGGCGCGAGTAGCGCACAGTGGTGCGCGTCGCGGACGCCAGCGCTACTTATCATCTCGACCTGGAACTAGTAGCATTGGGTTCAAATCACGTCAAAATAATTTGCACACAATCCGTTAGCAATAAATGTAACTGCAGCAAGTCATAATGTATTTCAATTTTTATAACTACGGACGTTCACAAGAACTTGAGAATGGCGGCAAACTAGCATCGCGTTACAACCACTCTTTCCTTTTTGGTTATACGATTCAATAAATCAAATCAGCATATGGCTGTTCGTTGCTGGGGATAGGCCTCTATGATATCAGGTTGGTACACTAACAATAAAAATGAGTTTAAAGAATTCCGGTTTCTGATGAAAGTTACCTTAACGGAGGGTAACATCCCTCTGTCACAAGTTATGGTCATAATCACAGTCAATAGTCGCATTACATGTCCCAATTATTCGCTATTTTCCAAGTCCTAATTTGCATGATGAAGTATAATGCCAAGTGATAATTTTGTCACGGCAAATCATAATCTCTTATCGCAAATAGTAGCCTGTCAGAGTCACAGTCTTATATCACAGTATCTTAGATAGTCGTTAACTATTACATTTACAAGGAATAGATTCTTCAACAAGCAACTATTTGACACCAGAATAGAAATTAACATGAAACTGCTCACCAAAGTTAAGTAGGCATCCACAAAGTGCGTGTACTGTTATTTCTGTGACAGAAACAACCATTGTACTGCTGTTTCTACAGAAAACTCCATATTTCCATTTTTGCAACGCCTTAAAACGCACAGGTGTTGTCGCCACGTGGGCCTACTGGGCTACATCCCACTTCTGATGTCGGAATCAGGACGGACCGCGTGGGTCAATTCGTTGTCAGGAGCTGCTATCAGCATGTTGTAGGCACGAAATAAAGTTACAATCTTTTAGCACTGGTACTAGTTTATTCACTTATTCACTTACAAACAATAAACTCTAAAAATCACAGTTAACCACGCGGATTAAAACGGATGGAAACGCAGTAAGTTCGATACAGAAAGGTGACCGTCACCAACGAGCCCTTTTCCAAAAGTGACTGTTCTCTACCACGTCTCGTTCGAAAGTGCCCGGTCTGTGCGCTCCGCACAGCGCACATCCCCTCTCCAACATGACACAACACACACATAGACAACTGACATCTGTCAGTCTGACAACGTCACCCTCTGTATCGACCTCACTCAAGCGAACCGCTTGACGTTTCCAAAATTGATAAGAAATGGCGTTTTAGTAAAATTAGAGTCATTAATTATCTTGGTTCTGCGACATATAAATGTAATATGTATGTATGTATGGTCTAATTGTGTATATGAGTATGTATATAATGATAAAATAAGTATGTGTGTGTGCACTTTATGTAATCCCGATTTCTTTCACACTACTACCTCATCTATATATATAAAAATCAATGCCACTTTTCGTTGTAATTTTATAACTCGAGATCGGGCTCACCTATCCAAACCAAATATTTAGGCTTTGTTCGAACTATTTAGTAGATGGTTTATGTGAAGTTTGCACAAAATCGGTCGAGCGGTTCTTGATTTATCACGCAAACGAAGTTGCGCGGGTCAGCTAGTATATACATAAAAATCAATGCCACTTTTCGTTGTAATTTTATAACTCAAGAACGGGCTCACCTATCCAAACCAAATGTTTAGGCTTTGTTCGGACTATTTAGTAGACGGTTTATGTGAAGTTTGCACAAAGTCGGTCGAGCGGTTCTTCATTTATCACGCAAACGAAGTTGCGCGGGTCAGCTAGTATTTTAATATAATTTTTTACGCTTTCCTCATCGTTTTGCATTTGTTGGAAAGGTCTCGGGCTCCGTGAGGTTTATAGCAAAGAAAATCAGGAAAATTTTCAACAGAAAAGCGGGAATATCATTTTTCACATGCAGCGCCATCGCGGGCGAAGCTGCGGGCATCAGCTAGTTTACGTATATATATCACAAGACTGTCACGAACAGAAGAGTCAAACGATTATTCACTATATTTTATTTGAATCTTACTTCTTACTAATATTATAAATGTGAAAGTTTGTGAGTGTGGATGTTTGTTACTTTTTCACGCTCTAACGGCTGCACAGATCTTTCTAAAATTTGGTACAGGGATATATTATAGTCTGGAATAACACATAGGCTTTTCATCCCGGGAATAAATTTCCACGGGAATAATTTTTTCGCGGGCGAAGCTGCGGACATCAGCTAGTAAGTCATAAAATTCTGTTTGGTTATTCAAACACACGTTTTATTTGTGTTCTCTTTGTATTTTTTTATTTCAATATAAACCAAATTATGTTTTCACAACAACAGTTTACAAATCGTGTATATTTTATTTATTATTATGGGCTAACTTTCCCAGATATAGATGTAGGCCGCAGCTCCACCCACGTGGAATTTTGTTCCCGTTCCCGCTTCCCATGGGAATTATTTTTTGTGCTGAAAAGAAGCTTTTGTGTTATTTCAAACTATAATCAATTCCTGTCCAAATTTTATAGAAATCCGTTCAGGCGTTACAGCGTAAAAGAATAACAAACAATCTTACATTTACATTCACAAACTTTAGCATTTATAATATAAGCCAGAAGTAAAACTTCTATGGGGCTACTACGACGAAAAAGAAATACTCACCAATTTTTGTAACACTCCTACTATAAAATGTATAGTAGTGGCTCTAGCAGTAGTCCTGTATTTCATAGAATGCCTCCCTAAAATAGTTTTATTAATAAAAATAGGTAAAAAAACTTTTTAAGTTAAACGGTTTTATGTTAAACATACATTGCAATGTTTAAGATAAATGTACTAAAAACCAAAAAATAATAAAATAGATACAGTCGTGGGAATTATAAACATATGCATAGACTAGACTAAAATAAAACCGTGGGGCACGTCAATTGTCTACAATCGTTGATTAAAATGTTTATTTTGTAATGTTACACTATAATTAGGCAGTTGTTCAACCGATAACGATGGGCGTGTGATAAGTACGGCTAGAATGTGGAAACAAGCTAGCAAGCTCGATTATAAGCGAGTTTTCGCGGTTTCATAGTGGTGAGCGAGTAGTACTTTTATCATATGTTTTGTCGATTAAAGACAAACTACGAGCAGTGAAACGATTCAGCAGTGTGAATGTCCAACGATAAACTAGTTGAAACATTTCTTTTATTTACATGGAGTGTATAACTATTGAAATTTCCATGAGCAAGAAAATAGTGAGTAATTTCCTCACCGTCTGCGGGCCAACTGCCTAACGACGAATTAAACGATTCTTCTATCGCACATTAAGTCGATAATTTGTAGACAATTGACGCGCCCCACGGTTTTATTTTAGTCTAGTCTATGCATATGTTTATAATTCCCACGACTGTATCTATTTTATTATTTTTTGGTTTTTAGTACATTTATCTTAAACATTGCAATGTATGTTTAACATAAAACCGTTTAACTTAAAAAGTTTTTTTACCTATTTTTATTTTCTAGTTTTTAGTTTTTATTTCGCATTCTGTTTAATTCATTTAGTGCTTCATTATTGCAAGGTTGCCCGTTAGTTTATTGCAGTCCAACTTCTCTATACGTAGTCCCTGCAAAGATCTTACTCTACTAAGAGCCACGTAGGCTTGACCTTCTTCAAACAGTTTCGCACCTAAGTATACGACTGCGTGATCCACAGTGCTGCCCTGCATTTTATGTATTGTAGAAGCCCATGATAGTATTAAAGGCAACATTATTTTTTTATCCACCCTAATGCCATACAGTTCTCGGCGCGTTTTAACCTTTCACCTTAACTTGGGTGGTGTACCGCTAACGACGTATCATTTTTAGCCACCCTAACGAAACACAGTCCTCAACACGATACAAAATCTTGACTTGGGTGGTGGATTCAGGCTGGATTAATCAGATACCTAAATTACAGATTCAATTTCTAAATTTAAATCTTATTATTATACGCCATATAGTGGCTGCGCCCATCTTAAATATTGAGGTTGTATTGTGCATTGTATTCTTCTTGTCAAGCTCTTTTATTTGATACCCATATTGGTGGGATTGTTAAAAAATTGTTATCAGCCATTTGGTAGCGGCAGCCATCTTAGATTTCAATTTTGCATAGTAAATTGTATTCTACTTGTTGAGACCTTTCATTTGATACCCATGTTGATGGGATTGATAAAACCTAAGTTATCCGCCATTTTTTAGTTGCCGCCATCTTGGATTTCAATTTTTTATAGTATATTGTATTCTGCTTGTTGAGACCTTTCATTTGATACTCATATTGATAAAACCTACGTTAGCCGCCATTTTGTAGCGGCCGCCATCTTGGATTTCAATTTTTTATAGTATATTGTATTCTGCTTGTTGAGTCCTTTCATTTAATACCCATATTAATGTGATTAATAATAAATAAATTATCCGCCATTTTGTAGCGGCGGCCATCTTGAATTTATAAAGATAATGAATAAACATAATTGTATTGTCATCAAAATCCAAAGTGTATCCAAAATTTCAGATTAATCGGTTGACAGGAAGAGGGTGAAATTTGAATTACTAAATTTGACCCAAGAATAAATAATAAAACAAACGGGGTGAGCTAAAAAAAAAAAAATAAATAAAACCGTTTAATAATAAAAATATATTAATAGTATATCGTATCTTAGAAATCATCCAACAATCGGACCTTATTGCATACAAAATGCACAACGTGTTCATGGCGACCCTAACACATGCCATCATTATTCACCTTCTACCAAAAAGCTTGTCAATATAAAAATATTATGAAACAAAAATGATTTTTAACCCTAAATTTCAGACTTAGTCAATGAATTTAAGGAAATATCATGCCCACTTTTCGTCACATCTCGTGTCGATACTTTGTCTGTCTATTTCCGGCTTTCCCGGTTTGCAATTTGCAAGCGATCGACCCTTGGTCCGCCCTTTGACAAGTAAATTGCGACTTTGACTTGCAGATTAAACGAGGATTACATTTGTCTGAATGTGATACAGCTACGGTATGTTTTTGATGGTCATTTCTGTCTCAAACCGTTTAGTTAATTGTAAATTTAGGCCTGATTGTACAATATTTTGACAATCATATTATTGATATTCACAAACACTTTACACAGCACCATCTGATTCCAAAATAAGCTAAGATTAACCTGTTTGTGTTAAGGATAGCGACTGCGGATATTAATACTTATTAAATACTTTTTGGAAGTACATACTTTAAATACATTATTATACGAATAACAAAAATTTGGTCCCGTGGCGGAAATCAAAAATCTAACCACGATCAGCAGTTGCATACCTGTAACAATGTTGTAGTCTGCGTAATGGAAATTAATGAACAGAAAACCGTTTTATATTTAATCAGTTTATGAAATATTTTATTATGGTCCACAGCTGGCAATGCGGCGGCGCGGCGTGGGCGCATAAGCGCCAGGACTTCGTGGCAGGTCTGGACGTGGACACTCTTTCGCTGGAGACCATGATGCGAGCCATGATCTCCAGAGGGAGCAAGTGTTACTGCGCTGCCTCTCAGGTCATGCTCGTGAAGCAGGTGGCGGGGAGGGAGCGGGAGAGAACTCTCCTACCTGAGTTCCGCAGTCGGCGGATGGTTAGGGGGCGGCTCATCGTCCTTACAGGAGCAGGCCCTAGACACCGTAACGTGAGAGATATACGCCCCCCCCCCCCCCCCTTAAGAAGCGGGATAACACCCAAAAAACCCCACCAAAGACGTGGAATAGCACCCGAACCCCTCTCTATGTGAGTCCTGGGGTATCCTTCCCAGGGCTTACCCGGGGCTTCCAACCGTAGGCTGTTAGCAGGACACGTGAGGTTTTTTAGTCAGTAGGAGTCCGGCATAACATCCACTCACGTAAAACGAGAAAAAATTATCCACAGCTGCTGAAACTGATTTGTTAAGAGGCTTTTAGGTAAATTAATTAGTTGTTAGCTGGTCTATTTTCTTGTTATGAAAAGAGAGAGAGGGGTCCGAATTTGTGTTTATCGTCAGAACACAATTTCTGATATATATATATATATGTAGATATTTTATACACTCAATGAGTATACATACCAATTCCAAAAAAATGTTAATCTTGAAAAGATATTAAACTGTTTGAGGTTAATAAAGCATTGCGTGTATTTTATAGAATTTTCAATTTTTTTTTGGAAGACTTTCCATTTATCTGTTATTAAATTTATTATTCTGATAACTTTCTACTAAACTTAAATATATCCAATCTGTTGAAGGGAACCTGAGTATTTAAAGACAATCCCTAGTGTATAAAATGGTTGTGAAGCCGACAGTACTTATTATTCTAACATGACTAGGGACAGGTGATGTGCACAGCTACATTGGAATTGAGACAATGAAGGGTAAAGGGAATCGCCGAGGACTATCGGTCTCAAATACAAATACAAATACAAATTCTTTATTGCATAAATGGAGTACAATGAGTGATATTATAATACTGTAGTAGGTATTCACACAATAAGAGCAGGTCCATTTAGCCATTTGAAAATAGCATGCAATGTGTTTGTAACAATACAAGTAATGTCATAAAATAAACATGTAATAAAAGAAAACTCAACAACAATAATACACAAATATGTCTCCATGACCAGGGGGCCTGATGACGGTGAGAGGGCTGCTCACCCTCCTTACAGAAGTAGGCAAATGACGGCAGCGTAACGTAACACCCCCAAGGCGAGGCCGCAGTGGCGGCCGTGGGTCTGTTCCGAGTCCTGGGACATCCTTCTTAGGGCTTACCCAGGGCTCCCAACCATAGGCTGTTGGGCGTAATGTGAGGTTTTTAGTCGGTGGGAGTCCGGCATAGCATCCATGAGGACTTTCCCTCACGTTAAAAAAAAAGTGTAAAGAGAATATTATTGCTCGATTTTATTACGTCGACCATGTGGCAACAGGCACATGCAGCGACGAGATAAGTACACACTTACAGTCAAAGATCACTGTTTTATATTGTGCTGTGAAGCTTATTCTTCGATCGTCACCTGCAACAAAAGTAGGCTACCATCAGCTTAAAACTTGCTGAACCTTTCATCAAATAAGTACTTAAATATAATATGCAAGTGAAATCTACCAAAAAAACAAAGTACATTACGATCCAATAAACGAAAAATATGAAAGTCATAAAACTGACAAAGTCGTTCGTGATTGATTCCAGTGTCCCGAAATGGCTGCCGTTAAAGCCTACACGAAAAAATTGGACGATATTCGAAACAAATTATGGCCATACATATTTTGCACACTCGTATTGTGTATGTATGACCGGGGCACCGTTATTGCCGCGGTGTAATTGTTTTGAACTTTTTGCGCAAAAGTAATATAAAACTACAAATAATCGCGGTTTTAAAACATTTATTTGCAAACACAACAAGTGTTTGCAAATGAATGTGATTAACTGAAAATGTCCATCACGTCGGACCAGGAGATCTGCTACATATTAATGTAACAGATATTGCAGAAAGAGACAGACTACTTCTAAGGTCGTCGAGTAGTTGTGTCTAGAATTGTAATTACTAATTACAACGTAAAGAGGTCTTAAAAATTAAAGAGTACATAATAGAGAGTAGATTCATTACCTGGGGAGCCTGCCGTTTTGCCGAAAAGATTTTGTCTAAATTTCACTACCCGAACAAATTATGGTAACCTTTTTATTTAAATAAATAAAAAAATGTGGATATATTTGTGGACCACCTCACACAACATCATCTAGCCCAAATTAAGCTATCTATGGGATCTAGACGACTGATAGACATATTTATATATTTCTAAAAACATGCATTTATTGTACATAGAATATTTGGACTAAATAAATAAATACCAATGCAATGTTTGGAATAATTTTATTACGCACGTTTTCAAAAAAATGGTAAAAGTACTAGTTGGTAAACAAGTAACTTTTTAAACCTTCACATTGAAAATATAAGGGTTGTGTCGCAAGTTTAACTATTTGTGAAGAGGATTTTTGCTCAGTAATAATTTGGCAGATGAAATTATATGGATGTTTTTTGGGAAGTGATAATTTGGCTTAAAATTAAACAGCTGTCTTTGTAAAGTCTAATTCTCACCTATTCCTAAAGTTGTCCGATGTGGTTAAAAGAAATAGACGCAAGGGTATGGATAACATATTGTGTATCCGACCTTCTAAAACAACCCTTATGTGGAATAGCGTATTCTGTCTAGCTCCCAAAATATATAATAAGATTCCTGAATATTTGAAAATAATGCCTATTAACTTATTTAAAAAGCAACTTAAGCATCTGTTATGTGACAAGTGCTACTATGATATTGACGACTTTTTTAAGGATACTATTTAATACTAATTCCATAATTATTAATAATTGGTTTTGTACACGAATTCCATGACATTTATAAATTTTTCGTTACTAGATGTTAATTGAAAATTATGTATATATTTGTACGCCAATCCTGGCAGAATATGCTGTAACTTATATTTTATATTAATAACACCATTGTACCTACCATATTCAACAAATAAAGAACTTGAACTTGAACTTGGCAACTACTATTACCCATTTAAAAAAAATAACTTGTGAATTAAATAGCACTCATAACAAAATATTCGTTGCTTTACTTTAAGATTCGTCTATATCTTAACTTCTATTTAGGAAAAAGTCCGCGTATTTACTAATTTATCATATGCATTTTTACAAGTACAATAAACCTACTATACCACAATAGACGTCGAAAATTCCTTATCCTGGGAACTTATTCCCAGGATAATAAGTAGCTTATGTGTTATTCCAGACTATAATGCATGCCCGTACCAAATTGTAGCAAGATCCATTCAGCCGTTAGAGCATGAAAGGTTAACAAACATCCACACGTCTACACATCCACACTCACAAAGTTTCACATTTATAATATTAGTAAGATAACACATGCCGCTTGGCGTCCCCGTTTAATTTCCAAGCCGCCTGAACTAAACCTGTATAATGACGTGACCGCCTCTCTAAATTCTCTTAACCTTGTAATTACACACAGTGGGGAACAGTTCGTCGGGTGGAACGCTGCGGTTTTGTACTCGTAATGGCTTTCGGTATAATAATAAGTGAAATGCTGTCTACCTGTGTAAAGGTGTGTCACGTGTAATGTCAAACTGGAATTCTGAATCTAAAACTATGGCACTTGCATACTTTTTAATTTACAGAGTTTTTTTCATTTATAAAATGGTAACGAATGTTCTCGATTTCACCCTTGATGAATTGTAATATTCAGTATGTGACCCCAAGTGCGAAAGCAATCATTATTAGAAAGACTACTTATGTCCTAATTGACTTTAAACTCCGAATAAATAAATAAATAAATAAATATTCACGGACATTTCACACAACGCTATCTGATCCCAAAGTAAGCTAGGAATAACCTGCTTGTGTTATGGGTATCAGACCCGGATGTTAATACTTATATAATTTTTAAAAACATATACTTATTATACATAGAAACACCCAGACTCTTGAGACAAACATTTATGGGTCACACAAATATTTGTCTCCGGTGGGAATCGAACCCACGACCTCCAGCGCCGCAGGCGGTATCACTACCGACTGCGGTACCACTCACCTATTAACGTAGGGTAACATTCAACCTTGTAAATGTTGAGACAAGAATTAGCAGTTCTGTGACAGATAATATAATATATTGTATTCTTTATAGCAGAAATAACACTATCATATAAGCTCACCTACTTACTGAATACCTACTGTATTATTTTACCTCCGAACCGCTGGTCTGCTCAGAACCTAATAATGTCATTAGAAAGTCTAATGTGTAGTTGATGCAAATTTTAAAGGTTTAATGTTCTAAAGGTTGAGCAGGTAAAATACTTTGTTACGAACTAACTTAAACTTCATGTGTTGTTGCTAACTCCTAAATTATTGGGTTTCATAAGAGCGAGCATAGAGTTTGAGCTACACTCGAGAGCAATGAATCCGGGTCACTTAAAGAATCCTAAAAATCTCGGAAACTAAAAATGCTAGGTTAATGCAATAAATTGTATTTAATAGACAATGTAATACTCCTTAAATGAAGGTATTAAAACTTCTTAGTTATTGTAAAGTTATATCATAAAAAAATCAAATTTGAAAAAGGGCCACTTTCGAAGATGGAACTACGAAATTACAGCATTTGGTGTTGCTTTTGTTTGTAATCTGTCATTTATGTGGGTACATAAACCATGTTGATAGTGCTCTATATTCATTAATCAAGCTGAAATTATGTCGCTTACGCCTGAAGAATGCACCAGAATACTTACAATGCTGGAAACCGGCCGGAGTCAGCGCGATACAGCCAGGACTGTCGGTGTGTCGCTGTCAACAGTACAAAGAGTTCTCCGACGTTACGAAGAAACTGGTTCTAACCTACGCAGACCAGGAACGGGCAGAACCAGGTGTACCACAGCACGAGAAGACCGATACTTGGTGAACACCATGCTTCGAAATCGCTTTCTCACAGGAACTGAACTCACCAATCAGTTTCGACGCCTCGGAGGAAGTAACCCAAGTGCATGGACAGTAAGACGTCGGCTTGCTGAATCTAACTTAAAACCCCTTAGACCTGCAAACGGCCCTAAACTGGAGCGTGGGCATCGTATTTCGAGACTAAGGTATGCCCAGAGCCACGTAAATTGGAGTATTGAAGATTGGTCAAAAGTTATGTTCTCCGACGAATCAAAATTTATGCTCTACAAGCACGATGGAAGACACAGAGTGTATCGAAGACCAGGGGAAAGATTCAAGCAAGCATGCATCGAAGAAAAAGTAGCCTACGGTGGTGGGTCTGTACTTGTGTGGGCCGGAATTTCTTCTGAAAGTCGCACAGAGCTGGTGATCATAGAAAACGGCTCTTTAACTAGCGTAAGATATGTGGAAGAAATCCTCAATGATCACGTTGGTCCATTTATGGTCAATTTAGGTGAGGATGCTATATTTATGCATGACAATGCCCGACCTCATACAGGTAGGATTGTGAATGACTACCTTCAAGAGATGAACATTACTCGTATGGAGTGGCCAGCGCGCAGCCCGGATATCAACCCGATCGAGCATGCTTGGGACGAGCTAGGCAGATGCGTAAAACAACGAAACCCTCCCCCAATCACGCTTCGTGAGCTCAAAATTGCTCTCACAGAGGAATGGGAGAATATTCCCCAAAATCGTATAAGGAACTTGGTGTACAGCATGCCAAACCGCGTAAACGCAGTAATGGAAGCACGAGGAGGCAATACGAAGTATTAAAATTCAAGAAAATCGTAATAAAGTTCAAAAATTTCATGTTTCATATTTTTGTTTTAAGGAGAGATCAGCAGTTTTTTCTTTATGTAATTTTGTGTTAATAAAATGTATGGTGACTCATATTTTTTTTACTTTCATTTAAGGAGTATTACATTGTCTATTAAATACAATTTATTGCATTAACCTATCATTTTTAGTTTCCGAGATTTTTAACATTCTTTAAGTGACCCGGATTCATTGCTCTCGAGTGTAGTTAAATAAAGAATCATTACTGTTTGTTAATCTCATCGTTTTCGTTCGTACAATCATTACCTTTTGATTTACCTGGTTATAGTTTTAACATTGTATTTAAGTGGTATGTCATTAGGATTAACATAAAATAGAGTATTACAGAATGTTTCTCAAATCTACATAGTTACTTTGTAGATTTAAGAAACATTCTTTGATACTGTATTTTCCCTTCTTAATTAATGAGATCTGTACTCGTTAATTAATAAGGTAATTCGAAACATGAGGTTTTAAAACACATCATACACACCAGCTGTCAGATTTTACTTTTTTAAACTTCGAGAACAATTGTTAAAAATAACCGCCAAACAATATAGTACCACAATATTATTAATAGTAGGCCTACATTTATTGTTAAAAATTACAGGGAAACATAATTATTACAATTATCATTTTTTTAAGTATGTGATTATTATTAAATATATTTACATTATTACTATCCAAACTAAACCTAAATAAGGCCCCCTTGTGCCCAAAAGACTAGTGGCATTCCCCATTAGAATAGCAATACCTATTCGTTGAGAGAGAAAACTGCCAGCCTGGGTCACCAGCGACTCCACAAGGCGCTTTTTCAAATTCTTGAAAAAAAATTGCGTAAATTATTTTGCGATCTGTAATAATAATAAACAAACTAAATCATCAACAAAGCTTTTAAACTCTCTTCATCTCGTTTCTATTAAAACCCACATATTTGCAGATGTGACGCGAAAGCCGGTCACAGCGAATCTGCAAAAAAAAGTATTCTCAACTTTCACAACGAAAAACCACACGACTCCGAAACTGCAAGGATTAAAAAAGCCTAATTAAAACGCTCTGAGTCAGGCTTTTAAACGATTGAATGAAGCGTATATTTTTGAATGAAAAATGAAATATTCCTTTCGCTATATTTAGAGAGGGCTAAAAATTTCTTTCAAGTAAATGACTTGGAAAACAAAATGAAAGTTTTATCTCGGGCGGGTGATTTATTTCAAATTCACCTCGTTCGTGAAGTAGACAGTCAAGAACGGGAACGTCAAGATTGATATAATTATATGCAACTAGCTGATGACCGTGGCTTCGCCCACTTGAAATTCAGTTCCCGTAAAGTATCAAGAGATCGTATTCCAGGAATAAAAGTTGTCTATCAAATATTCCAGTCTATTATCTTTACCTGTATCGAATTTTCCTTTGGCCGTTGGAAGAGTAAAATTATCCTGATATCCAGACTTCCACATTCACAAACTTTCGCTTTTATAATATTTAGTAAGAAATTAAGATTGAATGTAATGTAAACCATAATAAAGGAAGGGCGAGAACAATAATACTGCACACCCTCAACCTCTGAAACTTGGCTTAGCTACCATTCAATGAGTATTCCAATTGATCGTACCGTAATAGTAATGATGAATAGAACAAGACGCTTTGTTGCTAATCAGTCTTGAACCCTCAAGACTAAAGAGGAGGTACCCACCCTATGAAGGAAACATTATTCACTGTCTTTTTTATTTCAAAGTATGCCTCAGTTCCTTTCTTAATTTTAATGTGACTGAAAAATAATTCGAAAACGGTAAGCTTTTAGATACCTATAGCGTTAGTTTATGTACTACCTAAGCTTAAACATTTGTTAACTATTTTCGGGTCTCTTTTGCGTATTACACGCCTCTTGCAGTATTGCCGAAACGTCGAGACATGAGCAAAAAAGATCCGCAAATAATTATGAATAAATCGTGTGAGCTTTAATACGTTAAAAACTTTCCATTAAGGCTAGTATTTCCGAAATCGACCAAAATCGACCCATTTTGAAGCGATCTTTATACTAAGAAATATTCTTTGATTTGATCTGATAAAAATGTATTACTATAGTTTAATAGATGCTCTTGCTTCCTTTAATTTTTAAAACACGATTAATAAAACTTTATATGATAAAAATCGTTCTCGAAAAACTGGAAATGTGTAAAAATTTTAAAGATGAATGTTGTTATTGCTCAAAATATACTTGTTTATTTTATATAAACACATGTCTATATCAAAGATATTGATCTTATGAACAATATTCATGCTATTATTTATTTTTTAAACACCTCAGATTTTAAAACAATGATAAAAAGTGTAGAATCTAGAACAATTAGGCATTTAGCGTACACTTCAATCACTTCATACGCCTGACAGGGCTGTTCTGGGTAGGACCTGTGTCGCTCTGTCATCCGAGACCCGCTACGTTAGCGCGAATCGATCGTTTTAATTAGAAGTAGTTGCAGAAATCTGTAAATGTTAATTTGTTTTTATTTGTAAATATTAGGATAAGTACGTTATTGTGTATAAATAAATAAATATCGTGTAATATAGTGATTAGTGACTAGGTACTCAGTGAATATGGGTAAAAAAAAGCCAAGATAAATAAAATGCCCAGATGTCAATTGCGGCTACTACGACGGCAAATATGGTAAGTTCCTACAAGTATTGTTTTATCTTTATTATATTTATAAAAATACACAACCAAATAATTCACTGACGGGCATGATGAAATTATAAGGTTGATGCTGAGCGAAGCGACTGAAGCCAACAGCTGCCATTATTTTGCTACCTGCTGAAGAGGCAGTACAGTAGCTAAACGTACTCTTATAGGCTTAGAGATCTCCCATTCCAGTCCTCTTCTACGTAGGTACAGGCAGGTGTCATTTAGCAAAGGCCAAGTAAGTTAGATCACTGCTGTTTTTGGTAATGAATGACTGTGAGAAATGAACTCGGTGCCCCAAAGTTGCTTGGGACCTTACGATAAGAAAAGGGATAGTATTTACCTAAGCCACAGTAACTACTAGGTGTAAAATATTCTCTTTTTACTATGCCTGAACAATCAACGTATTGCCCGTTCGCACTAAGTTTGCCTTTCGCCTCCCATACTACGCCTGTACACCATCCTGTCCGCCAGCGGCAACCTTAGCGCGAACGGGTAGTAAATAATATAATGTTTGACGCTTAGAGTATAATAGTAGATTCACGTTGTTATTGCTACACTGTATAAATTATAACAGTAGTACCTACCCACTACCGACATAAAAGAATAAACGTGTAATTTTAGTTTTCGTTGTAGTCTAGCCGTTTCGTTGTAGTGTACCCTCAAAGTCTTTTTTTTTCAGCTCATCGATTCCGAGATTGAACGGTGGTTCATTTGCAAAAAAAGATACACGTGAATCGTAAGTACCTAGTACTCGTAGGTACTTTCATACTTTAATTTTGAGTGTAATAATCGTTACTTTCTTAGTAAATATGAATGTATGAAAAAGTGGATAATTTTTAGGGTTCCGTAGGTACCCAAAGGTAAAAAAACGGGACCCTATTCATGAGACTTCGCTGTCCGTCTGTCTGTCTATCGGTTAGTCTGTCTGTCGGTCAGTCTGTCTGTTTGTCTGTCCGTCTGTCTATCTTTCCGTCTTTCCTTCACGAGGCTGTAGCTCATGAATGGACATAGCTAGAGATCTGAAAATTTTTCACAGATAATGTGTTTCTGTTGCCACCATAACAACAAATATTGTATTTTGCATGACAATATTCCTATCAATAAGCTGATTCACCGAATTGACATACGAGAGCGAGACTTTGAGGACATGTACCTTTTTCATTCAACTTTGTAACAGCTTTATTTTTTGTAAGCAAGGGTTATAAACCCTTTTTTTTTCTTTTTAACGTGAGAGAAAATCCTCATGGATGCTATGCCGGACTCCTACCGACTAAAAACCTCACGTTACGCTCAACAGCCTATGGTTGGGAGCCCAGGGTAAGCCCTCGGAAGGATGTCCTAGGACTCCCAACAGACCCACGGCCGCCACTGCGGCCTCGCCTTGGGGTAGGTTTGGGTGCAATCCTGCGTCTTTGGGTGCTTCGGATGTGATCCCGCTTCTGAAGGGGGTATGCATAAATCCCTCACGTCACGCTGCCGTCATGGGCCTGCTTCTGTAAGGACGGTGAGCAGCCCCCTCACCGTCTTCAGGCCCCTGGTTATGGAGACCGATAGTCTTGGGCGAAGACACGTCTGCGGCGTTCATTTCAAGTGTGTACTTGTTGCCGTTATTAATAAGAAAAGGCAAAAAAATCACGTTTGTTGTATGGTAGTCCCCCATAAATATTTATTATTTTTCTGGTTTAAGTACTCAATTCAATCCTTTATTTTTGCAAACAAGGGTTTATATCCCTTGTGCTTCCACGGACCTCGGAAGGGGCCACCTGTGGGATACAGCCTGCGGGAGACTAAGAATAGGTTTTTGAAAACTTTCTAGGCAACCTAAGTTCCTAGTCTATATACATATAATAAAAAGATCTAAAGTCAAAACTGTACATTAAACATATTTAAAAAAATACTCGCGGGGGGTTCTACACAGGATACCGAAGTCGAAAATGTAGTTAGAATTTTTATGTCTGTTTGTCGTCTGTTTGTCTGTTAATTTTGCTTTGTCCGGAAGGATCTCGAAAAGTACTCAATATTTTTGATTAAAATTTTGCACAAATATTAACTAGGGGTAGGGTCTTCAAATAGACTTAAAATTGACTTCAAATTGGCTATGTTGGTGTAAGCGCCATCTATCATTTGTTGTATTTTGTAACACAGGTCTAAGCTGACATGCGGCGTGCGTGTTACTTGTCTTATTCATATTATAATGTAAAATAAATAAACGCATTATTTTACTCACAAGATGCATTCTATTATTTTTTGCTACTTATGTTATACCTATGCTTACCTCTTCGAAGACTGCTCGAATTGATTTCATAAATTATTGACGGATTTTTTTCTTATTATCTTTTCTCGGCTCGTCTCACAATTAAAATCATGATAAAAAAAGTAGTAAAAAATAGAACCGACTTCAAACAAATCCTGAAAAATTAAATTTACTTGGCACAAAGATAAATGTATTTTCATTTTTCATATTTTATTCAATATCATATTGAAGTCGGCGCCAAGTAAACCCATAGGTTGAGGTAGGTATTATTAATGGCACCAACTTCAATATCATATTGAATACAATCTGATAAATCTAAATACATATTATTACTTTGTGCTATGTAAATTTTATTTTTCAGGATTTTTTTGAAGTCAGTTCTATTTATTACTAAAAATTTTTTGATCATCATTTAAAGTGACGGGTGGACCGAAAAGTATATCTATCTAGGTGTAAAGTTCTTATCAATACAAATCAATCAAGCCCAAACACAAGCTACGTGCTGTAAATCGTTAAATAATTCCCTCGACTGTCTTTCGGTTCCATCATCAGATCGACTCCTGACCTTCATTAAATTGTAGTACATTAACAGTGGGCGCACACTAGGCGTCTTGTCACGGCGACAAGCTGTGGGCGCCAAATTACATACATTTTGTTCTAAGCTCCGCACACTAGGCGACATGTCGCCGCGACTCCGAGACAAGCAAGGGGAGTCTTCGCGTCTGTAGCGCTATTGTCGCGGCGACATGGCGACAGTCGCCCAGCGACAGCTTTGGACAACGTGTTCCTTGCACAACGTCTGTCACGGCGCACGGTGGATCCTGTTGTATGGGATGGTTGGTCAATATTATTTAACTACGTTCCGAGACTTAAGCTAAGTCTTAAAGGTGTATAATACATTCAAATGTACCTAAATACATAAAATCACACTTATTTCTCACTGGGGTAGGCAGAGACCACTGATTGCCACTTGCAACGCTCCCGGCAAACATCTTTCGCTTCCTTAACTTTCATAATTGTCTTTATTAAAGGTGTTTTGAGGCAAAATAACTAATGTCTTTATTACTCTAAACAATTTAAATATATATCACAATAAATGGATTTATGAAGGCAAGATTCTTTTAATCTGGTAAAATCATTTCTAGCACCTCACTAGGAAGAATAGTTTTATATTTTCTCCCAACCCTTGAGCACGATACTACTGGATCCGAAAAAAATAAAAACAAATTAAATACATCCGTGTTAGAGTGTCCTTTCTCGAAGTTTTACGAGCGTTAAATTAAGAAGGAAAGATATGAGGCGCGTAGCTTTGTACCACGTTATACTGCTTCTTACTTTATTTCGCTTCAGTATCTAAACATAGACAAAGCGGTTTGAGGAGATACTGCCTCTTGTTCATTTACTGTGGTTTTCGGTGATAGAATATCTTTTAATTTATTTAATTGGGAATGGTGGCCTTCAGTTCGAAAATACATTTGAGCAGAATAAAGAAGTTCACTAAGCAGAACCGGACTCACGTAAAACTTCGGTCTTCCTACGCTTACTGCGGTCACTACACTGCTCAAAATCCTTCGGGGGCCTACTTGGGCTCACCCTTTGCTTAATAATATATTTTTTTTAAATGCAAGTCTCGTCTAGCTACGTTGAGTTATTTTTTACAAACCTTTCTTTGATTCTGTTCGACGATTGCCAATTCATTTTAAAAGATTTTTTAAAAATATGCAGTGTTTCTGTAAGGGAAGTTATATCTGAAGCAGGGCAGTTGGTTTCTGCAATAATTATCTCCTCTAATTTTAAAAACTTGCTATCTAATATCTTGTATTGAATTAAAAACAATTTGTCACACAAATCTCTCCTTTTTATAGTAATAATAGTAATAGTTTATTTGTTTCAAAAATTGTGGTTTACATTACATGATCTTACAATTAATGCCTATAATAATGTGACATATTGGTACAGGTTACTGGTTCCCAAACTAGGCTAAAACCTGTATTTTGGGAGACAGTGCTCAAACGGTATCATTTGTATACTATAAGTAATTATACATGGTGAATCGTGAGTTACGGTTTGCAAACCATTTTTCTTATTAAAAATAATAAAGTTAAGCTACATTAACAAATGTGAAAAGTGATGTGTGCGTGTGTGTGTCTGTGTGTGTGTTGTGTGCGTGTGCGTGTTTGTGTCTGTGTGTGTGTTGTATGTGTGGTGTGTGTGTGCGTGTGTGTGAGTGTGTGTGTGTGTGTGTGTGTGTGTGTGTGTGTGTGTGTGTGTGTGTCGTATCATTACTTATTCGATGAATTTAAGTAAGTTTTCAGTACCCTCATAATCCTGCTGGAGCAGCCAAGCAGTTACTTTTCTTTTTACCTCATTTTTTTTCATTTTTACGATTTTAAGTTTTTTGTTTAGTGTGTTATAGATTTTACAACCTAAGCTCTGACACTGTTTCTTGGCAAAAGCTGTTCTGCACCGCACTATGGGAAAGGCGAGTTGACTACTGCGTTTATTAGGGTTTGGAGAAGGTACGCCTTGATGCATTCTAAGCAGCGATCGGAGGACAAAGAGCTGACGCACTGTCAAGAGCATATTTTCCTCATAAAGCTGAGCAGTGGGATATCTTATAGGGCGCTTGCCCATAACCTTTAATACAGCCCTTTGTGCTCTTTCCAATTCGAGCATCTGTGATTTAGCGGACCCTCCCCACACCGGTATGCAGTACTGAATAATTGATTGGCATAGTGCCAAATAAACCATTCTTACTTGCATCTGTGTAGTCGCTTTAGTTAGGGATTTGAAAACATGCATAAGCTTCCTGGTTCTACTTTTTACCGCCGACGTCTGAACATCCCACTTAAGCTTACTATCGATATGGACTCCTAGATACTTTGTGCTGGTAACTCTAGTTATTTCTTTACAGTTGCAGTCAGTTCTACTGTTTTACTGGATAATCCACTATTCTTAAGAAAAAAAAAACGAAAAAATAACCTATATAATTGACTACAATACAATTCAAAACTATTCATTCATGTTAAAGACGAAAATTTTCACAGTTAGGCATAATATCTAACCGAAATACGACTGGCTCATATTTTTAATCTACTACCGTGAAACTATAAACCACTGCCATTTGAAAAGGAGCATTTTGTCTGAACTTTTGAAATCAACTATATAAAATACACTAACTAACGAGTTACGGAGAACTAATTAGTACCCTGACAAAATGCACTTTTTCGAAAAAAACAGTATCAAAACTGCACTTCTGAAGAAAAAGTGGTTTTTAAATAAAAATTTATTATGAAGCAGTAATTTTATCTTGAAGAACTAAATTTATAAATTTTAAATACTGCATACCTTCAGCATCACTCATGATTTTTTTTGTTAATTATACCCTGTTACTTTTAAAGTAATACAATGTTTCTATACTGCACCAAACTTAAAAAACGAAATTGACTACAAGGAAAATACAAATATGGTCAACTTTGTCGTATCATAAAAAGTATACTAGACAACCAATACTACTTTAATTACATATAATAAATGTGGTATACCCTCTATTTACTAAATCTATGAAAAAATATTATCTACCGGCATTTTTTTAATTTTGATTAATGACCAACCAGCTCATACTACAGGATCCAACGTGCGGCGTCAAGTCGCCCGATGCAGGCGCACACTGCGCGACAAGTCGCCGCGATATGTCGCCGCGACTGTCGCCTAGTGTGCGCCCACTGTAAAGCACTTCATTAAAAAGTTACCAAACGCACTAGTTGTCCCTACAATATTCGGTGGTTGCCCTCGATTTCTCCTGGATCCCATCATCAGATCCTGACCTGGTAAAAATGGGACTACCTCAGAAGTAAACCCTATTGAAAAAAAGAAAAAAGAATTAAATCCGTCTATAATTGACGGAAATATCAGTGAACATACATAAAAACATACAGACGAATGTAGAACCTCCTCCTTTTTTGAAGTCGGTTAAAAATAAGGAAAGGTTTCTTACAACCCCATTTTAAATATACCTGCTAACAGGCACTTACTAAATAAAATGTCTTATAAAGGTTTGATAAACTTATACTTCTGTTGTAATTTATTTGGTGGTACAAAAAGTGCGGCATGAAATACACGCTGCACCAACTGTCAACGTCCAATTGCACCAACTGGCAACGTCCAAACAAAGTGCTTGGGGTCAAATGAGTTCACGTCGATCGCATGCTACGGGGTATCGCCCGCGGTGAGGTGAGGTGGTAAAAATACCTAATGCGCTCTGGCATTCGGCCCTTAAGAAGGGCCGTCAACTTTTAATATTTAATATTCACGGAAATCTTACACAACGCTATCTGATCCCAAAGTAAGCTAGGAATAACCTGCCTGTGTTATGGGTATTAAACCACGGATATTAATACTTATATACTTTTAAAAACATACATATTATACATAGAAACACCCAGACTCTTGAGACAAACATTTATGGGTCACACAAATATTTGTCTCCGGTGGGAATTGAACCCACGACCTCCAGTGCGGCGGTATCACTACCGACTGCGCCACAGAGGCAGTCCAAAACTTATCTGCCACCTTAGTTGAATTGAATTGAATTAAATTTATTTCAGACTAGCTGGTGCCCGCGGCTTCGCTCGCGTCATCGTCGGCTCATCACATCATTTTGTATTCTACCATACATACATACATTATTATGCATAGAAACCAGTATTCATTCAACTCCAGAGCCAGGGTTAGAAACCAGAGGCCTAAACACGGCGGTCGCTTACGCAGCCAGTAAAGAACCTCTGAAATCCATTACAACATTATCATGGTAGGGTGATATTAATTTGGCGACTCAAATCAAACAATCAAAGAAACAAACACATCTTTATTCATGTAGGTTCATAGTAATACAATGAACGTCTTTATGAATGATTCTACATTTACATTTACTGCCAGATTCGCAAACCAATAGGTAGAGCCTGTGAGTAAGAATCTGGCAAGAAATCTCACGGCCACTCTTTTCAAACTGCCAATAAGTACCTATAAACAAAATATAGCATGGAAAACACCCCCCCCCCCCCTCTGTTAAAATATAGTATACATACTCAGTAGGGACAGGTTGTGATCACATAGTATACAATATGAAAATACGATAAAGAAATGCACGACCAAATCAATAATTATGAGCCAAATTGAATTCTTGCCTCACGGCGCATTAACCTAATGGCGATGAATAGGAGCGGAATAGCATTATATTTTTTTTATTTTAGACGCCTCCGTCATTTGCGCTGCGAAGTGGTTGAAGTTACTTATCAATCGTGTAAGACAAAATAGTTACTCTAAAGTCTAAAGAATTTGCCAATAGGCTGCGCTCTGCGGGCACCCCGGTCCGGTCAAGTAGAAAGCAGACCGCAATATTATATGAACAACATTAACTGCTGAACCGCTGACCGGTTGCCCGGGCCGACATTATTATCATTGACTAAATTTTAATAGTCTAAGACGGCATCAATACCATTTTAAACTAAACTAACTACTTACTTATCCATTTCAGTCACAACCATAGATTTAGAATTTTTCGCTACTCTCAATAGATATACAAAGCGTGCGAGCGAGACCTCATTATCCATAGCACTTAGCTCGAGAGGAAAAGAGAAAGCAAATTGTGTACTCATATGTCAGTATTTTGAATCGCTGAGCCCGCTGGGATCCTATGGCGGCTCTATGTTATTCATAATATCCAATAATCTGTAGTGATCTTACGATTAAAATAGAAAATTTTATATTTTCAACAATATTGTCGTGTTTAGTGTGTGAATAGGATATTACAAAACGCAATTATACGAAGAAAGACTCGTTTAACAGGTCATTTGTGACTTCGTTCATTCCATTTTTGACGTACATATTTTGCCAAATTGGATGTAAAATTTCACTGGAAGTTCAACTCATAACGTAGATTATGCATTTTCCTTCATACATAACACAATATTTAATGTGTAAATGCATTTTTGGAGGATATATAAGGCAGAAATAGAAAGGGCTGTTTACAGTAAAATAGTCATGGGTAGGTATCGATAAGTATGTCGATAGTTCATTATAGTGACATTGCTACGAACAAACTTATCTGGATTTAATTTACTATAAATATGATTGATTTTTACTCGAACTGTGTTATTTAACCTTTTTTTAGGGTTTTGTGCCTATTTTAATATAATATTTCCAAAATTAGTGATCCATTTTGAGTTGAATTTTTATAATTTTACTTCACTTAAGGTACTCCACGCCACACCGGGATGTTTGCTGTACAAGGCGCAGATTAGGATTAGCCTCTGCGTCGAATACTGTTCTCACCTTTGGGATGACTGTGCGAGGTACTTACTGGACGCGCTTGGCGCTATGCAGAGACGTGTTATCCGATTTCAATTATAGGTTGATGACGGTAAGCCTCAAACCGTTAGCGCAGCAAAGAACCATAGCGTCCTTGGCTGCCTTCTACTGAATGTATCACGGCGAATGTTCTGAAGAGCTCTTCAACCTGATCCCACCATCTCCTTTCCGATTCCGAACAACACGTCGGGCAGAGGTGCCACTCATATATAGCGGAGAGAATCTTCGCCAGAACTGAGCGTTTCAAAAGATCGTTCCTCTGTCGAACTACAAAATCCTGGAACGACCTGCCCGCACATGTGTTTCCCTCATTTTACAATCCCGGGTTCTACAAGCGGAGCGTGAAGAGGCACATCATAGGGTCGCCAACTTGAGGACTACCGTCAGAAGTCTTGTGTGCTGTAAGCATGGCCCCCATTCGCTAGATGCGCCACGGCTTTCCATTAGTTTCCATCAGTGGCGACGTCAATTTGGCGAGGTTAATATATTTAAAAAAAATCTACGAGTAATATCTTTTATTGTTACTAGGGTTCAATAATAAATGAGTTTCTAGGTTTCGTATCACGTTAAGAGTTGGATTTTTAGTAAAATTTCAAATTCAATTGGCAAAATATACAACGTGAACTTTTGTATAGCGCAAACCTCAGACACCCCAACTAGAGTTTCGCTTCAAAATACCGTATAAAAATATTAAATTAAACTAACGAAAACTGACCAAGTTATAAGCCTTTGTTTACAATTGCACTATTGTTTCCGCAAACAGCGTAGGTGTAGGTATTATACGCAAGGCAGTTAGTCACTATTCCTGTGGTATTGATAATAACATTAACAAACCATTTTCATAAGTGGTAATTATGGAACTGTGTTTAAGACAGAAACCGGCCAAGTGCGAGTCGGACTCGCGCATGTAGGGTTCTGTACCAAAATACAGCAAAAATCACGTTTATTGTATGGGAGCCCACTTAAATGTTATTTTGATCTGTTTTTAGGGTTCTGTACCCAAAGGGTAAAAATAGGACCCTGTTCATAAGACTTCGTTATCCGTCTGTCTGTCCGTAACAAGACTCTATCGGAACCGCGATAGTTAGAGCTTGTTACAGATACTAAAATCAGATAAAAGGGGGCGATTAAACGGGATTCTCATACGACACACGATTTTTTAGTACGGAACTGTCTGTGCGTGAGTCCGTTTCGCATTTGGCCGGTATTTATTATTATAGCGGCAACAGAAATACACTGTCTGTGAAATTTTCAACTGTCTAGCTATAATAATGGTTAGTGAGATACAGTTAGGTGACAGAGGGACAGTGGAGTCTTAGTAATAAGGTCCCATTTTTACCCTCTCCGATGGTAAGGTTCACTAGCATTAGAGTCTTAGTAAAAGGAACAAGCTGTAAAGCCTATGAAAGTAGGTAAGTACCTATGTGTTCAAGGGCTGAATAAAAAAATCTTTCTTTCTAGCTGTTACCAATTGATTACGGAACCCTAGAACTGCAAGTATGTACATACTGGCATTTACGAATAGTAGTCAATACGATTACGTGACTATTCATAATGCCTGCACACACATTAATGGACAAGCGGTGTCGGAAGGAGTTCTGATGGGGTAATTGAGGATTAGTATGGCGCCAATAGGCTGCATTATCAGTATCATGTAATCCTCTACGCGTAAAAGTACACAAAACACTTACACTGTTATTTTTTTAGCCACCACTCACTAAAGTTCCCCCGTTGCACTTTGTCACCTTCGGTAATTCCTTCTACCTTTCGATATTGGTATCGCAGCCCGTGTGTCGTGCCTATGGTGTTCCAAACGTCTATAGGCTAAGGTTAGCAACGATCAAGTATGCTGTAAGCTTTTCTGTCACCTTAGTAGTATAAAAAAGTATAATAAAAGACATGTTGTTACACGATCGCGTATTTTGCACAGCGACACGGGATGCGGAACGGCGACACGTATGACGTCGCGCTCGTGTTATCGGTCACTGACTGGTGGCCAGCCCGGGTGGCGCGGGCGCAGGGGCGCGGCCGGGGGTGGCTGGTCGAGGGCACGGGATCGGCTGGTGGCGGTCGCTTTTGATCACGCGTAGTGATGTTATTTTATGATACATACTTATACATACTTTATGTTATTAGAGTGTTCAATGCGTTAAATTTTTTCGTGAAGTTTTGAAAAAAATTAACATAGGTTGAAATCGGGTCCATTGGATAATGTTACTGATTCTGATCAAAGTGTTTTCAGGTTTGCGCTATACAAAATTTCATGTTGTATATGTACGGCAACAATGCAATGTACGATGCCATAAATTACATGTTAACACACACTGAATCAAAATTCGTAAAATCACTACAGAATTTCTAATATTACGAGTTACCCCATATAATCCCATTTTTACTTTTTCCCCAAAACAAGAAGTTGAGATGAAACTTCTAAGCACTTTGTGTGCTTAGAAGTTTCATTTCCATTCCATCCATTTATACAGATACTTTTATCGATAACATAGGTGTGACCATTCAACAACACTATTTAACCCACACATAGATCTTTCATTTTTGGTCTCGTCTTCAGTTTGACACTGTTCATCTCGTTCATTCTAAATCTATGGTCACAACACTATTTTTTATTAGATATGCCACCCACTGATCTGTATTAATACCACACAAATGTCATTTAGTTTAAAATTAGAAATTAGAATTATTATTAAAAATTTAATTATTAAATCAGACCAAAAAGAATTTAATACCTAATATCGTGAAACTGCCCAATAAAATCCTTACATAAATACTACGGCGGAAATATCTGCAAACCTGGCTTCCCCTTGCGCTTTCCCGCACGTCGTACACATACATACATAAATAGTCACGCCTTTATCCCCGAAAGGGTAGGCAGAGGTATAGTATTTTTTTTTTTTTTTTTTTTTTTTTTACGTGAGGGAAAATCCTCATGGATGTTATGTCGGACTCCTACCGACTAAAAAACCTCACGCAACGCCCAACAGCCTATGGTTGTGAGCCCCGGGTAAGCCCTCGGAAGGATGTCCCAGGACTCCCAACAGACCTGCAGCCGCCTCTGCAGCCGTAGGTCTGTTGGGAATCCTGGGACATCCTTCCGAGGGCTTACCCGGGGCTCACAACCATAGGCTGTTGGGCGTTATAGACGTTAGAGGTGAGAGGTTTAGTATACGCCCACATTTCACCTTTCAGTTTTATCTCTCAGGTAATAGTTGGTGAGCCTATTGCCGTGTTAAAATGGACAGGCACAGGTCGCCGCTACCCGACAGTTGGGATATTTCAAGCCGCCCATAAGGTCTTCAACTTGGCTTAACGATTGTCATTTTACTGAAAACCGGGTTTTATTTCAGGTTTTCCTTCTCTGCGCAATGGATATTTTTGCGAAATGTTCCCTTAGTCGCCTCTTACGACACTCTCGGGATGTATTTGTACTCCTCGCAGCACGGAACCCCGTCGCCACACGGAGCTAAATACGTCATTGACTTATAAGATAGACTTCAGAACGCGAACGGCTAGTGAATCTAATAAATCGGTAAAGTGCGAGTGGTTCCGTAGGTACTAAAAACAGCAAAAAAAAGTTACGATTGTTGTATGGTAGCCCCCCTTGATCCCCCTTATTTTCTGATTTTAATATTTGCTGTTACAGCGGCAACAGAAATACATCATCTGTGAAAATATCTACTCTCTAGCTATCACGGTTCCTAAGATAAGTACCGTGCGTGGACAGCCTGAGATAGGTACGTATTGATGGACAGCGAAGTCTCATGAATATTGCGCCGTAAAATAATGTTTCCCTATAGTATATATATCTAAACTAATATTGTATCAAAATGCGGGACAGCACCCGAACCACCCATAGACGAGGCCGTAGTGGTAGCCGAGGTCTGTTGGGAGTCCTGGGGTCGTCTTTCCGAGTGCTTACCCGGAGTCCCAATCGTAGGAATTAGTTAGAAAATGTGTGGTTTTTAGTCAGTAGGAGTTCGGCATAGCATCCCTGTAGGATTCTCTTCATGTTAAAAAAACTAATATTATAAAGAGAATAGATTTATAGATTTGATTGTATGCAGGCTTCGCCACTACTGAACTCATTTGTAAACTATTTTACTGCTGGGAAGTTACACTATCCCCGGGTCACATAGGCTATATTCCCTTACAATACACCACGGGAACGGGAACTACGTGGTGGGATGGGAACTATGCGAGCGTGACTTCACGGCTTATGAGATAGGTACTGCCTGGTGATAGAGAGACGGGCAGCGGAGTCTCAGTAATAGGGTTCCGTTTTTACCCCTTTGGATGCGGAACCCTGAATGTTTTTCGTCCAAATCAAGCAAAATTTTACCTATGCAAGGTAATTAAAACTTTGGTTGGAGAATCATGTTGACAGTCTTTAGTCGAAGGATGAATACCCTGATAATAGTTGGTTTTATTTGAATGAACCGTACACACTTAGAGCGAGTTCGTTAATTATTCCTGAACAGCCTGTGTCTAAGTCTAACGGTTCAACTTTTTATACTAAACTTTAATTAATCAACATGAAGACATTTACAATAACACAAAATCAATCTCTGTTGGACATCAAATAGGAATGACAATGTCAATCGGATTTAACGTTCAAAAATGTGTCACTATTAAAAGTAATTTAAATCAAAAATAATGAGTAAGTTTTTTAAGGAGTATTGATAACAATTCTGGAAAAAATTTTCCCCAAATTATCTTACATTCCCTTTTTAGCTCGTTATAGTATATTTTTTTATAAAATACGAAACACATCTTTAATCAATAATGATTTTAATGCTATAAGCCGAATTTGAAGTAAATCAGACCAAGGAATCACGTTGTCCCATACAAACTTTACCCTTCTTTTTTATACCCTTGGAGGTGGAATTTGCAAAAATGGTAAAATTACTTTCTTCAAATTGTAACAAAGAACGCTTGTGCTGAGTTTCATCACCGTACCATGAACCGTTTAGGCAATAATTGATAATAACTTTATACGACTATAGTTCTTTCATCTGCGATTCGATTTTGATGAAAAATAGCCTAAAGCCTCCCCCGAGTTGAGCTTAATCTTTTTTTGGAAACAGCAAATAAATCCGTTCAGTATCTTCGGAAATCCTGACGCTCATACAGACAGACAGACAGACAGACAGAAAAGAATTTTAAAAACATCATTTTTGTGCTCTATTGGTGTTTTTATACCGCCCCGCTACTTTTTTTTTAATTTTATCAATTGTACAGACACACGATTTCTACTCTCTTATTATAGTACTTATAGACAATAAAATCCATAATTTTGTTAGTATTGTTAGTTACAAAAATAATCTTATAAGTATGTTAGTTGAATTAGTATATACCTTAATGTCATCTTTTAAATACAATATTGAATATAACAATATCAATTATTACATCGTGTGCCTCGCGTGTTTGCTCCTGTGACCGCTCCACTCGCCCGCCTCAGAAGATGACAATACATGACTGAGTCGTAACTTTTGTCTATTGTCCTCAGAATGCTGTTGCCACTGCCTCGCAGGTTGTTCAGCAATGATATAGTCTTTTTGCGGAGTATGGCAAAAAAGTCCGCAGTGTAAAAATTGGCGAACATTCCTGATTATGACGACATTAGTGTTACAAAAAGAATAATTTACTAATACCCGGCTTCTCAAGTATTATTTATTAAACGAGGTTATTAGGTAAAAGTTACAACGAACCACCATATCGCAACTTTACTGCCAGTTAATTTCACAAAGGGTTTCATTTTATGACCAATGACATTTATAAGCTTGTTATAGTTAATAATTCTGGCAAGCAAGTTAATAAATGTTGGAGAGTTAATAAGGGTTAAAGATGCAGCTAAAAGCGGTGAGAAATGAAATTATTAAGGATCAGTAAATTGAAGGGTTGATCGGCGTATTGATTTTAGTAAACCGTCCGGAAGAAATTATCTAGATTAAAGCGTAAATGACATCAAACCCTTTGCGTCGTCGTCGTTCAGAACATTTAAGCGTACCTTTTAAAGGTACAGACAACTTGAAACTGGATGGATTTAGAGTCTTATTAAGATACTAGCTGAGCCCGCAACTTCGTTTACGTCACATAAGGTGTATGAAAGGAAAGGTATTTCTTCATCAGTGTCATCAAGCTGCGTCTGAAACTGCCCTGTTTGCTTAATCATAAAAGAGCTTAATGATTAAGTCTATTTTAAAACAATTCAGTCCACATTTAAATTTCTAAAACAATTTCTATAATTAATAATTCAATAATAATTTCTCTAAAATTAAATAATAATTTCTATTTTGATAATAAAACCAATTATTGTAACGAGTTCACCATTTATTTCAATAACTTTTCAAGAAATTAGCAAGATTTCAGGAAATAAATTTAACGGTCTTTTACGTTGTTTTAGTTTTCAGGTAATAGAAATCTCGGAGTGAATAGTGGTGAAACTTGAGTTCGAACTTTAGAGTTCAAGTGTTTTGAATTTCACCGTCTCGTAGAAACTTAAACAAAATAAAGTCTTGATGAATTTTATTTAGATTTCCAAGAGCAGAAATTGCAAAAATATTTCTTGCTAAGTAGTTTAAGTTCTGATTACTTTGACTATTAATAAATAAATAAATATTTTTGTACATTCTCATACAACTTCATACAAATTGAGCTAATACAAGCTTGCACTTGTGATAGATAACTGCTGGTCATTATTCATCTTTCTGTGTATGTAATTTTGACTTTGACTGCCTCGTTGGTCTTGAGGTCGAAATGTGCGACTGCGTATCACAAGGTCGTGGGTTCGATTCCCACCGGAGACAAAAATTTGTGTGACCCATAAAATAGGGGAGACCGGGGCTGGTTGACTAGATTTCAGCTAAAAAGCTTATATTTTTATTTCTTTATAGACTATTAATTCAAAAACAGGTTTATTTCATAGGTTAACTATTAGGCTTTGGAAAAATATAGCAAAAAGCACTTAATTCATTATAATATAGGGTACAGGCTAGATCTTATACAATAAGAAAAACTGGTCAACCTGCCCCATGCTTGGGGTAGGTTGACTATTTGCCTGGGGTAAGTTGACCTATGGACTTGTAAAGGCAAAATCTACGAGGAAATAAGATAAACGGCAACATACTTAAAAAAAAATATTTTTATTATTTTTTATTGAAAATAAAACACATACAATAAATCACCGAGAGCGCGGCGTGGCGCACGCACATCGTTTGAGTGAAGGAATTTAAAGATGAAAAATAACGTATGTAAGTAATTATTTTCATCGTAATGTTTTTGTAATAATGCCTATATGTTTATGGTTACTGATTGTCAAAAAAAAAATATGGATGTTTGATTCATATTCTTTTTTATGTAGGATTATTGGTCATCCAGCCCCGTTATAAATTAGTCTACTAGCCCCAAACCACATTTTTATTTTCAATCACATGACATAACCACAAAACTGCTAAGAAATCAAATAACATCATACATAAAAGAAAGAACATGAATCAAACACCCATTATAAATTCTTTGACAATCAGTGACCATGAATAAATAGGCATTATTACAAAAAACCTTACGATGAAAATAATTACTTACGTACGTTATTTTTGAACTTTAATTTCCTTCACTCAAACGGTGTGCGTGCGTGACACCGCACTCCCGATGACTGAGCGGGGAGAAGTAGCGGGCTCTCGGGTGTCATCGGTTGGCTCCAAGCCATTGCTTTGGCCGAGTTATTGATAGTTAGTCTACCTACCCCTATAGTCAACCAGCCCCGGTCTCCCCTACTTGTCTCAAGAGTCTGGGTGTTTCTATGTATGATAAGTATGTATTTGAAAGTACAATATAATAATAATAATAATAATAAGCTTCATTTCCCTTACACATATAAATAGATCCTATTTAGTTTTTTTACAGTGTGCTTAAGAAATTTGTTAGTGTTGTTAGTTTTGTACTTATACCAAGTTAGTAGTGTCAGGTGTAACCGCCTTCTGCGGTAAGAGCCTCCTCCAAATTATTCCAGGCAACTCTATCTCTCGCTAGTCTAAGTCAAAAATATGATTTAAAAGTATATAAGTATTAATATTCATTGTCTGATACCCATAACACAAGCAGGTTATTCCTAGCTTACTTTGGAATCAGATAGCGTTGTGTGAAATGTTGGTGAATATTTATTTATTATTATTATTATATAATTATATGTGAGTGGCCCCGCGGACTCAGTGTTCTGTAAACGATCACTGCAGTAAGCAACTTTCACTATGGCCAGTCCTTGGATGGGTGACCATCCATGTGATCACTTTGTGACATTTATTTGAGCGTTTCCGTGCTTCGGAAGGCACGTTAAGCCGTTGGTCCCGGTTGCCAGGAAAATGGCAGTCGTTAAGCTAAGTTGAAGACTTTATTTTCAACAGCAGGCAGTCACAACCTGCGCCTGTCCATTTAAACACGGCAATACGGCTCACCACCTACTACGTGGGACAAATTATACAAAGGTGAAATGTGGCCAACACGCCAGTTTAGGTTCACTCACATTCAAAGAAACCCCTACAATTAAAAAATTTCAAAATATCTGATTCTTAAAAGGTTGGTCCCGGTTGCCAGGAAAATGGCAGTCGTTAAGCTAAGTTGAAGACTTTATTTTCAACAGCAGGCAGTCACAACCTGCGCCTGTCCATTTAAACACGGCAATACGGCTAACCACCTATTACGTGGGACAAATTATACAAAGGTGAAATGTGGCCAACACGCCAGTTTAGGTTCACTCACATTCAAAGAAACCCCTACAATTAAAAATTTACAAAATATCTGATTCTTAAAAGTGTAGTGTATAACTCTTTTATTTCTAAACCGATTTACATAAAACAAACGCTAAATGTTAACTGGAGCAAACATCAACACAATAAAAAAAACCGCATTGCAATCGGTTGAGCGGTTACTGAGATTAGCGTGCACAACCGTACAGACAAACAGATATACAGACATACAGACATACAGACAAACAGACAAAAATTCTAAAAATCATTGTTTTGGGTTCTATTGCGTTCATAAAGCCCCCCTATAATATTTTTTCTTATTTATCTTCCATGTACAGACAGCGACCTGTTACGATTTTATTATATGTATTGATTTGGGGACTGATATATTAGTTGTTATTTTTTTTTCCAAGTATGCAGGTAGACTAATGACATGTATACTTGAGCAATAGAGAGTATGTTGTGCTCACTAAACTCTTCCTGCAGTGGGTCATATTCTGCTCCTAAGACAAGATTTTTGGATGGATAGTACTTATCTCTTACATACACAATATTGAGCGATGACGGAGTCTATGATAATCTTTGAACTTCCAACTGAGGGGTTCTCTCACTGTCACTCTCTAGAGCTCTTGCTAGTCTTCTGCTACATTCTCGTTACAAATGATTTCTAATATTTAACAAAGTTGAACCTGTTTTGACTTGACAACAATAACTTTAACTTATGTTAAAAATCTCTAAAATCCTCGTAGAATTAAATTTAAGCTTTCATCGTAAAAACAATTAAACTAGAATAGAAATAGCTTTATTGTACTCTAATTTAGAATTACATGAAGACGGAATACATGTTGTAAAATGTAAAACGGGCGGCCTCATTGATAGATGCAATATCTTCCAGGCAACTAAGATGAACTCTCGCAATATAAGTAGCTCAAAACGTCGGCTTAAGGGGCGGTTATTCCGCACAAGTAGGCATTTGGCGCTCTCCTCGCCCCGGGCGCAAGACACACCGCGCGCCGGCAGCGGCAGTCAACTCTCATGCCACAGTATACAGTATAGTAGAAAGAAACAGCATGCTAACTTTGTTTGACGTAGTAAATGCATCTAACTTTATTAAGTGTAGTGATTTATTAGTTTCGTAAATAAAAATAAAAGAGTTAATCGTAAATAAATTATGTATATTATACTATTATTTATAAGCTAATGAGTTTGTTTGTTTGTTTAGTTGTTCTAACTCTAGAGTCTAAGAGACTGATAGTTGAATTTCAAGAGTTTCTTAACAGAATGTCCATTTTTGAAAAATACCAAAATATATAACATCACGCTAAGGCGAATAAGAGCTTACCAGCAACGAAACATTTTTCGACAACTAGGATATTTCATTTCTTTTGAGAGTTTCCGTTGCGTACGTTTGCTACAGTTGCGTAAAAAATGTAAATTACATAATAGCTGGTCATAAAAATTTCTAAAGTTTTCTAAAGTTGGTATGCTAAGTATGAATCACGGGATCATTGTGCAATCCAAAATGGCCGCCGCAGTGTAATCACAAAATTTCATGATGGGTGTCGTTTAAAGGGTTTTTTGGTATGCTGAGTACGAATCACGTACTAATTTTGCAATTCAATATGGACACCGCGCCGTAATCACAAAATGTCATGATGGGTATCGTTTAAGGGGTTTCTTGGTGTGCGGAGTACGAATCACGTGATGATTTTGCAATCCAATATGGCCACCGCGCCGTAATCACACAATTTCATGATGGGTATAGTTTAAGGGAATTCTTGGTATGCTAAGTATGAATCACATGATAATTTTGCAATTCAATATGGCCACAAAATTTCATGATGGGTATCGTTTAAGGGGTTTTTTTGGTATGCTGAGTATGAATCACATGATAATTTTGCAATCCAATATGGGCGTAATCACAAAATTTTATGATGGGTATCGTTTAAAGGGTTTCTTGGTATGCTGAGTACGAATCACGTGATAATTTCGCAATCCAAAATGGCCGCCTCGGTGTAATCACAAAATTTCATGATGGGTATCGTTTAAAGGGTTTTTGGTATGCTGAGTAGGAATTACGTGATAATTTTGCAATACAATATGGCCGCCGCGCCGTAATCACAAAATATCATGATGGGTATCGTTTAAGGGGTGTATTGGTATGCTGAGTACGAATCCTGTGATCATTTTGAAATGCAATATGGCCACCGCGCCGTAATCGCAAAAATCCATGATGGTTATCGTTTAAGGGGTTTTTTGGTATGCTGAGGACGAATCACATGATAATTTTGCAATCCAAAATGGCCACCGCGCCGTAATCACATAATTTCGTAATGAATATCGTTTAATGGGTTTTTTCGAATGCTGAGTACAAATAACATGATCATTTTGGAATTCAATTTGGCCGCCTAAGCTATTTAGGCCTACTTGCGCGGAGAGTCGAGTTAAATATATAAATATAGAGTTAGTGAGCTCTGAGTTAAATAAATAACTTCTTAACTCTGACCACGTCTTGCTCAGTTGCAAATTGGCAGGCGGTTAACTAACTCACAGTAAACCGAACAAGTTTTTTTAGTCTGTCGTTCCATGCAATCCAACCACACACAAATGTTAGAACGAAGAATGGAACATGTGTCTCTATCTCTTTTACACTACAGTCTGCTACGTATGATTTACGATACTACCATACTTACGATACTACCATTTACGATACCAATCATAAAATTTTGTGAATACGGCGCGGCGGGCATATTGGATTGCAAAATTATCACGTGATTCGTACTCAGCATACCAAAAAACCCCTTAAACGATACCCATCATGAAATTTTGTGATTACGGCGCGGCTCCCATATTGGATTGCAAAATTATCACGTGATTCGTACTCAGCATACCAGAAAACCCCTTAAACGATACCCATCATGAAATTTCGTGATTACGGCGCGGCGGCCATCTTGTATTGCAAAATTAGTACGCGATTCGTACTCAGTATACCAAAAAACCCCTTAAACGATACCCATCATGAAATTTTGTGATTACGGCGCGGCGGCCATATTGGATTGCAAAATTATCACGTGATTCGTACTCAGCATACCAAAAAACCCCTTAAACGATACCCATCATGAAATTTTGTGATTACAGCGCGGCGCCCATATTGGATTGCAAAATTATCACGTGATTCGTACTCCGCATACCAAGAAACCCCTTAAACGATACCCATCATGACATTTTGTGATTACGGCGCGGCGTCCATATTGAATTGCAAAATTAGTACGTGATTCGTACTCAGCATACCAAAAAACCCTTTAAACGACACCCATCATGAAATTTTGTGATTACACTACGCCGGCCATTTTGGATTGCAAAATTATCACGTAATTCGTACTCAGCATACCAAAAAACCCTTTAAACGATACCCATCATGAAATTTTGTGATTACGGCGCGGCGGCCATCTTGTATTGCAAAATTAGTACGCGATTCGTACTCAGCATACCAAAAAACCCCTTAAACGATACCCATCATGAAATTTTGTGATTACGGAGCGGCGGCCATCTTGTATTGCAAAATTAGTACGCGATTCGTACTCAGCATACCAAAAAACCCCTTAAACGATACCCATCATGAAATTTTGTGATTACGGCGTGGCCGCCATGTTGGATTGCGAAATTATCATGTAATTCGTAGACATTTTAATGCATTAGGTAGCTGGTTACCATGTCGTGAAAACACTTAAAAAGTAAAAGATCACCACATTTTTACCATGAGTCGCGTATGTATTTGTAACGGTTAATCTAATTACATTTTGCCCTTACTGATATTTTTATACTGTGGCGCGATTTGAACGTAATTTGGCATAATAATTACGAAGTAGTTGCGAAAAAAACTGACACAGGTCCTGCCTCCACAAGCGCCAGGGCGAGACTGATCGGCCGTCAGCGGCGCAATTCTATTGCGTTTGGTAGATATTCGTACATGATAACTATGTAAATAGTTGTTTATAGAAAAACGCTCGGAAAATGTGTATAAAAACTTAATACCTTTAATTGAGTGCAAAAAAAAAATATAAAATGTTAATAGTTTAGCCACAGTTTTGAAAAAACTTTTCTGACAGAGTCAACTTTGGGATTTTTTTCTATCTAGTGAAATTTATTGGATCGTGTAACGGGCTCGGAATATGTTTAGCTTATATCCTTAACTATTACATATATATTTTTCAGATTTAAAAACCCTTTACTTTTTGACTAGGATTGTTTCAAAAAACTCAAAATCTGACCCACGCGGCCTGTGCTATATTCACTACATTCATCTCTTGTTTACTGCCGACAAGCCATTTCGCTTCTCCTCACTGCTTATTTACTGTGAAAGGAAGTGCTTTGAGCTACGTGTAATACAGGAACATTGAGGTTCATATTTTGTGAGCTTCTTATCGCTTAAAATTTCAGTAATAAATGTATTTTTATTTATTACTAGATGGTCGGCATAAGTTTCCGTGGATAAAAGCCCGTGCTATTTTTGCTTCAGGCAGATACGTTTAGCTGATGGACTAAGAAAGAGTAACAAACATATTGACATCTACACATCCACACTCATCTTCACACACAAACTTACGCTTTTATAATGTCTAGTAAGAACTGGCGACAATGGGAGTGCTTCTTACAATAAGTTTCATATTGGTATGATAAACTCTTTCCAATAAATTTGGAATTAAACAATGTATTTTTATTTATGTAGTCCCTCACCTCATAGGTACAAACATCGCCTCAATATTCTTTTTTCTACCCTTGGCCTCAGAACTTTGCAAACATAATTAAACATTCAAACTTATCTATAAACAAAATAAATACATATTTTTGGACATTCTCCATCTATGGTTAAACAATCACTACATATTATAAAACAAAGTCGCTTTTTCTGTCCCTATGTCCCTTTGTATGCTTAAATCTTCAAAACTACGCAACGGATTTTGATGCGGTTTTTTTTAATGGATAGAGTGATTAAAGAGGAAGGTTTATATGTATAATAACATCCATTAAATAGTGGAAAAATACTGTTATTTTTGAGGTTTCTAATGTGATGTCGTAAATAATTACATTTTTTCCACTTACATTGCAAACGCAGGCTGAATCCTACGAGATTTATCAAAGTAATGTACTAAGTATTGTACACATTGTAAAGGTCTACAGAAAACTCCGCGATGGCATATCTATATCTCTTTTGGATATCCCACAATAACATTTTTAAGTCATTTACTTTTTACGACAAATAATGGCTTATTTTCGAAGCGGTTTTAAACAATACATCATTAATCCTTATCCAATTAAATACCATAAATACATGGTTTATTTAATATAGATCTATATGGCCCTTTACAGCATATGATTTAAATGAATATTTTCTAAGATATTACAGATATAAAATTGCCGGACGTAGCGTTTGCGGACGTACCGGCCGGCCGCACACTGGTCCGGATTTTAAAATAGGTGGACATACGATCTAAGATGTCAAATTTGTTGTGGATAGAAAATATAGTGCTATTTAACATTTAGTACCACAACTTTTCCATAAAATGACTCATTCATGCCTAAAAAAATAATGAAAATAAAAAATGTATGGGGGAAAATTTATTTGGTTCAATTTCTCAGTTCAGTATCAAAGTATAAAGGTCTCACCTTATATTTTGATAAGCAACTATGGTCTTTAATACGACAACATAAAAATTTTCCGCGTATCCCTGCGGGTTTGGGTTCCACAATGCTTTAAAGTTTACAGTTTTTCTGTACTTAGTATATTTTAGTATCAGCATTGCACCCGGGCGAAGCTAGTAATAAATATAATAATAAATAATAAATATTCACGGACATTTTACACAACGCTATCTGATCCCAAAGTAAGCTAGGAATAACCTGTTCGTGTTATGGGTATCAGATCATGGATATTAATACTTATATACTTTTAAATACATACATATTATACATAGAAACACCCAGACTCTTGAGACAAACATTTATGGGTCACACAAATATTTGTCTCCGTTGGGAATCGAACCCACGACTTCCAGCGCCGCAGGCGGTATCACTACCGACTGCGCCACAGAGGCAGTCTAAAACAATGCCATACAACAAAGTGGTATCTCATTTAAAACATGGATGACGCCCTTTGTTTATTACATTTACAAATAAAGACCACAATACGTTTTCCTCAGACTATTAATCATCATAATTCATACCATACACGAACATTTTATCATGGCCCCAAAATAAAAGAGATATAATCTGTTTAAAAATGCCACCGGTTGCCAGCAGGGTAAAATGGGGTCGCTTTGTGTCATTTGGGCGTAATATGCTGTTGATTTCATTTATTTCATGAAATATAATAATACATTTTATACACAGCGCTATGCATATGTAATTCAGCAAATATTATAAGCAAATAACATACTTTAACATTTTTAAATACATGTAATTATTGTCACTAGACTTTGCCCACCGTAAAAAATCCGACCAAGTGCATTGGTTGTATAGAAGCTCCCCTTAAATAATAATATGTTTCTGTTATATACAGCATTTTTTGATGTAGTGGCAACAAAATTACATAATCTTTAAAAATTTCAGCTTTCTGGCTATCACCCCATCTCTGACAGTAAAGGTATCCTTGGTGTTGACATCTTCAGTGACGTTCAGTTCCGTAGTCATTTGGAGAACAAGGCCAGACTGACGTCCAGAAAGCTCGGTGTGCTCAACAGGGTGCGGCAGTATGTTACTGCGGCGCAAACACTGCTACTCTATGAGTCACAAGTGCGGCCGCACATGGAGTTCTGCTGTCATCTTTGGGCGGGGGCACCTGAATATTAGCTTGGTGCAAAAGCGAGCCATGAGAGTTGTCAACGATTCTATGCTTGCAGGTGGTGTGGAACCTCTTCGCGACAGGAGAGACTTTGCCTCCTTGTGCGTGTTCTGCCGCCTGTACAATGGTTTGTGCTCTGAGGAATTGTTTGATATGATGCCCACGGCTACTTTCTATCATAGCACCGCTCGCCATAGACAGGGTGTTTATCCTCACACATCCGCGTCCGGAGCGTTCGAGTACGGTTATATCCGATAGGGACTTTCTCCCGCGCATGCTTAGATTGTGAAATGATGTCCCTGCCTCAGTTTTACCAAACGCCTACAGTATGGGGTTCTTTAAAAGCGGTCTTAGAAGGTTTTTACAGGGTCGGCGGCGCGAGTGTAGCGCCTCCGGTGTTGCAACGTCCATAGGCTGCGGTGTCTACCAGTGCATCTGGTGGACCGTATACTTAATATGCAAAATATATAAATATATTCCCGTTCATGAGATACAGCCTCGTGGCAAACAGACAGACAAACAACGAATTGTCAGTAATAGAGCTTTCACCCTTTGGGTACAGAACTCTAAAAATACAGGCATGTTATAACAATGATGTACAAAATTTATACTAAAGTACCTATTATACATAAAAAACCGGCCAAGTGCGAGTTGGACTCGCCCATGAAGGGTTTCGTAGCAGCAAGCAACATAATATAAAAGTTCTTATAGTTCGTTGTAACTTTGATTGATGTTTTAACACGTTCGCAGTGGTAGTGATTATTCTAACCGAAAATTGTGGTTTATGACGTATTAAAAAAAAAACTACCAGCTCTATCTCGTTCAAACCAATTTTCGTTGGTAGTTTTTATGGCAATGTACATCATATATTTTTTTTAGATTTATCACTCTCTTAGTTTAGAAGTTAGAGGGGGGAGGGGACACACATTTTTCCACTTTGGAAGTGTCTCTTGCGCACACTATTCATTTTAGAAAAAAATGATGTTAGAAACCTCATCAGCATTTGGGAAGACCTATCTATTGATACCCCACACGTATGGGATTGATGAAAAAAAAAATTTGAGTTTCCGTTTTGAGTATGGGGACCCCCAAAATTTACTGCTATTTTTCTAGTGTTATATAAGAATCTTAATGCGGTTCACAGAATACATCTAGTTACGAAGTTTCAATAGCATAGGCCGTATAGTTTCGGAGAAAAGTGGCTGTGACACACGGACGGACAGACAGACGGACAGACAGACAGACAGACATGACGAATCTATAAGGGTTCCGTTTTTGCCATTTGGCTACGAAACTCTAAAAACGCCGAAACCCAGAAACAATCATTATTTTACGGATTTTCCTCAAAGTTCACTCGAACTAGGTGAGTATCTAAAAGCTGACTTTAGACATCCATTGTGATGACGTGTCTTATTCTCAGTGGATTGAACCTTCACCCATAAACCTCCTATAAAAAGGTCATATAACTGAACAATAAAAACTACATTAAAACTATCATAAAGATGATAAAAATACCATCACCTACTCATGCAATTTATGGCGGTGTAAATTCTCTCTCTAGTTAGGCAGTCAGTTGTAACATTTAGGTAACACATTTTTAGGGTTTCGTAGCCAAATGACAAAAACGGAACCCTTATAGATTCGTCATGTCTGTCTGTCTGTCTGTCTGTCCGTCCGTGTGTCACAGCCATTTTTCTCTGAAACTATAAGGCCTATGCTATTGAAACTTGGTAACTAGATGTATTCTGTGAACCGCATTAAGATTCCTCTATAAAACTAAAACAAAAGTAGTAAATTTTGGGGGTCCCCATACTCAGAACTGAAACTCAATTTTTTTTTTCATCAAAGCCGTTCGTGTGGGGTATCTATAGATAGGTCTTCATAAAATCTATTTAGGTTCCTAACATCATTTTTTTCTAAAATGAATAGTGTGCGCAAGAGACACTTCCAAAAATCGTAATCTCGTAAAATCATTACATTTTGGGCAGTCAGTTTAAAAGTAGGCTTTCCTTCGGACTCAAACTACTCTATACCAAATTTCATAATGACCATTTTAGCGGTTTAGGCGTGAAAACGTAACAGACAGACGGACAGAATTAGTAGAGAGTAGGAATAAAATCGTTCAAGAGTAATTTTATATCGTTCAAGAGTCTATATCGTTCGTAGCTTGATCTGTGTATGTCTGGCAATGGTATCGTAACTCTTCAACGGGTAAATGTCAAACCGTTCAGTAGTTTTTGGAAAATACGTTCAGACGGACGAGGCAGAAATAACTTATTTTATACTTTAAGATTAGCTCATCAATTTGCCTATAGCTACTTAATTTGACCAGCTATGCGCTAAAGTCCCCTCTTGGTTACCCTGCCGACGCTACCGTAGCTCGTAGCTAGGACTAACAGTACCGCTGGGGACTACGTAGCCACTGACTTGGCATACATTTGTTAAAAGGGTATTTGACCGCTCCACGCTTACCAGTAAGTATTACGGCCATAGTGCCCCCAGTGTATGTTGACATGCAGCTGCCAGTCGTGAAGATATAGGATTAAATTTCAAGCTTTTCTTCTCTTCGCAAAACTATAGCAAAATAAAAAGCAAATTATTTAGTCCAAATAAAACCTTTGCTAACTCGTAGTATAAAGTCTAATAAAATCAATGCAAATTCATTGTACAAAATCCATTAGCAATATTTATTTATACATCTATCCCTTTTTACATTTCGAATACAAAAGACTGAGTTTGCTGAAAGCATTAGATCCTTTTAAAAAAACAGAAAGTAAATGTTTGCAAATCAAAAGCCAATATCACGAACGATCGATACAAGCTTTGCTTTATTTGCATAATAGGATTTGTGAACCATGAGTCACGAAACTTAGACGAAAAATAAAAATGTTGTTGACTGGGAATTCATTGGTTTTTGAAAAACACTATATTGGTTTTTGAAATATTTTTAGTACCTAAAGCGCTGAAAACGGAGTTTAAAGTTCAGCTCATAGCATGGGATGCGCTGAAACTTTGTTAGTCAAATAAATTTCTTGTACGACTTATTTTGTCTCTAGCCATCACCCTTGGTCATCATGAGTGTATGGACAAACATTAGACTTTTTAACATTTGACTGCCTCTGTGGCGCGGTCGGTAGTGATACCGCCTGCGGCGCTGGAGGTCGTGGGTTCGATTCCCACCGGAGACAAATATTTTTGTGACCCATAATTGTTTGTTTCAAGAGTCTGGGTGTTTCTATGTACAATATGTATGTATTTAAAAGTATATAAGTATTAATATCTGCGATCTGATACCCATAACACAAGCAGGGTATTCCTAGCTTACTTTGGGATCAGATAGCGTTGTGTGAAATGTCCGTGAATATTTATTATTTATTATTATTATTATTAGGTACAAGACCAATAATTGGATGGCAGCTTTAATCATTTGGACGTCTTACAACTTCCCATTCAAGCGTGTGTTAGCACTGACTAGTTAAAATGTTTTAGATTAAAACCATCAAACGCTATGCCACGGTTAGCACATGCCATAATAATTTTAGTGGTACCGGAGTACTTTTTATCGCCTTTGATAGTGGATATTTCCTCACAATTTACTCATTTTGCTAAAGAGAAGTTCTACTAATAAACTTTTAAAAATCTTTTAATAAAAAAATCTAGAGGCGTTATTCAAAAACTACTTACTCTACCAAAAAATATGTTTAGTCCCAACAGTATTACCGCATCTATGTTTCTGAATCTAATCAATGTTTGTTTCCCAAAAACCAGTTAAACCTCAATACAACCCTGGCTTTGAACGAAAGCCTACCTATTAACATAAAATAAATGTTAAAAATTATCATTAGAAACATCGGAAGGATTTGGAAAGGACTTACTGGACCCTTTTTACTTTATAAAATATTTTAATAAAGTTAAAATACTGTTATAACTAGCTTGGGATTCATAACTTTAGAAAGTTTCCCAATGCAAAAATTTCATATTTTACGTTATTGGAAATACTAGCTAAAATATCAAACTTGCTCCTGATGTACTTTTTTCCTAACAGCTTTGACGTAACTCTGTGGCAAGGAGTGGTTAAGTCAAGTTAAAAGCATGACAGGAATGTTTCGTCTCCCCTCGATCTACAGTATTAACGATTTATTTAATTTCGAAATATACGACTATTCTGTCGGTCTCTTGTTGTTTCCGATAAATGGCCGTTTAATAAAAGTTAATACAAATAACTACTCCACGTAACCCACGCCTCGATTTAAATTACATTTCATAATACTATAGTTAGTAAATGATTCATCACATTGTTTGTAATCCATACGAAAACCATTTACGTTATTTACGATCTCTTATAATTGCACTATTTTCTGTAACTCACCACCACTTCATAAGTCAAATACAGTGGGACAAAGCGTATAATTATTCTACCCTCTATAATAAATCTACGGAGGTTACCCATGGCTAGAGGTGACGATCAATCACTGACCGCAAAGGCAACACTCCCTATCCTCAGATTGGTTTCATGCCTTCTTATCGGCAATCCCAAGCGTAAATGACCAATGATAAATCAAAAAAGAAACTGACTCGTTTTCGCAAGGCCGTTTTGGTACTCAGTCGTTGTTTGTGTAATCAGGAAAGAATTGGAGTTGTTTTAGAAATACAAAGTCCTGTAGTAATAAGTAGGATTACTGGAATATATACTTTCTTGTCAAAACGGCTGGAAAGATTTTAGCGCGACTTTCAGTGGCAAATAATTTGATGTTATAAGGAGTAGCTTAGGCTACTTATCATGATACTTACTCCTATCCAAAGAAGCTGAGCAGTAATCAAACTTGTCCACAAATCGAATCGACTTCCGTACATTATCCCAAAACCAATTAAGGAGCACAGGTTAAAGATGTGGGCACTATGTGTAGTGCTCAAAGTAGAAGTAGTAGAAAGCCACAATCGAGGACTGGATGAGAGGATAGCAACACATACGTTTAAAATTGACAATACTCTGAAAACAGAATTAACAATGCCGAAATGCGGTGGGACCTCACCGACATCTTTTAAACCTAAGCCAGTTTCACTTATTAGTGGTACTGACTAATAGGCTAAGTCTATGCGCAGCGATAAAAGTTGTTTGCGAACAAGCAAACAAACACGAAAACGGATAAACATTCAGTTTTCAACGATCACACAATTCGCGGACCCCTAAAACGATTTCATAACCTTGCCAGCGAGGAGATAAAAACAAATTTGTTTCAGCGAAAAGTAGGTGATAATTTTGGCCAGAATTTTTCAGTAACGGGCCCTCTGTTGCGGGGCGACAGAATTATGAGCTCTAACGTTGTATTCTTGGCAGTCTAATCCTGTTTTTTACAAGTTACTACAGCATTTTGACGTTTAAAAAAGCCAAAGATTTTTAAAAGTACAATTTTGTGAATGGATCCCTACGCTCAGATGGCTCAACTTAAGAGCTATCACAACAACAGTATTAGGCAGTTTTAAGATTGAACTGTTTAGAGTTTACAGTTATTATGAAACCGAGGTCGTGGATTCAATTCTTACCCAGGTCAAATCTCTTTGTGTGATGAGCAAGTTATGTTGCTCTATGCCCAAGTGTTTTTTTAAGGTGGCAGACAAGCATACGGCCCACCAGTTGTACTAGTGGTCACTGTAGCCTGTGGACGTTTGCAACACCAGAGATGCTACACTCGCGCTGCCGACCCTGTAAAAACCTTCTAAGACCCCTTATGAAGAACCCTATACTTTAGGCGTTTGGGAAAACCGAGTATAAGTTATTAAAAATTGTAAATAACGAAGGCAATAAAAAAGAAAAGAAGAAGATTTAATTTTGCCAGACAGAAATATATCAAGTAAAAAATTATATACACAGTCGTCCTATATAATGATGTTTAACTAATTGAACGAGTATCTATTTCCAGCTGCCTAAATTCGTGAAATCTGCTGCAAAATATAAGCGGTAGATAATAAAGAAGAATATATTTATTTTTATTTAACACTGTAAATGAGTTCCTGTGGAAATGGGCTAGTAAAAAAATTGTCAAAGAGTCTCTAGGTTCCTCTTTTGCTTAAGGTTGAATTCGCTTTTAGTTTGTTGTTTTGAAAATTGTCATCAATTTACACTCTAACTGAAGCTGCATAAAGTAGTTCAAAAGTCAACTCGTAATACCTAGTGCTCGGAAACTCAATCACAGTAATGTAAACTAAGATAAAGACGACATTTCAACAATATCAGAAGTTGCTACCACTGCAGTATAAACTTAAAGTGTAAGATTTCATCCCGGTAGCTGGCATATAGGTGTATTGCAGACGGCAGACTTTTGTGCGATTGAATCTGCGGCGCACAAGGAGATCACTTGGAATGCATTGGTGATCTCAGATTTTTAAGCTTCCGTACCCAAAGACTGAAAACGAAACCCTATTCATAGGACGTTACCGTTCATTTGTCTGTCAGTCGCACAGTGGAACAATAGTATGAGAAAAACGGCGTAAATCATATCTTTTAAAATATGGTTACCAACATCGATTTTATTTTTAGAACAGCATGGTTGCATGATCAACTTTAAAAAAAAATGATTATAACACAAAAATAAAACTTAGTTAAGGAAAAAGACAGTTTCACATAGTTCGTTGATTTCAATATTATTTATTCACTATCAGATCCTTCAGATTCAGAGCTACTAAGATTACTCAGTGTTGGTAGATCAAAAGAACACGAGTAATCTGTTCTTTCTGTCAATGGTTCCATAATATCTGAAACGTCATTTAAAGATTTATTTCGGCTGATTTTCATAAGGCTAGATACAATTTTATTAATGACTTATTTTTTAATTTTCATGTTCAAATAATATTTTATACTATTTGGAAGGGATAAGGCCTAACCAAGCCAATTAAGATTTTTTTTTGAAACACGCAACACTTTTCCACTAGCTGCTGGCTTTTAAACAAAAGTAATCTGATATTTTTAATATAATGATGCTCATAAATCTGGACACTCTCGTAGATTCTATAGTTCTTTAATTTTATTTGCCACTGAGACCCGTTGTTCTTGTTTCGGAGTAGTTAGCCATACCAAAAGTCTCCATTTTTTATTGATTGACTTGATCATGAAAAGTTATTTTTGAAGTTGTTTCGCAAGGAGTCGCATGCCAAAAATAACATAAAAGAGGATATTCGACATATCAGGTAACATAAAACGATGATATTTAGAAAGGTGATTTTTGGTGTATTTTTGTAAAGTCTTGTCAAAGTTGTAGACTATGATTTTTTTTCGTGTCAATTTTACTGGTACTATAAATGGTCATAGACATATTCTAAAGAAAAAGTAAAAATTTCTTACGATCACATACACTTGCCATTATGTAAATAAACTATAACAAGAGCTCATATAACTACGAACTTTGTATTAAATTAACAACGAGGAGCTATTACTGCAGTACAAATAACGCAATGTTTACTTGTTCGATTTCACCGTGTCACTATTCAGTAATGAGGAGTTTTACATAACTTTATGTTAGTAAAAGAGGGTATCTATTTATGTTAACTAACCTATACTTGAAAACAACCTTCATTCTATTCGGCTTTTTGATTTTTGGGTATGGGTCGAGACATTGTGACGTCAGGAGGTTGTTTATCTGGAACTGCGAAATATCTAGAACGCTGAAATTTTCATAGATGATGGAGTTTCTGTTGCAGCTGTTATTACAAATACATACTAATAAAAAAAGGGAGATTAAGGGTGCTCCCATACAACAAACATGCTTTTTCGCCGGTTTTTGGTACGGGACCCTCTGTTCGCGAGTCCGACTTGCACGTGACCGGTTTTTCACAGACTGTACGCCACGGATGGTCTGTCGTCTGTGTCGCACTTAAACATGAAACTGCATAAACTAACAACATTATAATTAAATAGGAAGCTGGTAGGTCGTGGATAATGTGTAAAAGTGTTGCCGTTCTTGTGTTGCATGCCTCAGTCTGTGGAACATGGATTGCACATTGTTATCATCTAACACCTTAGATATAAGTTTACTCTGGACCCGTGTTCAGCAATGAATAAATAGATTATGAAAAAAAAAATGTATGTGTGCAGTTCTGTGTACGTACAGTTATAGTTTCAAAGATAATATTATAGTATTGCCTACAAACAGATAGGCAACTCCCTGCCCCCTACTGAGCGAGCTTCCCCACCACCGCCACAGCTGTCATTATGGTTGGAGGGTGTTTTGAGGGAACATTTGCTTAGTCTTAGTGGTCACACAACACGTTGCGCGCAGGCTTATTAGTATAATCATTTTGGCAGGTGCTATAATCATATACCTAGTTGTAGTTAGGTAGGTATAATGGGCCTATCCTAGTTAGTGTCGAGCGCATTGTTAGAAAAGAAGAGAAATCAGGAACTTACTAAAATTATTTTAATTACTACTTAATACAGTCGAAGATATTATAATTATATTATAGTAATTCTTCTCTACATTACTTTCACTGAAGTATCAGTGAGTGGCTTATAATATATTCCAAGTTGTTTCGATGGAAAATAACTAAATTAATTGCAAATGGAGGCTCTGGTAAGCATCGAATTGCATAGATTTTTATTTAATAAATTAATTGGTTACATGTGGGTAATTTCTTGTACCAAAAATATTTACATACATGCCTTACGTACATTTCTAAATTACGGGGATGGAGAGGTCATCCTTAAGGTTGACATTAAGAACGCTTTTAACTCTGTTAACGGGGACATCCTTCTGGCAGAAGTTAAAAAAGAAGTTCCTCAAATATTTAATTTTATTTGGCAATGTTATAGACAACCTTCAAAATTACTTTATAATGACAACGTTCTGGAATCCGCTGTTGGCTGCCAGCAGGGTGACCCGCTTGGGCCGGTTATTTTTAGCTTAGCCATCCATCCAATTATTAGGCGTCTAAATTCAAAATTTAATACCTGGTATCTCGACGATGGTACTCTTGGAGGTGATATTGAAACAGTTTTGGAAGACCTGCATTTTTTAATACAAGAATTTGCCAAAATTGGTTTAGAATTAAATTTTTCAAAATGTGAATTGTTTATCACGGACAAAGCAGACCGGCAGGCTGTATTTAAAAAGTTTAACGATTTGATCCCTGATTTCAAAATTATGAACAAAAGCACACTTCACCTCTTGGGGTCACCAATTTTTGAGGATTCGTTTTCATCATTTTTAGATGAAAAAATTCAAAATTTTCGGAATATCAAACAGCGGTTATTCCAAATAAATTTACATTCCGCATTCACTATACTTCGCTATTGTTCTTTTGCCCCAAAATTAACATACTATCTTAGATCTTGTCCGCTTTAGAAATACCACAAACTTTTAGACAATGTTGATGAAATTATCCGGAATACACTTATAGACATTTTAAACGTGAATTTGGACGAGCGAGCTTGGACACAAGCGACATTACCTATCCGACTAGGTGGTCTCGGCGTCCGCAAAATTACCAGTATTAGTTTACCGGCATTCTTGTCATCGGTGTATGGTACAGATAAGTTAACTAGGAAAATTTTACCTTCGTCACTAGTTAACTTTGAAGTACCGTATTTATCCGATGCCCTGAATGCCTGGAAAATGACCTGCCCAAGCACAGAGTTTCCCGTTAACTACTCTTCCCAGAGACAGTGGGATGTGCCCATACAACAAACATGCTTTTTCGCCGGTTTTTAGTACGGGACCCTCTGTTCGCGAGTCCGACTTGCACGTGACCGGTTTTTCACAGACTGTACGCCACGGATGGTCTGTCGTCTGTGTCGCACTTAAACATGAAACTGCATAAACTAACAACATTATAATTAAATAGGAAGCTGGTAGGTCGTGGATAATGTGTAAAAGTGTTGCCGTTCTTGTGTTGCATGCCTCAGTCTGTGGAACATGGATTGCACATTGTTATCATCTAACACCTTAGATATAAGTTTACTCTGGACCCGTGTTCAGCAATGAATAAATAGATTATGAAAAAAAAAAATGTATGTGTGCAGTTCTGTGTACGTACAGTTATAGTTTCAAAGATAATATTATAGTATTGCCTACAAACAGATAGGCAACTCCCTGCCCCCTACTGAGCGAGCTTCCCCACCACCGCCACAGCTGTCATTATGGTTGGAGGGTGTTTTGAGGGAACATTTGCTTAGTCTTAGTGGTCACACAACACGTTGCGCGCAGACTTATTAGTATAATCATTTTGGCAGGTGCTATAATCATATACCTAGTTGTAGTTAGGTAGGTATAATGGGCCTATCCTAGTTAGTGTCGAGCGCATTGTTAGAAAAGAAGAGAAATCAGGAACTTACTAAAATTATTTTAATTACTACTTAATACAGTCCAAGATATTATAATTATATTATAGTAATTCTTCTCTACATTACTTTCACTGAAGTATCAGTGAGTGGCTTATAATATATTCCAAGTTGTTTCGATGGAAAATAACTAAATTAATTGCAAATGGAGGCTCTGGTAAGCATCGAATTGCATAGATTTTTATTTAATAAATTAATTGGTTACATGTGGGTAATTTCTTGTACCAAAAATATTTACATACATGCCTTACGTACATTTCTAAATTACGGGGATGGAGAGGTCATCCTTAAGGTTGACATTAAGAACGCTTTTAACTCTGTTAACGGGGACATCCTTCTGGCAGAAGTTAAAAAAGAAGTTCCTCAAATATTTAATTTTATTTGGCAATGTTATAGACAACCTTCAAAATTACTTTATAATGACAACGTTCTGGAATCCGCTGTTGGCTGCCAGCAGGGTGACCCGCTTGGGCCGGATATTTTTAGCTTAGCCATCCATCCAATTATTAGGCGTCTAAATTCAAAATTTAATACCTGGTATCTCGACGATGGTACTCTTGGAGGTGATATTGAAACAGTTTTGGAAGACCTGCATTTTTTAATACAAGAATTGGCCAAAATTGGTTTAGAATTAATTTTTTCAAAATGTGAATTGTTTATCACGGACAAAGCAGACCGGCAGGCTGTATTTAAAAAGTTTAACGATTTGATCCCTGATTTCAAAATTATGAACAAAAGCACACTTCACCTCTTGTGGTCACCAATTTTTGAGGATTCGTTTTCATCATTTTTAGATGAAAAAATTCAAAATTTTCGGAATATCAAACAGCGGTTATTCCAAATAAATTTACATTCCGCATTCACTATACTTCGCTATTGTTCTTTTGCCCCAAAATTAACATACTATCTTAGATCTTGTCCGCTTTGGAAACACCACAAACTTTTAGACAATGTTGATGAAATTATCCGGAATACACTTATAGACATTTTAAACGTGAATTTGGACGAGCGAGCTTGGACACAAGCGACATTACCTATCCGACTAGGTGGTCTCGGCGTCCGCAAAATTACCAGTATTAGTTTACCGGCATTCTTGTCATCGGTGTATGGTACAGATAAGTTAACTAGGAAAATTTTACCTTCGTCACTAGTTAACTTTGAAGTACCGTATTTATCCGATGCCCTGAATGCCTGGAAAATGACCTGCCCAAGCACAGAGTTTCCCGTTAACTACTCTTCCCAGAGACAGTGGGATGTGCCGCTTTGCAAGTTAGTACAGCAAAACCTTATTGAGACTTCGTCCACTGCAGCAGAGCGAGCGCGCCTACTGGCTGTGGGGGAGTGGGAATCGGGTCTCTGGCTTCATGCGCTGCCCTCAGCTCATATTGGAACTTTGCTGGATAATGGCACTTTCCGCATCGCTGTTTGCTTACGCCTCGGCACTTCTTGCATCGTTCCACATCGTTGTCACTGCGGAGTGACTGTCGACCACCTGGGTCACCACGGTCTATCCTGCTATAAAAGTGCAGGACGCTTTCCGCGACATGCTAGTATAAATGACATCATCCGTCGCGCTCTTTCCGCCGCCGGCGTGCCAGCAGTGCTTGAACCCAAGGGCTTGGCTCGAGACGACGGTAAGAGGCCCGACGGGATGTCATTGGTGCCATGGAAGATGGGAAGACCGCTTGTGTGGGAAGCCACATGCGTGGACACCCTTGCGCCTTCTCATGTTCCTGGCACCGCTAGCTGCGCGGGAGCTGCTGCCGCATCTGCTGAGGCCCTCAAACGGCGCAAATACATAAATCTTGCTGGGTCTTATTTATTTGAGCCGTTTGGGGTTGAAACTCTTGGACCGTGGGGTCCTAGTGCAAAGCTTGTATATAGAAATATATGCAAGCTTTTGGTCGACAGTTCCCGTGACCAGAAGGCCGGCGTGTACTTGGGCCAGCGGCTCAGTATTGCCATTCAACGTGGCAATGCCGTCAGCGTTGGAAGAATTTTTCGATGCCTAGATCGGTTTCTTCTTTTCATTTTTTTTTTTTTTTGTTTGAAATTTTACGTATTCATAGTTTTCTTTTCTTATGTAAAAAGTGTATAGTAAATATAAGTTGTATATAGTATTTATTAGGAATATGTATGTCAAAAATATTTTAAGTAATTTGATTGTAATTGTGCAGGCGTTTGTGAAAGTTATAAATAGGCTAAAGTTTTTTTTGTTTCATTGTTAAGGGCTTTGAATTTATGAGTAAATGTTAATAGTGAAAGGAAAGTTTTAGGAAATCTCTATATGTTGAAGAGGGTGTTTGTAAAAATATATTGTTCTTTTTAGAATGAGCCCCCATATTTGGGATTAAAAACCCCCACCTGTGCCTTATGGCAACCGGAAATTACGCACAATTACTCCTATTAAAAATACAGGCATAGTCCTAAAATAATACTGTATATTATTCTGGAAGAAGCAAGCCCCATCCCCAGGGATCTGGATGAGTACCTAGTTTAGAGTTAAAAAAAAGTTTTTTTTATTGTGGAACAGCAAATAAAAGTAATTATTCTGTAATCCTTTCCGTTATTGACTCCAGGACAAATAATTCCCTTACCTAAAACTACTGAACCGTCTGGGAACTCCTGGGAACAATCTGGACTTCCCAGAAGCGTGTCAACACACACTGTCAAGCTCGGTACTAATATAGCGTGTTGTTATTTGTAGTAGACAGAATTGGAAATGAATCATTTGTATGGAGAGAATCATGTTATGTGTGGCCTCAGTGTTAAGAGTCCATATGACGCCAAATAGACTATTACTTTGATCTAGATCTCAGGACTCGTGAGGTCTACTAAATTAAAATTTGAACACAGACAACTTCAGTTCATGAACTAAAAACGCTCTAGGCTCGAAACACGATTACTGATAAAACCCTCGATAGATTTTTGTGTTGAAAATACATCAATTTCGTGAAATTTTAAGCTAGATCTCGTATGTTATAAGTTGTTTTTATAACATAAAATGTTTATAAGAAAGACAATTATAAAATCTTCGATTGCACTAGAGCATTTTTTTCATATCTATATATATAAAAATCAATGCCACTTTTCGTTGTAATTTTATAACTCAAGAACGGGCTCACCTATCCAATCCAAATGTTTAGGGTTTGTTGGGACTATTTGGTAGATGGTTTATGTGAAGTTTGCACAAAATCGGTCGAGCGGTTCTTTATTTATCACGCAAACGAAGTTGCGCGGGTCAGCTAGTTGGTTATAGTTTTTAAGCTATTGCATAGCTTCTATCGCGGGCCTTGCGTGGAGACCGAATCCAGAAATTGTGTCACGAAAACGAGTCACACTCTCGGCTACCTTCGGCCACGTTCGTGTATCTCGTCTCGCACTTCATAAATTTTTTGTTTACGTCAATTATGAACTCTGCAGTCGTTATATATTATTATATTGTGTCAAATAATCCAAAAATTGATGCTTGTACCCAGAATCGATCTTGCGCCTTCTGCGTACCGATCCGCGTCTTAACCACTCGACCAAAGTTGAATTAAGAGTGCTGGTCGAATTTAGAGTTCATAATGTGAAATGACAATTTCGATGCTGTCAATTACATTAGTTGCTGTCAATTTACTTCGTCTAAATAAAAATTCGACTATAGGTGTATAGGTATTCATCATCTCTGTACAACAGTGAACTGTACTCGTATAATTTGTGTAAAAAGTGTTTTAAATATGAATAAACAAAGTGCAGTTATTAATGAAGAAAGTCACGAAAAATAGTGAAAGAAAATGAGTGAGTACCATGGAGCAAATATAAGAGGTGAGTACTCTATATACATACATTTTATTATTATTATCACCAATGCAGTATTATTTTTTGTTTTGTTAATTTATATATAATACTGCTATAAAGATAACCAAACCCGGGAGTACGTTCCCATGGGAAGCGGGAAGAAAATTTCACGCTGACGTAGCCGCGAGCGCCATCTATCTCATACCTATGTACTTTAAACGTGTCATAAAAGTCACAACAATACCATACATGCATATTTCAAAGAATGTCTATTATTACCATAAAATTTGTAAAAATAGTTTTTAAGAAGAAACCTATTGTTTTATCTTTTAACTAGCTGACCCTCGCAACTTTGTTTACGTCACACAAGGTCTATGAAATTAGAGGTATTTATTAATCATACTCATCAAGTAGCGTGTGAATCTGCCCTGTTTGCTTAATCAAAATAGAGCTTAATGGTTAAAGCTATTCCTCAGTATAGAATTTTCCTCAGTATAAACAATTTACATACAAACACTGTGTTAGAATTTTATTACATGTATCAATGTAGTAGACGTAACGTGTATAAAATGACATCAATCAAATGTCATCAATATTCTGAAAAAGAAATTAAAAATAGAGTTCACAAACTCTTTTGAAAATACGTACTGTACCTACCTTAGAGGATCGTTATGAAGATAACAGGATAGTTAACAACCATCCATAGAAAATAGATTGTATAATGCTGAATACCGCAAAGAACTATCGGCGCGGCATAGAATGGGGCCTATACTGATATCCTGGAGGATTTAAATGATGCCGATGTCCTGTGCCTGCTGAGGCACACACACGCCGTCATGCATGTCTGCAGGACAACGTGCAGGACAACGAGCAGGATGAGGCAGCGAATGGCTGGACTGAAATTAAAATCGACAGACGCAAGAGATGTGGTGGAGGCACTAATTCACGTACCTCGGGAGTGTCGTGTCAGAAACTGATGGGATAGAAGAGTACCTTACATCATTTCGAGTCTCGCCAAGGCCAGAACAACCTTTACACAGCCGCGCCCCGTGGGCAGTTGCGAAAATGGACACGAAGAGTGAAACTCAAAACAAAGTAAACGTTAAAACTGTACTGCTAACTGCTATACGGATGCGAGACATGGAAGGTCACTAAAGACATTTCGCACCAGCTATCAGCTATAAGTCTTCGTCAAACGCTGCCTCCAATGAATCCTCGGTACATACGGGCCCGAGAACATCACGAACGTAAGACTATTGGAACGCTGCAGTGAGACCAACAGATCAAACGTCGGAAGTGTAGCTGCTGCGCTAGATTGGACACACGCTGCAAAGGGACCACGATCACATCATACCAAGGCAAGTCTTACTGAAACTACTGGTAGGGTTTCAAAAACTGTTCGATAGTAAGTAGGTACATTAATTGTTAGTGGCTATAGGCTACATAACATAATGCTAAGATTCCTGCCTTTTGGCCTTTTGGACTTTAGTCCAAAAGTCCAAAAGACACGAAGAGTGAAACTCAAAACAAAGTAAACGTTAAAACTGTACTGCTAACTGCTATACGGATGCGAGACATGGAAGGTCACTAAAGACATTTCGCACCAGCTACCAGCTATAAGTCTTCGTCAAACGCTGCCTCCAATGGATCCTCGGTACATACGGGCCCGAGAACATCACGAACGTAAGACTATTGGAACGCTGCAGTGAGACCCCTATCCACCAACAGATCAAACGTCGGAAGTGTAGCTGCTGCGCTAGATTGGACACACGCTGCAAAGGGACCACGATCACATTATACCAAGGCAAGTCTTACTGAAACTACTGGTAGGGTTTCAAAAACTGTTCGATAGTAAGTAGGTACATTAATTGATAGTGGCTATAGGCTACATAACATAATGCTAAGATTCCTGCCTTTTGGCCTTTTGGACTTTAGTCCAAAAGTCCAAAAGTCCAAAAGTCCAAAAGTCCAAAAGTCCAATAGTACTAAAGTCCAAAAGTCCAAAAGGCCAAAAGTCCAAAAGTCCAAAAGTCCAAAAGGCCAATAGGCCAAAAGTCCAAAAGCCCAAATGTCCACAGTCAAGTAGGTACTTGGTACTTTACTTTGTTGAACATAGGCCTTAAAATCTTACTTCTTACTAATATTATAAATGCGAATGTTTGTGAGTGTGGATGTTTGTTACTCTTTCACGCTCAAACCGCTGAACGGATCGGGCTGAAATTTGGTAACAGAGATACATTATAGTCTGGAATAACACATAGGCTACCTTTTATCCCGGGAATAACTTCCCGCGGTAACAAATTTTACGCGGGCGAAGCTGCGGGCATCAGCTAGTATTCTTATATAGAAATAATTATATTAGCATAGTCGGTAAAAAATGCTTTGTAATAGCTTTACCGCGGCAGTCCCCGAGTGCCACACGTCTTTTTTTTATAATTAATTTATTTCGTTAAAAGCGCACAAAAACCGATCGCATCTCTCTCTTTCTTGCACGCTAAAATGTAGGTATATCTGCTATCTGCTTTTAACGATTTGGCGTCTGGTAGGCTCTTAAGATCAGTGTGACTGTTTTTGTAATAACCCGCTTGAGATTGCAAGTTATGAAACTTAATCTAAGTTTCTTGTGTACATACTTAGACAATAATTTGTATTAAGATTAACTAGTCATTCTAAGAGAAGTTAACCATAAGAGAGTTAACATAATTTATTTAGTCAACCTACGTTGACACACTTGAATTAAAGGTAAAAACTTGAATTGAATTAGATAATAGACGAAAAACATCAATTGTGACCAAGATACATTGTTTCGGCTTTACTATTACTCAAACATTTTCGTGTTAAAATTTTTGAAGCATTTTATGGCATTGGTTTAATGACAGTCATATACTGACAACCGTAACCAACGACTAGAGGTGCCATTTAAGGCTGCAATGTTCGACCTTGACAAATCCTAAGGCAATTCGAACGATTGCAGCGTACGCTTTTGCCGGATTTCATTCGATTCTAATACATTTTATTACTGCTATAAAATCTGAGGGGTTTTAAGAAAAAATCTATACGTAAAATATTGTTCTAAAGACCTATATCTATTTTACGACAAGTTTTTATGAGAATTAAACTAATTTATTTTGATTAAATTAGTTTCATTCTTATAAAAACTTCTACATCCTAATCGTGTTTTGATACGTTCAAAAAGTAATAGTGTCAAATAAATTACAATAATATAGTTTTATCAGATCAAATCGCAGAATTTTTCCTAGTATAAAGTTCACCCCAAGATGAGTCTTTTTCGGACATACAAGCCTTAAAGCAGGGAAACAGTCCCAAATGAAATTTCAGAGACTTCTCACATGACATGACAGAACACTCAGTCCCACTCAGACCACGAGCGCTTATTAAAATATTTAACAATTTTCTATTTTACTTTCCTTGTGCTCACTTATTACCCAATTAATATAATGAAACGATCACAATCAAAATGTTATTATAAATCGTTATCCATTAATGTCCAATATTTCATCATATCTTAAATTAATATAGATTGGGATAATAGAGCTTAATCATTTATTCATAAGACGCGCTTGCCGTAATGCTAAGCCTTAATTAATGAATGGCCAATGATGGTACATAAATTAAGCAGATTGTCCTTTTAATTAATATTAAGTAGTATTATAGTATAATGATGCTTGACTTGTGATTTGCTCGGCCTGTAGAGATTTTAATGTGGATTTCCTTACTGTCTGTTTAATATCGAATACTGAATGTAAAAAATCGAATAAGTCCACCATTTTTTATGACGTGAGGAAAATCCTACAGGGATGCTATGCCGGACTCCTACCGACTAAAACACGTATTCTACCTATCAGCCTACGGCTGGGAGCCCCGGGTAAGCCCTCGGAAGGATACCCCAGGACTATATGTCCAACATTGCGAAAAGGATCAAAGAACACATCGCATCTGTAAAAAATTGTCAGTTCAACAAATCGGCAATAGCAGAACACCTCGATTCGGGCAGTTATCACTGGATCGAACTTCACCAATCGAATGTCATCTCCACTGATCGCCGTTATTATACATGTATGGTGCACGAAACCGTTGAACTTAGAAATCACAAAATTTTCGAATGGAATGATGAATATAAGCTCTTCAGGATGTGGAATTCAGGGATTAATTAACTTGACAGTAAACTTTGCCAAATAAAACTGACGTAGTGAGTGTGGTGGGTCGCAGGATCCTTCATTGTAACTAATAACTACGGAGAGTAGTTAGACACAAAGTAGCTCTATGCTTTTGTCGATCCTCACCGCCCTCCAACCGCGACCACGGGCGCTGGAACGCATCCGAAATATCGATGAATGTAAGTAAATAATATTTCTCATGAAGTCCCGAATTCTATAAATAGATATAACTACCTAAAATATACCTATTTTAAAACATTTTATAAAGAGACTTTCATTTTCCAACGGTTTCAAGTACCTATTACTTCTTTTTTTTTAACGTGAGGGAAAATCCTTTATGGATGCTATGCCGGACTCCTACCAACTAAAAAACTTCACGTAACGCCTAACAGCCTATGGTTGGAAGCCCCGGGTAAGCCCTTGGAAGGATGTCCCAGGACTCCCAACAGACCCACGGCTACCACGGCGGCCTCGCCTAGGGGGTGGCTCGGGTGCTATCCCGCGTCTTTGGGGGATTTTCGGTTATGATCCCGCTTCTTAGAGGGGGCGAGCGTAAATCCCTCACGTCACGCTACCGTCATGAGCCTGCTTCTGTAAGGACGGTAAGCGGCCCCCGGTCATGGAGACTGATAGTCTACGGCGAAGACACGTCGGCGGCGCCGTAGCCGCCGACTGCGGAACTCGGGTGGGAGAGTTCTCTCCCGCTCTCGCCCCGCCGCGCCGCCCGCCTCTTTTACGAGCATGACCTGCTCTCACATTATAATTACTACCCGTTCGCTCTAACTTTGCCGCTGGCGTAGCGGCGTATACTCGAATTGTTAATTAGACGAAGTAAATTGACAGTAGCTAATGTCACTTCGTCATAGAAAATACGCAACATTGTATGAAGAAGTGACATTAGTTGCTGTCAATTTACTTCGTCTAATTAAAAATTCGACTTTAGTATGGAGCCGAACGGCAAAGTTAGAGCGAACGAGCAGTATAGGAAATTTCGTTCTAACAATAAACCGAAAATACTTACTCTTCTTAAAAATTGAAGAATTTAGTTACTTTTTGTATCGTATCAAGCGTTTCAATCATGTTTAAACTGTCAATCTCGAAGCATGATATAGGTAATTTATTACTCTCTTATAACACATCTTGAGAATCAAATTCTTCAAAACTCCTACTTATATTCAACTTATTTTGTTTTCTTTAACACAACCTTCTATTTTGGCTTATGGCATTCATTAAAACCGTTGGAATTATAATAATAAAAAGTAGGATGGGACATATTCACAAAACAAAATTAACATAAAGCTAATTATATTATTTGAGCCTCGAAAACTTAAGCGCCTTTTGGTTTAATAAACCGTGTCATTGCTAATTAGTACTATTAATTAATTTAATTATCTACAGACTTTGCTGTAGGCAAAAAGAATGAAAACTCGATTCAAAGCCCTATAGTCACTCGTCTCGCCATCGTGATACTGCGTAGTAATGCTAAATATCTGCCCTACTCATCTATAATATTGGGAGAGGTCTACGTTCAGCTGCAGACCATGAGATACTGAATTGATTGATTCATTTGCGAGCGTATGCCATTTAAAGAAACGTTAGAAATAGTTATTTTTAAATTATAGCGATTATTAAATAATATAGACTCAATCTATAAATTAATCTATAGATTGAGTCGGAGACATCAAATCAATGTATAAAAATGATTGCAATATCGTTCATTGATATCAGAGTTACTAAGTAACTCTATAGATGGCTCTGTGCCATACTCTTAAATGGCGGTTACAATAAGGTGAAGAATTTCAACTTGAGTCAGTACGGTCCCGTTAGCTCAATTGGTTAGAGCACTGCCCTGGTTTAGGCAAAGGTTGCGGGTTCAAATCCCGTGCGGGCCAAGTTGTCTTTTTTCATTCCCAGTAGTTCCGCGGAACAAAGCATAAATTAAAAACTAATAAATTAAGTCCCAGTAGTTCCGGGGAACAAAGCACGAATTAAAAACTAATAAATCAAGTCCCAGTAGTCTCGCGGGAGAAAGCATCTCTTACATACGAATATTTTATGTTCCCATTAGTTCCCTGCGGTGTCTTACGGCTATTTTCTCATAGAATAGAAAAGTCTCACTAGTTCCGCCACGGAACTACTGAGAATAAAAATGTCCCAGTAGTTCCGTGGTGCGGAACTACTGCGAAAAAAAGTCTCACTAGTTCCGCCACGGAACTATTGGGACAAAAAGTCTCACTAGTTCCGTCGCGGAACAACTGCCGCGGAACTACTGAAAGAAAGAAAGAAAAATAAATTTATTTCACATAGGCATATACAGATGCTCTTGTAAAACGTCCAGAATATAAATCAAAATCTACCACCAGTTCACAACGCGACCCACCTGAGAAGAACTGGCAAGAAACTCAGCGGGTTATTCTTTTTAGAGCTCTATTTACAAAATGAATCTAAAAACTATGCATTTTTACAATTTTTTTGAGAATCCAGTAGAGCAGGTCATTTCCAGGCTTCTCCATCCAACAAATAATCACCAATTGTATAGTAGCCCCTGCAGTACAATTTACTTTTTACAACCTTTTTAAATTTATTAAGGGACATACTTTTAATTTCGTCTGGTAGCCTGTTGTAAAAGCGTATACAGTTACCCATGAAAGAATTGCTGATTTTGTGCAATCTGCTATGATAAACAGCAAGGTTACTTTTATTTCTAGTGTTGACATTGTGTCTATCACTTAACTTAGCGAAACTATGTAAATTTCTTTGTACGTACATCAGATTCTCAAAAATATATTGTGATGCTACTGTAAGAATTTTAACCTCTTTGAATTTTTCGCGCAGAGAGACCCTTGGACCTAATCTATATATAGCTCTTATGGCCCGCTTTTGTAAAATAAAAATTTTATCTATATCTGCAGCATTGCCCCACAGTAGAATACCGTAAGACATTATGCTATGAAAGTTTTTTTTTTTTTATACTATGGTGGCAGACAAGCACACGGCCCACCAGAAGGACCGGTGGTCACCGCAGCCTATGAACGTTTGCAACACCAGAGGCGCCACACTCGCGCTGCCGACCCTGTAAAAACCTTCTTAGACCCCTTTTGAAGAACCCCATACTGTAGGCGTTTGGAAAAACCGAGGCAGGAAGATCATTCCGCAACCTAAGCGTGCGCGTAACTGAAATAGACTATTCTAGCCGTATCTACATCCGTCAAGTGCCTTATCTTTTGTACAGCAAATGCTGCTGAACTTAATCTATTTGCTAGTTTGACAATATGTGGACCCCATTGTAAACCAGCATCGACCGTTAACCCTAGGAACGTCGTTGATTCCACAAGTTCCAACACCCGACCATTAAGTTGAACATTGGTTTCTGACTGTGTTACATTAGGCAAGGTAAATTTTATGCATTTAGTTTTATTATCATTCAGTCTAAGATTGTTAGTGTTAAACCAATGAACCACTTTCAAGATTGCGTTGTTGACATCGTCATAGTTATCTATTTGTCTTTTAACTTTGAAAATCAAAGAAGTATCATCTGCAAACAAAACAATCCTGTTGTTGTCCCCCACGTAAAAGGGTAGGTCATTAAAATATATAAGGAATAAAAATGGTCCGAGTATTGAACCCTGTGGGACGCCCTTAGTAACTACAGAGCCCTCTGAGCGTGTACCATTAACATCAACCCTCTGAATTCTATTGTTCAAATATAAAGTCAGAAGATCGAGAGCCTTGTTTCTTATGCCATAATGGTGTAATTTCCTGATTAATGTTTCATGTTGGACGCAATCAAATGCCTTAGACAAATCGCAAAACACACCAATTGCATCTTGTTTATTCTCCCAGGCCTCGTAAATACATTTCAATAACTCTACACCAGCACCGGTAGTCGAGCGTCCTTTAGTGAAGCCAAATTGTTTCTCATGAAACAATTTGTGACTATTAAAATAGATCAGCATCTGCTCTAGTATTAGTTTTTCAAATATCTTGCTCAAGGTCGGCAACACCGAGATAGGTCTGAAATTACCCGGATCTGAAGCACTGCCAGCCTTGAACAGTGGTATAACTTTACTGTGTTTCATCAAATCAGGAAATACACCACTTGAGACGCAATCGTTAAACACAGTTGCCAAGTGGGGTGCAATGACATCTATAATACTTGATACGGATTTTACTGATAGCCTATTAAGGTCAGCGGTTTTTTTAACATTAATAGATCTAAATGCTTTTAAGATGTCGTTGCAGTTGACAACTGTAAATTCGAACGCGCCCTCACAGGCAGCTACAGATTCTGCTAATAAAAGCTCGGCGGAGGTGGAAGACGACCGGAGAGTGTTAGTAATCTCTATAGGTACATTACTGAAAAATTTTTCGAACTCGGTCGCCACATCCATATCCCCCGAAACGTGGCGATTGTCTATCTTTAAATGAAACTTTCTTTCATTCGCTGTACACCTACCACATTCCGCATTTATAATGTTCCAAGTAGTTTTAATGACATTCGCAGAATCTAAATTTTTATTTCTAATGAAATTAGACTTGGCTAAGGTACAGGCTTGCTTAAATATCTTTGAATATTTTTTAACATATTCCTGAAACTCTGGGTTGAAATTATGCGATTTTTCAGAATACAGTTCATATAGTTTATGGCGACTTTTATAAATTCCGGGTGTTGCCCAGTCACTGAAAGCAGAGCTGCCTCCGATTGATAAAGTCTTAGGGGTAAAGATTTTCCCAAACACATCATGTATCAAATTAAATAAATCAGAGTAGGATTCTTCTACACTAGTGTAATTGGGCAATTCTGTTATTTTCTTGACTAAGTTTCTTCTGAATGTTTCCAAGCGATGTGTGTTAACTGGGACAAAACTAATTATTTTCTTATTTTCCCTACTATTTCTCAGATAAGAAACAAACTGACCGCGATGATCTGATTTTACAGGGTCCACTATACATTTTTTAATGGGATTTATATTAGTATAAATATTATCAATACAAGTAGCACTAGTGGCAGTTATACGAGTAGGTTCCAAAAATATATTATACAAACCAAATGACTTTAACAAATTTAACATTTTCTCTCTCTGTAAAGGTTCCCGTGCAGTTTCTAAAACATCTACATTGAGATCCCCACAAAATAGGACCGTTTTTTTAGTACTTTGGCATTTAAACAATGCTTCTTCAAGTTTTTCTTCGAACTGTACATATGGAGCGTCTGGGGGACTGTATATGCTTAGTACAATGAACCGCTCAAACTCTATACTGGCTATCTCAATAACTCGTTCAACAGAGAGGGCTACTATGTCTTTACGTTCTTTACACTTTATTGACTTATTAATAATAATTAAAGAGCCTCCACGTTTATATTTCATTCTACAGAACGAGCTAGCAACCTGGTGATTTTTGAAATTGAACATGACCTGATAAGGCCTTAACCAATGTTCTGTTACACAAAAAATATCAATGCCATTCAAGTTCATGTCAATTCCAATTCCAATTCTTTTCCACCAATCAGGCCTTCAACATTTTGGTGCACCAGGTGTAAAGCATTATTTTTAAGATTAATAGATTCAACGGCCTGAGAGCGATCAGATATAAAATTATGCTGTGGCTGATGTAGAACTAAATGGCTAGATTTAACATTAATTGATTTATACATTATGTCAAGCTTAGTGCAAGAACGTTGCTCTTTTGTCCTATAATCTAATTTAAATTACTTGGATATAAACAACTATCCAGAGTTCTAATATCAATGTCATTTTTCTGCTCAAAAGGAGCAGGTTTGATAGCCAGATTTTTGGCTAAAGAATCTATAAAATAATGTAGCGAAATTGCTACCTGTCTTTTAAAATAATCCAGAAGCTTATGCTTTCCTTTAGTCATATAGAAATAATAATTTTTCCTAACAATAGTGTTAGTATCAATTACAATATTTTTTTTATTATGAAGTGTTAATGTGTCCAATGGCAAATTTAAATAGTACCTAATCCTATTTTCCACAACTGGCATATGCTTACAGTAGGGCAGTGTGTAAATAATAATATTATTTAAATCTAATGAGTTTAATTTATTATAATATTTAATAAGTTTTTGTTTGGTTATATCAGTCCTGTTTCCTATGAAAATAACCAGATTATCTCTCTGATGAAATTTATAACTACATACGGCCTTCATTAATTGGGTATAGGATGTAGAAGGCATGCAGTGATTTATAAAGGACTGGGAATGAAGGTTGCGTCCGATCGTTCGATTCGAGCACGTTGCAGCGCCCGTGGTCGCGGTTGGACTCACAGAGTACATTTGTATATTAAGAGATAAAGACGTCACTCGTCTAAGTGTCGACACCAGCGGTGCCAAGCAGTTATTGCAAGAAACTTTCTGACTGGCGTGGCCATGTAATAAAAATCGAGTGTAACAAATATATTTAAGTAAACTTGAATCTTTTAGAAAAATTAGTTTTAGTCTAGTTGTGAATTTTCTAATTAAAATAATAGATTTTTTAATATTGCATACAGCGCCAACTACCACGTGTTTCTGGAAACTCTTACGTTATAATGAAACGAAATTAAATATCATGACAAGTCTCAATGTAACTGCAACGTTGAGAACCTAGGTAAGTTGGTTACATTATAATTCAATGCTCAGTTCTAAGTGATATCACCATGGTTGGACTGAGGCGAGGATCGACGACAACCATGAAGTAACTTCTTGCCAAACTACCCTCCGCTCTTGTTACAACGAAGGATAAGGCCGGCGACATACTGCACTCACTACGTCAGTTTTAAATGGCACAGTTTTACGTTCAAGTTTAAGTGAAAATGTAAGTAGATGTATTTCGCGTGAAGTCTCGAGTTCCATAAGTATGGATGGACGTTAGAAACAGGTTTTATAAGACCAGTGTATTGAGGCCTCCTTGAATTCACGGCAATGCAAACATCTATTACTGTCACGAATTCATTTCAAACGCAGCGACGCCACGTGACGTCAATAAATTTATACTTGAGTTTACCCAGTTGGAACAAATCTTTAATAACAAGACCTCCAATAAAGAGCGAGCAACTCTGTGACCTGTAAATTATCTAATTTGATTGAATAGATTCGTTCTTTCAACTATGTAGTTATTCTATTTTTGCTACCATCTACGAGAACGACTGTGACTGACAAATCTTTAGCAATATCATCAAATTCTCCACAAATCGACCCCTAAATTCTGTACAAAAACCTTTGTTCTCTCAACATCGAAACGCCGCGTATTTTCCAGTATCCCTTCATGTCAATCAAAGCGAAAAACTAAACTCTTACATTGAAACAATGATGCTAACAAGCTCCTTTGAATTTCGCTAAATTTAAGATAGACGCGCGTTTGAGCGAGTTTAACGTCACGACTTAACAACTTTTGATATAAATAATTTTAGCTTATCACAAACAACAAAATCTAACTTACTAATATTATAAATGCGAAAGTTTGTGAGTGTGGATGTTTGTTACTCTTTCACGCTCTAACCGCTGAACGGATCTGGCTGAAATTTGGTACAGATATACATTGTAGTCTGGAATACCACATAGGCTAGGTACTTTTTATTCCGGGAATAAGTTCCCACGGGAACAAATTTTACGCGGGTGAAACTGCTTGCATCAGCTAGTCTATACTAATATTATAAAGAGGAAAGATTTGTTTTTTTGTTTGTTTGTTTGTTTGTAACGAATAGGCTCCGGAACTACAGGACCGATTTGAAAAATTTTTTCACTGTTGGGAAGCTACACTCTTTGCGGTGAACATAGGCTATATGTTATTCCAGTATTCCCACGGGAAAGGGAACTACGCGGGTAAAACCGCGTGACGTCCGCTAGTCTATACTAATATTATAAAGAGGAAAGATTTGTTTTTTTGTTTGTTTGTTTGTTTGTTTGTTTGTTTGTAACGAATAGGCTCCGGAACTACTGGTCCGATTTGAAAAATTCTTTCACTGTTGGGAAGCTAAACTCTTTACGGGTAACATAGGCTATATTTTATTCCCGTATTCCCACGGGAACGGGAACTACGCGGGTGAAACCGCGTGACGTCCGCTAGTCTTAAATAAAACTAATAAGTTGGTGCTAATATGTAATAAATCTAGGTGATTGCAAAACATACCTACTTCATTATTCCATTTCGACTATTATAAGTATATACTTTAAAGTCTATCTATAATAATAATGTAGGGAGGAAAGATTTCATCGTTTGGTCGGCTTATATAGTCTTCGAAACTACTGGACCAATTAGAAAAAAAAATTATCACTGTTGGAAATCTACACATCTTTACTTTTAACCTGAAGAAAATCCTACATAGATGCTATGGTATACTCTAACCGACTAGAAACCACTTGTTCCCTACCTAAGGCTTGCGGTTGGGAGCTCCGGGCAAACCCTCCGAAGAATATCCTCAAGAGCAGTATACATGGTGACATGGGCTGTTTCATTCCCTTACTCCCACGGGAACAGAAACTTGTGAAGGTGAATCGGCGTTGAAGGTTAGATATTATTATGGCAGTGGCTTCACTAAAATATCGAAGTTCAGCCGTATAGCAGAAAGACTGAAAAGCCGACCCCAGCCGGGTTGGAAAAAGCTCGGTGGATGATGATGAATATAAAGATGAATTTAACCGTAACTAATTAACCTACGATGAATAAGACAAGTCTGTATTAAAATCTGTAATAATTAACATTGTTTATGTACGTTTGATGAATGCTATCACTAAATCAGCTCTTACTCGTAGGTACAAGCTTTAAGCTATAAATATTTTCCATATAAATGGGATCGTACAGAATAATTATGATTTATAGAAGTACTATTTCATAAGGTTTTGTTAGAATTGTTGGGGTTCAGAAAGGGAAATACAGCCGTTACTTCCGTCAGAAAAAAAATCTAAGTTACTCCCTAGTCGCGCCTAAAGAAGTTTTACTTCAATAATTTGATAGTCTATATTTACCGAGGATGACGTAGCTATTCAAAAGTAAAAGATTCTTTTTCAAATCGGATTAGTAGTTTCAGAGTCTATTTTATGTAGAATGAAAATAATCAGAGAATCAAATCGATAGGTACTCTTTATATTACTAGAATCAAAATAAAAAAATATATTTTTTTCACATAGGCATTATACAGATGCGCTTGCAAAACGTCCAGAATACAAAACAAAAACTCTACCACCAGTTCACAACGCGACCCACCTGAGAAGAACTGGCAAGAAACTCAGCGGGTTGTTCTTTTTTTGCTCTATTTACAATTTTAAAGAATCTAAAAACTAGGCATTTTAACAATTTTTTTGAGAATCCAGCAGAGCAGGTCATTTCCAGGCTTCCTTATCCAACAAATAATCATTGATTGTATAGTAGCCCCTGCAGTTCAATTTACTTTTAACAGATCTTTTAAACTTATTAAGGGACATACTTTTAATTTCGTCTGGAAGCCTGTTGTAAAAGCGTATACAGTTACCCATGAAAGAATTGCTGGTTTTGTGCAATCTGCTATGAAAAACAGCAAGGTTATTTTTATTTCTAGTGTTGACATTGTGTCTATCACTTAACTTAGCGAAACTATGTAGATTTCTTTGTACATACATAAGGTTTTCAAAAATATATTGTGATGCTACAGTAAGAATATTAACCTCTTTGAATTTTTCGCGCAGAGAGACCCTTGGACCTAGTCTATATATAGCTCTTATGGCCCGCTTTTGTAAAATAAAAATTTTATTTATATCTGCAGCATTGCCCCACAGTAGAATACCATAAGACATTATACTGTGAAAGTAACTGAAATAAACTATTCTAGCCGTATCTACATCAGTCAAGTGCCTTATTTTTTGTACAGCAAATGCTGCTGAACTTAATCTACTAGCTAGTTTTACAATATGTGGACCCCATTGTAAACCAGCATCAACCGTTAACCCTAGGAATGTGGTTTGTTCCACAAGTTCCAACTCTCGACCATTAAGTTGAACATTGGTTTCTGACTGTGCTACATTAGGCAAGGTAAATTTAATACATTTAGTTTTATTATCATTTAGTTTAAGATTGTTAGTGTTAAACCAATGAACCACTTTCAAGATTGCGTTGTTGACATCGTCATAGTTATCTAATTGTCTTTTTACTTTGAAAATCAAAGAAGTATCATCTGCAAACAAAACAATCCTGTTGTTGTCCCCCACGTAAAAGGGTAAGTCATTAAAATATATAAGGAATAAAAATGGTCCGAGTATTGAACCCTGCGGGACGCCCATAGTAACTACAGATCCCTCTGAGCGTGCACCATTAACATCGACCCGCTGAATTCTATTGTTCAAATATGAAGTCAGAAGGTCGAGAGCCTTGTTTCTTATGCCATAATGGTGTAATTTCCTGATTAATGTTTTATGTTGGACGCAATCAAATGCCTTAGACAGATCACAAAACACACCAATTGCATCTTGTTTATCCTCCCAGGCGTCATAAATACATTTCAATAACTCTACACCAGCATCGGTAGTAGAACGTCCTTTAGTGAAGCCAAATTGTTTCTCATGAAATAATTTGTGACTGTTAAAAAAGATCAGCATCTGCTCTAGTATCAATTTTTCAAATATCTTGCTCAAGGTCGGCAACACCGAGATAGGTCTGAAATTACCCGGATCTGAAGCGGTGCCAGCCTTGAATAGTGGTATAACTTTACTGTGTTTCATCAAATCAGGAAATACACCACTAGAGACGCAATCGTTAAACACAGTTGCCAAGTGGGGGGCAATGACATCTATAATACTTGATATGGATTTTACTGATAACCCCCAAAGGTCAGCGGTTTTTTTAACATTAATAGATCTAAAAGCTTTTATGATGTCGTTGCAGTTGACAACGGTGAATTCGAACGCGCCTTCACAGGCAGCTACAGATTCTGCTAATAATAGCTCGGCGGAGGTGGAAGACGACTGGAGAGTGTCAGTTATCTCTATTGGAACATTACTGAAAAATTTTTCAAACTCGGTCGCCACTTCCAAATCCCCCGATACGTGGCGATTGTTTATATTTAAATGAAACTTTCTTTCATTCGTTGTACACCTACCACATTCCGCATTGATAATGTTCCAAGTAGTTTTAATTACATTCGCAGAATCATAAATTTTATTTCTAATGAAATTAGACTTGGCTAAGGTACAGGCTTGCTTAAATATCTTTGAGTATTTCTTAACATATTGCTGAAACTCTGGGTTGAAATTATATGATTTTTCAGAATACAGTTCATATAGTTTATGGCGACTTTTATAAATTCCGGGTGTAGCCCAGTCACTGAAAGCAGAACTGCCTCCGATTGATAATGTTTTCGGGGTAAAGATTTTCCCAAACACAGTATGTATCAAATTAAATAAATCAGAGTAGGATTCTTCTACGCTAATGTAATCAGGCAATTCTGTTATTTTCTTGACTAAGTTTCTTCTAAAGGTTTCCAAGCGATGTGTGTTAACTGGGACAAAACTAATAATCTTCTTAGTTTCCCTACTATTTCTCAGATAAGAAACAGACTGGCCACGATGATCTGATTTTACAGGGTCCACTATACATTTTTTAATAGGATTTATATTAGTAAAAATATTATCAATACAAGTAGCACTAGTTGCAGTTATACGAGTAGGTTCCAAAAATATATTATACAAACCAAATGACTTGAACAAATTTAACATTTTCTCTCTCTGTAAAGGTTCCCGTGCAGTTTCTAAAATGTCTACATTGAAGTCCCCACAAAATAGGACGGTTTTTTTTTGTACTTTGGCATTTAAACAATGCTTCTTCAAGTTTCTCTTCGAACTGTGCATATGGAGCATCCGGGGGACTGTATACGCTTAGTACAATGAACCGCTCAAACTCTATACTGGCTATCTCAATAACTCGTTCAACAGAGAGGTCTACTATGTCTTTACGCTCTTTACACTTTATTGACTTATTAATAATAATTAAAGAGCCTCCCCGTTTATATTTTATTCTACAGAACGAGCTAGCAACCCGGTGATTTTTGAAATTGAACATGACTTGATAAGGCCTTAACCAATGTTCTGTTACACAAAAAATATCAATGCCATTCAAGTCCATGTACAATTCCAATTCCAATTCTTTTCCACCAATCAGGCCTTCAACATTTTGGTGCACCAGGTTTAAAGTATTATATTTAAGATTAATAGATTCAACGGCCTGAGAGCAATCAGATATAAAATTTTGATGTGGCTGTTGTAGAACTAAATGGCTAGATTTAACATTCCTTGATTTATTATACATTGTGTCAAGTTTAGTGCAAGAACGTTGCTCTTTTGTCTTATAATACTCGTAGATGTTAAAGTTCATGAAGATTTTTGGCTATTCTAACTGTTTCTTACACCTTAACGGGTATAGCTGTAATTTGGTACAGGGATAGTTCCCTTCACCACATTATAATATTAATTTTTACTTGTGGAAAATCCATCATGGATGCTGTGCTGAACTTTCACCGACTAAAAACCAACACGTTTCCTACTTACTGCCTACGGTTGGGAGCCCCGTGTAAGTCCTCGGATGATGTCCCTGGGTCCCTGATGTCGAAGGATGTCCCTAGGATCACCACATTATACTCTGGAGTTAGGAATAACGCATTTTACTTTTTATCTTTATTCACATGAAAGGCGGAAACGAGAGAAATTTCCGGCCGTGAGCTCAATGTAGTAATTTTATAAACTTTATCTCCTTTTGGGGTGGAATTTTGAAATACTTGTAGGTCTTAGATGAAACGGCCTGAATAACAAACAATGTGAAAATTAAATTTTAAAAAAATCTTTTTATTGGTGTTACAACTTGAGAAGTAAACTTTACAACAAGTTGGAGCAATGTCTTTTTGAAAATAGGAATTCAATTAGGAGTCCTAAGGCATCCTTTACTCCGCTCAGCGTTATAAAGATAAGTAGGCACCGTTTTTAAGATTTTGTAAAAATGTAACCCTAAATACTGAGACTCTGCTATCCTGCTTAGCTCATTAACCCCCAAAAATAATCATCAGCTAAGTATACTATAAGTTTTATACTTTTCAAAAGCTATTCCTTACTTGCTATACTTTATAGCACAATATATGTAATATAGCGTAGTATGAAGTCACCCTAATAAGTAATCTTGATGAAACTTAATTAACTTCAAAACGAATCTCGTAAACATTTTGTTGTGTTTAACTTGGCGTAAGATCTATGAATGTTAATTATTATGAGGAATTAATGCGACTTGACTTGGACTTAGAAATGGCTCAGATTAAGACGAAATTAAGAAAGCATTTACGAGAACGTTTAGTACAAAATGTTTTATTAATTTAGGAGAAACACATTTTCTCTGAGATAAATGAATTGAACTTAATGTGTATAATTGTTTAGGGTTTGTATTTTGTAATTACTCGCATGATGAAAGGTGATAGCGATGATATTCATAGATTAAGGGTCGTTTTTAGAACTAGCAATTCTTGCTCCTGCCACCTCCGCGCCTCTCTCTTTGCCAGCATCATCTCGCCCGCAAACCAGGCGATGGCGGATTAGCACACTTGCTGCCAGCCGCAGCGCTACTCAAGGCCCGCAGCAACATAACATACGACGCAGACGCGCCGCAAAAAACACCGTGGGCCTAGCAGGCCCACCCGACTGCGACGGGGGTGTAGCATTCCACAACCGCAGATCCTCCAGGGTGGGCCAGCTAAATCCAGTTTCCCCTCCCCCTGGGCGAATAGCTCGAAGGAATAGAAAACCGCACCGCCGTCGTCTAGTTTTCCTGATCTCGCACATAGCCTTTGTTACTTCAGAATAATTGAGTTTTCTAAAATATTTTTATAATATTTTCAATGGCTGCAGAGTTATCTTTTCTCTATATAATATCGGTTTGCTTTGTATAACTTAAGTGGTCACAACACTTAAGTGTTCTCCTCACATTGCAAAAGCAATGAAAACCGCAGTAACATTAGCGCATCGACCACAAAGAGATCGCAACAAGCAATTAACAGCCACCACAGGGAATCCCCGAGAGTAAAGTGGGCACTTTGAAACATCCACGTATTCGTTACAATAAATTAAAATGTGGTGGGAACAAATGAGAGTTCGTGGTTCAAGAGCTTATTATTTTACAGGTTGCAGCCAGAAATGGCTTGGAGGCCTTGTATAAAAATCGTGTTTAATCATCATGCATACAAATACACTATGACAAAGAATATAATCTTGTTATCTGTGCTATCACGTACCAAAAAAGGTCGCGCCCATCGAGGTGGTCAGTCGACCCTATAAGGTGAGAAGACTGGGAAGGGACCTCTCCCAGTTTCTGATTACCTACGTAATTTAAAAACTTATACTTTTTATGATGAAATTATTAATTTTTAAGTTAGCGGGAAATAATGTAATTTCCTTTTTTAATATTTATGGGTCTAATAATTTTGATGAACAACGGACGAGGCTCTGACGTCGGCGGTCCACTTCAACACGGCGATGGGCTCACCACCTGTTACGTGGGACCGAATTGTACACGGTGAAATGTGGGCCGGTATAGGCCTCTGCCTACCCCTTCGGGGATGAAGGCGTGAGTATATGTATGTATGTATGTAATAATTTTGATTCCCTTGCGAGTGTCCAAAGCTAAGGATTATGAGTAATAAAATGAACGACTGTAACGTTTTCTACGATTTTTTACAGCTCCGAGGAATTACTGAAAACCAAAGAATACCTAAAGTTAAAATTTCAACTTGTTACCGCCACGCGTTCGTAAGATTAAGACAGACAGACTTACAAAATGATAACAAAATGACGAGGGATTCGTTTTTTCTTTTGATATATTGAACCTTAAAAACATATGAAATAGTTTTATAAACAAAAGATCGAGTTCATACGGGTAATTTCAGATATTACTCACAAAATATCAAAACAATATGCCGCTCGTGTCGAAAATAGTAATACATACATATTTTGATACACTCGATAATTGCAAATGTTTTGTATTTGTGGGACTGTTGCAAACAGTTGTGAAAGTGTGCTTTGTTCGCGGAAACATGTAGTGTCAAACATGCACGTTGTTGCAGGCTTTTCATAGGGGTAGTGACTTTTGTGCAATTGTTCGCAATTTTTTTTTCAATTCGTGTCTATTTTTTGTTGAAATTGGCGGTTGGCGGGTTAAATAAGAGGTTATCATGGTAGTTACTTGTATCAAGTTACTCCCGGTGGGTCAAGTGAATGCAGCTGGGATGAAAAACCATTTTATTTATTCATACTACTAAATAAATGAAAGTAACTCTATCTCTGGTAGTCTTTAACGCCTTCTTCTTGTCTTCTTGGGCTCCCGTTTTCCGCACTTAGGTCCGCCAGTGGACCCATTGTACGTGAGTGTTGGCTGTCACTCCAGCCAACCTAGCTCCGACCAGAAGCGCAGGATCCTCTTCGGGTCCTCACACGCTTCCCGGAGTGTTGTGGGGTCTTTCACGCCTTTACCATTAAACAGATTCTGATAAACTTTCGAAGTGTTACAGAATATAGCTTGGCAGGACATAGACCTATTTTCCACGCCCGGGATCAAGTTGGGAAACCGGTAAGATAACCGCACTACGAGAGCATCTCTGCTCTCGTAGTGCGGCTGTCAATGCGGCAAGGATTTGTTTGTTGAGTTTATCAGAAAATTACCTATTGAAATTTTAAAATAATTGTAGTGTATTTGATAGCCAAGTTGTCGACTAAGCCCATAAATTATTACACCACGCTACCTCACAAAAGAGCTGAATACAATCATTAATAACAATAAATTAGACAGACTTTTATACAATTATTTTGAAAATTTAAAATTATTTACCTATTAAAATAGGCTATATACCGACTCAGGCAGTCGTTTAATTTGAATAGTTCTGGTATCTTTCCCATGAAGCACCTGAAATGAGAGCAACTTTTCTCATTTCCAACAGAACTTTTTAATTCCGATAGCAATTTGGAATATGCTGGCAATTCAAGGTGCTGATTGGTTAGGAAAGAAAAATTCTTTGTACTACTGAGGTGGCAGATAAGCATTCGCCTAATCGAAACCTAAGGAAGTTTACAACACGACATTGTCATTGTTGTGTTGAGGAGAAATTTTTGCCTGCCTAGTGTTGAACATTTCCAAGTCACCTATATACCTACCTAATATGGCCTGAAGTATCGACAACTATGTTTCTAGCAAAAGGACCAATGATGTTTATGTACCACGTGTGAAAAATAAAAATCTCAGTATTCTAAAAAATTGTTTACCAATCATAGTAGTACTCATATAAATACATGACTTCGAAATAGTCAAAATAGTTTTTTGAAGGAACGAGTTTTTTATGTCATTTCATGAATATGTTTGAATATATTTTACAACTAAGTATCTACTTATTAATATACTTTTCTTCAAGCAACTCAAATAATCTTCCTTATTCTAGACAATGCCTGTATTCAGACATAGAAATAAATCATGGCAATCGTGTATTCAAGCCCTGAGCCAAGTCCTATCTCGTCGCCCCAAATAAAAGCTTACATCAGCCTGGGTAGTGCGAATTGTACCCCCGGCGTTTTCAATTTCAGATATCCTCATAGTTGGTTATCGATTCCTGGAAAGACAAATGTCGGCCTGCCTTCAATCTCTTTGTAGCAGAATATTTTGTTTCCAAAATGTCGTCAAAGATTGACGCTTACTTTCACAGTAATATTAAATTTAAACTGATTATGTATAAAATATTTGTATCAATGTCATTTTGTACGATATTCGATCAAGAACGAAACTAAGATTTTACATGTTGGCTACATTGCCAAAATGCTGTCAAAATAAATGTAGTAACAACTACAATTTCTTTAAAATATTTTACCGTACAATAAAATAAATAATAATACATACATACATACATATTAGTCATGCCTTTATCCCCGAAGGGATAGGCAGAGACATAGTATGCGCTCACATTTCACCTTATAGTTGTATGTCCCACGTAATAGGTGGTGAGCCCATTGCCGTGTTGAAATGGACAGGCGCGGGTAGCCGCGACCTGCAGTTGAAATTTTTCAAGCCGCCCATAAGGCCTTCAACTTTGCTTAACGATTGTCATTTTACTGACAACCGGGTTTCATTTCGAGTTTTCCGTCTCTACGCAATAAATCTTTTTGCGAAAGCGTTCTCTTAGTCGCCTCTTACGAGACATTCGAGATGTATTGGGGTGGCGACATTTTGTACTCTTACCCGTCGCAACACAGGGCGGTAAATAATTATGGTTCGTTTCATTGGGTTGTGATATGAGCAGCACAGTGGTACTATTTTCAGATGATGATTTAGTACCTTTGTACTTAAGTCGTCTACTACGAAAACACAAGTTTGCTAGTAAAATCAAGTTTTTGCGGGATATTGCAAATCCACCAGCATGAAACCAAGACTTTGCTATAAAGACTCTGCTTCATAGACATAAAACTACAACTGACCTTGTGGAGAAAGCGGTCAGAGATGTTCCTCCTACACCGTATAACCTGAAGGGGTAGGCATGGGCATAGTGTCCTGTCCGCCTACAATTCACCTTATATTTTTGTCCTGACAACGTCTTATAATTCGATGGAGCCGGCTGCACGAACGAAAAAAGATGATGCAATACGTCGTTACCTCGCTCTGAGGCGTTCCATTTATTTAAGTAATGCTTTCAACAGATGGCACTATAATCAATTGATGTGTTTTTATATTTCTTTTTGTTTTGTAATGTTATTTTTTTTTCTTTTTTTCTTATGACGTTGTCACGTTCAACCATCGTCAGTAAACCGACTTTACAGACAACCGATTTTTTTTTGTCTCACGTAATATGTGTTGACCTTATTGCCGTGTTAAAATAGACAGGCGTAGGTTGTGACCACCCACTGTTGAAATTCCAACCGCCCATAAGACCTTTAACTTAGTTTTATGACTCGCATGTTATAGACAATTGGTACCAACACCTTAAAGTGTGGCTCATCAATATTAACAAATAAAAGGATAAACACAGACCATAACGACTATTACATCGATGATAGTAAGAACATTATGAAATAAATATTGACTGCCTCGGTGTTGTACAAATGATTGTTGACGAGTTTGGGTGTTTTCTATGTTTAATATGTTTGTATTTAGAAATATATAACTATTATATTCACTATATTTATATGATGGATATATAAGCTCTCCGGGATGTGGAATTCAGTGATTCAGTGAACTTCAACGTAAAACTGTGCCAATTAAAACCGACGTAGTAAGTGCAGTGTGTCGCCGGGCCTTTTCCTTCGTTATAACAATAACGGAGGGTAGTTCGATAAGAAGTTACTTCATGGTTTTTGTCGATCCTCGCCTCAGTCCAATCGCGACCACGGGAGCTGCAACGTGCCCGAAACGCCGGTGTATGAAATGTAAGTAAATGTATTTCGCGTGAAGTCCCGAGTTCAATAAGTATAATATATAACTATGTTTATTAGTCGTCTAGATCCCATAGCACAAGCTTATATTGGCTTAATTTGGATTAGATCTAATCATCTATGATGTTTTTCCACCCGAATGTCTATTTGGCCCGTGACAATATGGCCGCACTCGTCTCGAAGAGAGGTAGTCATATTTTACTCTGTAAATGCTCCTTTCTTTTATTTAGTGACACAGTATATGTGGCATAGCCCGCGGAACGACATTCGACGGATTTGAGCTTTAAAACAGGGACTTATTAAACTTGGATGGTGAAGGAAATTTCTTATATTCTACTAATATAATGTGAAAGTTTGTAAAGGTGTTTGGTTGTTTGTTACTCAGTCAGCTCTAACGGTTAAATGGATCTAGCTGAAATTTTGTACAGGGTTAGATTAAAGTCTTTTTATCCCGAGAATATTTTCCCACAAGTAGCAGGAACAGGAACAGAATTCTAAGCTGACGAAGCTATGGGAACCTAGATAGTTCCCACAGCTTTGCCTGTTATCCGTTGCCATTTACGAACATCAAAAATGTTTTGGGTGTAAGGGGCCCCACCACCACCAAATTTTCGGGGGCCCAAGCGACCTCACCTACACGTGGTGCACCTGTTAACCAACGAACGAGGCTCCGCGAATTTAGGTACCCACATGGGTCTTCTCTCGTTTTCCATAAATTCACTTGCACTAATATTGTTTGCCATCATCATCCCCGATCATAATATTTACTTGCACTATTATCATTTATACTAATAACGTTTGCCTTAACAACTCAACAGTCATAAGTTTTATTTGCCTCAAAATTACTTTCTATAACAACATATCTCATAATAATTAGTTTCCATAAGTAACACATCTCATAATCGACTCTTGACATAATCAAAATTTGATATAATTATGAAAATAATGCATAATATTGTTAGGTCGAAATTAATTTTCGTTAACACCCCGACTCAGTGCAATCCGACTCGGATAGGTTAGGTTAGAAGACTAAGGCGGGAGCGAAGCGAAGCGGAGCTCCCGCCTTAGTCTTCGTGATTTTTTTTTTAAACTACCCAGAACTAGCAGCCCCGCAAAGCTCGACGGAGCCCCCGTCGAGCTTAGTTAGCAGGAGACGCCATATGAGGTTTAGTTTTAGGTTTAATTGTTAATAAAAAATCTGTGTCGTATAAATTATCTTTATTTATATTATGGTGAATAAAAGTTATGGAAAATGTCATTATTGTAAACGAAAATTATGGCAAATACATTTATGGATTTAAATTATTATGACACTTGATCGATTATGACCAATGGAATTAGTGAAAGTCATTTTATGTCATTTCACAATTATGGCAACTGAAGCGTTATATCTAATGAAATTATGGCAAATACCAATATGGCATATGAAATTATGGGATTTTAAAATATGGCAAACATTAGTAAACCACCCACATGGTGGCCTAGGCTCCCATGTGGGCGCCAGGTGGTACAAAGTGTTGGTCCGGGGGGGTACCACCGTGCAGCTGTGAAAAGCCCCCCAAGTAACCCAGCCCCGGTTGGGTTGCGTTCGGGGTTCAGCAGCTGCACAGCCGGGCCCGGGGCGATGTCTGATGCAGCAGGGGGGAACCAGTAGGCGCTAAGCGGATTCTAGTGTGGCTGACGGGGGTCGACCCGCCGGCCAGGGAGACCCGTAGAAACGGTTTTACCGCTGGCCGCCCGCGGCATAGTATAGGGGCCCAACTGGGACTAACCACCCTGAGAGGCTACCCCACCAAGCCGCTCATAATCCCGATGTGGTTCGTCGTGCCGGATGGTGACCGGACTGGGACCGGGCGACCACACTCGGGGGGGTACGGGGGCCCTTCCGTCCGGCGGGTCGGCTTCCGTCTCACCACACAGTCATAGATGAAGCTAGCCCCTACGCCGTGTCACTCACTGCTGCAGCAAATGTCACTCCGTCTTCACGTCTCCCTTTCCCAGCAATCATGGCAGTGCAAAAAAGAAAATCAGGTACCACAGCGGCCGCTACTACTCCCAGTAACGTACTGTTTGAGGTGGAGTTCGCTAACATCCGCGGACTCCATGCCAACCTCAACGTCGTCCATCACCATCTAGAGACGGCACGGCCAGCTGTGATGTTCCTAACGGAGACGCAAATACTCCGCCCTGCCGATCAGTCGTACCTTAGTTACCCCGGCTATATCATCGAGGAACTATTTCGAGAAAAAGCCGGGGTGTGCGCGTTCGTTAGGGCGGATTTTTGCTGTCGCCGGCTGCGCTGCCTTGAGGACCCTTCCCTCTCCGTCCTTTGGCTGCACGTAGATCACGGCTCCATGAGTCAGATCTACGTGTGTGTCTATCGATCCCACACAGGGACAGCTGAGATGATGAGGCTGTATCAGCACCTCAGCGAGGGGGCTGATGACGCGCAGGTACGGTTCCCGAACGCCGAGTTGGTTTTTCTGGGGGTCTTCAATGGTCACCACATTGAGTGGTTGGGGTCCCTCAAGACAGATCCTGCGGGACGGGCCACCCACGCGTTCGCACTCTCCCATGGTCTGACCCAGGTGGTACGCGGGATTACGCGCATACCGGACAGGTCAGACCATGAACCCGCCCTGCTGGACTTACTGCTGACGAGTAATCCAGCACAGTACAGTGTGACGGTTAGCGCCCCACTGGGTACATCCGACCACTGTGTTGTGCGTGCCCGCCTGCAGGTACCGTCCCCTGCAAGGGCAGTAGAGGTGACGCGGCGACTGTGGCACTACTCGTCAGCAGACTGGGACGGACTACGAGAATACTTTGCAGCCGTCCCGTGGAGTCAGCGCTGCTTTGCAGGGAGGGCTTCATCGGAAAGCGCCTCTGCGGTTGCTGGTGAAATCACATTAGGTATGGAATACTACATTCCATACACTGATGTCGCCAGCATCCGCAAAGCCCGCCCCTGGTTCGGGCGTGAGTGTGCCGTAGCTGTTCAACAAAAACAGGCGGCTTACCGCGCCTGGATCAGGGCTCGAGCTGTGCGCGACCCGAATGTGGCCCGCCTCAAGGCAGCGTACAACAGAGCCACTAGGTCCAGTAAGAGAGCCTTCAAGAGAGCGGACGCCCAGCGCGTCACGCGGCTTGGTCAGGAGCTCACGTCACATCCGACGGGCAGCCGTGGATACTGGCAACTGGCCAAAGCCGTGCAGGCCAACTTTTGCAAGCCCTCGCTGCCGCCGCTGCGCTATCCTGACGGATCACTGGCTCACAAGGCCCAAGAGAAAGCGGAAATGCTGGCCAAGCTCTTTGCGGCTAATTCCCGGGTCAATGACTGTGGCAAGCAACCTCCCACTATCGCCAACTATGGAACCACGATGCCGGAAATTGTAATCCGGCAGTGCGATGTGCGGGCGGTGCTACGGTCACTCGACACGCGGAAAGCCAGTGGTCCTGATGGCATTCCGGCCGTGGTGCTGAGGAATTGTGCAGCTGAATTGTCTCCAACGCTAACACGCCTGTATCGCCTTTCGTATTCGTCGGGAGAAGTGCCGGAGGCTTGGAAGGAGGCGAATGTCCAATCGATCCCCAAGAAAGGGGATCGGTCGGATCCAGCCAACTATCGCCCCATAGCCGTAACCACCGTCATCTGCAAGGTGTTCGAGCTTATCATCAACAAACAGCTCATGCGCTATCTGGAGGATCACTCGTTAATTAACGATCGCCAATATGGCTTTAGGCCGAAACGATCAACGGGTACAGCGTAGGGTCCTAGCGTACATAACGCACACCTGGGGTGAGGCTATGGAGAGGCACGGCGAATCTCTGGCTATTGGCCTAGACATCGCAAAAGCCTTTGATAGGGTATGGCATGCGTCGCTTCTTTCCAAGCTGCCGTCATATGGTTTATCGCATCAGTTGTGCCGCTGGTTGGCCAGCTTCCTGAACGAGCGACGGATTCGGGTCCTCTGTGATGGTCAGGCTTCCTGTTTTTTTCAGGTAAATGCCGGAGTACCACAGGGATCGTTATTGTCCCCAACTCTCTTTCTTCTGCATATCAATGACATGCTGTCCCTTGGGTGCATTCATTGTTATGCGGATGACAGTACTCTTCATGGGAGCTATTCTGGCCGTCCAGCGGCAGGGCGAGGCGACGTGGATGAGAAGAGACGACAACTCGTGGCGGATCTCGATCTGGACCTGGGCCGCATTGCCCAATGGGGTTCAGACAACCTGGTCGAGTTCAATGCCAGAAAAACACAGGCGTGTGCGTTTATAGCTAAGAAGTCCCCATTCCTACCCCTGCCCTCTCTTCAGAGCATTACAATTCCACTAAAGGACAACCTGGAGATCCTCGGTATAGACGTCCGGCGTGAGCTTAATCACAAAAACTACATAGAGAGCTGTATTGGTCTGGCCTCGCGGAAACTGGGAATCCTGAATAAGGTGAGACGGTATTTCACGCCACATCAGAGATGTTTACTGTACAAGACGCAGATTCGTCCCTGCGTCGAGTAATGTTCTCACCTTTGGAATGACTCCGCGAGGTACTTGCTAGACGCGCTTGACGCTATGCAGAGACGTGCTATCCGAATAATTGGTTGTCCTGAGGTGACGGGAGGCCTCGAACCTTTGTCGCAGCGAAGAACCATAGCGTCCTTGGCTGCCTTCTATCGAAAGTATCACGGCGAATGTTCTGAAGAGCTCTTCAACCTGATCCCACCATCTCCTTTCCAATCCCGAACAACGCGTGCCGGGCAGAGATGCCACTCATACACAGTGGAGAGAATCTTCGCCAGAACCGAGCGTTTCAAAAGATCGTTCCTCTGTCGAACTATAAAAACATGGAACGACCTGCCCGCACACGTCTTTCCCTCATCTTACAATCCCGGGTTCTTCAAGAGGAGCGTGAAGAGGCACATTACAGGGCCGCCAACTTGAGGACCACTGTAAGAAGTGGCCCCCAATCGCTAGATGCGCCACTGCTTTCTTACCATCAGGCTGGTGGCGACGTCAATTTGGCGAGCAGAATATAAAAAAAAAAAAGTAAATATGTCAATTTTATTTGCAACCTTATTGAGAGTACCTAAGGCGCACGTCATCGGTGCCTTATGAAGTAGGTTCGTCCGTTCTCTCGGAACATCAAACAACCGTGGCAGTCTACGTCTATATCTAATAGTTATCCGGGACGTTGAAACGAATCTGCAATAGTATTTCGGGATGGTAAACCCTACCACGTAATACCTTCAGTATATATGTCATTACATTATTATGTTGAAGTGCTTGCAGCAATAGCTTACTATTCAGTAAACGATTATGGCCATCTAACGATACGATTGTTTCTGAGATGGGCGATAGTTTGAGGCAATTTCATTTACGAACATCAAAATTGTAGTTACAGTGCATGGCGCCCGTAGTTCTAACCGCGTGGCATTTTGTACCTTGTACCTGATTTGATTTCCCAAGATAGAAAGTATAGTCCAGACTATAATCGATCCTTGCACAAAATTTCAATCAGAACCGTTCAGCCATTAAAGTGTCATTGACTAACAAACAACCAAACCTTTATTTTCATTAATCAATGTTACAACTTTGATAGAAAATAAAGAAGTACCTACAGTAAGCTTCAATCAAATAAGGACAGTAAGTAGAATTTTCAATTAACATCCCAAAATTCATTCACCAAACGACAAATGAGCAATTTGGTACCAAATCTTTTGGGATCAATTTGTACAATACCGCCGGGAAGTGACGATGAAATCCTAATTGGGCCATCATTAACAGGGACACCGGCGTGTCTCGTGGGGGCACAATATTGGGGACACAACCACTTCTTCGAAATTAAAATCTACATCGATTTTTTTTACGTCATCCTTTTAAACATTTTTGACTTAATAAATTTTTAATAATAATAAAATATTTTTGGAAGCTCGTCATACAAAATAAGTTCCATCCCTCTTGTCGAAAATAAGTTGATTTAAGTTAGCGCTAAGGAAGTGACGATGAAATCCTAATTGGGCCATCATTAAGAGGGACACCGGCGTGTCTCGTGGGGACACAATATTGGGGACACAACCGAATGGTTCGAAATTAAAATCTACATTAAAATTTTTTTACGTCATCCATTTTAACATTTTGTGACTTTATAAATCTATTGTTTTTTTGTTTGTTTGTTTGTTTGTAACGAATAGGCTCCGGAACTACTCGACCGATTTGAAAAAATCTTTCACTGTTGGGAAGCTACACTCTTTGCGGTGAACAAAGGCTATATTTTATTCCCGTATTCCCACGGGCACGGGAACTAAGCGGGTGAAACCGCGTGACGTTCGCTAGTTTTTAATAATAAAATAGTTTTGGAACCTTTTCTTACCAAAGAAGTTCCATTCCTCTTGTCCAAAATAAGTTGATTTAAGTTTGTTCTATGGGATCTTCTCGACTTGACTCGTCTTCAAGTAACAATAACTTTGATCTAAAATTACTGTTCTACAGTAGGGTGCGATATGGATTTATATCTACCTAGTGTCACTTACTTCAAATTAAACATTAATAAGTAAGCATAACTAAAGACCTCTTTACAGTATATATTATACCTTGTGTATATTCACAGCGACCCGAAATAAGAAAGTTCTATACTTAATGCTCCTCGTTAGAGTAGAAGGCATTGTAAGACTTTGGAGCTCTCTCCGTAGTTACATATTACTCTGGTCAATTTTTGTAAGAGATTTAGTTTACCTATCTTTTATAGGTACTCAAATTTCAAGAATTGAATAGAATTACAGCCACTTTTTTTTTATCACATCTCATCTAAAAATAATATCTATATAAAAGTGTGTGTGTGTGTGTGTGTGTGTATGTGTGTGTGTGTGTGTATGTGTGTGTGAGTGTATGTTTGGATAAGGTGTACGTGCGCGACCGGTACGGTTTAGGTGTATGTGCGTGTTGTTTGTGAATAAGTCTCTAAACAGTTAGCCACCCAGCAAGGCTTCAGTGTCAACATATTGTAGTGTAATCAGCCATTCAGTACATGTCTTTTTACATTTATGCAAAAGAAGGGGGTAAGTACTCTTGATTGTTGGCACGTGATGAAACTTTAATATATTAATAGCTGAGCCCTGAGACTGAATTCTTTTAAGATAGCCTTAATCATTAAGCTCTTTTATGTTTAAGCTAACACGCCAGTTTAGATTTACTCATTTTTAGATTCATAAGTCTATGTATGTTTCTTTAAAGCGTTATAACTTTTTTATTTTTATACCGATTGATATGAAATAAACACTAAATGTTAAACGGAGCAAATTTTAACACAATAGAGTAAACTGCATTGCAATAGGTTAAGCTGTTACTGAGATTAGCGTGCACAAACGTACAGAAAAACAGATATACAGACATACAGACAAACAGACAAAAATTCTAAAAATCATTGTTTTGGGTTCTATTGCGTTCATAAAGCCCCCTATAATATTTTTTCTCATTTATCTTCCATGTACAGACAGCGACCTGTTACGATTTTATTATATGTATTGATTGATATTGATTGATGGATTGATATATTGATATTGATGATATTGATTATTAAAAACACAGTCACTTGTACTTTTCCACTATTTTAATTTATAAGGCACTGTAAAATATAAATTAAAATAGTGGAAAAGTAAAGTGACTGTGTTTTTAATAATATCGATGGTCCCTAGGTAAAGTATCGAAATTGAAAATTGGTACTTTACAGGAGAGCTGTTTGAAGTTAATTTTTTGCATAACTTTGTCATTAATGATTATTTTTTCATAAAAATTTGGATTTACAGTTTCGTTGAGTTCACAAACTATTCTATTGTACCAAAAATCAATAATTATAAACCATTTTCGAGAAAATTGAGTTACGATAGTATAACACGTAAATGAACTTGCTCTGTGAATCGAAACTGGCACTTTCAATAAATATTTAAATTCGTCATACCACGTACAGTATCGAAATCGGCAGTTTCGATAAAAATGCTTTAAAAAAATACCACGTACATAATGGTAAGTGCCACTTTCGTTGTAACAGGAATATGACAACCCGTCATAAACAATCAAAACTGCCCGAATCGATATATTACGTGGGAAACAGTAAGTAAAATTATTTATGTATTAAATTATTTATTTATAATCGCAACGACACGACACGCATGCTCTGGCGGCGGGGCGACGCGACGGCGACGTTACGGCGTACACTCGCGGTAGTGGTAGTTCCGTCCTTGTCACACACTCGGTCATGCAGCGTAAACCCGCGAAATTTAAATTTCGTTGTTATAGGACGGATGGACTGATACGTTTCGATAAAATACGTCTCTAAAAAACGGAAAAGTAATGTGTTTTTTTATTTTTTTGTTCACGGGTCAAAAAATGAATAGCATGAATTGTCCAAAACAGTAATAAAAAAAAATTGCCTTTTTGTAATTTCGATACTTTACGTAGGGACTTCATCGATATATTTAGTTTACCTTTTATTGTCATATAAATAAATCATCAAATAGGTGGCCAGAAGATGCGACTCTGATTTTCACAGTACTGACCAAGCGGTACATAAAAATCTTTATTATACTCGGACTGTGACTAGGGGAAATGGTTCATATTAATTTAATTAATCAAAATGAAGAGCATAGTCGCACGTATCTATTGATTTTAGACCCTGTATTGGAGAACCTCTAAACAAACATCCTTACAAAAATGAAGGCAGACCAAAACACGTGGTGTCCGGTCAGTCAGCAAATAGACTATCCTACTCAGATCCCCCAGTCCCTTTTATTAGAGCAAATTTTGCTCTATTTTAACCGACAGTAGATGAAAATTGGAGATCTTTGTGAGCTGGTCAAGTATCGAGGACAGTGTAGCCAAATTGATTACGTAAGATGGTTACGGATGACCAGATATGTCTCAATAAGCAATCAAATGTGAAAATACTGCGGCTTGGATAAAGCGAATATTATTGTCTATACTTATTTCCGGAACGTTCTAGGCGCAGTTGTTAATCGATTCCAGATCATTTCAATTGAGTGGAAGTTGTTTTATAGCAAGGAAAGAGTGGGTAATTTATTTATTTCTTTGGCTTTTCCTTTTTTTAGTGTTCCGTAGTCAATAGGGTGTAGTGGGGCCCTACCAACACCTCCGGGCCCAAGTCAACCTCACGTGCAAGCTCGTGCACCTGCTGAACAACGGACGAGGCTCTGACGTCGGCGGTCCATTTCAACACGGCGATGGGCTCACCACCTGTTACGTGGGACCGAATTGTACACGGTGAAATGTGGGCCGGTATAGGCCTCTGCCTACCCCTTCGGGGATGAAGGCGTGAGTATATGTATGTATGTATGTCAAATGGCAAAAACGGAACTCTTAGAGATTCGTCATGTCTGTCTGTCCGTCTGTCTGTCCGTCCATGTGTCACAGACACTTTTCTCCGAAACTATAAGGTCTATGCTATTGAAACTTGGTAGCTAGATGTATTCTGTGAACCGCATTAAGATTCTGATATAAAACTAGAAAAAAAGCAGTAAATTTTGGGGGTACTCAGAACTGAAACTCTAAATTTTTTTTTCATCAAACCCATACGTGTATTTTTTTTTCATCAAACCCATACGTGTGGGGTATCTATAGATAGGTCTTCCAAAATGCTATTGAGATATCTAACATCATATTTTTATAAACTGAATAGTTTGCGCAAGAGACACTTCCAAAGTGGAAAAATGTGTCCCCCCCTCTAACTTCTAAACTAAGAGAATGATAAATAAAAAAAAAATATGATGTACATTGCCATAAAAACTACCAACGAAAATTGGTTTGAACGAGATAGAACCGGTAGTTTTTTTTAATACGTCATAAACCGCAATTTTCGATTAGAAAAATCACTACCACTGCGAACGTGTTAAAATATCAATCAAAGTTAAAACGAACTATAAGAACTTTTATATTATGTTACTTGCTGCTACGAAACCCTTCATGGGCGAGTCCAACTCGCACTTGGCCGGTTTTTTTTTCTTGACTGCCAAGAAGGGATATGTATTGCCCGCGTATCTTGTATGTGTGTAAATTGCCGTACTGTCTTGTTGCATCTCTATGTATCTCTGCATGTAGGGTATTATGGCTTAAAACTGTACTGGGCTAGATGTATCGTTGCTTGGGCCATTTTTTTCACTCCTCCTTGTCTATAGGGTGGAATAGCTTAAAACTGTGTTGAGCGAGATGCTTCATTGCCTAGGCTATTTCTATCACTCCTCCTTGTCCACCTGTGTGGTGATTGCTGTTCCTCAAATTAGCGGTGCAGATCTTACATCAAACTACAGCCAGCATCTCCACTCCACAACAACCCTCGATTTTTAGCTGTATTGTTCCAGTATCCTCATTATATTCCTGATAACTCAATTGAACATAGCATGTTGCTGAACATAGCATGATGTATCCTGCTGCTGGCTGCAAAGTTTTTTGCATGGACCACACGATCCGTTAATAAAATCTCAGTAAATTTTGCGTCCCTTGGACTGACTGCATCGGAACATACTGGCCTCTTTAAAAAACGTGAAGCATGAGGAAGCTTATCTTAAAGTGACTTTAACAAACCAAATGTGCCTTATAAAATGTCATGACCAGTGTCTGATGTTAAGTTTCCCAGGGAAAAGTTTTCTTAACGAACTACTGATTCTTCTTCTTCGTGTCAATGGCAACAATGAAAAAAAATAGCTAAATAAGTCCAGCCCAAACTCGCCAAGATTAACAGCACGTTCCGTCGCTTGGTTCAGATCACCAATTGTGCAGGTGCACAGTGAACACGACTGTAGATGCTCCATCGACTGCCGGAACTGCTGATGAAAATGTTTTATTTACTACTGTATATTTATTATACACAAAAATATGGAATGAGTTTCTATTATACTTAATACTGACTTAAAATAATAACTGTACAATCTGGTTGTGGATTCAGCAGTAGAGCTTTTACGACAAGTCGTTTGTGGGAAATTTATTTTTACGCACCATTAAGCTTTGTAATTTTATTATTTTCGCGACTGGCAACATTCTAACCGCTGAAAACCATGGGCGCTTGCACACTGCACGATATCGTTCAACGATATCGTCGCGATATTGTCGCAATATCGTTACGATATCGTCACGATATCGTTTAACGATAAAGCCGAACGAAATTGACACAATATAAACCACAGCTCGTTATTCGGTTAGTAACTTTGCGCAAGGAAAGGGAGCGGGAACAGGAGAGAACTCTTCCACCCGAGTACCGCAGTCGGCGGCCTGTACGCCGCCAACGTGTCTGCGCCGTAGACTATCGGCCTAAATGACCGGGGGCCTGAGGACGGCGAGAGGGCTGTTCACCATCCTTATAGAAGCAGGCCCATGACGGCAGCATGACGTGAGGAGTTCACGCACGCCCCACCATAGAAGCGGGATCACACCTGAAACCCCCCAAAGACGAGAGATAGCACCCGAACCAATCCCTAAGCGAGGCCGCAGTAGTGGTTGTTGGAAGTCCTGGGACATCCTTCCGAGGGCTTATCCAGGGCTCCCAACCATCGGCTGTTGGGCGTTACGTGAGGTTTTTTAGTCGGTAGGAGTCCGGCATAGCATACATGATGGATTTCCCCTCACGTTAAAAAAACGCGATACAGTCCTAGCATATTTAAAAAGATAGGAGACGCCTATTCTTATAATTTTAAGAATAGGTGCAACAGTTTAAAATACGCAACCCACTTTTACACTTCCACAAACGCGACTGAACTGAGCTACCAGTCATGCTCCAGGAATGTCGCGGGTCACTAGATGCGCACGTCTGTGTGAGTGAGCCGTTTCGCTTTGGGTGCTTTCCCACGTCTTTGGGGGTTGTTCGGGTGTTATTCTGCTTGTGCACACGCTTCTATACTATAGGATGCAATATTTAGTCTGTAATCATTATCATACAAAGACACATTTGCATTAGGTATCTCTCATCAGTACAAGACAAGTATGCCTCGTCAAAGCCCGTTTTAAGCCGATCAGAACCTGCTATATAAATAACGAAACGAACAAGACTTAGAAATGTCACGTTCAAATACAGAGGTAAAGAAATAAATGCGAAGGTAATCTCCCTGCGAAACGTTTTCAATGAGTAAATTTGTATTTTAATTTGAACCGAAATGAAGAAGCGCGGAAGGTAATGGGTAAGGCTACGGTCGCAATGCTTTCGAAAGCGATTTTTTGATATGTCTATGAGAAGGTGTTGTTATACTATTAGTCTAGGATTCTCACACTATTTTTTTTTTGCATTTACTTTTTTACACTGCTGCAATTTATTTTTTATTTAATATTTATTTTGTCTGTCATTTAAGTGAGTATCTAAAATTAATAATTAACTTTCTTGCAACAAGAGGGGATTTTTATAATATAAATAAATATTCATGAACATTTTTATCAAAGCCTCATCAACGAATAAATTAAATCAGTCTAAGGCAGTCCATGCTGGACGTAGGCCTCTCTAATTTACACCACAACACACGGTCGTGGGCCTTTCGCACGGTTGAATTAAGAGTCGGTTAGACTTCAAAAAAGGATGACATTAAACACTTGACCGTTATTTGAAACTTTAAACAATTGAGATAGGCCCTATGTTCGGCGCTGCTGACTCTTTCTACCGTATTGCTCTCTCACTCGCACCTTCCCCACCAGGCAGGTGGCGGTCGTCGTCGAAAGAAAGCGACCGCCGGTCCATCATTTGGTGTCCTAGTTTCTGCTGCGCACAGTCGTGCTTAAGACTCTTTCAAGTAGTACAAAACATTTAGTACTTATCATTGTATAATATAATATTAATATTAATTTTTAAAATTCTAAAAATTTCAGTTACCTATTTGAAATAATTGGTAAGTTATTTTCAACTTTTTATCTGTAACGGTGTTACCGTTCGAATTGAATCATATAATAATTATTTCTACCCTACTTTGTTATAATTTTATCGTGATATTTTTTCCATCCTGTGCATTTTTAGTATTTCCAAATACGATATAACAAACGATGGATAAAGATTCGAATCAGAACGAAGAAATTCTCGCTAACTCCCCAAAAGCAAAAAGCTCCCTAAAAATAATGTTAATCACCGCGTGCAAAAACGAACTAAACGAAAGCGTTTATCAAGTAGTTCGTCCAGTTCTAGTGACTCCACTTCTTCTTCATCTAGCTCTAGTGACACTGGTAGAAGCAAAGTAGTGCATAAAAGGAAAAAACGAGTAGATAAACATTCCCGCAGGCGGGATCGTCGCCGCATTGACCTATTATCTCGTGAGTTACATAACCTTCGTAAGCAAGTCTCACATGTGGGTGAGCCGACATTTTATGACAATACTTGTTCAAACTCTAACGATTGTTATTTAGATGCTAATGTTAGTGATAACTTATTTAGTGAGGTAGGTTCATACGACTCCGGTAAACCTAAAACTTTTACAGAACCTCACTTAATGTTTGAAATAGAAACCAAGCTAAAGGAACCCTCTGTTCCGAAAACTACTCACGAATATTTGTGCTTATTGAATAATATTCAACATTTCGACAAGAGTGATTGGTGTGAAGTTCGTTACGCAGATACGCAAAAGTTGTATAATTTCTCTCCTGGTTTCGTTGACCTAGCGTAAATGACGAACTTAAGGCCTACGATTCGTCACGTCAACTTGCACAATCCGATAAGGCATATGCCGCCTTAACAGCTTGTATGCTAAAACAGCGCGAAGCCTTACAAAATTCTCTGCTTAATCTGATGCAATGGGCCCATAATTCAGAAATATCGTATGACGGCTTATGTGAAAAAGTTAATGAATTATTCACGAAGGGTGATGTATTTAAGGTTTCTTCCGAAATGCTCCAGCTCATTTGTGGGCACCGAGCCGAAATTATTCAAAGAAGAAGGGATGCTATCATAAACTTTGTACGTGATCCTCTTGTTAAAAGTGCATTACGTAAAGTTCCACCCTCTTGTCTAAATTTATTTAATGCCGAGCGGCTGACTACTGTCCTCGAGAAGGTCGGGGGCGTGAAGAAAGCATTCTTTCCCCCTAAATTAAGCCCCAGTAATGCTCCAGCTGCGCAAGCTGGTACGAGCATCCGCCGTCCCACACAAGGACAGGCATATCATAAAAAACCCGCGCAGGGTAGTTCACATTATCATGGATGTGGTGCATCTTCGCATATTTCCCATGAAATACAACCTACGCAAGGTTGTTGTCAGTCTCGTCCTGCGCAAGGATTTGAGCCTAAAGGTACCACGCAAGGTTGTTGTCAGTCTCGTCCTGCGCAAGGATTTGAGCCAAAAGGTACCGAGTGTGCAACCACTCGATCAACATTTCACAGACACACTAGAAGCAATTTTCGAACCAGAGGTGGTCGACATAATTACCAAGAGTACAACCGAGGCGCGCGCAAGCCCTCTGGAAACTCTAGAAAGGAGCATATTAATCGAGGAAGACAGCGTAAGTATTGACAATTCCTTCAGAGCGGGGAGACTACTTCTATATTACCGACGGTGGCAAGAAATGCTTGCACCCCCGTATTTATTAAAAATCATAAAAGGGTACCGCATACCTTTTTCACAAAAACCACCGCTGATAATGCCGCATTTAATTCAAAATCGGCTCAGTACAGCAGTTTCAGAAACGATGACATCAGTCTTGTCACAAATGGAACGTCAAGGTGTTCTAGAAGTTGTCAAACCGTCTCCAAGTTTTAATTCGACAATGTTTCTCGTACCAAAAGGCGATGGTACCAACCGCCCTATTTTCAATCTAGCAGCTCTCAACAAATACGTTCTAACGGACAAATTTCGCCTTATAAATATACAACGAATACCCGAATTTCTACAGCCAAACGACTGGCTGTGCAAAATAGATCTATCACAAGCCTATTTTCATCTCTCGATATCGCCATCTCACAGACGATTTCTTCGCCTAGTTTACAACGGAAAACTTCTAGAAATGACATGTCTTCCGTTCGGCCTCAGTACGGCACCGAAGGTTTTTGCTTCTATGACCAATTGGATAGCTCAAACATTAAGGGATTCGGGTCTTCGAATTATAGTATACTTGGACGATTTTCTCCTAGTTCATCAAAATCCCCAAACACTACAATCACACGTACATATTCTTTTGAACAGGCTTCAGTATCTCGGTTGGCAAATAAACATGAACAAGTCAATTGTAGTGCCTCAACAGAGTATAAATTTTCTAGGTGTTCACTGGAACCCTTGGGACAACGAAAAATTCTTGCCCAAGGAAAAGTGCATGAACCTGTCAGCAAAAATATCAATCATTAGACGATGGTTTCGTGGACCTGAAGAGCTTACAAAGCCTAGTTGGTCTCTTGAATTTTGCGAGCTTCGTCGTCCCAAGAGGCAGACTTCACTACCGGTCCCTTTTAGCGTTCCTCAACTCGCTGACCAAAGCTCCCGTTTCTTGCAAACGTTACCAAGTCCCCAGCCAAGGTTTGGAGGACCTAAAATGGTGGCTCCAGAACCATCATCGTCCGTCTTTAATTCATTGGCCACCCCCGTCACACATTTTGGTAACAGACGCATCCAATCAAGCTTGGGGTGCCCAACTAGACAATCAGTCCTTCTCCGGGCAGTGGACCAGCCACGAGCAACTCTTACATTGCAACCAGAAGGAACTTCTTACAGTACTGAAGGTATTGCAATGTCAACCACAGTCTCTAAACCATTCGTCGATATTGTGGCAAAGCGACAACAAGACTGCCGTTTCTTATATTCGAAACGAAGGGGGGACGAAATCGTCAATGATGATGAATTTAGCGGCAGAAATTTTCCAATGGTTAGATCTGCATCAGATTCAAATATCTGCCCAACACATTCCAGGCAAGTACAACGGACACGCAGATCATCTGTCCCGATATCGTTTACTTCCCGAATGGCATCTGCTACCCAGTTGCACAGAGATTGTTTTCCAAAAATTTGGAACACCAGTCGTAGATTTATTTGCCTCGAAAAACGCCCACGTCGTTTACAATTATGTCTCCCTGGATCAGAGAGACAGTCAAGCGATGTTCCACAATGCCTTTTCTCAAACATGGAACTACCATATAGCATGGATATTTCCTCCACCCTATCTAATCCCCAAGGTCTTATGTCACCTGAACCATGCTCAAGGAATCTTTTTGATAGCAGTCCCACGCTGGGAGAGGGTCTTTTGGAGAGCCGACCTCAAGTCCCAAGCGTTAGCGGCTCCGTTCACGATTCGCAATCTCCAACGTCATCTGATTGACATTTCGACCGGCCTTCCACCTCCCAAGGTCAACGAGATGACCATGGAAATTTGGAAGTGTGGGGGTGGGCAAATAACTTAACCGGCTGGAACCACTCCCAAATTGACTTACTTTTAGCATCATGGCGCCCTTCTACCCGGAAAACTTATAAAGTAGCATGGAATAAGTGGCTTGCCTGGTGTAAAACAGAAAAAATTAACCCCTTTGAACCAAATGGTTCTACCTTAGCAAGGTACTTGTCTGATCTGTATTTCAAAGATAATCTTTCATACAATACTATTCTTGTACACAAATCCGCAATTTCCACTTTGTCTAATGCGGAAAGCTCGGGTCAGTTGAGTTCTAATGTTTTGGTCAAACATGTACTGAAATCGATTGCACTTAAAAGACCTGTATCTCATAAAAATAAAACGGTTTGGGATGTTGATGATCTAGTAGCTTATTTATGTAATTATAGTGTAAATGAAAACAATATGTTCTCTGTATGTAGACATGCTGCAATATTATTTTTATTGTGCTCAAGTCGGCGTATTCATGACCTTACCTTACTCTCGGTAGACAGTGAACATTATGTAGATAATGAGGCAAATATAATTTTCTGGCCAAGTTTTGGTTCTAAAACTGACAATTCCAATTACAGGCAATCAGGGTGGAAGTTACTGACCAATAACGAAATTAGAAAACTGGACCCAGTGTTTTGGGTAAAACGATGTATTGATCTTCTCGATGCTAAGCGCAAGTTGGCAAAATGCACCAATTTATTTATAAATTTTAGCGGATCTAAAGCAGCCTCCCGTACTATAATTGCAGGCTGGGTCAAATCATTGTTGATAGAAGCTGGTATAATAGCGTCTCCTGGCAGCATTCGTTCCGCAGTATCATCAAAAAGTTGGTCTGCCAATACATCAATAGATGAGATTATGTCTCAAGGCAATTGGCGGTCAGACAATACTTTCAAACAATACTATAGGCGTGAAATTGTACCAAATGCTGCCAATAAAGGAATATCTCGTTTATTTATTCCATTGTAATTGATGTTTCTCATGTAAGATATTTATATTATGTCTACCTACCCATACTTACCTACTGTATGATTATTTGATTGTAATAAGCTGTTCTCATTTGGTACTATCCAATAACAAAGATAGATTATTTTAAATTATTAATTGGTTTCAGTAATATTGAATAAACGTACCTATATTTTGTGTTTAAAACATTTATTTATTGCTCGCATCCTACAGAATACATACCTACTTACAGAAACGTTAATTTGGTTAATAAACACTTTCTATATTCATAATTATCTCGTCACATTGATGTCCTTCCAATCCCATACTCATCAGGCGATAACAAACACGTCTCAATTGTTTAAAGTTTCAAATAACGGTCAAGTGTTTAATAGACGCGTTTTACCTGAAATAAAACGCTTATTAAATACTTACCTTATTTGAAACTTTAATTTTAACTCTGCCTGGTAATTTCGACTCAATGATGGACCGGCGGTCGCTTTCTTTCGACGACGACCGCCACCTGCCTGGTGGGGAAGGTGCGAGTGAGAGAGCAATACGGTAGAAAGAGTCAGCAGCGCCGAACATAGGGCCTATCTCAATTGTTTAAAGTTTCAAATAAGGTAAGTATTTAATAAGCGTTTTATTTCAGGTAAAACCTTAGATCATCTAACCACAGGATGCGCCTTACTTAAGCATTGTTTTCTGCCATTGCACATGACCATTTGGTCTTTTGGCTTTATGAAAAGCCTGTACATCAGTACATCATTTTATATGATTAAACTAGTACATTACATTGTAGTTGACTGTACAATAACAATTAACACACAACAGCCATTACGCGATTGTAGATTAATACATTTTTAAATGCAATGAAATTTTATATGTCTTTGTGTTTCCCCCTTCACTTGTATGAAAACTGGCAGAATATTTTTGTATGCGGTGGTTCGCAAAGGCTAGTCCCGTGTTATATGGTCTAAGGGTAAAACGCGTCTATTATTTACAACAAAAGAGGTTTCTACTCGCCCCGCTTATCACAAAGACCGCAGCCTCGTCCGCTCCACTGTCCCAGCTTATAACCATTTCAATATTTAATTCGGCCTCTTTAAAAGGCGTCATATTTCATGTGGGGTCACCCTTAATTAATTATATGTGAATACGTTCGAATAATGGATTTATAAGGTCGATTTATTCATCGTTTTAATTTACCAATGCCTATGTATAAAAATGCAGATAATCTGATATATGTATAAGCCCATAAGGTTTTCAATTTGGCTTAACAAGGCTTCTGAAGACCAAAAACGCTCGCAAATGAAAAGTCACAAAGTAAGCATCTTTTTTTATGGCTGGTCCTTGGATGGGTGACCACACCCATCCGAGGAAAAGCCATAAAAAAGATGCTTACTGCAGTGATCGTTTACCAAACGTTTCTGTCAAGTTTCTATTAAGTATAATAAACTATTTTCACTTCATAATATTGGAACTTGAACTAAAAACAGTTTATTTTATAACTTTACCATATATGACACCAATTATAAAGCAGAAAATGAATATTTTCCGAGGATCCTGACAAGTTTCTATAATAGAAACTCCTTACTATATAGCGGTTAGAAACTATGTTCACTTCATAATATTGGAACATCAACTTAAAACAGTTCATTTTCTAACTTTACTGGAATATCACTTTACATGAAATTTATCGCAGAACTTAGCTGAAAAATGTCTGAAACTTTTACACCGAGTCTTGCAATATTAGATTGAAGTTTGAAATTGATGTAAAATGTCTTCTCATGGGAGGGAAAAATTGATAAATATTAAGTTGAATTTTAAAACCAAGCTTTTTAACGTGAGGAAAATCCTTCTTGGATGCTATGCCGTACTCCCGACCGACTAAAAACCTCACGTAATGCCCAAATGCCCACGGAGCCCCGGGTAAGCCCTCGAAAGAATGTCCTAGGACTCCCAACAGACCTACGGCTACCACAGCGGTCTCACCTAGGGGGGGTCCGTGTGCTATCCCGCGTCTTTGTGGGGTTTTTCGGGTGTCACACCGCTTCTTAGGGGGGCGTGCATAAATCCCTCACGGCATGCTGTCGTCTAGGGCCTGCTTCTGTAAGGACGGTGAGCAGCCCCCTCACCGTCCTCAGGCCCCCGGTCATGGAGGCCGATTGTCTTGGGCGAAGACACGTCGGCGACGCCCCAGCCGCCCACTGCGGAACTTGGGTGAGAGAGTTCTCTTGCGCTCCCTCCCTGCCGCCTTTTTCACGAGCATGACCTGCTCGCAAAAAGAGGCGGGCGTTTTAAACCAAGCAAAAAACATTTTCAGGTTTTAAAACTAAAGACTCTTAACCTAGCGCGGATCTACCAAAATCGGAGTAAGACGACACTATAGTCTCTAGTATAGTCTTTAAAACCTCCAGTCGCAACCACTGTGGTACCGGTGTAACGGGACCGAACATGTTGCTGCGTCCGGCTACGGCGACGACTCAGCTATACGTGTCTCGTCTGCATCATTCCACGAAGGCTGAGGAATTAGTCGAGTACATAAATATTAAGACTAATTGTGACGCGAGGGTGGAGCAGCTAGACTCGTACCGTGACGTTGATTTTCGTTCGTTTATGGTGCGGGTCCCGACAGAACGTCTATCCACCTTCATGAGCGAGACCTTTTGGCCGAAGGGTGTAGTATACCGACGCTTCCGAGGAAGAATAAACTACACCACGCAGCGCAGCACAACGGCGCCGTCGATTATTCGTGTGCATAATTAATAAGTTATAGTTTAAGTTTTTCAATTATGTATTAGTATATTAAGTATTTTTATTTGTGTAATGTTATGTTATGGGCCATGTTGCCTGAAATAAATCTTTATTATTATTATTCCTCTTTATTACTCAAGTCGCAAGTGCGGCCGCACATGGAGTACTGCTGTCACCTCTGGGCGGGGGCACCTGAATACCAGCTTCATCCTTTTGACTCGGTGCAAAGGCGTGCTATGAGAGTTGTCGGCGATCCCATACTTGCAGGTTATGTGGAACCTCTTAGTGACAGGAGAGACTTTGCTTCTCTGTGTGTATTCTACCGGCTGTATAACGGTTTGTGCTCTGAGGAATTGTTTGACATGATGCCTACGGCTACATTCTATCATCGCACCGCTCGCCACAGACAGGGTGTTCATCCTCACATGTTGCATCCGGAGCGCTCGAGCACGGTTAGATCCGATAGGGGCTTTCTACCGCGCACGCTTAGGTTGTGGAATGATCTCCCTGCCTCGGTTTTCCCAAACGCCTACAGTATGGGGTTCTTCAAGAGGGGTCTTAGAAGGTTTTTACAGGGTCGGCAGCGCGAGTGTGGCGCCTCTGGTGTTGCAAACGTCCATAGGCTGCGGTGACCACCGGTACATCTGGTGGGCCGTATGCTTGTCTGCCACCTTAGTGGTATAAAAAAAAAAAAAAAAAAAAAAATACTTTAAACTACTTATAAATTACATTTTTAAATATACATCCATATAAAAAAAGTACATTTAAAAATATAAAAAATAGTACCCCACCGGTATCGGGTACAGGGACCAAGCTACCGGTGGTCAGGACTTCAGAGACAGGAACCTCCTCACAATACGTGCCGTGTTAAGAAGAACCGCCTTCTGCATCAAGCCCTTGACCCAACTGCCCACCGCAAGCCTCTTAAGGTGTTGGTCGAGGCTTTTGGCTATTAGTCCATGCACAGAGATCACTATCGGTACAATAATAGCTGAGTCAACACTCCACATGTCCACGATCTCGTGGGCTAAGTCCAAATACTTGGCTTGTTTGTCTACTTCTGCCTTCACGAGATTGTCGTCATGTGGAATAGTGATATCAATTATTATTGCAAGGCGCTCTAAACGATCTATTATCACTATGTCAGGTCTATTGGCAAGAATAGTCCTGTCAGTGACAATAGGTCGGTCCCAGTACAACGTGATATGGTCACTTTCGAGAACTGGGTCGGGCACATATCTATAATACGGTACCTCTAATTCAACAAGGTTATACTTCAAAGCAAGTTGTTGATGGATAATCCTAGCTACTTGGTTATGTCTATGCAAATACTCACTATTGGCCAGACTAGAACAACCAGAAATAATATGCCTAAGAGATTCTCCAGGACGGTGACACGCCCGACATATGTCAATCGTACCATCCTTTAGGATATATTTTCGGTAATTGTTAGTCATCACAACTTCATCAGTAATTGCAAATACAAAACCTTCGGTTTCCCCAAATAGGTCCCCGAATCGTAGCCAGGATACAGAAGATGAAAAATCTATATCTGACCCATGCAGTGCCCGATAAAAACGTCCATGTAACTCCTTGCTCATCCATGTATCCTTACGATTATTGAGACTCAGTATCATAGGTTTATGCCAATTCTCTTTTGCCAGAGCAAGCGGGGTAAGTCCGTTATCAACTGCAACCACATCACGATGCACATCCGTGCCACCGTGTAGGAAATATTCCCTGAGGTTGCACAACTTACGATTATGAAGGGTCTTGGCATTTAGCAAACCACGACCCCCACATTTCCGCGGTATGTACAACCTCATCACTGATGAACGCGGATGATGCATTCGGTATGTGGTGAGTAACGTACGGACTTTCCTATCCAGGGCTTCAAGTTCCGTCTGAGTCCACCTGAGTATGCCAAAGGAGTACATTAAAACTGGCATGACCCAACCGTTATAGGCGCGCACCTTATTACCGCCTGACAAAAGACTTTTTAGGACTTTTTTCAAGCGGCCAAAGAAGCGCTCCTTCAACGATTGCTTCATGCTAACTTCACAAATGCCTAACGCCTGCGACATACCCAGGTATTTATATGATCCGTTTGCGGAAAGACATCCAAGTTGTATAGAATCTGAAAGTTCAACTCCTTCAGATTCTATTATCCTGCCTCTGTTTACATGCATGACCGCACATTTGTCAACACCAAACTCCATTCTGATAGAATTACTAAAAACTTCTGTTATCTTTAGTAATTCCATCAGTTGCAGCTTGTTGGATGCAAATAGCTTTAAGTCATCCATGTATAGGAGGTGGGATATGACTTGGCCGTCCCTCCGCAACCGATAGCCTAACCCTGAATTCTCTAGTATAGTACTCAGAGGATTCAGTGCTAGGCAAAACCATAAAGGACTGAGACTATCACCCTGGAATATACCCCGCTCAATCCTTATAGGCACACTGTTCCCGCAAACCTGTCGACATCCTGGATAGCACAAGACTGTTTTCCATTGCCCCATACATGTCTGCATGAAGGCACGTAGAGTTGCATCAATTTTATACAAATCTAGTACCCTCAAAAGCCATGTATGCGGCACAGAATCGAAAGCTTTCTTGTAGTCTATCCAACATGTCGCCAGATTCTTGCGGTTACGGCGTGTCTGTTGGCTAATGGCCATATCAATTATAAGGAGCTCTTTAGTGCCACGAGACCCACTTCTGCATCCATTCTGAGAGGTGGACAAGATGGAATTGTCAATCAAGTGTGCCGATATTTTCCCTCTCAGAATAGATGTTAAAAGTTTATAGATGGTAGGGAGACACGTAATGGGTCTATAATTTTTTGGGTCTGTGGCACTACCAGACTTATACAAAAGATGGGTAATGCCAGTAGTGGCGAAATCTGGCAACGATCCTGACTTTAGGCATAATTCGAATTGAGATGCCAAACGTTCATGTGAGCTCTTATACCATTTTATCCAAAAATTGTGCAATCCGTCTGGTCCCGCCGACTTCCAATTTGGCAGCAGAAATAAACAAAAAAATAGAAAAAAAAAAAATATAAATTTTAAAATATAATTTTCAAGTAGCAGCAGAAATTTAACAAATTTTTATTATTATTATTATTATAAAAGGCATAATTTTGACAAGCAACCTATACTAAGCTACCCGCCAAATCAACCGACGACCTGGTAAAGGTCGCAAGCTCGGCCTGGATACGGAAGGCGCAGGACCGTGTCCTACACCTGAAAGGCCTACGTCCGCAGTGAACTGCCACAGGCTAGTTTGATTGATTGACATATAAAAAATACAAATTAGCCTTGTCATTTCCAAAGCATAGCTTTCTGATAACAAAACCTTGTAGTCTTATAATATTTCATATAAGAAAATATCAGTCTACCTCCGTGTCATGACTAGACAGTGTCTCCGTCACACAATTTATTATCGTCATATATGATGTTTTTCATAATTTATCATGGACTTAAGTGAATGTGACGCTTTGAACGCACAAAGTATATGATGTTTCATAAAATATAAGCGTATCTTTGTTCCAAAGTGTTTCGGAGACTGACAGACGACGCGGCGATATTGAAGGGATTTTTGAAAAGACTTTGTGGTGTAAGTATATGTTATTCATGATTTTTCCTTGACAAAAAGTTATTACAGACTTTGATAGTTGATTTCGTAGTTATTTTGAATGTTTCAGTTTTAATAATGACGTTGCTTATTTTTAAATTGCTCTATCTTAAATTTTAAGAGTTCATGGTTCAATGTTTCAATTATTTGTGATTCGGGCCCCTCTCAGCATATCTACAATACTATTGATAGTGATCCTTGAGTAAACGGCCCTATGTTGTGCCTCTTCATGCTCTGCTTGAAGAACAACTCGTTTCAAGTTTTTATGGTTCGACAGAGGAAAGATCTTTTGAATAGCACAGTTCTGGCGAAGATTTTCTCCACTATGTAACACTATGACCGGTATGCATTGTCCGGGATCGAAAAGAAGAGGGAAAGGTTAGATTGAAGATCTCTTTTATGATTCTTTTTTTTAAACTACTAATGTGGCAGACAAGCAAACGGCCCACCAGTTGCTCTTCAGAACACTCGCCGTTATAGACTTGGTAGCATGCAAGCTCCATGTCGTGTAACTTTTAATGGAATATTAATATTAGTTATAATGCAGTCAAATTCGGATCTCAAAAATGAATCTTTAAAAATATATATACAAATTTGAGTGTTCAAAATGCGCGTCATCCGCCGTCATGTATTTAAAGATAAAGTAAATGCTCTTTTCTATGGAGAATTCTTTTTCTCCATAGAAAAGAGCATTTAACTGGTCCTCCGAAACCCCTAAGGGTTACATTGTGTGTCAGTTTGAGTCCAATAAACCCATATCACTAGTTTGTGGCTCTGGTGAAATAAAGGTTGTTCGGAAAAGGTAATTTTTAAATAAAAAGGTACCTGTAATAGTTGTACTACGAGTAAAAGTATTAGCCTGTTTTGAAAACACATCGCTTGCTTATTGCAAGACCGACATATCTCAAAATCACAAGATTTTCAGATTACTATAAAAAAGAAGTCTTTTATTAGCATATTTTTCAGTACTAGAACGTCAGAAAGATAATTTTACTCGATGCCGCTAGGTGGCGACAAATGTCGTTTTTGCACGCTGTTGGTTGCGGCATCTTGCTTGTTTCAATATAGTACTATCTCAGTTACGCCAAAGTGTTCGACGAGGACGCACGCGTCTTGTTCTTCAAGGAACAAGACGCAGGCGCAGACGAAGGTTTATTTGGAATTAAAATTTTCTTGCAACAAATGGTAAGACCTATTTTCCGATTAATCCTTTAGTACAATATATAATTATTTTGGATTATGACGTTATTACAATAAACAAATAAGTTTAAATATTTGTATTACTAAACAATATGACGTTATTGCTAGTAAAACTAAGGATGTGTTTGTTTTATTTTACGTTAAGTCATTATTGTAATTATGACATTGCATTTATAGTTTAAAACGGTATGTCACATTTAAAATTAAACCGTCCTAGCAGAAAATATTCAGATTTTATAAGTATTATGTAAAAATATGTTACTATAGCAAGAAACGAAAACTGTTTTTTTAGTTTCTTATTGTTATATTTTCATTCTAGGCGTCTCGAAAACAACTACAGTTCTCAACACTACACTACCAACGACAATTTCTTTTAGTCCTGAAAAGAAGGGAAGGAAGTGCGCTAGGAGTGAGGATCAATGGAGGCGAAATATTTTGAAAAAAGCCAGAATTATATAAATTCTTTCTTTTGTTTTCAAAACTGTTTACGATTGGATGCGAATGTTACGAAGACGTTGAAGTCGTGGCTAGGGCAAGCTCAATCAGCCGACCCGTCGGCACTATACAGAGCCTCTAATAACTTCGGATTGACGTTTAAGAAGCCGTCGGAACTCTATAAACATCTAAGAGTTACTAAAATGCACGTCTGGCAAAATCAAGAGACGAAATCGTTTAAACTCTTCCAAGGGATAAAAATATCGAGTCACGCCTCCAATTATACAAGAAATTCATGATGGGTTCGCAGACTGGTAGAGTGGGTTTGAATAGTATCCGGGGACAAACAGATAAAGACGTTGCAAAATCATTTCTGGAGCAGGATGCGAATGAAGCCTATAAGGTGCACGCGATGAACCTAGAGATGCAGAACGAGTGGCTTACTCTAGGCGAGTTTTTTTATTCCCATGACCTTGCAGTGGCGTACTTTGTTCTACGACTGGTCGCCGGGTTTGCTTAGATTCTATCTGAACGCATTTCAGTTGACCCTCTCTGACTAAAGTAATCTGGTCAGGTGGGGGAAAGCCGCAGATAAAACTTGAGAAGCAATTGGAACTGCTAGGCTAGGGTAGCTAGGATAGGGTTGTAGGACCCTATTAGACCGGGGTCATAACTCACGCCAACTACAGGGTATTGGAAATCATACGTGGGGCTGTCAGTTTGGCGGTAGCTAGAGCCACAAACATAAGAAATGACATTGCGTTTGTAAAGGAAGGCTGTTCAAAGAAAGTACCTCAAAAGCCATACTCAGTTTTGATGGCTGCCGCCGATTGGACCATACTCGCAGACACGTATGAAAAACACTACAAAATCCCGCAGGATGTATGTACCTCGCCATCCAGACCCGACATATTCCTGTTTTCAAGGATACATAAGCGAGCAGTGCTCGTGGAGCTCACGGTGCCGTGGGAGACCAACATACCGAAGCACAACGCCATGAAGATAAATAAATACTTTGACTTGACCAATAAGTTAACCAAAAATGGCTATGCGGTTAAACTCTATTCCATAGAAGTAGGAGCAAATGGAATTTCGGCTAAAGCCCTGTATAATTTATTTTAAGACCTTGGATTTTCAAGAGCTTCAGTAAGCTCTTTACTAAAATGAATATCCAAAGCGGCATTGATAGGGTCTTACCGAATCTGGTTGGGCAGGGGAGGGAATAGTAAGGTGGCCACCCTAAACCTACTCAAATGGGCCGCAAGCCCCAGACACCTTCGGGGTGTTCCCTCCTGCGCCACGCTATGGACCCGGCGCCCGCACTTAGAATCTATGGAATGCTAAGAATAAGGTCTCTCACTGATTATAGACTGAAATTATGAGACTGTTAATAATGAGTACCTGAGATATGGTTCACATTTGTGTTAAGAATTGTGTTTTTAAGTTTAAGCTTAAAGTGTCTATGCTACGTTCCTTTACGAATATTTTTTTATATTTTAAAGATTTGATTATGCTGATTTTAGAATGTTTCTAAATATTACAAAGAATGTGCCTAAGATATTTTCAAAAAGTAGTTAGTAAGTAAAGAAGTTTTATTGAAAGTGGATTTAGTTTCGTTATTTTTGTATTTGAAAACAAAAGTTTAAACCTGCAGAGGCTGTCTTATTTCAAGGTAACGAATTCAACCTTTTTTTGCAATACCGTCATTATTTGTTTTAAATCGCGAATTCTTGCGTTTTTTGTGGTGTAATAATGACTTATTTTGAGAAAATACTTTCAATATTTAGCTTTTTTCTGCAACAATGACACAAGTGAGGACTATATTACTATGTTTTAAAACTACTTATAATAGGTAATATTTATATATTTTTTAATATACAATTTTTAAACTACAGTAAAACACTAACACATGACATATGGTTTCCCAGTATTTTATTTGTAATATAGACGAATAAATCAAATTGATAATTTAAAACCGCTCTCCTGTAAAACTTCATTTTTTTGGTTATGACATTCTTGCAATAAGCAAGCGACATGACGAACGATGAACAATTATATTTCAGAAAACCCGCATGTCATGGAGTTTGATTTAAAACGTATGTAATGCTATTCCCTTTCTATACAAAATATTGCATGTCTCACGCACACACTGAAATGCAATTTATGTAATATAATATTGTATAACGAAATCTCATTACAGCTTGTGAGAATATTTCTTCTCATAAATCACGCTGTTTTCTATCACCACCTGTCGCTTTCAGATGTGTGTTAGGCCTACTCGTGCCTTTGAGAGATGAGAGGCGTGAATATAAAATAAACAATTTATAAAACAGAGTTTGTGACTGATGAAAATTTTTTTGTGACAAGTAAATTCATTTAAAGCCTGATAAATGACAGTTTTGAACGGCGATATTGATTTTTTGCTTACGTCAAATGTTTATAACTCCTGGAAAACCTTTGAATCTAAAACTAGTAACTACTTACTCTAATTAAGTTTCAATTGAAAAAAAATATTTTACTTGGTCTTTCTTTAATTTAAGACACCAACTATTTCGGTCGGTATCTTAAAATACATAATATTATTTTTATTCACATCTCACCAGTTTGATCACCGGCTCAAGCAGGTGATTTTTCAAATATCTTTAAATGCAGTTTATTTAATTTTAAAAATAAAGGATAGTTTCCTTTCAGCAAAATTTGTCATCATCAATATTAAAGGTACTTTTCCTCCAACCACGGCCTTTAATTTCCATCCTGTATAGTCAAAATTTTGTAGATACCGGGCCTAATATTTGGGATATTAGGCCCGGTATCTATTGTTTTCCACCGCGAGCTCAGAAGGCCCATTAATAATTCCGCTCAGCTACTGCACACTTGTTTTCCCGCCATTGCGTCGTACCAAAGTTCACATATTTTTAGATTCATTAACGAGCCCGCTTAGCCGATGAAAAGTAGCCTTAACCCAACTTTTAGTTCATTCAAGTTAAAATGGCAACGGAACAAACACAACTGATACACTTAAGAAAATATTCATCAGACAGTGATGTTTTTACATCATTAAGCATTTAATGTAATGTAGGAACTGGGTACCTTATTTGAATGGTTGTTTTATCTATCTACCTTCACGCCAAATCCCTTGCGAGGTAGGCAGAAAGAACCGAGTGCCACACGGCACGGTCCATACACACCTCACTTGCTTGATGCACCACGGCTTTCCATCAGGCTGGTGGCGACGTCAATTTGGCGAGCTAAATATTAAAAAAAGGCAACGGAATAAACACAACCGAAACACTTAAGAAAATATTCATTGGACAGTGATAGTGTTACATCATTAAGCATCTAATGTTGTGTGTAAGAAATGGGTATCGACCTCAATTGAATGGTTGTTTTTACTTTTGTGGGATCAGTTGACTGTCTTAATCTCTGTGCAGTCTTTTTAGCACTTTTCGTACTCAAAGGGTCTTTTTTGTTTAACGTGAGGGAAAATCCTCATGGATGTTATGCCGGACTCCTACCGACTAAAAAAACCTCACGTAACGCCCAGCAGCCTATGGTTGGGAGCCCCGGGTAAGCCCTCGGAAGGATGTCCCAGGACTTCCAACAGACCCACGGCCGCCACTGCGGCCTCGCCCAGGGGGTGGTTCGGGTGCTATCCGGCGTCTTTGGGGGGTTTCGGGTGTGATCCCGCTTCTAAGGGGGGCGTGCGTGAGTTCCTCACGTCACGCTGTCGTCATAGACCTGCTTCTGTAAGGACGGTGAGCCGCCCTCTCACCGTCCTCAGGCCCCCGGTCATGGAGGCCGATAGTCCTCGGCGAAGACACGCCCAGGCTGCCGACTGCGGAACTCGGGTGGGAGAGTTCTCTCCCGTTCCCGCCCCGCAATCTCTTTCACAAGCATGACCTGCTCGCAGAAAGAGGCGGCGCGCACTCAGAGGGTAAAAAACGGGACCCTATTCATGAGACCATGAGACTTCGCCGTCCGTCTGGCCGTGAAAGAACCGTGATAGCTAGAGAGCTGAAATGTTCACAGATTATATGTTTTTTGTTGCCGCTATAACCACAAATACTGAAATCAGGAAAAAAAGGGGCCATTTAGGGGTGGGGGGGGGGGGACCTCCATACAACAAACCTGATTTTTTGCCGTTTTTTGATACGGAACCCTCTGTGCGCGAGTCTGACTCACACTTGTCCGGTTTGCCTTTCATACATCTATACTTATAATAAATCTGTAGAAGTGAAAATTCTGTACATTGAAAATATAAAAAAAATAAATAGCAGGGGGTGTTACTAGACCGACACCGAACCCAAAAATGTGATTAAAAAAATTTTTGTCTGTCTGTCTGTCTGTCTGTCTGTCTGTTTGTTCAGGCATCACGCAAAAACTACCGGTTCGATTACGATGAAACTTGGTATAATTACTCTTTAATATCCTGGGCACCACACTGGGTACTTTTTATTCCGGAAAAGTATACTGATTATAAATAAAAAACAAACTTAAGTTGTATAAAGTTATTATCAATTATTGCTTAAACGGTTAATGGTACGATGATGAAATTCAGCATAAGCGTTGTTTGTTACAATTTGAAATAAGTAATTTTACCATTTTTGCAAATTCCACCTCCAAAGGTATAAAAAAGGAGGGTCAAGTTTGTATGGGACAACGCGATTCCTTGGTCCGATCTGCTTAAAATTTGGCATATAGCATTATTAGCATAACTGATGGAAGACGTGTTCCTTATTTTATTGAAATTTATACTTTATCGACCTAAAAAGGGAACGTAAATTATTTTGGAGCTGATTTTCTCCGGAGTTGATATCAATACTCCTGAAATACTCTTATTTTTGATTTAAATTACTTTTTATTTTGACACATTTGTGGATGTTCAATCCGAATGACATTGTCATATTCATGATTTTGCTTTAAAGTAATATCGTAAATATTGTTGTTAATTTTTTAAATTTTGTATATAAATATGTAAAAGAAGAAGAAAATTCGAAATTTCGAAATTTCGAAAATTCGAAGTCCACTGTGCATTAGAATGAAAGATGTCAGCACCCCTAAGCGACTGGTCATGGAAGGTATGAACTTTATTCTATAGTTCTGGCTGCATTCGGTGCAGGACACAGACTCACTAAGTCTTTGTAAAATACGGGAATGACCTCTACGAAGATCACATTTGACAAGTAAAAAGAGCCATTAAAATGAACATGAACTCCTAGCAGATGAAATTTACATGGTTATTAAGTTAACAGGTCTTGGTTGGACCATCTGTATTATGAGGACAAAGTCTATCGTAGTTCGGTTTTCCCATACGTTGTAGGCTTACAGTATGACTGGGACTACCTGAAGAAGGAACTAAGTTACGATGTCAATTGCTTAGAAGAGAATTTGAGTCAAGTAGTAGTCTAGCCAATGAATTAAGAAATGTATTTAATAAATAAATTTACTTACCTCATATAATATGTTTTATGAATTTGATAATCAGAACAACTATTATAAATATGCGCATATTTGTGAGTGTGAATGTTTGTTACTCTCTTTCACGCTGTAACGGCTGAACGGATCTGGCTGAAATTTGGTACCTAAAGAGATAGGTTAGAGACAGTGTAGGAACTAAATTTCACGCTGGCGAAGCTGCGGGCATCAGCTAGTCTGTAATATATTTAAAATTATGATTTTAATCGTTAATAAGTGATGGAATCCTATTTAGTCTAGAACAGTTGCATTCTTTACAAATGTAGTCTTAGATGAAAAATAAATTGCCATAAAGCTGCAAACTCTCTATGGATACAGCATCCGGAAATATAAATTTTGAACAGGCTTCCATACGTACCCACCATAATAAAAAAAGCCATCTTCTCCACTTACTTATACCTAACCCACCTAGAAATATGAACAAGTTTATTCATATTGCCCACCTACATACAAACTTCTCCACCCTAAACGCACCTAAATAAAAATCAAGCTTCTCCACACTTAACCATCCTAAGTAACGTCGAAGTTCACCCCTATTCCCAGTAGTACTACTGTATAGTCTTACCAGTAGTACTATTGGGAATATTTATCCCATTAGACTTACTTTTGAAACCAAGTAGTACTACTGGGAATATTCATCCCAATAGACTTACTTTAAAAACCCAGTAGTACTACTGGGAATATTCATCCCATTAGACTTACCGGTAAAACTCAAACTGTAGACCTAATAATAGACTAGCCTAACCTTTTTGCATTTGAATCTATGACTAAAATAGGACTGACAAAACAAATGAAGATCGAAAAAACAAATGAAGATTGGTAAAACAAATGTAGATCAGTAAAACAAATGAAGATCGGTAAAACAAATGAAGATCGACAAAACAAATGAAGATCGAAGAACCAAATAAAGATCGAAAAACATATATGCAGTTCCATAAAACAAAGAATTATAAGCAAGTTGATAAGGTCAAAAATTACTTGCAGCCATATTTTGTAATCTAGATGCGATTATCATTCAAAAAAATAGGTTCAAGCAATTCTCGACCTTAATGACATCTATCTAAAAATGTGCTTTTAGCATAGATTTAGAATTTTTCGCTACTCTCAATAGATATACAAAGCGTGCGAGCGAGACCTCATTATCCATAGCAATTAGTTCGAGAGGAGAAGAGAAAGCAAATTGTGTACTCATATGTCAGTATTTTGAATCGCTGAGCCCGGTGGGATCCTATGGCGGCTCTATGTTATTCATAATATCCAATAATCTGTAGTGATCTTACGATTAAAATAGAAAATTTTATATTTTCAACAACAGTGTCGTGTTTAGTGTGTGAATAGAATATTACAAAACGCAATTATACGAAGAAAGACTCGTTTAACAGGTCATTTGTGACTTCGTTCATTCCATTTTTGCCGTACATATTTTGCCACATTGGATGTGAAATTTCACTGAAAGTCCAACTCATAACGTAGATTATGCATTTTCCTTCATACATAACACAATATTTAATGTGTAAATGCATTTTAGGAGGATATATAAGGCAGAAATAAAAAGGGCTGTTTACAGTAAAATAGTCATGGGTAGTTATCGATAAGGATGTCGATAGTTCATTATAGTGGCATTTCTACAAACAAACTTATCTGGATTTAATTTATTATAAATATGATTGATTTTTACTCGAACTGTGTTATTTAACCCTTTTTAGGGTTTTGTGCCTATTTTACATTTTGAGTTGAATTTTTATAATTTTACTTCACTTAAGGTACACGCCACACCGGGATGTTCGCTGTGCAAGGTGCAGATTAGCCTCTGCGTCGAATACTGTTCTCACCTTTGGGATGACTGCACGCATGACTGCGAGGTACTTACTGGTCGCGCTTGGCGCTATGCAGAGACGTGTTATCCGATTTGAATTATAGGTTGTCCTAAGATGACGGTAAGCCTCGAGCCGTTAGCGCAGCAAAGATTGTACGCCTGAAAAGGCATGTTACGGAAGAGACCTATTTATTATAAATTTATAACAACTCTGTATACCTACGTACCTGTAACAGACAATAAATAAATAAATTGAAATTGAATTGAAAAGAACCATAGCGTCTTTGGCTGCCTTCTACCGAATGCATCACGGCGAATGTTCTGAAGAGCTCTTCAACCTGATCCCACCATCTCCTTACAGATTCCGAACAACACGTCGGGCAGAGGTGCCACTCATATATAGCGGAGAGAATCTTTGCCAGAATTGAGAGTTTCAAAAGATCGTTCCTCTGTCGAACTACGAAATCCTGGAACGACCTGCCCGCACATGTGTTTCCCTCATTTTATAATCCCGGGTTCTACAAGCGGAGCGTGAAGAGGCACATCATAGGGCCGCCAACTTGAGGACTACTGTCAGAAGTCTTGTGTGCTGTAAGCATACCCTCATTTGCTAGATGCGCCACGGCTTTCCATTAGTTTCCATCTGTGGAGACGTCAATTTGGCGAGGTTAATATAATTAAAAAAATCTACGAGTAATATCTTTTATTGTTACTAGGGTTCAATAATAAATGAGTTTCTAGGTTTAGTATTACGATAAGAGTTGGATTTTCAGTAAAATTTCAAATTCAATTGGCAAAATATATATGTACGGCAACAATGCAATGAACGATGCCATAAATTACCTGTTAAAATCGTAAGATCGCTGCAGAATTTCAAATATTACGAGTTACCCCATATAATCCCATTTTTACTTTTTCATAGTCGATTACATTCAAATCAACAATTTATTCCCCAAAACAAGAAGTTGGAGATGAAACTTCCAAGCACTTTGTGTGCTTAGAAGTTTCATTTCCATTCCATCCATTTATACAGATACTTTTATCGATAACATAGGTGTGACCATTCAACAACACTATTTAACTCACACATAGATCTTTCATTTTTGGTCTCGTCTTCAGTTTGACACTGTTCATCTTGTACATTCTAAATCTATGTACATTCTAAATCTATGGCTTTTAGGCATTTATAGACATCACTGATCACGAATATATAAAAAAATTAATTGATATTATGCATGCTCATAAGGTTGAAATTTGCTTGGACCTATTTTTGTAATCTAGATGCAATACCCATTCAAAAAAATAGATGCAAACAATTCTCGACCTTATGAATGTGCATAATATTTATTTATTTTTTACATATTCGTATTCAGTGATGTTTATAAACGCCTAAAAGCTCATTTTTAGAGAAGTGTCATTAAGGTCGAGAATTGCTTAAACCAATTTTTTTGAATGGCAATCGCATCTAGATCTCAAAATATGACTGCTAGTAATTTTTGATCTTATCAAATTGCTGATAGTCTATTGTTTCATTGATCTTCATTTGTTTCGTCGGTCTTCATTTGTTTTTTTCGATCTTTTTTTGTTTTCCCGATTTTCATTTGTTTTGTCGATATTCATTTGTTTCGTCGATCTTAATTTATTTTGTCGATCTTCTTTGTTTCACCGATCTTCATTTGTTTAATTGATCTTCATTTGTTTCGTCGGTCTTCATTTGTTTCGTCGATCTTCATTTGTTTCGTAGATCTTCATTTGTTTTAAAATTTCATTCATTTAATTGCTTTATACTTTTAAAGTTTTACATGTTCCTCGTATACCACAACCTATAATGGACTTTTTTCCACTCGCATGTCCTAAAGATCCATTTTTTCATAAAATCCCTTTGTCCACTAAAATCCCTTAAAAAGATCCATCATGGATCTTTGTAGGCATAATTGTACATTTTGCGTTTTGTACATTCTGCTCCAGAGGGTTTGTTTCCCTTTACCTATTCGATTGACGGATGCTCTTGAATTTATTTTATTTTGTCCCAATTATAATTATTATTTATATCAAAATTTTCGTTTGATTTATCTGCGATATTACTAGGTCTACATTTTATAACGGTAGGACTATTGGGAAAAAAATAAGACAGGCAAGTCTAACTATCAGTAAGACTAATGGGATAAATTTTCCCAATAGTACTACTGGTAAGACTATACAGTAGTACTACTGGGAATAGATCGAAGTTCACACTCCTTTATCGACGGTTCCTACACTTAATTGAATCTGCACCCTCCCCTTACATTACTAGGTAGGTACGAAGAAGACCGTTCGCTCGATACCCGGTTTATTAGACGTCGAGTATGTAGACGCAGGTTTATTGAATTACACATCGAATTACATTTGACATTTAATGGTTGACTGCCAATAAATTGTTCTAAATGATACTCGTTTAGGTACTAAGCTTAATGAATGGGCGGTCACTAGAAGCAGTTTAGATTAATTAGAATAGAATTATTTCAAAATGAAAAAAACCGGCCAAGTGCGAGTCGGACTCGCCCATGAAGGGTTCCGTAGCAGCAAGTAACATAATATAAAAGTTTTTGTAGTTCGTTGTAACTTTGATTGATGTTTTAACATGTTCGCCTGTGGAAGTGATTTTTCTAGGCGAAAATTGCGGTTTATGTCATTTAAAAAAAACCACTGACTAGATCTCGTTCAAACCAATTTTCTTTAGAAGTTTTTATGGTAATGTACATCATATATATTTTTTAGATTTATCAATCTCTTAGTTTAGAAGTTAGAGGGGGGGGGGGGACACATTTTTCCACTTTGGAAGTGCCTCTTGCGTAAACTATTCAGTTTAGAAAAAAAAACAGTTTAGAAACCTCAACAGCATTTTTAAAGACCTATCTATAGATATCGCACACGTATTGGTTTGATGAAAAAAAAAATTATGGTTTCAGTTCTGAGTATGGGGACCCCCAAAAAAAGCGGACAGACAGACAGACATGACGAATATATAAGGGTTCCATTTTTTGCCATTCGGCTACGGAACCCTAAAAATGTCCCCGACACAAGAATAATTTATATAGTATTTGAACCGCCCGGCGCTTCGTAATAGTAAGATGGAAAGCGTGTGGATATAGTCGATTTGAGTACAATATAACATCCACGTGTGAAAAAGAACTTTTACGTTGAAGGCCATGAAAAATATTAATAGAGTGGGTTACTCACGTTCGTTTCAATATAATGGCAACAGGACAAACAAGAAGCCGTAAGACGGTCTCACCCAACTGCCCATCTGTGAAAGTGAAAGTTCAATCCAATTGAAGTTGTCATTTTTGTTTTATTTCAAACTTTGAACAGATGATCCAGGGGACCTAGTGACTTAATATAATGCAACAGAGTTACAGACTACAGACAAAGTCTCGCCATAAGCCCCTCTGCAATCTATTTTATAGAGAGGGGCTAAAACTAAAGGTAAAAAATACAAGTTTCTAAAAAGTCCAAAGGCATAGCTTTGCTGACCCTTTTGTAGAGAGCTAGAGAGATAAAGGCGTGACTGTATGTTTATATGTAACAAAAATCGCTTAAATAAATTCTTCAAACTAAAGTGTTCATAAGAAATTCATAGACATTTATACAAGAGAGCGGTACAACGTGAGTAATAGCTCGGTATAGCTGCTCCTACACGAGCACACTCGGGCACACTGCTGTCATTAATCTCAGTCATTGTACCTTATGAGTGAACTTGCACATGATCAACTTGTATTCTTACAAGTCATAAATATTTTCGTTTATGCGTAAAAGATTGAATGGTAGTTACGTCTTGAAGGTACAGTAATGAATATATTCAATAAAGTATAATAAAATTACAGTAAAGCCTAATAACTATTTAAAAAATATATTATTATATTCAAAACTAAACTAAATCGGAATGAAGTCCCCATGGCATTGTGCACTAAAGATTTTCAGCATTACCCTTTTGAATAGCGATGCCTATTCGGTGAGAGAGATAACTGCCAGCCTTAGGGTCGCCAGTCAACTCAATCAGACACTTCAGCAATTTTTTTTAAATGTGCATTAATGCATTTTTTTTTGAAGATAGACTTTTTGACTCCAATTCTACTGAATTGTCAACTTTATAAAATGATTTTCATGTATATTAAGAAGTTCCTCCTCATAATGGAAAGAAACGTGACGATTACGTCCGCAATGACGTATTATAATCACGTCCGTGCTTACCGTGACGCCTGAACAAGCCAGTATGATAGCTAAGAAAAAGTAGATATTCCACACTATAAACACTTAACCTTAACGACATTAAGTATAGCCTCACAGACATACTTCATTCTACAGCCACGGCTTAACTATGCTATAAAACGCAGCTGGTTCTCAACGCGATGCCTTAAGCTTATGTAGCTTACACGCTGGGATTAATGTGAGTCGGGAATAGGGTTGTGAAAAAGTAAATAAGTGCTCACAGAATAACTTACACTTAGGTTCTTCAAGCAGAGCGTGGAGCAGCTTAATTGGGTTACCAACTTAAGGCCTCATTCATTCATATGATCACGCCTTTTATCCCCGACAGGGTCGTCAGAGGCATATTATATACCGTTCCGTGCTTCGGAAGGCACGTTAAGTTGTTGGTTCCGGTTGCCAGTAAAATGGCAGTCGTTAGGCAAAGTTGAAGGCCATTATAGGCGGCTTTATAAATTTCAACAGTGGGCAGTCACAACTTGTGCGCCTGTCCATATCAACACGGCTATACGGTTCACCACCCATTACGTGAGACAAAAATCTAAAATAACTTCAGGCCTACTGTCAATATTTGTCTGAACAGTGAGAAAGGCCCTTAATATTATGATAATGGGCTGGTCATATAACCAGTTCACCAGATGTCTATGGTTAAACTTATAGCCAATGGAGAAATATTAGTCAAGAAAAATATTAGTCTACTATGAGTACCTACCGTGTTTCATCAAAATCTCCGGAGTCCAAGCGACCTAACTACCAGATGGGGCCTGCTAGCGGTATAGACCAAAAGACGAGGCAACAACGCAGGTCCGACTGCCTCCTGACCTTCAAACTAACAGACTTGAAAGTTCAGGAGGTGTTGAGTTTGGGAACATAAAAAATAACTAGACGACTTGCAGATTGAATATCGTTTAATAATTTTATCAAATTACAAGCAATATGTTCACTGAATTAGAATATTAGGGCAAGTGTTAGAATGACGGACCGATGTTGAAGGGGCAGCGGCAACCGATTTTCGGTATTACGATGTTCGAGGCAGTCAGTCGTTCCACGTTTCTGCTACGTAAGCTCTATACTGCAGTGATGCTTAAGAATCGTTGCGCTAGTATCTTCACTGGTGGCGACGCTATTGTAAAAACTCGGTATTTGAATTTGCAATAGGAATTTTCGAATTTTTACAAAATCATTTCGGGTTTTCACATGTCTTGCAGGGGCTCAGATTTTCTTTTTGTAGATGGTGTACTACAGACTAGAGAAGTTTTAGTACGTGAACCTTTAGCTTTTACGAGCACTGCGGATTTCACCCTATCTATAAATAAATTGACTCAGACCAAAGTTGTACAACTACAGTTGACGTCGAGTGCCACTAAATTAACTTAGACGTAGCGAAATTTATAGGAGTCAGTGAATCTATGGAGTTAAGAGATCCTGCGTACGGCTCTTAAAGTTTGTACTAAGGATTATTAGTTATCTTACCGTGGTTTAAACCGCAGACTGTAACGATGTACCATATTTTACGTGTGTTCCATCATACATGGTCACGTCTTGTATCCCCGAAGGGGTAGACAGAGGCATATTATATTATGGCCACCATTTCACCTTTAGATTATGTCCCACGTAATACTCGTAAGTGGTGAGCCGTATTATAATTGCCGTGGTGATATGGACAGGCTTAGCAAGGGCTTAACGTGCCTTCCGAAGCGCAAACGCAGTGTTCACGTGTTGGTCACTCATCCAAAGACCGACCATAATAAATGTTGCTAACTGCAGTGATACAACACTGTGTCCGCGGGGCCACGAGCGCTTCTCACATACATAATAATCACACCTTATTCCTGAAAAGCTAGGCAGAGGAATACTAAACGGCTAAACGCCCATACCTCTACAAAAAGTAGAGATTGAGGTTAAATTTCCTAAAAATAAGGAAAAAATGTGTAATAAACGCTTTCTGCTGCCAAAAAGTTTATCAGTTTACTGATGATCTGTCGCGAATTCTTAGATTGCTAAGAATAAGCAAAAGAAAGCCCTCATCGGACCCTACCTTACGGTAGCTGATGACGTGGGCGTTCACTCAGAACGCGGTACCAGAGTTTATATATATAAATTTCAAATTCAACTTAAAAAGAATAGCAAAGAATATAAGGTTTTCGTATGTATGTTGGCAACTTTATAACAATTTATACGCGAATGAAGTCTGATAAACTTTCGATGTTGATAAATGGCATCGAGCAGATGCTCACAGAAAGATCGCTGCTTCGTGTAGCGTAACGTGTAACGTGAAGTGTGCAGTTGACGTACAGAGTTAGTTTTTAGTTTGTTTAGTTTGTCCATCACGCCACATCTGGGTAGTATCAGCCAAAAAGTGGTCTACCAGTTTTGAACTTGAAACTTTTTTTTACATTTAGCTTGTCAACAGCGCTTGGTGAAAAGTCATGTTGATATCTAATGAATTGAAGATCTAACTTACGCTCGTCAAATACTATAGAAGATGTGTTTTTTACGCTTTGAGCTTGACGAACACGGAATTTTTAGGGAGGGATAACACGTTTGATGGCTGGGCGCGTTCTAGATTTCTATAATTCGACAGGAAACTATCTTTTGCCTTCTGTACCTGGGCAACAGTAAAGAAGAAAACATGCCCCACTCTTTTCTCTAATCATAGGCTGTCTCTTTCATTTCACGTGATAAAGGAAGAAAGAAAAATTGTTTGATATGATATCTTTGCTACTTCGAACGAACAATTTAAAAGTCGTGTCGCAGACTGCTTGTTGTCTGGTTTGAGAAGTTAATTTCCAGGTTACACTGTATAATGTTTTTATTTTATTTTTTCTCTTCTTTACTAACAATTTCATGTATGTATTATGTCAATTCATGATGCGAGTTTAACGTTTAACAATTGTATTAAAACTACTAACTGTACTACAACAACATGTTACTGTTATTTGTTACAAATAAAAAAATACAATTTCAATACACACTTTTTTTTTTTATTGTTTAACGTGAGGGAAAATCCTCATAAGATGTTATGCCGGACTCTTACCGACTAAAAAACCTCACGCCACGCCTAACAGCCTATGGTTGAGAGCCCGGGGTAAGCCCTCAGGAAGGATGTCCCGTGACTCCCAACAGACCTACGGCCGCCAATGCGGCCTCGCCCAGAGGGTGGTTCGGGTGCAATCCCGCGTCTATGGGGGGTTTCGGGTGTGACCCCGCTTCTAAGGGGGGGGGGGGGGGGGCGTGCGTGAGTTGCTCACGTCACGCTGCCGTCATGGGCCTGCTTCTGTAAGGACGGTGAGCGGCCCTCTCACCGTCCTCAGACCCCCGGTCATGGAGGCCGATAGTCCTCGGCGAAGACACGTCGGCGGCGCCCGGGGCGCCGACTGCGGAACTCGGGTGGGAGAGTTCTCTCCCGCACCCGGCCCGCCGCCTCCTTCGCGAGCATGACCTGCTCGCAGAAAGAGGCGGCGCCGTCCCACTTACTCCCGCTGGAGAGCATGGCTCGCACCATGGCCTCGAGCGAGAGAGTGTCCACGCCCAGACCCACTACGAGGACCTGGCGCTGTTGTGCCCACGCCGTGCACTCCACCAGAGTGTGGAGCGCCGTGTCATCGCTGCGGTCCTCGCAGTGCTGACACTCGGCCGTGGTTTCCCGGTGTTTTCGCCACAGATACCTACCGAAGCTACCGTGCCCGGCAAGTATCTGTGTCAACCGGTAGGAGAGAGCACCGTGTCTTCTCTCCAGCCACTCGTCCATGACCGGTCTGACGGCCGCGATTGTGGCGAATCCCCCCTTTGGTTGCTCAAGTCGCACCTTCCATGTCTCCATGGTTTCCTGGTGGAGCAGGGTCCGCTGGGCCTCGATTTCTCGAGACGCAGGCCTTGGGCCCCGCTCCAGCGCCTCCTTGCGCCATCTGAACAGTGACGCAAGGGCTCTCGCTTCCAGGTCCCATGGAGGGGTCCCGGCTAGGAGACATGCCGCCTCACCGGAGATCGTGCGGTATCCTCTTATCACCCTGACGGCCATCACTCTCTGCGGGCTCAGCAGTCTAGCCTCATTGCTGGCCGTCAGGGTCTCCGCCCATACGGGAGCCCCGTACAAGGCCATGCTTCGCACGATCCCCAGGTACAGTCTCCTGTAGGGAGCGTTGGGTCCCCTGATGTTGGGCATCAGCCGCGCGAGTGCGGCCGATGCTCCCCTCAGTTTTGGGACCAAACTTCGGAAGTGATGTCCGAAGTTCCACCGGCCATCGAGTACGAGCCCCAGATACTTCATCGAGGGCTCGATGCCGATGCTGACGCCCCCTACCTGTAGGCTGGATCCCGCAGGTGGCCCAATCCGAGGTCCGTGGAAGCACAGAGCCTCGGATTTGTGAAGGGCGACCTCGAGACCCAGCCGCCGAATCCGACCCACGACCTGAGCAACCCCTGCCGTGGCCTTAAGTGCTGCGGCACGGTGCGTTGCTCCCCGCGCCGTAACGAGGGTGTCGTCGGCGTAACACGTTACGCCGACCCCTCTGAGCAACGGACCACAAAATTTCAATACACACTTATGAATCGATGAGTGCTAATGAGTAGTTGTTAATGGTAGAAAATTGTGTTGGAAGTCACTTTCACTGATGGATTTGTGAAAAGAGTGGGAGCGACTTCGTGAATTTCACAAAATGCGAGGCTATATTAAAAATCTATTAAATTTTTTTTATTTATAAATTTTTTGTGCACACATTATTTGAAAATGAGATACACAAAAGAAAACTAGTACGCAGGGTCTGCTTATTTCTAAATAGAAATCTCTTCCAACAGACCCAAGAGAGGAGATCGTTGTTAGTTAAAATAGGGTAAAAAAAAAGTACGTAAGAAAGTCAATAGAGACATCAGATACATACACATTCATACACATATTACATACATACAGGGTCTGTCGTAATGAATGGATAACCCGTAACCTGGAGTTGGTACGGATGTTAGGCTGTAAGAAAATCGAATCTTCTTGCCAGGATTGTCAACCATATGAAAATGGCGTAGACTTTTATACTTTTTTATAAATTTCCCAGATTTTTTTATTCATTCCGTGGCCATTTCATCAAATTTAGGTATTCCTATGTGAATTTTTCAGTATTACACTCCTTAAGACGTGTATTATTTAATTTTAGTACAATTTAAGATGTTTTCAAAGTTAAACATTTTCAAAATCGTCATTTTTAAACTTTTTTAATTTTATTTTTTTCTTAGTGTCAACTTTTGATCATTTACTGTGAAAAAAAAAATACTGTGCTGTAGCTGCCCATGATCTTAATAAATTGTCTAGTATGTGTAGATCTTAAAAAGGTATCATAATGTGTACTCTACAATCAATATTATGTTACAGGAGTAAGATCAAATATCAAGGTCAGAATTAAAAAAATTAAATTTATTATATATATTGTAGCATTTATTTTCTATAGATGCAGTATTCAGGATGTGAAAGCAGCTTAATCGAGTTATCTTTTTTTAATCGGTTGTCAGTGGTGACATTTCTGCTGTCAGAATGACAGGATGTCATAAGTTCGAGGACGAATCGTTTTCGCATTTAAAGGAACAGGTTTTGTTAAGATTTTTGGTGGAAGACGGGACTTGGACCGAGACCTGCTTTGGGGTAGTTGGAGGTCCTTTGGCTTTTGGCTCTGAGACTGCGCCGCGAATCAGTTTTTCGCTCAAGCGCGATTATTTGTTGCCTCGCATGGCCTAGCGGGCTGTGATTGGGTTGCTGCATTGCATCTTACTACATTTTACCCAGAAAACTGGGTTTTTTACTACGGGGAAAAGCGGCCCGCCCGCGGTTAGCAAAAATAAAGAACAATGACACGTGGACTACATGAGCGAGGTGTTTTGAGAGGGACCAGCCGCCTCCACGTGGCATTCTCGGGCTGTGCTGTTCTCATCTTAACTCAAGGCCAGTAATTGTCACCCTATTACAGTGTAGTTAGCTGCTTACCCGTGTTACCTGCTCACGCGGCAGTGGTCTATTTAGTAGCATAAGTACCTAAGCACTGACTATACTTCTGTGTACCTGTGATATTTGTGTCTATCAGTGAATAAGCTCTCTGTGTGTCTCTGTGTATCTCTGTGTTATATAAATATATGTGTGTACACCCTACCTGACTGTTTTCGTCAGAGCCCTGGCCTACCCTTGCACGCACACTGGAATGTCTGTAGTAAGGCGCCCTGGGAAAGAGTTCTCTGCATAGCTACCTCGCGCTAGTTGGTGAGTAACACTGATCATCACTGTGTTATAAATTGGCTCCCAACGTAGTGGCAAATCTCTGGGTCTACTCTGCGGTAGCCTCAGTCTAGTGTGTGTGCATAGGTGGTTACCTCTGGCGAAACCATCCTGGTGAATCGTCCGAGACGCTCCAGGACGTTAATTGGTGGTGCTAGCAGCTAAGCACAAAACCTTCCCTTTCGTCTTCTTCCAGCTCCCTACATCTTTGGCTGGAAAAGACACAAAATTCTAAATTCAAAAATTTAAAATAGCTGTGATTTTGGAAAAACTTTTTGATTTTATTTGGCATACCCACTTCTTTTCTTATTGTGTTTCTTTTCTTTGTTATGTTCCTTTTTATGGTGCACACATATATTTATTGTAATATTATATTAGCATAGATTAATATATTACATATATTATTCTATAGCTTCACCTCTGTGTTAACTTAGTGAATTTCACTCTGTGTAATTATAAATTTTTTATTGAAGGTATGTTGATACCTTGTAATTTTAATTATTAACCTGAACTGTGTTATCAGAAAATTTAGAAACTTTTCTCTCTTAGTATACCCTTAATCTTTGTTAAATTCTAAAAGTCAATTTGAAACATAATTACCTAACTTAGTACACTTTGTTGTAACTCAATTTACATTTTTACTTTGTAATTGATCCCTATCTGTGCCATTTTATCTTTATAATTGTTGTAAGTAAATTTTTACATAATGGCACAGACGAAAAAATATATTAATTATTTAAGAAAGGATGAACTTGCTAACGAGCTGTCCCACATGGGTATTTCAGTGGAACCGGAAACGACAGTGTCTGGCCTTCGGAGTGAGCTAAGAACGGCACACCGACTCGTCCGTCGAGGTAGCATCAAAGCGAGTGCTCCGGTACCCGCTGATGCATCGGCTGAGCTCTCGACCTGCCTTCCGAAGGTCTCCGAGTTGGAGGAGGCTCTTCAGTCAGGTGAGTTTTTGGCCAATAATAATTCTCGTCTTAGGGTGTCTATCAGGGCCAACTACTTATTGAGTAGGTTAGCTCGTTGTGGTCTGGATTGCCCCGACCTGGTGGATATTCGTGGTAGGCTAGTGAAGATCATCGCTAGGGCTGAACCCAGTAGTGATTCTGAATGCGAAGGTTCGGATGATGATGGTGATGATCCTTCGGGTCGTGACCAGGTGGAATATACTTCACCAGTAGTGAGAGAGGACCGCTCGGTGCGAGCTAGTTCAAGTAGGAATAGTTCTACATGTAACATAGTGTATAAAGAACGTCCCCTTAACTTATGTTCATTTAACTTAAAATATGATGGTTCTACTTGTGTACGTGTGTTTTTAGAGAGATTAGAGGAACTTAGATGTGCTCGGGAGGTTACTAAGTCTAGACTCCTTATGGCTTTCTCCGACCTGTTGGATGGACCGGCTTTGTCTTGGTTCCGTACAAATAAAGCTAACTTCAACTCATATGAGGATCTTATTAGTGAGCTTAGAGATACCTTCGATATTCCTGATTATGATTACCGCCTCAGGAACGAGATAAGACAGCGTACACAAGCCCGCTCTGAGTCCTTGGTTAACTATATATGTACAATGCAAGCCATGTTCTCAAGGTTGTCATGTAAGATGCCCAGTGAGGAACAGCTGGACATTCTCATGCACAACATTAGACCTGACTACATGAAGGAACTGGCCTTGCATGATGTCAACTCTGTAGATGACTTGAGACGTTTGGGTAAGCGCTTGGAGCTTGTGCGTACTAGGGCAGACGCTTTCCATGAGCCTGCTCTTGACAAGTTTGAGATTACATCTGACTTACACCAGCTTAAGAACAAAGGTGTACAAAAGCCCGCTAAGCAGGTGTCTGCAGTGGAGACGCCGGTTACCCCCCACGATCGCAAATGCTTTCGTTGCGGCGGGGGCGGTCACATTGCATACAGCTGCACACAGTCAAGGGAGCTGGTGTGTTTCCGGTGTGGTCTCAAAGGAGTCAAGACCCCAGACTGCTCACACTGTACTAGCAAGTCAAAAAACGCGTAGGCCAGGGCCTTATTAGGAACTCTGTGCATCACTCTGTATCTGAGTCTATTTCTGATAAGGTCCTGTTTCCTAAACGGGATAGTGACATTAGACCGTATCTAGTTGTTAAGGTTTTAAATTTAAATGTCTTAGGCCTTCTAGATTCCGGTGCCTCCTGCTCTATACTAGGTAAGGGAGCGCACCGCATCTTCTTGGAACTGGGTTTTGATCTTGTGAGTATCAATCCTACTTTTCGTATTACAACTGCAGACAGCACTCACTTGCAATGTCTGGGTTGTATCTCTTTGCCAATTGAGTACAATTCGGTTATCCGAGTTGTCAAGTTCTATGTTGTCCCAGGTATAACCACCTCCATGATATTTGGAGTGGATTTCTGGCAACAATTTAAGTTTAGTGATAAGTTAATTTTACAAAATATTAGTCTTGATAGCTTTAGTGATAATAATCCTATAGAGTCTGTGTCCCTTAACGGTGGCCTCGAGGATTACAACAACTTGACTGCTAAACAAAGGTGTGTAATCAACGGGGTCATTGAGAAATTTGACTCATTGAACACTGATAAGGTGGGCTTAGGTCGGACCTCACTTGTACATCATGTCATTGACACTGGTGACAGCAAGCCGATAAAGCAGCGTTACTATCCGCTCTCTCCCCTTAAGCAGAAGGCCCTGGAAGCCGAGCTGGACCGAATGCTGGAGATGGGAGTAGTGTCCCCGTCTCAGTCCGCCTGGAACTCTCCAGTGGTCATGGTGGAGAAGGCGAACGGCGACCTCAGATTGTGCTTGGACTCTCGCAAGCTGAACTCTGTGTCAAAGAGTGACGCCTACCCCTTACCCTATATCAATCAAATCTTGGACCACCTTAATAATGCTAAGTATTTAACTTCTGTAGATTTGAGTGCGGCTTACTGGCAGATTCCATTCGACTCACCCCAGTCTGCTGAGAAGACTGCTTTTACGGTTCCCCGGAGAGGATTGTTCCATTACAATTCCATGTGCTTCGGTCTTGTCGGTGCCAGTGCCACGATGCAACGCCTCATGGACCGTCTGTTTGGTCCCGAGTTCGACAACAAGGTATTTGCGTTTCAGGATGACATAGTCTGTGTGTCCAGCACCTTTGAGGAGCATGTAAAGCTCTTACATAGAGTCTATCAGCAACTCAAGGATGCTGGCCTAACTATTAACATGAAAAAATCCCACTTTTGTCGGAGTGAACTCAAATACCTGGGGTATTATGTGGACAAACATGGCCTACGGACAGACCCGGGTAAAGTTGAGGTTATCCTCAACTATCCCACCCCTTCTAACCCTAAGGAGGTTAAGAGATTTCTGGGAATGGCCGGCTGGTATCGTCGCTTTGTTAACAACTTCTCGAAGATTAGTAAACCTCTGTGCAAACTCACTTCTACGAACCTTAAGTTCGAATGGACCCCTGAGGCTGAACAGTCCTTTAACCTGCTAAAGTCAGCCTTGGTTTCTGCCCCTATATTAAAAATGCCTAACTTTGAGATGCCCTTCCGCATTCTTAGTGACGCGTCAGCTTACTCAGTTGCTGCTGTACTGACACAAACTCACGATGGTGTTGAGCACCCTATCGCCTACTGTAGCCGTTCTCTTAACAAGAACGAGGTGAACTACAGCACAACTGAGCGAGAACTTTTGGCCGTGATTTTCGCCTTGGAACAATTTCGTCAGTACGTCGAAGGCCAAAAGTGTACGGTCGTCACGGATCATTCATCTCTTCTGTGGTTCCATAAACTGAAAAATCCCACGGGTCGTCTAGCACGTTGGAGTATGAGGCTCAGTCAATTCGACTTTGACATAGAGCATCGAAAAGGTAAAGACCACGTTGTACCTGATGCTCTGTCTCGTATCAAAATTGATTCCCTCGATGCAGTACCCACTAAAGACCCGTGGTATGACCACACCATGAATAGTGTTCGGAAGAACCCTAGGAAGTCACCAAATTATGACATTCGTGACAACCTTCTATATAGGTTAACAAAAAATAAATATTCTTTGACTTCAGACTTTGACTGGAAGCTGGTGGTACCACAGGAGGATCGCTTGCCCCTGCTCTCTAAGTACCACGATGACACACTAAGTGCCCATGGTGGTGTTTGGAAGACACATAAAAGGTTAGCCCTAAATTATTACTGGCCCAAGATGTACGAGGACGTCAAAGAATATGTCGGGAATTGCGAAATCTGTAAGCAGTACAAACCCGTAAACACGTCTCGTCCCGGCCTAATGGGCAGCCCGAAGCGGGTTTCGAAGCCATTCGAAGCTATCTCTGTCGATCTGCTAGGTCCCTTTCCCACTTCGAGCAATAGAAACGTACACCTGATCGTGGTCTCCGACTACTTTAGCAAATACGTCATGTTGTGCCCTGTTCGGGTTGCCACAGGCGCTGTAGTCGCGAGGTTCATAGAGAAGAGTGTGTTTCTCGTGCACGGAGTCTGCAAGACTATTTACATGGATAATGGCCCTCAGTTTGTGAGTAAGCCATTTAAGGATCTGTTGGCTAAATACAATGTACCTAATATATATTATAACCCTTGGTATCATGCCCAAACTAATCAGGCGGAACGAGCTATTCGCAATGTGGTTCAAGCGATCTCGTGCTATGTGAAGTCACAACACAAGTCTTGGGATCAGTTCTTGGTTGAGATACAGTGTGCTTTAAACACTGCAGTTAACGAAGCAACTCGTTTCACCCCTTACTTTTTGGTACATGGTAGGGAATTTATTGGGGATGGAGTGTTATACAGGCAGACAGATATCGCGTGCCATCCTACTTCAGTCTCTGTAGACGATCCATCAGCCTTCGGTGTCAAGCTGAGAGAAATACAACGCATATACGACCAGGTGAGGAAACATTTGAACGTTGCCCACCAGCGTAATGAAAAGTATTACAACCTCAGAAAAAGGCATGTAGAGCTGAAAGTGGGACAGATAGTTTACAAACGCACGTTCTACCTGTCCAACAAGGCCAAGAATTTTACTTCTAAGCTAGCCCCTAAGTTCCTTAAATGTGTGGTGACTGCTAAACGATCCCCTTTAGTATATAGGCTGTCAGATCTGGACGGTAAGGATCTTGGGGAGTACCATATCAAGGACATCCTGAAGTATCAGGAGGAGCAGTCTCCAATACCTAACGTAACTACATAGCACTGTTTCTCTAGTTTATTAAACCAGTGCTATGTGATCATTATGTAAGACTATTTTAATCTTTTGTTTGTATTTCTATATGTGTACGTGACTTTAAATTGTCACGTTGTAGTTTCTTCTATGCACCGCACCGAGCGTTTTTCTCTCATTCGCTCCTCAGTACTCTACAATATCCTGAGAGCTTGAGTAGTGATAGGGTATCAGCAGCGAGTAAAGGGAGCATTCGTTTTCTATGAAGGGCATTAGACTCTAGTTACTTAGCCTATCCGGTACACGAGTCAGTGTCTAGTTAGGTGTATAGGAGGATCTCTCTTTGGTAGTGTAATGGTCGTAGTCAGCTGGTGTTTGAAGGACCTAGCTGGTTGTCTTTGTTTATTAGTCAGTACTTTTCTGTTTTCTTTATTGTGTATTTCCAGCGTGTCATATCCGCAGGAAATACTATTAAAGGGGGGGTGGTTGTAGCATTTATTTTCTATAGATGCAGTATTCAGGATGTGAAAGCAGCTTAATCGAGTTATCTTTTTTTAATCGGTTGTCAGTGGTGACATTTCTGCTGTCAGAATGACAGGATGTCATAAGTTCGAGGACGAATCGTTTTCGCATTTAAAGGAACAGGTTTTGTTAAGATTTTTGGTGGAAGACGGGACTTGGACCGAGACCTGCTTTGGGGTAGTTGGAGGTCCTTTGGCTTTTGGCTCTGAGACTGCGCCGCGAATCAGTTTTTCGCTCAAGCGCGATTATTTGTTGCCTCGCATGGCCTAGCGGGCTGTGATTGGGTTGCTGCATTGCATCTTACTACATTTTACCCAGAAAACTGGGTTTTTTACTACGGGGAAAAGCGGCCCGTCCGCGGTTAGCAAAAATAAAGAACAATGACACGTGGACTACATGAGCGAGGTGTTTTGAGAGGGACCAGCCGCCTCCACGTGGCATTCTCGGGCTGTGCTGTTCTCATCTTAACTCAAGGCCAGTAATTGTCACCCTATTACAGTGTAGTTAGCTGCTTACCCGTGTTACCTGCTCACGCGGCAGTGGTCTATTTAGTAGCATAAGTACCTAAGCACTGACTATACTTCTGTGTACCTGTGATATTTGTGTCTATCAGTGAATAAGCTCTCTGTGTGTCTCTGTGTATCTCTGTGTTATATAAATATATGTGTGTACACCCTACCTGACTGTTTTCGTCAGAGCCCTGGCCTACCCTTGCACGCACACTGGAATCTCTGTAGTAAGGCGCCCTGGGAAAGAGTTCTCTGCATAGCTACCTCGCGCTAGTTGGTGAGTAACACTGATCATCACTGTGTTATAATATAAATTTATTTTTTTAAATATATATAGGATTTTTCATCTTAATTTCAGTACATTGTAACGTAGGCATAATTCTAACATCATGGTGGTTAAAATGTTAATCTTTGGCATGCTTAATCTATGGCGTGGAATAGTCTAGAACATTTAGAATGTGTAGAGAAAAAGAAAGGCGGCGGCCATCATTCATTAGCTTAAGGATCTTAGATCAGTTTACATGTGCATTATCCTCTGTAAAAGTGAAGCTAATAAAAGCAGTGTTAAACGAGCCTACTCAAGTTTAATTTCTTTCCTAGACTCACTCCTACAAATCCTCGTCCGGGATCTGAGTCTAGTTGCGATATTTCTTCATATTTACGACGACGACGGGTGCCACGCGGTGGCGCCATACCGGCCGGCTTGGCTTCCAACTTGGAGTCGAGAAGTGACGCTGGGTTTACGACGAACGACGAGTTTACGATGGCAGAGGATAAAACTAAAAACGACGGCGACGAGAGCAGATGTTACGGTAATGTTCAACCATTTTATGCCGATTCTTTACCTAAATTCTCAGGTGACGACGTCACCTATTCCTCTACAAGATGGACGCAGGATTTAGAGGATAATGCGGAAATATTTGGATGGAACCAGCAACAGAAACTTATTTTCGCACGACGTAGTCTCACTGGTACGGCGGCGTTATGGCTAAAAACAGAAAAAGCGTTTCGGACTTACGACGATCTTAAAACCGCTTTGGTTAAAGAATTTCCCGAAGCGGTAAATAGCAAACAGATGCACGAGGTCATGAGTAGCCGCCGCAAACGGGCTAGTGAGACGTATTACCAATATATGCTGGTTATGAAAGAGTTAGGTAAAAGGGCAAAATTCCCTGACTACGTGTCTATTCAATACATCATAGATGGGATTTCTGATTATGAATCGAATAAATTACTTTTCTATGGAGTTACTAGTTACCCAGTGCTCAAGGAAAAGTTGGCACTGTACGAGTCCTTCAAACAGAAATCTAAGAAAACGGACCCTGGGCGGCCACGGACTTCCGCAAACGCACCGAAGTTGCAGGCCGAATCAGAACAAAAACCCAATCAAGAGGTCCGATGCTACAAATGTGGAGACAGGGGTCACGTAGCAAGTTCCTGTAATAAAGGCATCAAATGTTTTCGGTGTAACGATTTTGGTCACATAGGAGCACATTGTCCAAAAATGCAGGCGGTGAATGGAAAAAATCGAGAACCGATTGCGTCATCAAAGACAAATCGAACAATGTGCGTTCAATGCCCGTCAGAGGGCGCTTTGCCGTATAGTGGCGCCACCAATTCAAACGAAGATGGCGACAATTCCGATGACGATTCGAAGCAGCTGTCATTTAATTCATTCAGTCCTGCTGACGAATGTCTGAGCTCTAATATTTTGAATATAAACAAACCACATGAAGCGATTAACATGAGCGTTAAACAGGTGAAAATAAATGGATTTGTAGTGAACTCTTTAATAGATACTGGTAGTGATCTGAATTTAATAACTTTCGATTTGTTTTGCAGCTTGAATATTGTTCATAAGCCCGAAAGGATTTTACTGACTGGATTAGGAACTTGCAAGGTGTATTCGATTGGTAAGTTTGAATGTAATATCATTGTTGATGCTCACAGTTACATTACAAGCTTTTATATTGTTCCCACCAGTGTAATCCCATATAAAGTAATCTTAGGTCAGCCATTCATTGTAAATACAATAACTGTGATTAGTAAGGGGTCTTTAGAGGTTAGGCCGCAGTTTTATGACAGTTCCTATCAGAATTCTATTTGTGTGTTTTCCAATAACAATGATGAACAGAATCCGCTAATTCAAGAAATTATAAGTAGTTATAAACCTTTAAAAATAAAAGAGGCTCCGATCAAATTAAGAATTGTACTAACTGATGATATCCCCGTGGCTCAACGACCCCGTAGGTTGGCCCTATCTGAAGAACAGGTTGTAAAACAACAAATCGAAGAATGGTTGTCTAATGGCATTATTCAGCCAAGTCATTCCGAGTATGCTAGTCCCCTGGTTTTGGTTAGAAAAAAAGATGGTAATATAAGGGTGTGTGTAGACTACCGGAAAATAAATCAAAAGATGGTGAAGGATGAATACCCTTTACCCATTATCGACGATCACATAGACAAGTTGAGTAAATGCAAAGTTTTCAGTACTCTTGATTTGAAGAATGGGTTCTTTCACCTACCCATAGAGGAAGATTCAATTAAATATACGGCTTTTGTTACTAGTAACCCCGAAGGGCAGTATGAGTTCCTCCGGGCTCCCTTCGGGCTCTCTGTTTGTCCGAAGTACTTTATGCGATACATTAACATTATATTTGCAGAACTCATAAAGCGTGGAGTCGTTTTGATATTTTTGGATGACATAATTATACTTTCTGAAGGAGAAGATGATGGTGTCACCAGGCTTAAAGAAGTGTTGAAGGTAGCCGCAGAGTATGGACTCAATATAAATTGGAAAAAATCACAGTTGCTCCAGGAGTCCGTAGAGTACTTGGGCCACATAATTTCAAATGGAACGGTTAAGCCTGCACCTGACAAAATCAAAGCTGTCATGAAGTTCCCTGAACCCAGAAGTATAAAAGATGTACAGAGCTTTGTTGGGTTAACCTCTTACTTCAGGAAATTTATTCAGAATTATGCTATGATAGCAAAACCTTTAACCGATTTAATAAAAGAGAGTCAATTTCAATTTGGAAACGATTGCCAACATGCTTTTGAAATATTAAAGTCAAAGTTATGCGCTGAACCAGTCTTAAAAATATTCGATGCTCAATTAGAAACTGAACTGCACACGGATGCATGTAAGTATGGTTATGCAGCTATTTTATTACAAAGACATCCGTCTGACGGTAGCCTACATCCAGTTCATTATATGAGCCGGAAAACCACCGAAGCCCAACAAAAGTGTAGTAGCTACGAATTAGAAGCGCTAGCAGTTGTTGAAGGTGTCAAGAAGTTTCGACGATACCTCCTCGGATCCTCCTTCAAGATAATCACTGATTGTGAGGCATTCCAGAAAACAATGAACAAGAAAGATGTTTCAGCTAAAGTTGCTCGTTGGATCATGTATCTACAAGACTTTGATTATTTAATAGAGCATAGAAAAGGTGACAAAATGCAACATGTTGATTCTTTGAGCAGGTATATCGGATATGTTAATGCTGAGCTACATGCACGGATAAGAAAAGCCCAAGATGAAGATGAGGGCTTAAAGATTTTACGGGAAGTTCTGAAAGAGAAAGAGTATGATGATTATTTTGTAGATAATGGTATTATTTACAAAGGTGCTCAAAAGAAGTTGGTAATACCAGAGGTTATGGACATGGAAATGATTACAAGAGCTCATGGCATAGGTCACTTTGGAAAGAGGAAGACTAAAGATATTTTAGAGAAGGATTACCATATTGAAAAAATGGATGAAAAAATCGAAAAGGCGATCTCTATGTGTGTCCCATGCCTGCTAGCCACCAGAAAATCTGGCAAGAAGGAAGGTTTATTGTACCCCATAGATAAGGGAGAGCTCCCATTGGACACCCTGCATTGTGATCATTTAGGACCCTTGGACATCACTCAAAAAATGTATAAATACATTCTTGTTCTGGTAGATGGATACACAAAGTTTGTCTGGATCTATGCAGTGAAGACTGTGACTGCAAAAGAGACTGTTGAGAAGCTAAAGTTGCATCAGAAAGACTTTGGCAACCCTCGAAGAATAGTGACAGATCGCGGAACTGCATTCACCGGCAGTGAGTTTCAAACATACTGTGAAGAGGAATGTATTGAACACATCACTATTACAACAGGCATACCACGTGGAAATGGCCAAGTAGAACGAATTAACCGTATAATTATTTCAACCTTAACCAAAATGTGCCTTGAAGAACCGAGCCACTGGTATAAGCATGTCAGTGGTCTCCAGAGAGTTATCAATAGTACTTATCAACGCTCCATAAATACATCCCCATTTGAGCTTTTAATTGGGGCGAAACTTAAAATGAAAGAAGATATGAAAATACTTCAACTATTAGAAGATGAAAATAAAAAGGAATTTATACACAACAGAGATATGTTGCGACAGGAAGCTAAAGCACAAATATTACGTGTACAAGAAGAGAATATGAGAACATATAATAGGAAGCGTAAGAAGGGACAGCCGTATAAGCATGGCGATATAGTGGCTATACAGAGAACACAGTATGGAACAAACTTAAAGCTGAAGCCTAGGTTTTTTGGCCCATATAGGGTAATAAAGGATTTAGGTCGGGATAGGTATGAGGTAGAAAAGATAGATAGAGGGAAGGAGGGGCCTGTAAAAACTAGGTCTGCTGTGGATTACATGAAAAGGTGGCCTTAGATTTCATGCTTGCCAATTGAATACACCCTTGCCTTGTTTTATTTGGTATGTGTAATTCTTTACTTTAATAATTTGTACCAGTCAGATGTAGCTTGTGTGATCTTTACTTTACCGTGTAATAAACTGTAACTTGTGTATTCACAACCCGTGTTAGATTTTAAGCACTGATGTATCTTGTGTGATCTTTACTTTACCGTGTAATAAACTGTAACTTGTGTATTCACAACCCGTGTTAGATTAAGTACTGATGTATCTTGTGTGATCTTGACTTTACCGTGTAATAAACTGTATCTTGTGTATTCACAACCCATTGCATTTTAAGTACTGATGTATCTTGTGTATTCACAACCGTGTTAGATTTTAAGTACTGCTGTATCTGGTGTATTTCATAAACCGTGTTCATATTGTACCTAATTGCTGATATATTTTGACTATTGCATTTCCCATGTTTAGATGCATTTAACATAAATCGTGTTTAGGTTGTTTTTGCTGTGTATTTTGTGTATTGCATAAACCGTGTTTAAAATTGTATGTGCTCATGTATGCTTTGTACTGCATATCCCGTGTTTAGATTAGTGACGAACTATTGTTTGTAAACTTGCTTAACCTGTGTTAATAAGGTGTAAACTTTCGTTTTTTTTTTGTAAACTTGCATGACTGTGTAAGCTTTTACCATGAGTATACTAATAATAATCTTAACTTTTTTGAATTGTAACCATATCCTGCACTTAGGGGTGTTGTTTCACCACAGGCTAGGTAATTTAGTTTTTTTTGGATTGTTAATTAACACACTTACAGTCTGAGGCCAGACTGTCGAGCAGGACGGCCGAGATATAGGATTTTTCATCTTAATTTCAGTACATTGTAACGTAGGCATAATTCTAACATCATGGTGGTTAAAATGTTAATCTTTGGCATGCTTAATCTATGGCGTGGAATAGTCTAGAACATTTAGAATGTGTAGAGAGAAAGAAAGGCGGCGGCCATCATTCATTAGCTTAAGGATCTTAGATCAGTTTACATGTGCATTATCCTCTGTAAAAGTGAAGCTAATAAAAGCAGTGTTAAACGAGCCTACTCAAGTTTAATTTCTTTCCTAGACTCACTCCTACATATATATATATTATATATTTAAAAAAATTTAATTAAATTAAAAAAAGTTAATTAATGGTTATCAAACTTCGTCATAATGATTTATTCACCGAGATACTTTACACAAACACTATCGGGCCATTATGTAATAAAGATATTCAGAAGAAAACCAGGTTGCTTTTAGAAAAAAAAATCATAGCTCCATGATTATTATGTAATATGTGTTAATATCTAAAATTGTAGTGCTCTCATTGTTGAAATATCGACAAGTTTATTCGAAATTTAAAACAAGCAAGAAATATGTATCGACAAGTTTATTCGAAATTTAAAAAATAACTTAGTCGTTGTTACCAGGCATTATGCACATTGTCCCTTTCCCAATCACGGTGTGTGAAAAGGTTAGCATATTTTTGCTGTTTGGGCGCGCTTCTAATTGATTTTTTTAATAATTACAATATGTCATTGTGATTTTGACCATCGCATGTGCTCTTGTTTTCATTACTTTCGACTAATTTGTTACTGCTTTCTAATATCGGACTTTGATTTACCTTGTGATTTGGACTTGTTAACCTGGTGATACTGACTTAGCTCTCATTTATGGACATTGTTTTGTGCTATCGATTGGACTTGTTGTTTTGGAAAAGTTTGTGTATCATGCCTTATCAATACACACCGGCCGAATACGCAAACATGCATTACATTTATGGCTTATGTAATGGCAATGCTAATAGAGCAGCTAGTGTTTATCGTGAAAGATATCCAAATGTTAGACATCCTGATTACCGTGTCTTCCTTAGAACGCACAATGCATTTATGGAAGGACGATTTCCTGGGACCGGCATAGGTGGAGCCAGTGCAGGACGACCTCAACGACACAATTCAGCTGAGGTACTTGAAATAGTCGCCGAAGATCCTAGTACGTCCATAAGTATTATTTCACGGCGTACCGGGATACCTCAAAAATCCGTACACAGAATGTTAAAAAACCGGCCAAGTGCGAGTTGGACTCGCCCATGAAGGGTTTCGTAGCAGCAAGTAACATAATATCAAAGTTCTTGTCGTTCGTTGTAACTTTGATTGATGTTTTAACACGTTCGCAGTGGTAGTGATTTTTCTAACCGAAAATTGCGGTTTACGACGTATTAAAAAAAAACTACCAGCTCTATCTCGTTCAAACCAATTTTCGTTGGTAGTTTTTATGGCAATGTTCATCATATATTCTTATTAGATTTATCATTCTCTTAGTTTAGAAGTTAGAGGGGGGGGGGGGGGGGACACACATTTTTCCACTTTGGAAGTGTCTCTTGCGCAAACTATTCACTTTAGAAAAAAAATATGTTACAAACCTCAATAGCATTTTTACAGACCTATCTATAGATACCCAACACGTATGATTTTGATGAAAAATTTTTTTTTGAGTTTCAGTTCTGAGTATGGGGACCCCCAAAATTAACTGCGTTTTTTCTAGTTTTATATAAGAATATTAATGCGGTTCACAGAATACATCTAGTTATCAAGTTTCAATAGCATAGGCCTTATAGTTTCGGAGAAAAATGGCTGTGACACACGGACGGACAGACAGACGGACAGACAGACAGACAGACAGACATGACGAATCTATAAGGGTTCCGTTTTTGCCATTTGGCTACGAAAGCCTAAAAATACCCTATCATTATCAAAGGGTCCAAACGTTAATGCCAAGGGACGCTGCTGCGAGAATAACGTTTTGTCGCACAATGCTGCGAAAGATGAGGGAAGACCAAAATTATTTTGACAAAATTTTATGGAGTGATGAGTCAACGTGTCGAAAAGATGGATTTTTGAACTTCCACAACTTACACAGCTGGCAACTTGAAAACCCAAGACTGATACGTGAAGACCGATCACAGTATCAATTTAAAATAAATTTATGGACTGGCATTATTAACGGACAAATCATTGGTCCATTTGAGTTGCCGGCAATATTAAATGCGGATATGTATTTGCATTTTTTAGTAAATACTTTACCTGGATTACTGCAAGACGTTCCACAGGAGATACAAAACGAGATGTGGCTACAAAATGATGGGTGTCCAGCACATTACGCTGTTCGTGTAAGGGAACATTTAAATAATACGTATCCGGATAGATGGATAGGGCGATTGGGTCCAATTTTATGGCCTCCACGTTCGCCAGACCTTAACCCTTTGGATTTTGGAACGAAGTTCCTTATCGCGCGTTGTGAAAGGGGGCTAGACGGAAAAAATTCTCACGAAAAGTTGTAACGACACTTTTTTAACCGACTTCAAAAAAGGAGGAGGTTACTGAATTCCGCCGTTTATATGTTTTTGCTATAGTATGGAGGGTAGAGGCCTTTAATATGGGGGCAATATGGGGGGAGGGATTTAATATGTGGGAAGGGGGTGAAGGGGGGAAAGGGGGGGACGGGAGGAGCGGGGAGGGGGGAGGGGGGGGGGTAATAAAACGGGGGTTATTAAAAAAAATAAAATTTTATTTTAGTTTAATAAAATGTTATTAACTTTACTTTACTTTAATTAAAAGTAAAGTAAAGTAAAGTAAAGTAAAGTAAAGTAAAGTAAAGTAAAGTAAAGTAAAGTAAAGTAAAGTAAAGTAAAGTAAAGTAAAGTAAAGTAAAGTAAAGTAAAGTAAAGTAAAGTAAAGTAAAGTAAAGTAAAGTAAAGTAAAGTAAAGTAAAGTAAAGTAAAGTAAAGTAAAGTAAAGTAAAGTAAAGTAAAGTAAAGTAAAGTAAAGTAAAGTAAAGTAAAGTAAAGTAAAGTAAAGTAAAGTAAAGTAAAGTAAAGTAAAGTAAAGTAAAGTAAAGTAAAGTAAAGTAAAGTAAAGTAAAGTAAAGTAAAGTAAAGTACAGTAAAGTAAAGTAAAGTAAAGTAAAGTAAAGTAAAGTAAAGTAAAGTAAAGTAAAGTAAAGTAAAGTAAAGTAAAGTAAAGTAAAGTAAAGTAAAGTAAAGTAAAGTAAAGTAAAGTAAAGTAAAGTAAAGTAAAGTAAAGTAAAGTAAAGTAAAGTAAAGTAAAGTAAAGTAAAGTAAAGTAAAGTAAAGTAAAGTAAAGTAAAGTAAAGTAAAGTAAAGTAAAGTAAAGTAAAGTAAAGTAAAGTAAAGTAAAGTAAAGTAAAGTAAAGTAAAGTAAAGTAAAGTAAAGTAAAGTAAAGTAAAGTAAAGTAAAGTAAAGTAAAGTAAAGTAAAGTAAAGTAAAGTAAAGTAAAGTAAAGTAAAGTAAAGTAAAGTAAAGTAAAGTAAAGTAAAGTAAAGTAAAGTAAAGTAAAGTAAAGTAAAGTAAAGTAAAGTAAAGTAAAGTAAAGTAAAGTAAAGTAAAGTAAAGTAAAGTAAAGTAAAGTAAAGTAAAGTAAAGTAAAGTAAAGTAAAGTAAAGTAAAGTAAAGTAAAGTAAAGTAAAGTAAAGTAAAGTAAAGTAAAGTAAAGTAAAGTAAAGTAAAGTAAAGTAAAGTAAAGTAAAGTAAAGTAAAGTAAAGTAAAGTAAAGTAAAGTAAAGTAAAGTAAAGTAAAGTAAAGTAAAGTAAAGTAAAGTAAAGTAAAGTAAAGTAAAGTAAAGTAAAGTAAAGTAAAGTAAAGTAAAGTAAAGTAAAGTAAAGTAAAGTAAAGTAAAGTAAAGTAAAGTAAAGTAAAGTAAAGTAAAGTAAAGTAAAGTAAAGTAAAGTAAAGTAAAGTAAAGTAAAGTAAAGTAAAGTAAAGTAAAGTAAAGTAAAGTAAAGTAAAGTAAAGTAAAGTAAAGTAAAGTAAAGTAAAGTAAAGTAAAGTAAAGTAAAGTAAAGTAAAGTAAAGTAAAGTAAAGTAAAGTAAAGTAAAGTAAAGTAAAGTAAAGTAAAGTAAAGTAAAGTAAAGTAAAGTAAAGTAAAGTAAAGTAAAGTAAAGTAAAGTAAAGTACAGTACAGTACAGTACAGTGGAGCGGAGCCGGGGCAGAGCAGAGCAGAGCAGAGCAGAGCAGAGCAGAGCAGAGCAGAGCAGAGCAGAGCAGAGCAGAGCAGAGCAGAGCAGAGCAGAGCAGAGCAGAGCAGAGCAGAGCAGAGCAGAGCAGAGTGAGTAGAGTAGAGTAGAGTAGAGTAGAGTAGAGTAGAGTAGAGTAGAGTAGAGTAGAGTAGAGTAGAGTAAAGTAAAGTACAATAAAATTTTAAAATTAAAATAAAATTTTATTACTATTCCTGCACTAATTAATTGAAAGGAACTTCGTTCCATTCGGGTGTCCCTTGACACCTCTCAAGTTTTTTTTTTACTGGGGCTGTATGAAAGAAAATGTGTACAGCAAAGCAATAAATACTGTGGAAGAATTGCGTGCGCGCATCCAATTAGCAGCAAGAAAAATTGAAGAAGCCGGTTATGCGCGCCAGATTAAAAGATCTTTTATTAGGCGATGTAGAGCCTGTATTGCAGCCGGCGGAGGACACTTCGAGCATTTAATTTAAGTTATGAAATACATTTTTTTCACTAAAAGCAACCTGGTTTGCTTCTGAATATCCTTAATAGTGGCCCGGTAGTGGGTGTGTAAAGTATCTTGGCAGAATAAAATTTTAAAATCGTTTCATAACATTACTTGAAAAATTAAAATTCTGTCCTTGATATTTGATCTTACTCCTGTAACATAATATTGATTGTAGAGTACACATTATGATACCTTTTTAAAATCTACACATACTGGAAAATTTATTAAGATCATGGGCAGCTACAGCACCGTACTTTTTTTTTTTCACAGTAAATGATCAAAAGTTGACACTAAGAAAAAAATAAAATTAAAAAAGTTTAAAAATGACGATTTTGAAAATGTTCAACTTTGAAAACATCTTAAATTGTACTAAAATTAAATAATAAACGTCTTAAGGAGTGTAATACTGAAAAATTCACATAGGAATACCTAAATTTGATGAAATGGCCACGGAATGAATAAAAAAGTCTGGGAAATTTATAAAAAAGTTTAAAAGTCTACGCCATTTTCACATGGTTGACAATCCTGGCAAGAAGATTCGATTTTCTTACAGCCTAACATCCGTACCAACTCCAGGTTACGGGTTATCCATTCATTACGACAGACTCTGTATAATAGGTATACATACATAACAACACTATAGTGTAGCTAATAAATATACATAGAAAATTACATACAATTACTTATAGACAAAAATAATAATTGCGAAATTAGTCAACAGCAAGATAAGGAAAGATAATGGAGTCTGAGTTTATGTTTAAAACTGTTAATAGATTTACAGTCCCTAATGACAGCTGAAAATGAGTTCCAGAGCCTCACTGCATGGACGGAAAAGGAGTAGGAAAAGAAGTCAGTTTTATGAGAAGGAAAATTCAGTAAAGTGCGTAGGTGATCCCTGCTGAGTTTATCCGCAGAACGAGCAAAAGAAAATCGCTCCCGCAAGTAGGATGGAGAGGAGGGATTGTGAAGAAAGTTGAAAAGAAGGCATAGTATCCGAGTGTTTCTTCTATAAAAAGACGCATACATGTATCTATGATAAACATATTATATAAACCATATGTAAATATTTTAGGTAAACTACAATTTGACTGCTTTTTTTGTAAAACCTCTAAAAGGTTATTATATCATAATAACCGTTTAGAGGTTTTACATACTATACAAAGCTTGCAACAATGAATAATATTAATATTCATTGTTACAAGCTTTGTATCTTATTTTGGTTAGCGAAAGGTTCATACGATCCAAAAAATGAATTGAAAGCAATTTGCTACAAAGAAGGTTTTACGTATAATTTCAATTGAGGCCGATACTTTAAGCACTCCTTTGGCCCAAATTGTTGGGCCGTAAAACGACAATTTTGTAAAAGCTAGTTTTTATACGTGTTTCAAGTTCTTTTCTACAAAAATTATAGTCTATACATATAATAAAATGATAGATAATTCAAAACTGTACATTTGAAATATTTTAAACAAAATTACTCACTGGGTGTTCAACATGAGATACCTACCGAAGCCGAAAATATAGTTAGAAAAATTTTTGTTTGTCTGTTTGCTTGCTTTGTTCAGAAGGATCTCGAAAAGTACTGAATAGATTTGATTCAAATTTTGTGCAAATATTAAATACGGCTAGGGTCTTCAAATAGGCCATATATTATCACGCTACTATCCTAGGGGCTAAGCAGAGAACAATCAAATTGGCATTATAACATAAATTTTCAAGCGTACGAAGTCGCGGGAAACAGCTAGTTATTATAATAATAAACAAATAAGCAAAATAAAAAAATGTACAACTTTAAGTTTTAGAAGGTAAGCTGGTAGTATTTTAAGAAACCGTTTTTACCCCTGTCTTTTTCAAAAGTGCAATGCTTCACCACTTATTACCGGAGGTAAAAAACACAAGTGATGTATAAGGACATACTACTCCTCTGCCTATCCCTTTAGGAACAAATAACAACAACAACATGTCCACTTTAATTTTTGGGCAAAATTTATAGACACTCAAAGCAACATTTTACTAGTCGTCCAATTTAAAAATTCTACATCTTTATTGCCACCAGTAAAAAACTACTCGTATCGAAGGTGCCAGGTTAGCAAAACACCACTCATGCATCTTTGAATTCTACACCTCACCTTTTTACCACAAAATAATAATGTACAGAAGGTAATCTACATACAAAAGTGCGCTCGGGCTACGTACACATAGACACCGCTCAAAGGATACGAGGTGAAAAGATTTTCATAGTAATTTCGATACTGATTTGTGCGCTAGTGTGCGTAACCGAGGGTAGGTTTGCGTTCTGTACTGTTATTATTTTGTGGCTATACCTTTGCATGCAGACTCGTGTGACCACTTTTATGAGCCGTAAAACTCGAGATATTTGAACATAAAAGTCCCCTCTCGACTTTGTTTCAGCGTGAAGTATTTTAAAATGTAAAGTGACACAAGGTAGCGTGGCAGGGGCGACGTTTGCTGAATACATTTTGGGTTGTAGGATTTATGTGACTCGCTGCAAGTGAACTAAAATGTAATAACATTTTCAATCGTAAAGAACTTTCTATCTTCTTTAGTTTTGTATGTCTATGTACAGAAATACACAGACATTTGTTTAAAAAATCATATCAGTTAACTAAGGTAAATTATTATGAAAAATATTCTCCATAATAATATCTCCTTTAAACCTGAGAACCTATAACTGGTTTACTGGTAATAATATCAATGTCCTTAAATGCTGTCGGCTCTCCATAAATAAATTGTAAGCTGAGAAATCGTCAAGTGGTGACGTATATTCATAGTAAGATTTATACTTTTTTTTAAATATGTTGCAATGAGGCAAGCTTAGTATGTTTTTATGCTCGATTGACTCTGAAACTTTAAAAATATACATTATTCGGAAGTTATACCGGCTACCTACTTTATCATTATTATGTATGTCAAAATAAATATTATTTTTATAAAAATACGCCTGCAAAAATACCATTGCGTGCTACGCTTAACTTAACCAATGGAAAATCCGATTATTATATTTTGAACCCCACATTTAATATCCGAAAATCGCAAGCATTTGCGTTTCTTTGATCTCAAATATTTCTATTTGAAGGGTTTTCTTATTAGCGAACTTGAAGGGGGTACACATAGTAGGTACAGCCATTTTATCAAAGAGTGGGTAGTTATACAATATACTATTGAGCACAAATTGGAAATCGGTATGAATTGAATTAAACCGCGAGAACGAAATGCAATTTAAAATCCTACTTATTCTTGATTGGGAATAAAATGTTTAATTTAATTCGAGTTATTCAAGCTGTCACACAATTTCCGACTATTATAGATGATAAAACTGCGTGAGTTTAAGGCGCTCCAAGTCAACACACACAAAAAAAAAATGTACCTAGACGAATTTTGTTTAAAAAAGGATCGCGTGTACAAAACTCATCACACAAATCATTCAACAACTAAACCTCTGTAGTTGTTGAATGATTTGTAATTACCTACTGGATGTTAAAAGAGTGGCCAAAGTTTTATTGCCAGGTTCTTTTTTCTCCAGCTCTACCTATTGCGTTGCGAATCTGGCAGTAAATGTAAATGTAGAAGCAATCATGTCGACGTTCATAAGCGTTACATTGCGACCTATATGAATAAAGATTTTTCATTTCATTTCAGCATAACGCAAAAACGATCTAATTGAGTTCCATTCTTCGACTTTAAAAGTGGACCCGAGTCGTTGAACGTCAATTTACGCAGGTAGCGTCTCTCCTGGAAATATCCTTCCGAGGGCTTACCCGGGGCTCCCTACCGAAAGCAGTAGGTAGGGAACATGTTACTTTTTAGTCGGTAAGAGTCCGACACAGTATCCATGACGGAAAGGCATTGTTTTTTTATGGAATCACTTAAAACGAAAGCGTGTTTTAAATCGAAAATTGTGTTAATTTCTGATGTCTTTTACGATTTAATGTGACAATAAAACATCCTTGCACAATGGGAAAACACGATAACATTTTAATAGTTTTTATTGCATTTTCCGCCCTGACGATCAATAATTATGGCCGTTGTTGACCAGTGTTGCCAACATGTAAGGCATATTCTTAAAATAAATAATTCAACAATAAATGAATCGATTAAAATCTAAAATCGATACATTTTAATATACGTCGATAAAGTCATATTATATTGCCAGCGCTTAGTTTTCGCTTTCACTATATCAATATCAATCTATCAATCAATATCAATATCATCATCAATATCAATCAATCAATATACATATAATAAAATCGTAACTGTCTGTTTGTCTGAACGTTTGTGCACGCTAATCTCAGCCACCGATTGCAATGCAGTTTTCTTTATTGCTTTGCGGTTTGCTCTTCATTTAGTGTTTGTTTCATGTCAATCGGTTCATAAATTAAAAAGTTATATCAATCTAAAGAATCACATATAAAAAGCTGCGTACGAAGTCGCAGGCAATAGTTTATATCTATCTCATCTCTCATATCTATATATATTATCTATGTTTACCATTGACAAATATATTTATTCTACTGAAAGACAGGAACGTCCATACATTGAGTACAGCTCGCGTCGCGTAACTTTGCGTCTATGAATTTCGTTCGTTCGCACCGCAATTATACATTGGCGGGAGGGGCGCCCCTCCCGCTTCAGCGCTTGATTAGAATTAAAGCGGTGGTACTTTACTAGAGTAAAGTACCACCGCTTTCCTAAAGTAGAACACTTAGTTCAAACTTGGACATACACGAATACGCTGCTGATATTTTATGGAATCTAGAGTTGGCATATCGTCTAAGTACTGCTCGTTCGCTCTAACTTTGCCGCTCGGCTCCATACTAAAATCGAATTTTTAATTAGACGAAGTAAATTGACAGCAACTAATGTCACTTCTTTATACAATGTTGCTTATTTTCTATGACGAAGTGACATAAGCTACTGTCAATTTACTTCGTGTAATTAAAAATTCGGGTATACGCCTCTACGCCAGCGGCAAAGTTAGAGCGAACGGGTAGTAACCAAAGTCAGTATAAATTAATTAAAAAAAAAAATATTGTACGCGCTTGCGCGAGAGCGATGTTATTGGACTTACCCAAAAATGGCACCATTCAAATTGACAAGTGCTATAAAACACATATTTTAGTAAGAATATTACGGTCTTAACCTGCGTTGAATAATTATAGTACTTAGCATTATCTTGAATGATTTTTATAGAAATATAGAAATGAGTACATAGCCCGCAGTTATGTGGTAGGTACACGACGCTTGTTCTGATCGCCAATCTGATCGATGATGTTTACGGTTAGATATATTAATAACATAAGAAAACTAATCCTACAATATTTTAAGGTATAATCATAATTTCAAAAATCTATATTAATGATCAAAACTATCGATTGAGTTTATCGATTATTTTTAGTTGGCATCCCTAAATATCTACTATTACGTCAACCAAAAGTGGCTGGCCGCCATAATGTATTCGGTACTCCTTTTCGTTGTTATGTCGTTTAGGCAATTGCTTTTATTAGTAGTAAAAGTACTTGGATTTTACGATTTTAGCTGTGAAAAGAGTGTACTTTTTATGTTATAACTTGAAAAGCTGATGGCTTTCAGGAAGAGAGAGAGAAATGAAAAGATTGAATTTAAAATGTAAATAATTAGTAGTTTATTAGAATTGAGCACTTGGGGGTCGTGGGTGTGGCAACTTCGGGCAGCAAGTACGGTTTCCGAAGGCCTTCGCAGGGTTCGACTTATCTTGTGGCTCCAGGATGTCGATGCAGTCCGCCAGGTAGCCGTGTCTTCCACAATTTCGGCCGGCACGGTATTCCCAACCCGCAGGGCGGATGTTCGTTCGTAGAACTCGAAGGGTGGATTTTACCAACCCGTAGGGTAGACGGTTTCTTGGACCCGTAGGGTGAATGTTCCTTCGTGGAACCTGAAGGGTGTACTTCTTGAACCCGTAGGGTGGATCCCAATGATGGGGTCTTCTATTTATAGCTATTTGCTCCTTATCCTTGACAAATATTTACGAGGATATTTGCGATGATATAAACGATTATTTTTAAACTGATGTGATTCTCACAATTTCCAATTACACTGATACGTTCGTGATCTATTTTAAATATTAATCTGGCGGTCCCCCTGCATTGACGCAATGCCTTATATATCAATGAAATAGCGCCTCTAGTGGCACCGCTCGAAACTACTCAATCGTCAAGACCGTATCACTGCCTATAGCTTCCGTCGTTGCGACACTAACTCGGTAGATGGCGCTTTCATTTATTAATCTAAGTTTTCATTTTAAAACCCCTAACGTTGAACCCCTATTTGCACCCGTTGTTTCACAACGTTACATACTCCCCCTCCCCGGTGAGCGTTTGACGTACCCTAACACGTCAAACGCTGCGTTCGTCCTCGAACGCCCCTAACATAATACCTACTACTCGTCTATGTGTGTGTGTATGTTAGTGTGTTGTGTGAATGAGGTGATGCTGGGTGTAGCGAAGAGTCGGCCTTAACCTTAATGAAGCCAACTCGCAGGATGTATTTAGGTGATTCTGAAGGATCTTATGGGACAGAAAGAGAAAAGACGTATTTGAGGCTTTGGGTTGAAGGTTCAGGTAATACGCACCGCCTGAAAGTGGTGTGTGTATAATAAGGCTTTTTGCTGAAGGCTGGGATTTATACAACCGTCCCAGAGAAGAACATCCTACTAGGGCTAGTGTAACACATCCGACTCATAGGATGGACTATCCCCCAGGGCAAGCCTCTAGCTTCCGAGTGGTAGGAGTAGCCATATGACGAAAATGAACATAACATAAAGGTGACTTACACCTAATACTGTTAGGGCAAGACAAATGCTGCCAAATAACAGTACCATATATCTGTTCGGGTAAGACTCATGCTTCCTCGTAACAGTACTAAACCTACACCATAAATCTGTTCGGGTAAGCTTCATGCTTCCTCGTAACAGTAACCTACAACATAATTCTGTTAGGGCAAGACCATGCTGCCAACTAACAGTAAACGACGAACTCTGTTAGGGATAGACTCATGCTTCCAACTAACAGAAAACTCCCAACTATACCAAGAAACAGAAAAGTGATAGAAAATAATTTACTTGCAGAATCCTCCGTGATGCTAATTAACCCCTATGTCCCCATGACGAACACGGCATGTGTTTGTCACGTTGTTATGTGTACTTATTTGAAAGTCGTGTGTAGTGTGTAGTGTGTAGTGTCCCTAACTAATTACTAGGCTATTTTAGCCCTTTAACAAAATAAAATAAAAAAAACGAGTGCTTATTCGCAATCTTAGTAGCAATAACAAAGCTAAGTGCTTATTCGCAACTTTAGTAGAAGAATGTTGACTATGACTATTATGTCAACCCTAATAACTAACGAAGATAAACGCTCTCTGGCCATTATGCCAAATCTCCAACAAAATATGGTGCCCTTGTTTGCCACCATGTCAGTGTAAAATGTATCTGCGTGTTTAAATAAATGATATGTATGTATGTACGTATGAAATCTCCCTTGTGTAAGTTTTGTTTTGCTTGCGCGTCTAATGTTGACGTAATCATGTTGATGTAAACGTGTTATTTATCGTTGCATCTAAGGCCAGTGTCACACTACCTTCCATGCTATATAATAACCCGTCAGCTTTGGTCGGGAACCAAAACTTAAGACCTTTGTAACCAGTTTGACTCCTACTTCCGCCTTTGGGAGTCACACAACATGAAGTTCAAGTGTCACTATGTAAACAAACAAACAAAAAAAAAAAACTGCTTATTAAGTGTTTGGAATTGTGTGTTAAGATGATTATGATGAATGTTTGATGAGTATATACTACCTAATTATTATGTAAGTGTAATTGTGAAACTTCCGTATGATAACATGTATGCGTGTAACATGACATGAAATGTGGTACCTATATGTGCCACCTAAGTACTAAAATTATATGACGGTGTGCTAACACCCTTATATTTTCCCAAAATAATTATCAAAAACACTATTGTGTAACTGTACTGCTGTACTCTATAAACTATTCGCATACGCATCTTAGCGCAGTGTGTTACGGCCTTTACCGTTATCTGCATTCGTACACGCATAGTTGTGGAATGTTTATGTTATTCGTCTCACCGATGCAATGGACGATACCGAATGTTGTTTTATGTCTTTGACGTGCCAACTTCCTAGGTTTGTTCCTGTCATATCTTCCAGGATATAGACCAAATTTGATAACTTTTCCTTGACCCTACATTTGATAAATTTGGGGGCCAGTTTTTTAGAAAAGTATGCGTCTTTATCACTTTGGAAATAGCATTTTTTCCACACTATGTCGCCTACTTCGAATTGTGCGTGTCGGTGTCTCGTGTTGTAATGGTGTGCGTACTTTAGATGGCTACGCCAGAGGTTCTCTTGTACTGTGTTGAACACCTCTGCGAGATATCCTAGGTTCTCCGCGTATATGTTTCTAGGTAATAGGTTAAGTTCACTTGGGTCATCATTTTGTAAGTAATGTGACCCGCATGTTACCAATTCCCTACCATGAACCAAATATGCTGGTGTGTAACCGGTGGACGCGTTGATCGAGTTGTTGATCGCAAATTGGATTTTTGGGATATGTATGTCCCATGATCGATGGTCATTATTGGTAAATATTGATATGGCTGTCATTATAGTTTTATTGTACCGTTCTACGGTATTTACTTGGGGTGTGTATTTAGGTGTGAAATTGATGTTGGGAATTTTATATTTCGTAAATAATGTGTTCAACTCTTTGCTTATGAATTGGACACCGTTATCCATTAATACCGTTTGTGGTATGCCATGCACCATGAAAACATTGTCCTCTAGTATTTTGGCTATTGGTTCTGCGGTAGCTCTGCGTAGTGGGAAGATTAAACAATATTTAGAGAAACAACACGTGACGACGAGAATGTATACGTGTTGTTTTTTAGAGACCGGTAAGGGTCCTACTAGATCAGTCGAAATTGTCTGAAACGGGCGAGAGCACTGTTTGGGACGGCCCATTTTACCGATGGATGCTTGAGTGTCATGTTTGTGTGCTTTGCACTTTTCACAAGATGACACATAGCTTACCGTGTCCTTATATAGCCCCGGCCAGTAATACCGTAACTTTATTTTATGGTATGTTTTAAAAATACCGAAGTGTCCGGCTGTAGGTGAGTCATGGTTTTCTCGAAATATTGCGTTTCTCGCTTCCGGTGGTACTACCGTTTTCCACTCGAACTCATTGTTTACAAAGTCCTTTATGTCAGTTCGTCTGTATAGTACGTCGTTCTCTATTTTGAAGTTGGGGTATGCCTGCGGTAAGCTAGTCACGCCGTTGCATATTTTCATGAACCATTCGTCCTTGCTGTCGGTGACTTTGCATTGTTTCGTGGAAATGGTAGATACTGGTACAGCTCGTGACAATGCGTCTGGTATTATGTTGTCTTTGCCCTTCCTGTGCTTTAACTCGAAGTTGAAGCAGCTAAGCCGTATGCCCCAACGAGCTAACCGGCCGGTTGGATTGTTCAATGATATAAACCATTTTAGTGCCGAATGGTCAGTATACACCGTGAATTTGTGACCATTGTCTAGCATCTCCAATGTTCTAATGCGGCTATCACCGCCAAGCATTCTCGTTCTGTTACACTATAATTCTTTTCCGGCCCGCTCAGTGACCGACTCATGTATGCTATTGGGTGTTCTACTCCCTCGTGTAGTTGTGTTAACATGGCACCAATGCCAAAGTTGCTTGCGTCTGTATGTACCTGAAATGGTTCGTCGTATTTTGGACATTTGAGTACCGGGCTTTTTATTAAGTGTGCTTTTAATTCCATGAACGCCCTTTCCGCCTCTGTGTTCCAATGAAAAGCCGGGGCTCCTTTCTTTGTTGTAGTGAGTTTGTTAAGAGGTGCAGCAATCGTACTGAAGTTGGGTATAAACCGTCTGTACCATGACGCAGTGCCTAAGAACCTCTTAACGTCCTTCTTTGTTGTTGGTACCGGGAATTTCAGGATTGAGTTGACTTTCTCCGGATCTGTTCTGAGACCCAGACCATCCACAATGTACCCCAGGAACTTTAGCCTGTCCTTGAAGAAATTAGATTTTTCTAGATTGATGGTTAGATTTGCCCTTTTTAATATTTGTTGAACTCTTGAAATGAGTGACACATGTTCTTCGAATGTAGATGACGCTATCACTATGTCATCTATGTAGCAGAACACCTTGTTTTGAAACTGTGGCCCAAATAGATTGTCCATTAGTCTTTGTTGTGAGCTGCTTGAGTTGCTTAGTCCAAATGGTAAAACCTTGTAATGGTATGCTCCTCGTCCTGGGATGAAGAAGGCTGTTTTTTCCCGGTCTTTTGTTGCTAAAGGAATTTGCCAGAAAGCTTTGGAGAGATCCAGTGTTGTTAGATACTTCACTTCTCTCAAGTTGTCTAATATCTCTGATATGTATGGCAGGCTGTATGCGTCCTTTTTTGTGACTGCATTGAGCTTGCGACTGTCTAGGCAGAAACGGGGCTTGCCGTCTTTTTTATTGACGATTAGTACGGGGCTTGACCAAGGGCTCTGACTAGGCTCGATGACGTCAGCCTTTAGCATCTCGTCTACTTGTTCTGATACTATTCGCGTTTTTTCAGGGGACATTCTATAGGTTCGTTGTTTGATTGGCTTGCTGTCTCCCGTATCGATGGTGTGTTCTATTAGATGTGTTCTGCCTAGCCCTACTTTCTCATATGATATTTCGGCATATCTGGATATCATTTTTTCTGCTATTAAGCGTTGTTGTTTCGTGAGACTACGCCAGTCATACAGTTTGTTTTGCTCTTCGGATATTAATGACAATTTAGGGTCATCGTCCACTAATATGGGTATATGTCCGAAGTATTTGGGACATAGGTTAAATCTGAGCCAGAAATCTATACCTAAAATTAGGTTTGTGGTTATGTTAGGCACTATATACGCCGTAATTATGTGAGTTCTGTCTTCGAATTTGATGGGTAATTTTATCTTCCCTTGTACAACGGTTGTGTGTCCGCCGGCCGTTGTAACCGTTGTACTTATGTTTTCCTCTATCTTATATCCTAAATTTTGTAACACTCTGTGCGAGTTGTTACCTAAAATTGTGATTGCGGCTCCTGTGTCCAACAATCCATATGCTTCTAACTGTGGGTTTGACATGATTGTTATTTTGGCGTAAGGCCTGGGGTCATTTGTAGGTAATGGGGAGAGTATAGAAGATTCCTTCTGAACTGTAAGTTCGTTTTCTTGATTTTGAAGGGCTTTCTCAGCGACCCCGTCTTGCTGATTCAGACTTCCATATCTCCCTCTTAGTTTTCCGAATTATTGCGGCGACCTTGAGTGGCTGACTTATTGAAGTTATGAGTGAAGTTTTTGTTGTGGTATGTGTATCTGTGTGCTTGATCTGGTTGTACATTACACGATGTGCATTCTGTAACCCTTACTCCTTTTCTTCCACATTTGTAACAATATGGCTCCTTACTATTTCGACATGCCATAGTCGAGTGGTATCTGGACCCGCACTTTGAACATGGCCGTGTGTCGTCCGATGTTGTCGCCGCCACAGTGTTTTGCGATCTGAAGTTACGACTGTCGCGGCTGTAACCTGTGCTGTAAGCGTTACTGGTCCCGTAGGTATTGTTCGCCATTCTGCTGTTTGGGAAGTTACGGCCGTTTCTGTTAAAGTTGTTGTAACTTTGCCCTGTAGATGTAGAGGTCTTGTTCGCAGTCTTCCTGCTTGTGAATGCGAATTCCGCTGCTACCATCCCTTCAGATGCTGTTGGAGGCTCTGTAAAGAACGCTCTGCGTGCCACCATGTCTTCATGTTTTCTGCATATGTTCTTTAAATGTTCCAATGAGACTATATTTCCATTGGTTGCTAGGATGGTGTCGTAGACGGGCCTGATATTGTTTAAGACAATGTGTAACTTTTCCGTTTCAGACACCTTGTTGCTTAGTCGAGCAAACATTCCATCCATAATGGCCAGGTACACTACTATGCCTTCCCCGTTTCCTTGAGTGCGTTGTCGAATCTCCTGCCATAGCCGGTTTTCGTAGTTACTGACTCCGAAATCCTGTATTAGCGCATTCGTTAGATCTTGCCAACACGCAAATTTATCGCGATTACTGCGGTACCAATGCCTAGCGTTGCCGGTGAATAATTCAGAGGCTGCTGTTAACAATCTCTTGTCGTCGATTTCTCTGGCTTGTTTAAAGTCTTCCACCCGTTCAATGAATGAGTGTACCTGCGAATTACCGTCGTATCTAAATTTGGAAAGTTCCGTAAGAGAGCATCGCTCATATTTTACGGGAAAGCCTGAAAAGTGACTCTCTTTCCGGTTGTTACTATTTGCTTTCTCTTTAATGTCCGCGAGGGTGTCTGCCTCCTGCGCCTCATTGGTAGGGGCAGCAATGCTCTCGTCCGCATCATCAAATTCGCTGGTGTTTGATGCATGCGAATAACTTTCGGATATGGCTTTCAATCTCTTGTATGTAGTTTTGAAAGTGAGATGAAAGTCGTCGTATCTTTCTGTTAGATCAGACTCCTCTGGGGGAATGATTCTAGCAAACCTAGACTCCATGTGAGCACATAAGGCTTTGGAGCTCGCCAATAATGACAGTTTGTACTTGTCCTGAAGGGACGCCACGTTCCTCTCCAACACGGCCAGCGAGGAATACAACCCTACTAAGTCTTCCTCCAAATCCAAAGGGGAGACCTGTAAGTCCTCTTCGTCCGTGGTTAACTTTAATTTTTTAATTTGTTGCCTGAGGGCTGCCACCGTTGAACCAGGTTCCTCTCCCCGGATCTTAACTTCATATGCAAGTTCCGCCTTTGGAAGTGATGTGAAATTTGATTTGAATGCCATTGTACTGACTATTTCAATTACTATTGCCGGGAATCTTTAGTGATGATGATTATTTACCAATATCTAGTGTATTTATCTGCTACTTATTTTATATGAAGTGTTAATTTTATGTAAACAACGAATGTTCGCTATATTCGCTAACGAATTCTGTTGTAGTGAACGACGGCCCTTATCGTTGTCTGTTTACGTATTGTTGAATGTTAAGGAATGTGAATATTTTTCGATTCACCCGCCGAATAACGAAAAATAAATTCTACTTTTTAGGGTTCGTTGAACCGAATTATAAATTGAACCTTTATAAAACTTAGTATTTGCTTTAGGAATTACTTAAGTTTGGAAGTGTTTCTTTTTAGGGTTCCTTCACTCAATTAATAGATTGGACCCTTCTAGAAATTAATTGTCTGTCTGTCTGTCTGTGTGTTTAATGTAATCTAATCCGACGCAGTGAGTAATGAAAGTGAAGTGTGTGATGATGGGTTGACGAAATTTACTAAATGTTTTTCAGTTTTGCACGAATAATGCAATTTTCTACGCTGCTATTATTTTTATTGAAATGTAACTATTTTCACGAACGTGGTAAGAGTTAATTGTATATTGACTCGTACCAACTATTTTTTTTAAATAGTTATTTACTACTACGGAACCCTTAAATATTTCGAACTGTGTTAAAACGATTCGCACTTGGATGGTTCTGGAAATAATCTGTATCGTAGTAACTAACTTTTTTATGTAGATTGTTCCTTACCACTACGGAACCCTTGAATATTTCGAATTGGTTGAAAACCGATTCGTACTTGGACGATTCTGGAAATATTCTGTATCAGACTGTTGGTGTCCGGAGTGTATTTTATTCACTTCCACCCACAGTTTATATGGAAAAAAAAAATTTCTTCTAATATCGAGCTAGTAAATCAACTTACTCGTAAACGTTATGAAAGCAACATCTGCCGTTGTTTATTTAGAACCCGAATCAAAGTTAATAGTTTACTATTGTTTTTTGGCAAGAATGTTTTCGCTGCGTAATCTACGTTTGGAATGTTTTTTCTTACAGTTGTATTTCAGTGTATCAGAATTCGACGTAATTCGAAAAGTGAATCAATTATGAATCTTTTATAATTTACGTGAAGTGAAATTCGTAAAATCTTTGTTCTAACGTTTTACTAGCGTGAAATTTCAATAGGGATTGTTACCCAGAAGTGTGATTATCGGCTGTTGGTCTCGCTGTAAATTCACATATGGGAAATACAACAAAATAATACACAAATTGAGGCGGTTTGACGCCGTACAAAAATAAAAATTGTGGTGGTGATATCCTGTGACTACTTTTTACGATGAATATAGGCAATACAAATCACTTACTAATATTAATGTAAGCGTTTCAAATGTGAAGTTTTACTTCAGACTTTAATAAAGTAATATTTAAAATTGGAACAAAACAAAAAACTTTTACTTGAAATTTACTTAAAAATTTTCCACCATAAAATAACTATTTGAGGGTGTGAAAAATAAATTGGGGACCGTTAAAATTTGGAAAAATTACAATTATGTTGAGAAAAATTCAAATTTTGCCTTGTTCTTGAGTTTGCCGAAATCTGTCTAAAATAACTAAAAAACACACAAAATAATCCGGAAAGAACAAGTTGGCTGCAGAGGTCAGGAGAGCCAAATTCCTGGGTAGTTATGTTAATTTTGAGGGAAACTACCCCGCTAACGGGCACTCTTAAGACTATTTTACACAAGTTGAATATCTTATAATTATGACCTCCCGACTCCCGTCGGAAATCGCTTTCTCGCTACCCGAAACCACGATATGGGCGCCACTGAAAAGCTGATGGCTTTCAGGAAGAGAGAGAGAAATGAAAAGATTGAATTTAAAATGTAAATAATTAGTAGTTTATTAGAATTGAGCACTTGGGGGTCGTGGGTGTGGCAACTTCGGGCAGCAAGTACGGTTTCCGAAGGCCTTCGCAGGGTTCGACTTATCTTGTGGCTCCAGGATGTCGATGCAGTCCGCCAGGTAGCCGTGTCTTCCACAATTTCGGCCGGCACGGTATTCCCAACCCGCAGGGCGGATGTTCGTTCGTAGAACTCGAAGGGTGGATTTTACCAACCCGTAGGGTAGACGGTTTCTTGGACCCGTAGGGTGAATGTTCCTTCGTGGAACCTGAAGGGTGTACTTCTTGAACCCGTAGGGTGGATCCCAATGATGGGGTCTTCTATTTATAGCTATTTGCTCCTTATCCTTGACAAATATTTACGAGGATATTTGCGATGATATAAACGATTATTTTTAAACTGATGTGATTCTCACAATTTCCAATTACACTGATACGTTCGTGATCTATTTTAAATATTAATCTGGCGGTCCTCCTGCATTGACGCAATGCCTTATATATCAATGAAATAGCGCCTCTAGTGGCACCGCTCGAAACTACTCAATCGTCAAGACCGTATCACTGCCTATAGCTTCCGTCGTTGCGACACTAACTCGGTAGATGGCGCTTTCATTTATTAATCTAAGTTTTCATTTTAAAACCCCTAACGTTGAACCCCTATTTGCACCCGTTGTTTCACAACGTTACAAACTTTTAATTTATTGTATAACAATCCGTCGCTGTGTTTTTTGTTCGCTTCAATTGATAACTCCGCTCCGCCAGTGGCAGTCGTTATTGGATTTAAATGGCTTAAGTTACACTGCATTACCGTCATGGATTTGCCAGCGCTGGTGAGTATTTATTTTATTACTACCAACCAACATATGAATAACATAAAATATAAAAAATGTGCTGACTGTTTAGTCAGGGGCTCGACCAATTGTTCAAGGGCCACGGCAACCAGGGCGGCCATCTGCCCGATCGTTCTCGCGCTTTGGCGACCGTGGTGGCACGCATTTTTCGTTCAATCTTTCTAGCACAACTACCTAAGCTAGTTTCACTGCGACCATTACTGATCTATTGTGATCAAAGCGGAGTTCCTAAAAGAGATGATGTTTTAAACATGGCACCGTGTGCTTCTAATCTTATCAAAAGTATAATAGGTATGTATGTGCCTATTATGCTTTTAAATAAAATAAGTTATGCCTCTCACTGAAACTTACCAGGTCTACTAGCAATCCTAGAAGACACTTTTTGACAATACATGTTGGGTTTATGTGAAAAAGGTACTAAAACTGTGATACATACTGAATCAGTAAATATTTGTATATTAATTAATGAACAAGATCCTAAAAACTACTGAACGATTTTAATGTTTACTGCTGCAATAGATCATTTACAGATAGGACTAGATTCGAGGGGAATGATTATAATTATGTATTTATATTACAAAATATCATAGTTAAAAAGCAAAGGTGTAGCAAATATGATGTTGTGTGAGTCAGCTATTTTAATAAGCAGATTAGACAAATGCAGTGATATAAATGCATCAATCTGAGTGCATTGCAGCATAATAATAAGAATAATTTGACACATGGAAACTGTTTGTGTTGTAGGTATCATGTAAATAATAATAAATATTCACGGACATCTCACACAACGCTGTCTGATCCCAAAGTAAGCTAGGAATAACCTGCTTGTGTTATGGGTATCAGACCACGGATATTAATACTTATATATTTTTAAATACATACATATTATACATAGAAACACCCAGACTCTTGAGACAAACATTTATGGGTCACACAAATATTTGTCTCCGGTGGGAATCGAACCCACGACCTCCAGCGCCGCAGGCGGTATCACTACCAACTGCGCCACAGAGGCAGTAAGACAGTAATGTGACAATAACATATGCATAAAGTGCTATGAATCGATGCAAGCAGCTCTTGAAACTGGGCTGGGAGAAGCCCCAGCATTCAGACATAGAAGTATCTGTTATGTCTGTGGCAAATCTACCTACGGACAAAATCAGTAAGAGTGCCACTAGATTGTGATGAAAGGAACTTACTGCTTACCGAGATATATCCACACTTGGTATGTATTTACAGTTAATTTAGTATAATCAACTGTATAGCTGTATCGGTTATTTCTAATGTACTCACAGAAAGTCAGCTTTTGTTAATTTCATAATATGACTATTTTCACAATGCATGTTCACGGTGTAAAACCAGTTGTTTTACACCGTGAACATGCACTCTTCAAAACACACACACTATATCTAGCTAGTAAGCTGTTTGGAGCCTTGATGTAAGAGCATCAATAGACATACTTATAATTTCTATGTATGCTGTTAAAAATGGTCCTGTCCTGTTATTTAAATAGATCCTTGGTCCATTAATCTTGGGTCATGGATCCATGATCTTTAATTGGGGATCCTGGACACTGGATCTTTTGATATTGGTCCCTTCTTCTACAAACCTTAAATATTTGATGTTTTTAGAGTTTATTATTCTGTCAGCTTTATTTGGGCTAGATGATGTTTTGTGAGAATTTCTAATAATATTTATGTATGAAATAATAATCTTTAAAACAATTCATATAATGTAGCATATCTTTTTCCTTTCAGGGTCCTCACCTGGAGAAAGCTGGTGAAGCATGTTGGATGAGAGCTAGAAGGGCTGTACAACGGCATTCACTTCACAAAGCCGAGCATTTGGTTCATGAATGTGGTAGAAGACAGTGCAACTGCAGCATCTGAACCTTCACTACCAGCATCACTAACATCACCACCCCTACCATTACCACCAGAACCTTTGTACCAGCCACAAGTAAGGCTTCAGGAACCAAAAATAAATTCAAACATATAAATGTGTAACTGTACAAGACATTGCATGTTTCTAAACTTGACAATATGGAACATATGATAATTCCCAAAGATATGTGAGAAGTGCTGAGCCGTCATAGAATTTACATTCCGGCTAATGCAAGACTGTGTTATTTTTACTTACTTATAATTTATACTTACTCTGTTGATTAAGAGACTAGTACCCAATGCACTGCTATTTGACTCTGTTGATTATGACAGTAACCAGCGGTTAAGATACTCTGTCATATAACTGTGTTTATATTAGTTAAGAAACTCTGTATATTAACTATGTAACAGAAAGAAGCGCTGAGCCGTCATAGAATTTACATTCCGGCTAATGCAAGACTGTTTTATTTTTACTTATAATTTATACTTACTCTGTTGATTAAGAGACTAGTACCCAATGCACTGCTATTTGACTCTGTTGATTATGACAGTACCTTAAGATACTCTGTAATACAACTGTGTTTATATTAGTTAAGAAATTCTGTATATTAACTATGTAACAGAGTATGTTATGATAGTAGCTATCATAAGATATTATATTATTAAGATAATAATAATTGGTTTAATACCTACCTGCCGCCTCTGTTAATCCCGTAATCATTCCTTCAATAATTATAGTTTGCATACATTCCCAACGGACTCGGTATTCGGGCGGGCATACCATGTTATTTTCGACATAATTTTTAAAATATGCTCTTCAATTTAATATACTAGTAGGTATGGTAAAATACTTTGTTATTCCTATAGCTTTTGATAATCCTTTCCATCAGGAGTTTGGTTTGGCTATTTTGTTGGTCTATTTTACGTTGTCGCTGTCCGGTCGGGTTATTGGAAAATGTTTTCAAGTACTCAGGTCACAATAGGCTTTATTCCAAAAATAAAATATCTTTATTGTATTATTCTATTATTTATTAATTAAAATATCAATCCTCATTGAAGCTGTGTTACAGTAAGTTTTGTGGGTGCAAGCAATGCCAGAGTCGCTCACCGGTAGTTGATATGCTTTTACTTATGCTGTTTTCATTTTCTAACTGCACTTTACTAATATTCATTAAGCGCCTGTGTTACGACTTGATAGTAGATGGAGCATCAAAGATTCTGCAGTTTGTTCTTGCAACATCGCAAGGAGCATCTGCACCAAAGCCTCGGTTGGTCATCAAGTACACCACAAGCAGTTGATGTTGACCTGAACCCTGAAGATTGTGGAACCCTAGTACTGTACTGTCTTTCCACTCTGACCATGTAAGAAAGGTAAGGGGAATGCTAATTCCGAGTACCTAAGTGAATTGGAATGAGTAACCATCTGTGTCAGGAACAACGCTTAGATGATGATGATGATTAATTAATACCACAACGGTAACCAATTATTAAGTGCTCACATTTAATAATTCGATGTCAATGGGGGTAATTATTAGGTATTTTTTAACCCTCCATGGGAAAAGTGCGTACAATTAGGGTATTCAAGACCTAATTTGATGCACGATTTGCCACGAAAACCGGTGCTAAATATAATAGTTTATTATTATTTCTTAAAATATAGCATAATATCATCAGGATGCAGACATTTTTATAGAGACACAGCAAACTTCATAGTGATACGAGCTTCCATAGTCACCTGGTCATCCTTCTTTCGCACATTATAAAAAAGTAAAAAATGTCTATAAAACAAAAAAACCGGCCAAGTGCGAGTTGGACTCGCCCATGAAGGGTTTCGTAGCAGCAAGTAGCATAGTATAAAAGTTCTTATAGCTCGTTGTAACTTTGATTGATGTTTTAACACGTTCGCAGTGGTAGTGATTTTTCTAACCGAAAATTGCGGTTTAACTAAAAAAAAAACTAACAGCTCGTTCAAACTAATTTTCGTTGGTAGTTTTTATGGCAATGTACATCATATATTCTTTTTAGATTTATCATTCTTTTAGTTATAAGTTAGAGGGGGGGGGGGGGACACATTTTTCCACTTTGGAAGTCTCTCTAGCGCAAACTATTCACTTTAGAAAAAAAATATGTTAGAAACCTCAATAGCATTTTTGAAGACCTATCTGTAGATACACGTATGGTTTTCATGAAAAAAAAAATTGAGTTTCAGTTCTGAGTATGGGGACCCCCAAAATTTACTGCTCTTTTTCTAGTTTTACATAAGAATCTTAATGCGGTTCACAGAATACATCTAGTTACCAGGTTTCAATAGCATAGGCCTTATAGTTTCGGAGAAAAGTGGCTGTGACACACGGACGGACAGACAGGCGGACAGACAGACAGACATGACGAATCTATAAGGGTTCCGTTTTTGCCATTTGGCTACTAAACTCTAAAAACATCCTCACCACCCAAACGCATATACAGTCTTCGTTCCGTCGTGGTTACCTAATAAAATAAAATGTTGAACGCAGACAACCTATAGAGCAACGCGACCAGTACTAAGGAAGTTGTCATAATTATGTTGCAGGGGAAATTGGATATATATAATTTCAACACTCATAATTTCAAATAGACACATATTTATGAAAATTATATCCTACCAAAAACATCCCTGTTGAAAAGGGGGCCAAGTTCCTATCGGCTAATTGTTCGCCTAAAAAAGGGTTAAAATCTAATCCAATGCCAAGTTTAGATGTACTTTAAAATCGATCATTATTATCTTCATCAACAGCCTGATCCACTGGTAAACATTTGCCATTCCCAAGAGTCGCCACCACACCCAGTCCTCCGCCTTCCGAATCCAGCTACTACCCACCACCGTATTCACGTCAACGGTCCATCTGGACGAAATTCGCTTTACCATCCATCTTAAAATATGGTATAGTTTTGAAAATACCTACTTGATTAAAAATAACTAAAATTATAATGCTTTTAAACCTAAGCGTAGGTATTCCTTTTGAGTATACTTTGACAGAGGGAAAAGTATGCTGTCGACCCTATATTAGTCTCTACTTCAGAGTTTTATAGATTGACCTAGTTCTTTAGATTCCTCGAATCTACAGCAATACTTTATGTACATACATATATAAAACTGTAGACATGTCAAGATATTAAAGTAATGGATGTGAGACGCTTATATTCAATTCCACCACTTGATATTATGAATATCAAAATACATTATTCTCGGTTTCTTAGGGTTTCGTACTCAAAGTGAAAAACGGTACCCTAATATTGAGACTTTGCTGTCCGTCTGTCTGTATGTCTAAGACAAGGGAGTATCTCAAGAACCGTGATAGCTAGAGAGCTAAAACTTAATACTGTATTTCAATAGCTTTGCGCAAAAATGTAAACAAACACATTTGATCCTTTATAGCCATAGTTACTTGCAATTGAGTATTCACCCTGATTATATTCCAGTATCCAGGAGTCATCATTCTTACAATCATTTCGACACCAAATAACTTCTTTATTACAGTTTATTTTCATTTAAAATACCTACTCAGGATAGTAAAAAAAATCAATAATTTGCCATACTATATTTTTCTATTCATCTGTCTTAGACAACGATTGTCAAAACATGACATGTTTACATTATTGCCAGATCGGGCAGGACTAGACTATACAGATAATGTATTTTCATTTCTCATACTCGGAAAATAGTGTTTTCTTGATCTGACTATTGGGTGGAAAATGCTGTTTCCCTCCCTAGGGAGGGAAAAACTCATACAAATTACTTCCCACCCAAGGGCCGGAATGAACTTTAAAAATAGAACTGCTGACAGGTCAGCTGTGATAGTAAAGAGATTTGTGTAAAAAAAAAAAAAAAATGCTGCGGCCTTGCGACTTTCCAAACAGCCAGTGTGAACTTAGCGAAAATTTCTTCCGGCCCCATACACGTACAATAATATTGATCAATGTAGCAATAAATTGAACATATTATTGAGGTTTGAACAGACTATATTCGGATGGAAATAAATATTGAATCAATATTGTACGTGTATGGGGCCGGCCGGAGTTCCATATTTAAAATTTAAAAAGTCGACATAATGTAGTTGTTATTATTTTATCTGTAACAGAATTCAAAACAATTGGTAATAATGTTTTATGGTAAGGTTTGAATCTTATTATTAGTTTTATTTTCCTCGTATTTGAAATGAAAAGTAGAGTGTTTAACTCGGGTAAAAGAATCAATTCCGACTCGGACTATAGCCGCCCTCGCTGCGCTCGGGCGTCTAAATACCTCGGGAATTGATTCTTTCCACCCTCGGTTAACAATCTACTATTCTGTTGCCACTACAACAACAAATCAGAAAATAAATATATTTAGGGGGCCTCATACAACAAACGTGTTTCTTTGCTGTTTAGGTACAGAACCCTCCGTACGCGAGTCGGACTCGCACTTGGCCGGTTTTATTTGTATGCACGTCAATAACGCGGTAACATTCATGCCACGTAGGCAGCACTCGACTAACAATCGATTCCATTACACGTATCACGAAAGCGTGAGATGTCGTGACAGAAATTTACAAAACTTCTCATATCCCTACTAAATGGTAATGGCGAAAGTTACTCTGTCTGTCTGTCTATCACGCTTTCACGGCTGAACCGCGGAAGCAATTTAGATGAAAATTTAGTATAGAGGTAGTTGCACCCCCTTTTTTTCTTTTTTTTAACGTGAGGGAAAATCCCTAATGGACGCTATACCGGACTCCTACCGACTTAAAAATCTCACGTAACGCCCAACAGCCTACTGTCGGGAGCCCCGGATAAGCCCTCGGAAGGATGTCCCAGGACTCTCAACAGACCTACGGCTACCAATGCTGCCTCGCCTAGGGGGTGGTTCAGGTGCTATCCCGCATCTTTGGTTATTATACTACCGCATACTGTATTGTACCAACCATCCGTGTTTATAATTATCTCCTTGGTAGGTCTACCTGAATTTGAGCCTGATAAGGTGGCTGACCCTCCTATCACGTTACATAGTTTCTTTCAATATTCCTATTCCAGTCCTTCTTATTTGGGTAATTATTGCTTAGTGTCATAATTAACTGAATGAGGGATTGCAGGTTTCCTGTAAGAATATAAGTATACATTGTAAACAAACAAACAAAAATATATTTATTTCAACCAAAAAGTTTTACCACCAGTTCACAACTCTCTGTACCTATACAACAATAATAATAATACTTTAAAATAATAATACAAATAAATAAAAATATAATAATAATATTACTTTTATTACGCGGACGACAGTAGGTACGGAGGACACTTGTTACACGGGCCGCCCCGGTATCTCTCGGGACGCAGTGGAGGAAAATAGTGAACAGCTTGTCTGAAATCGAGGCTACTCTTACCAGAGTGTCTGATTGGGGTGGACAAAATCTTGTCCAGTTCAACCCTTCCAAGACATAAGCATATTTTTTCACCGCTGAGAAAACCCCAATTACTGTAGCGCCACAATTTCAGAGCACATTTCTTTCCATTTCCAAAAGTATAGGGAACCTTGGCGTTGACAGCTTCACTGGAGCGTTCAGTACCGTAGTCATTTGGAGGACAAGGCTAAGCTGGCGTCCAAGAAGCTAGGTGTGCTCAACAGGGCGCGGCGGTACTTCAATGCAGCACAAACACTGCTTCTCTATAAGTCGCAAGTGCAGTCGCACATGGAGTACTGCTGTCACCTCTGAGCGGAAGCATCTGAATATTAGCTTCGTCCATTTGATTCGGTGCAAAGACGTGCTATGCTGTAAGAGTTGTCAACGATCCTATACTTACAGGTGGTGTGCAACCTCTTCGCGACAGGAGAGACTTTGCCTCCTTATGCGTGTTCTACTGCCTGTAAAATGGTATGTGCTCTGAGGAATTATTTGATATGATGCCCACGGCTACCTTCTATCATCGCACCGCTCGCCACAGACAGGGAGTTCATCCTCACACTCTGCGTCCGGAGCGTTCCAGCACAGTTAGATCTGATAGGGGTTTTCTTCCGTGCACGCTTAGGTTGTGGAATGATCTCACTGCCTTGGTTTTCCCAGACGCCTACAGTATGGGGTTCTTCAAAAGGGGTCTTAGAAGGTTTTTACAGGGTCGGCAGCGCGAGTGTGGCGCCTCTGGTGTTGCAAACATTCATAGGCTGCGGTGACCACCGGTCCTTCTGGTGGGCCGTATGCTTGTCTGCCACCTTAGTGGTATATAAAAACAATCTTTACATAAGTCATGGCATAAACACTCATACCAATGTCATAGTGATTTAAACCAGAGGGCATGGTGTTACGTGCCGGTATGTCCAAGGGTCACGTAACAAAGATTAATGTTCCTTTGTAGTAAGGCGACGACCGAAATGCGTTGAGCTACGGGTCTGGAACTTACTAGTTTGAGCTCAGTGTCACTGTACAGAAAAATGAAGAAATACAAGTCTGTTTTTAGTTTTCATAACCGTTTTCTAATGCCACTAAAGTGGAGAAGCGCTTGCTCCGCGGACGGACTTTGTAGTGTTCTGTGAACGATCACTGCAATAAAGCTTTCACTATGGCCAGTCCTTGAATGGGTGGCTAGTGTGACCACCACGTGACGACTTTGCGAACGTTATCGTCCGGATTGTCAGTAACTTAACAGTCTTTGAGGCTAGTTGAAAGCCTTATAAACGGCTTGAAAATGTTCAACCGAATGTACTCGTAACCATAACCTGCGCCTAGGACGGAAGCGCGTAAGTCACGTCTCTCGTGTTGCAGATGTCCATAGACGACCGTAACCACTTTTCATCAGGTGGGTTGTAAATTTTATTAGTCATAGTGAAAAACACCACTTGTACTGTTCCACCATTTATTTACTTTACACCTGACCGGCATCGCCTCTCGGCATTCTCAAAGTTAAAACTAACTTGATGACCACTACATCATGTACATACATCTAAACTATACAGTTTTCAATGCAGGTACTCGAATATTTTAGAGATTACCAGCTTTTAAATTTTCTCCAAATAAATAGCAAAAAAAATATTTTTCGGATTTTTGAACACATTAATTCAATAAGTGCAGCAGGTTCCATCAAGTGCCGTCAGCCAACAGTATAAATAATTTTATTAGTCACTGTACATACTCGTGAAAAAAAACCACATTAGACTTCTGTAATACAATTTGTACAGTACAACATTCCGGAACTACATACAAAGCCCGTAATAAAAGAGGCGAACGGGATGAAAATCCCTGTCTACATTAATCCCTTCTCAGCAACATGTTGGGAGGAAGTAAATTCTTGAGTCGAATTGTAGAAATTACATGATGTTTTAGATCATGGTAGCAGGTTCATTGAACATGATTTTGAGTGAATGTTTCGTAGTTAGCAGTTAGCACTCGTTGTGTAGAGTTTGTTTCATAATTTTATAGACCCGTGCTGAGTGACTATGGGAAAGAGTAGAAAATGTTGCCACCACAAATTATCCCGAAGGTGTGGTAGGTAAAAGGTTACTTAAGGAACACAACCAACAAAACCCTCTATCTGATCCGATCACACAGAGAAGGAAAACTCAAAATGAAACCCGACTGCTGGCAGTTTTACTGATAAAATGACAATGATGTTAAGCTACGTTGAAGGGAGCTTTAAAAATTTCACTGTGGGTCGTCACATTAGCCTAGCAAACGAATAACTTGTGGATGGAAAAGTCGAAAGCAGAAAATTTTACTTAAGAACTTTGTTTGCACTAGTTAGGAGATAAACATACTAAAAGACCTGACCTCCCCGAGGTGAGCCCAAGGGGTGGGGGGACCAAGAAGGTCCCGTTTTTTGGTTTTTTGTTTACTTCTCGAAAACGGTGCTTTGTACAAAATTGTGTTGTATGGCATAATAAAAGCTATTTAAATTCTCTACAACTTTGTTTTTGCACTTTGTATCTATCTCCAATTATTTTACCTAGCTATGAGCTTCTAAAGGTGGTCGATTTTCAAAGCGCGCATTGTAAGAAATGATTTTGGTAGGTAACACAATTTCGTACAAAGCACCGTTTTTGAGAAGTAAGCAAGAAAGCAAAAAAACGGTTCCTTCTTTGTGCCCTCCCCCCCACGGGCTCACCTCGGAGGGGTCAGGACTTTTAGTATGTTTATTTCCTAACTAGTCCAAACAAAGTTCTTATGTCAAAGTTTCTGCTTTTGACTTTTCCATTCAGGGGGGTGCCCTTGCGAGCATTCATTGACTAGACTACATGTACAATATGTATCTACATACGTATCGTACATTATAATATGTATGTATGTATGATTTTTATGGGTTACCAGTACAGTGGCTATAAGTGAGCGTAGGCTTAGTTGACATTTTAACAATTTTACGCTATCCTAAAATATACTTTTGAGAAAATTAAGTGACATTTTGAATATTATTATTACAATGCATGGAAGTGTGTATTTAAATCAATAAACAGCAACTACAAGTCAATATTTCGTCAATTACATTGTCGTCTAAATTATCCCCACAAAAAAGTTCGCAGTCATCCATTCCAAAGTTAACGGTTGATGCTGGTTTACAATGGGGTCCACATTATTGTAGAACTAGCTAGTAGATTAAGTTCAGCAGCATTTGCTGTACAAAAAATGAGGCACTTGGCTGATGTAGATACGGCTAGAATAGTTTATTTCAGTTACTTTCACAGTATAATGTCGTATGGTATTCTACTGTGGGGCAATGCTGCAGATATAAATTAAATTTTTATTTTACAAAAGCGGGCCATATATAGATTAGGTCCAAGGGTCTCTCTGCGCGAAAAATTCAAAGAGGTTAATATTCTTACTGTAGCATCACAATATATTTTTGTAACCTTATGTATGTACAAAGAAATCTACATAGTTTCGCTAAGTTAAGAGCGTTAATTTTGTTTTCAAATTACATACGATCGTAAAAAATCAGACCGCACGTCACACACAGCCGTATAGTGCATAACATTTAGCAACAAAGAAGTTTGATACTTTTGTAACTTTTCGAAACAAAGTGGTGCGGTTAAGGAAGAGGACTAGGTTCCACGGACTGATTTCCGCAACGTCATTTATTGTGCCTATTTTGCGTGGGGGGTTATAGTATGGCTATTTTGCCATCCCAGTTCCTCCGGGAAATCTAGCAGACTCTTCACGTTGCCGACGGCTTCCTACAGCGACCTGGAGCAGGTTACGTACCCATCCAGATGGGAGGAGTAGTATTGGTTCAGGGTCTATTGCTGTCAGCGAAGAGTCTCTTCTTGTCAGCTCGTACGCCGCAGCGATATTACATCGTGAGCCAGCCACTAAGTCCTTTTATCCATTGTAGCGTGACATTGTTCTTTTCGCATATATCCACTCCGTGACAAGGCCAGATGTATCGCATGGCTCTGTAGCGCTTGTAGGACTGATATACTACCATTAAGTATCCGAATACACTGGTTCTGACGTTCCTAACCTGACTGTTTAGTTGCCTTGATTTTATATCCATGCACTCCGCCCCCTCCATCCCCTTAGGCACCCATGGCACATTTTACCAATATACTGTGCTATGGGTGCCTAAGGGGGCTGCGATATTAATGTTCAGGTCCATCGAGAAGTTTCCTGCTCCGGAATTCGTTCTCGTTTTGGATTCATCCGTGAATATTCCTCAATCCTCAATATCCGTAGATATTGAGTCACTCTCGAAGGCACTCTTGTAGTTGTATTTTGTACTTTTTATTGAACGCAAACTGTTATGTTATTGTGTCCGTGATCGTTTCCGTTAACAGTTCCGAATCCACCAACTTTTTGTATAATTATGCTTATTATGCTAGGCTTCCTGTTTAATGATGACGTGTAGCGGCGGTAGTTCCAACATCGCCTCTATGGTAGCTGAGGGGCGTAGTTTTGGAGAATTGTAATTCGGTGTCATAGAGACGTGACACCTGATAGTTTCCGAGAATTCTTTTGTTAGTAAATAGTAACAGCTCCATCTTGCTTGGATTGTTTGAAGGTTCTTTAGCTGTGCACCAACGTTCCACGATTTTAAGAGCAGTCTGTGCGACATCACACACCATGCTGGTAAAGTTTACTCTTGTCAGTATTGTTACCTATGTCGTCTGCGTACCCCACAGTGTAGTGGTGGTTTGCGTTAAGCTTGGTTATTATTCGACGATACCGCAATGCCCGAAGACGCAAGACTTCAACCGGTGCACCCTACCAGTAATGACCTACGGTGCCGAAACGATGTTATCCGTCAGAGAATAAGAGTGGTCGACATAGCTTGCAGAGTAAGCGTTTTGAAGTGGCAGTGGGCTGGCCACATCTATAGAAGTACTGGATGGCCGATGGAGCAAGCGAGTTCTGGAGAGGAGACCGCGACTTGTTAAACGTAGCCTAGGACGACCCCCTGCCAGATGGAGCGACGACCTAAAAGAGGTTGCAGGGATTGATTGGATGCACAAAACGCAGGACCGTGTGTGGTGGCGAAATTTGGGAGAGGTCTATGTCCAGCAGTGGACTGCTATAGGTAAAATTAATTGATTGATTGATTATTAGGTCGTCTACAACAAGGTTCTATAGCAGTGGTGAGACAACGCCTCCTTGTGGACAACCTTTGGCTATCTTCTCACTCACTGGTTTCTGCTGTCTGTAGCTTTAAAATGAGTTGTTTAGCATGTTATCTATCCATTCACTGACTACCGTGTATACTCGGTATTTTGCCAGTGTGGTGGTTATGCTTCTTCTGTCGAAAACCCCCTCTGTTTATGAAAGTGCCGAGGCAAATTGATTTATTCTGGATGACTTCTTCTATTTCGTGTACCGACGCCGACGCATGTAGTGCTGACTTGCCGGGGGCATATGATGTTGGTTGAAATGCAGTGGCTTATTTTGAAGGGCCGTCCCTCGAATGTCTCAGTCACACAATCTTCCCAGAGGTTTTAGCAGGAAAGCCGTAGGGCTTATCGGTCTGAATGACCAGAGGTCTGAATAGTACCCTTTACCGGGTTTTGGTATAAAGATCACTTAGACCTCTCTCCACAGTCTGAGTCACAGCCCCATACACTGTCTGGCGTACAGATACTATGTAACTGACAATATCAACTTGTGTCCTCCCCCATTTTATCACTGCAGGGAAGACTTCATCCTGTCCTGGAGATTTGAAGGACTTGAAGCTGTTAATTACCCATTCAGTTTTTTGTAAGTTGACAGAATAGATTAGAACAGGTCTTGCGAGCTCCCAGTGGAATTCTTCTGTGGATACGTTTTCCACCAGTCACACGAGTGTCTGCAGCAATTGGCATCCTGGGCAGTGCGTTTGTATCAAAATACTATCGGTTTCTTCTCATGTGTTGGTCAGGCCGCCACGCCGTCAGGTTTAATTATAGATACTGAAAGTTCTGTCCCTTGTTTGGCCAGTATTAGTCTGACTCTAGCAGAGGTTTCTCCAAGACTTGGTACTTCTGTATCTCAGTCGCTACTTCTATTTTGCTTTAGCGGCTTTATAGCCGTCCCAATCCTGGTCTGGTTCATTACAGGTGTTCATATAGAACAGCTGCCTCATGCATGTTCTTTCTGAGTCTTTCTAGTTAGGAGCCCCACCAGCTAGTCTTTATTTTTTGCATAGATGGATACGGATTGGGGACAGGCCATACCGGTAGCTATGTAGATAATGTTGTCACTTACGTGTCTGTCAGTTTGTTCAGTATTTTCAATTATGCTCGGCATTGCCTGAGTTCTCAATAGTTGTTGCAGGTTGTTGTAAGATTATATTAGCCACTTATCGTCCAAGCAACAGGCTTCACTAGACACGTGCCAGTTAATGGCTGTCCTTGCTACCTCCTCTGTTGTAAGGTTAGATCAATTTTATTATTCTGCCGCGTATGTATGTATGTATGTTGGTTACATAATGTTGGCTCTAAGTCGTGGTTTAAGACAGTCAGTTTTGTGGTTAAAAGATACCCAATGAGTTCCTTACCTTTGTATATTCTATAGGGATTTAGCTGGTATTCCCCTTACTCCTACTTCTACTACTACTTGTCTCGTAAAAGACAGACAGACGGACAACGAAGTCTCATGAATAGGGTCCCTTTTTTACCCTTTGGGTACAGAACCCTAAAAACAGACCAAAATAACATTTAACCCTCGATCACTCGCGCGGTTTTTAGCCTCGTGAGCACTCGCGGGGTGTTGTGGCCACCCCACATACATAAAGTGAATTTATGTAAATATAAAAACAGTTACTGATATTAAACCAGCATTTTATTATTGTGTGTTCTATGACGTATGTAAATAAAAAACCTAAATTTAATAATCAACTTTATTACTGTTCTACAAAACATTTATAATAATCAGCCTTTTTTTGCATAATATTGAGATCTTTCCTCGAGGAACCAAAAAAAAATGATCTTCTTTTATTTTAAAATAAGCTTTCTCATTAAAAATAAAAAATATAAGAATTAATTAACAAAATTAAATTAAAAATCTCATTTTTCGTGACAAGAACTACAAATTAACTTCAGGTGTTTTTGACACATGGTTCGTTTGCAAAAATTACAGTGACTCAACGTTTTGATGTCTTTAGAGCGTGGACAAACTATACAGCGCTGCTTTTTTGTTGGTGACAATCCTTCCGTGCTTGGTCCAGGAGCAGTCAACATCCTCTTGAGTGCTTTCGGTGCCAACACATCTGAAAATAAAAAAAATGAGAATATGTTACATACGAACACAGAAAGGTAAATAAAAGTGTGTACAAACAAATACTATTACATTATATGCTTACAAATACGTCAATCAACATTTATTATAGTAAATACCGGCATAATAAACAATTTACATTTACAAAATAATTGAAATCACGTACCTTGCTGATAAAGTAACCTCTGCAAAAGTATAACACGAGCGCTCGCGGGGTGTCGTGACCACCCCAAACAAACTTTGACAAGTCCTCACGCTGCGAGCAATCGCGCCACACTGCCCCTCTCATCCCGTGTCGACTCGTTTAAAGGTCACTTGAAGGTACTAAGACGAACAAATGCGTAACTAAAGAAATTATCAGTAATTTTTACGTTTAAAAATGCGCGGGGTGCCTACAACACCCCGCGCGAGTGATCGAGGTTTAAGTGGGCTCTCATACAAGAAACGTGATTTTTGTCGTATTTTGGTACAGAACCCTACATGCGCGAGTCCGACTCACATTGGCCGGTTTTTGTCTAAAACACTGTTCCATAATTACCACTTATGAAAATGGTTTGTTAATGTTATTATCAATACCACACGAATAGTGACTACCTGTCTTGCGTATAATACCTACACCTACGCTGTTCATGGACAAAATAGTGCAACTGTAAAAGCTTATAACTTGGTCAGTTTTCGTTAGTTTCATTTAATTTTTTTGATACAGTATTTTGAAGCGAATCTCTAGTCGGGGTGTCTGAGCTTTGCACTATACAAAAGTTCACATTGTATATCGACCATAAATATATATATATTATATTATACGTCAGAAGTACTAAGATTGTTTGGTCACACTAGAATTAGACTATTTTTGTTCATTTTTTCGTATTCAAAAATGGAACATCGAGCGACATGACCACTCTCTGGGAGCCTTTCGGCGGTACTAAATCGTATTTGTTCGCGTATCTGCATTTATAGGGGTTCACAAAATACTTTGTAAAAAAAATCTGTATCTAGTTACTTAAAAAGAAATTTTTTTATTGTCAAAGCAGAAGTTCTGACATAATAATACATAAATATCATAATGATTTAAACTACTGAAGCTGGTGAAAAGACTACTTTATTTTTGAGAAATTGCTCAGTATTTGAGCAAACTTTACAGTCATTTTTCTCCAAAAAAAGGAACCTACCTGATATAAGGTAATTCTACAAAAAGATAGCCAAGGCCCTTTGCAATTGCTTCGTATCCCTTGTTCATTAAATTAATCAGTTATTTGACATGAATTTAAGCATCGAGATCGATGCAAATCGTTTGATTTGAAAAACCTTGTTCACTTTCGTTGATATTAGCCATATGTAATCTGTTGTTTGGTAAAATATGTTTAAGGGAACGTTTAGAGAGCTAAATTTACTAAGTATGTTAGTTAATACCATGTTTGTACGATAAATATTTAATGACTTTAAACGCAATGAAAAGTATGGTTTCTGAGCAAAACGTGGCGCGAAATATGTTAGCCCTCTTAAGTGATAGACACAATGTCAACACTAGAAATAAAAATAACCTTACTGTTTTTCATAGCAGATTGCACAAAACCAGCCATTCTTTCATGGGTAACTGTATACGCTTTTACAACAGGTTACCAGACGAAATTAAAAGTATGTCCCCAATAAGTTTAAAAGATTTGTAAAAGGTAAATTGTACTGCGGGGGCTACTATGCAATCAGTGATTATTTGTTGGATGAGGAAGCCCGGAAATGACCTGCTTTGCTAGATTCTCAGAACAATTGTTAAAATGCATAGTTTTTATAGATTCTTTAAAATTGTAAAAAGAGCAAACAAAAGAATAACCTCTGAGTTTCTTGACAGTTTTTCTCAGGTGGGTCGCGTTGTGAACTGGTGGTAGAGTTTTGTTTTATATTCTGGACGTTTTACAAGCGCATCTGTATAATGCCTAAGTGAAATAAATAAAATTTTGATTTTGATTTAAAATAAAATTTAATTGAAATAGAGACGCTCGGTCAATAAAGCCAAAGTATTGTATTAAAACTATAATTTTAAAATAACCGCCGTCTAAAACGGAAAAAGCGCACAAATTCTAAATTTGAATCCGTCGTCGGTCGTCCGTTTGGAATTTCAATCCTCTTCGATCAGGGTTCGGAATTCCGATCATTCACGATTATCTACGAAGCATACGTTCGAAGGAATTCGGGAGCACAGATCTTATTTACTCGATGAGGGTTAGTATGAATACTTGCGGGTTAATAACTTAGTTGTTTGTCGTGCAAGGGTTATAAGGGTCATGATTGTGTTCAATATGAATACAAGGGTTCCTGAATATTTAGCAAGTTCAGCGAAAATCTATGAGGCAGTTTTAGAAATATGTGGTGAGTTTCTAACTTGAAATATTAAAAGGAAGGAATTTTTCGCAAAAAAATGTCACAAAGTGGTCACGTAGTGGTCACCCATCCAAGGACCGGCAGGATAGTTCACTATGGCCGGTCCTTGGATGGGTGACACCACCACAAGTTGCTTACTACAGTGATCATTTACAGGACACTGAGTCGGGAGGCCACGAGCGCTTCTTTTATTTTATTTACAAATAGTCACGCCTTTATTCCCGAAGGGGTAGGCAGTCATGGTAAACGCCCGTATTTCACAATATAGTTTAGCTGATGCCCGCAGCTTCGCCCGCGAAAAACTTATTCTGACGTCCCGTGGGAAATTATTCCCGAGATAAAAGGCAGCCTATGTGTTATTCCAGACTATAATCTATCCCTGTAACAAATCCGTTCAGCCGTTAGAGCGTGAAAGAGTAACAAACATCCACACTCACAAACTTTCACATTTATAATATTAGTAAGAAGTTCCACGTAATAGGTGGTGAGTCTATTCATTTTATTTATTCAACTTTTACATAACTCCAATACCATTTCTCGCTTTTCTGAAACACTTTTAGCACAAACTTCCTAAGAAGTCGTCAATTTTCATGAATAACTGTCTATCAGTCACGTAGACAGGTACGTACCTAATCAAAATATTATTTGCTGCGGAAAATTTAGAAATTGGTTGTCAAAATTTTCCACTGGTTTGAAAAAACCGACCGACACGAAGATTTCCGACCCAAACACATTACGTTTTTTATATGGGCCGCCCTTAATTATCAATATTTCATCATTTTTAATTGTTAATGATATAGCGGCAACAGAAATTGTTATCTGTGAAAATGCAATCTTCCCAGTACTTAAATTAACGTGAGCCCAGTTGCATTATCAAATTAGAAAAGGTGGGATGTGTCCCTGGTCCCAATTTCGAAGGGGGGTGACTTGCCCCCTAACCCAAAATTTCAGCTCTCTAGCTATCACGGTTCCTGACATACAGCCTCATACAAGACAGGCGATCAGAGACCGTATTCTTAGCATTCCATGGATTCTCCGTGCGGGCGCCGGGTCCATAGCGTGGCGGCGGGGGGAACACCCCGACGGCGTCTGGGACTTGCGACCCATTCGAGTAGGTTCAGGGTGGCCACCTTACTATGCGCATAAACGATCACCTTCCACCGTCAATCATCATCAGTATCAGTAATAATGTTCCGAATTTCGAAACGCTCGAAATATGTTTTTACTTTTTCAAGAGAAGTAAATTTTGATTGCTATTTTTGGGCCACGTTGAAATGTTCCAGTCTCCGCGTCAGTTATAATTGGACCATTTGATTAACACCCCAAAGTTGTTAATTGGAATTGTACCTTTGAACTCCTTTTTGAATTAAATGTCCAACTCCAAATTAATCTCTGGTTTACTTCAAAAGGAGCAATTTACTTTATTTTCATTTATTTACTGTAATTAAAGCTTGATTATCACAGCTTGTAGCCTCCCTTGTTCAATTTTCAGTAAAAAGGTGCAACGCAGACGAAAGACTACGAGGTCGGCAGCGCGAGTTTAGCGCCTCTGGTGTTACAAACTTTCATAGGCTAAGGTAACTGCAGTCTATCAGGCGGGGCTGTAAGCTTGTTTACCACTTTAGTAGTATCAGCGCCGCACACTAGCGTGTCATGTATGCCATTGCAGTCTATTTTAAAAGAAAGGCCGTGAGTTTTACTGCAAGATTCTTCCTACCTTGCGACTTTGGCAGTACTCGTATTATTTAAAAGCAATAATCTTACCGTTCATAAGCTATACTTTGTGATCTCTTTTTTTGCATGAAATCCGTCATGAATGCTATACCGGACTCTTACAGTCAAAACTTCACAAGCCCTACCATCGCCTACGGTCGGGAGCCTCGAAAAGATGTCCCAGGCTACTTTGTCACCTAAATGAATAAAAATATTTTCAATTTCCACAAAGAAACTGTTTGGCTCGCATCGGCCATCGCAGATTTTGTACAGACTAGAGAGACAGAGATAGTCTCTCATCTGCGTTGCAGTGTATACGCCATAGATTTAGAATGTACAAGATGAACAGTGTCAAACTGAAGACGAGACCAAAAATGAAAGATCTATGTGTGGGTTAAATAGTGTTGTTGAATGGTCACACCTATGTTATCGATAAAAGTATCTGTATAAATGGATGGAATGGAAATGAAACTTCTAAGCACACAAAGTGCTTAGAAGTTTCATCTCCAACTTCTTGTTTTGGGGAATAAATTGTTAATTTGAATGTAATCGACTATGAAAAAGTAAAAATGGGATTATATGGGGTAACTCGTAATATTAGAAATTCTGTAGTGATTTTACGAATTTTGATTCAGTGTGTGAATGTGAAAATACACTTTTAACATGTAATTTATGGCATCGTACATTGCATTGTTGCCGTACATATATATTTTGCCAATTGAATTTGAAATTTTACTAAAAATCCAACTCTTATCGTAATACGAAACCTAGAAACTCATTTATTATTGAACCCTAGTAACAATAAAAGATATTACTCGTAGATTTTTTTAAATGTATTAACCTCGCCAAATTGACGTCGCCACTGATGGAAACTAATGGAAAGCCGTGGCGCATCTAGCGAATGGGGGCCAGACTTCTGACAGTAGTCCTCAAGTTGGCGACCCTATGATGTGCCTCTTCACGCTCCGCTTGTAGAACCCGGGATTGTAAAATGAGGGCAACACATGTGCGGGCAGGTCGTTCCAGGATTTTGTAGTTCGACAGAGGAACGATCTTTTGAAACGCTCAGTTCTGGCGAAGATTCTCTCCGCTATATATGAGTGGCACCTCTGCCCGACGTGTTGTTCGGAATCGGAAAGGAGATGGTGGGATCAGGTTGAAGAGCTCTTCAGAACATTAGCCGTGATACATTCAGTAGAAGGCAGCCAAGGACGCTATGGTTCTTTGCTGCGCTAACGGCTCGAGGCTTACCGTCATCTTAGGACAACCTATAATTGAAATCGGATAACACGTCTCTGCATAGCGCCAAGCGCGTCCAGTAAGTACCTCGCACAGTCATCCCAAAGGTGAGAACAGTATTCGTCGCAGAGGCTAATCTGCGCCTTGTACAGCAAACATCCCGGTGTGGCGTGGAGTACCTTAAGTGAAGTAAAATTATAAAAATTCAACTCAAAATGGATCACAAATTTTGGAAATATTATATTAAAATAGGCACAAAACCCTAAAAAAAAGGTTAAATAACACAGTTCGAGTAAAAATCAATCATATTTATAGTAAATTCAATCCAGATAAGTTTGTTTGTAGCAATGTCACTATAATGAACTATCGAAATCCTTATCGATACCTACCCATGACTATTTTACAGTAAACAGCCCTTTCTATTTCTGCCTTATATATCCTCCAAAAATGCATTTACACATTAAATATTGTGTTATGTATGAAGGAAAATGCATAATCTACGTTATGAGTTGAACTTTCAGTGAAATTTTACATCCAATTTGGCAAAATATGTACGTCAAAAATGGAATGAACGAAGTCACAAATGACCTGTTAAACGAGTCTTTCTTCGTATAATTGCGTTTTGTAATATCCTATTCACACACTAAACACGACAATATTGTTGAAAATATAAAATTTTCTATTTTAATCGTAAGATCACTACAGATTATTGGATATTATGAATAACATAGAGCCGCCATAGGATCCCAGCGGGCTCAGCGATTCAAAATACTGACATATGAGTACACAATTTGCTTTCTCTTTTCCTCTCGAGCTAAGTGCTATGGATAATGAGGTCTCGCTCGCACGCTTTGTATATCTATTGAGAGTAGCGAAAAATTCTAAATCTATGGTATACGCTAAGTTCGAGTTCGAAGACATAATTTTAAATAGGAAACTCGACGAAACTTAAACACGTGGTAATTTTTTTGTAAATAGTTAGTAATATTTGTATCGCTAGTTTACAAACTTATACTTTTCAAAAGAATCCCAAGAACACTTACTCTACCAGTCTTAGTCAGCGGCTTAGCTTAGTTATTAGTGGGCTACAGCCATAACGAAAAATTATAAACCTATGGCTACAGCCATAGTGTAAATACTACTACTGAAAATCAGCGCTGTGGTAACCTACAGAATTTATACTGAGCTGAGGGCTTAAGCACACAAATAATTCCCTTTTGTTTTTTTTTCTTGGTTTATTATTATCCTGTATTTTTTTATTTTTTCCGTTGCCTTGTTTATAGTTTAATAAGTTTTACCTAGTTTAGCCAAACAAAAATGATTTACTTTGTACCTTTCTGTATAGATTAGCAGTCGCTGCTTGTTGTTTGGGAATCCATCCCCCGTTTTAGGATTCTGAATTCGGAATCTATAGTAATAAGAGAGAAAGCAGACGAAAATATCGCCATGTTGCCCGCCCTTAGTCAGTTTTAGGCTGATCAATTAAGTAGGTAATGGTCGTTAGTTCACGAATCATTTACTTAGGTTTAGGGCCGCCCACATATCGGCCAGAGATATAATGGCCCGTAGTTCCAGTTCATTAGTTTTGAATGTAAAAGTTCGACTTATCTTTACGAAACGTGTGGAATTAACTTTATTACACACACATATTAAACTTTCACATAAAGAAATTACAGTTTTATAAATGTACAGATGATCTAACAAGGCCTGTTGGCTTTGTTAGATCATCCGTACATTTACATTTTATACATACATTTTATACAACAGTATATGACCATACAAATCATTATATTATGTTTCATATTATGAATTATAAAATTATTTTGTATGTTTTTTAACCGACTTAAAAAAAGGAGGAGGTTACTCAATTCGATCGTATAAATACTTTTTTATGTTTGTTCGCGCAGATCTCCGTCGTTAATGGACCGATTTGAAAAAAAATTTGTTCGATCGAAAATAGATACTCCCAAGGTGGTCCCATTTTAAGGAACTCAGGATCTGATGATGGCATCCTGGAGAAATCGAAGGGAACTTATAAAAGCATCTAGGGCATTTGTACATTTTTTTATTAAGGGCTTTAAAGTAGTACAACTTAATGAAGGTCTGGAGGCGATCTTATGATGGAGACGAAAGACAGTAGAGAGAATTCCCTAACGATATACAGCAGTTACCTTGTGTTTGGGCTTGATTAATTTGTATTGTCGAGAACTTTACACATAGATAGATAGATTTTCAGTCTACACGTCACTAATAATAGTGAAATTTTTTTTTTAACAAAAAAAACCGACTTCAAACAAAACTAAAAACTGAAAAATAAAATTTACTTAGCACAAAGTCAGTATATCATTAAATATAATACTGAAGTCGGTGCCAATATGACTATGAAAGAAATAAATAATGCCCACCTAAGCCTACATAGTTTTACTGGGCACCGATCTATTTCATGATATCTGATAAATCAGAATATACTGTATTTGTGCTAAGTAAATTTTATTTTTCAGTTTTAGTTTTGTTTGAAGTCGGTTTTTTTTTTGTTATTTTTGTTTTGTATTTAAAATTATATGAATATGTATGTTTCATTATGAAATTACATGTTAATATTACATTGTTGAAATTACATTGCTAATCATTAAGCATGGGTATCACTCAATATTTTTAATTTAATTAATGTATTTTGGATTTGAAAATATTTAGGATGGTGGTGGTAATATTATCGTAAAAATTTGATAATTCACTGATTGATGTTTGAAAAAGTGTATCCATTGTAGGTACTGTTACTATCTAAATTGTTAAATTTGCTTTGAATGATGAATAAGAAGCATGAGGTTAATTTTAAGTAGTAGTTACAGAATTATTTTCAAAATGTATAACGAGGTTGTGAATGGTTGGTTGCCTACCTACAATATCGATTTGGTGTTAATTTACTGTAAAGATGATGTAACTGTGTTGAATAATTAAATGATTTTTTTGTCGACTAAAACTACACTGTGCCCATTCTTCTGCCTACGCCCGTAAATCTCGGGTACGCTCTCGGAAGAATAACCCCATATATTTACTCTATAACTATATAAATAACTTCCATTAAAAGAGCCTGTAAAAAAAGAGTATTTGAAACTTCGATAGCAATCGGAACATTAAATCTAAAGAAGAAAATAAGTAATTTAAATAAGTAGAATATAAGTAATTTTAAATTTTTCATTTTGTAAATATCTGTGAACAATTTTCAAATAAATATATGAATTATTAAAGAAGAAAAGGTGCAGTAAAGTTGAAAAAGAAAATATTGAAAAAAGTTCAGATAAACTTGCAACTATCGGGCACCAACTTTCTCTACAGCCGAGACTATTACAACTTGTTTATTACAAAACTTTGGCTATTTCTGTCTTGCTGTTCTTACTCAAGCGTTTATAGGGTTCCGTACCCAAAGGGTTAAAAAGGGGCCCCATTCATGAGACTTCACCGTCCGTCAGTCTGTCTGTCCGTCACGAGACTGTTATGTACATGTACAAAGTATACATCTATGTTATGCTATCTACATGAAGAATCGTGATAGCTAAGCTAAGCTGAAGTTTTCAGATGAAAAAATTATTACTGTTGCCGCTATAACAAAACAAGAAAGCCGTAAGATCGTTCTCACCAGACTGCCCCTCTCTAACACGTTTATTGTGAAAGTGAAAGTTCAATCCGATTAACGTTGTCATTTTTGTTTCATTTCAAACTTTGAACAGATGATCCACGTGACCTAGTGAGGTAGTTTAATGCAACAGAGTTACATACTACAGACAAAGTCTCGCCATAAGCCCCCCTGCACTCTATTTTATAGACAGGAGCTAATACTAAAATCAGAAGAAAACGAGTGATTAGGTGGAGCTCCCATACAACAAACATGGTTTCTGACCGTTTTTTGGGCCTGAACCCTCTGTGCGTGACTCGCACTTGGCCGGTTTATAAGTTCTCTTTGAACTCCCATATCTCGACTAATCCTAAACAACACAGTATCGTCGATATCAGGTTATTCCCCGGATTTTTTTGAAATAGATAATAAGTAATGATGTTTCTTGACTGATAGTGTAGGAGATCGGAACTGAATGTAGCGATAATCAAACTTTTATCTGTAAGTCGTTTATATCAGCTGACATAGTGATCAAAATTGTAATCGTTTAGTGGAAAGAATTTTTGCCAGAACTGGGTGATTCAAAAGATGGTTTCTCTGTCGAACTATAAAAACTTGGTACCGGACGAACTATAAAAACTATAACTGTAAAAACTTAGCCCGCGCACGTGTTTCTCTCATCTTACAATCCCGTGTTCTTCAAGCGAAGCGTAAAAAGGCACATGCACATTGCAAAGGAAAAGGAAGCCGCTGCAGCTTACAGGGCCGCCAACTCGAGGACGACTATGGTCAGAAGTCTTAAGAACTGTGAGAGTTACCCTTAATCGCTAGATGCGCCATGACTTTCCATCAGGCTGGCGACCTCAATTTGGCGAGCTTATTAAAAAACTAGCGGACGTCACGCGGTTTCACCCGCGTAGTTCCCGTTCCCTTGGGAATACGGGAATAAAATATAGCCTATGTTCATCGCGAAGAGTGTAGCTTCCCAGCAGTGAAAGATTTTTTTTTCAAATCGGTCCAGCAGTTTCGGAGCCTATTCTATGCAAACAAACAAACAATCAAATCTTTCCTCTTTATAATATTAGTATAGATAATAACTTTAATTTTAAATTAATATTGATACTGTCGATCTATTAAATAATTATTGTTTATACCGATGTTTATAACGATTTCCCCCGCAGGACACACAGATATGTTTAGAGCAAACATGCTATGTCTACTCCCTACTACTACTGGTCGCGTTGTTCTGGGGTTTCACCAGTGGATATAGCAGTTCAATTACGATGACAGTGGGTTGGTGTAGTTGCACATTTACATACGAGTTCGCTCAGGTCAAGCCAAGGGCGATAGTAAACAGATTTTCTTGAGGCCATTTAAAATGGAGGAAACTGCCTCTACCAATACAATAAAATAACATGTGTATACTGCACCTGTCCATCTCAACACGTCAATACGGCTCCCATTACGTGGGACAAATAAATAGGTGAAATGTGAGCATATAATGTGCCTCTGCCTACCCCTTCGGGGATAAAGGCTTGACCATATGTATATATGTATGTATGTACAGTATACAAGTAACCGTCTACCTACCTTTCGAAATAAATACGTAATTATTAAAATGTCTATTTTGTAGGTCATTGACACAATTACAGGTTATCGAATGACCAAGATAAGATTAGGTATAATTTATCGCTGACGCATAGATAAAAATAAAACATATTAGGAAAGGTATTTGAACAGTGTAATTCCTCAAAGGAAATGCTCTGTTGTATTATCTTCTGCCCACGATGTGCAAAACGTGCAACTTACCTGATAGACAGTGGTCACCGGAGCCTATCGACTTTTGCAACACCAATAGTGTTACACTCTCAATCGAACCTAGTGACTGGATGCGGAAGGCGCAGGACCGTGTGTTGGTGCGAAATTTGGGAGAGGACGTCCAGCAGTGAACAGTCATAGACTGATTGGACCTGATTGACTGATTAAAGACCTCTTTTGAACAAAAAAAAACTTTAGAAGTTTAGGACATACATACATACACATGGTCACGCCTTTATCCCCGAAGGGGTAGGCAGAGGCATATTATATGCCCACATTTTACCTTTGTATAATTTGTTCCACGTAATAAGTGGTGAGCCGTATTGCCGTGTTTAAATGGACAGGCGCAGGTTGTGACTGCCTGCTGTTGAAATAAAGCCTTCAACTTAGCTTAACGACTGCCATTTTACTGGCAACCGGGACCAACGGCTTAACGTGCCTTCCGAAGCACGGAAACGCTCAAATAAATGTCACAAAGTGATCTCTCTCTTTAGAAGTTTAGGACAACGGATTCATTTCAACAATCTAAGCATACGCGGATACGAGTCCTTATAGGACGTTACAGTTCACAAGCGCTCTCGACAGTAAGTGTGAGGATGAATACTCTGACCGTGGCGGGCGGTGCGATAATAGGAAGAAGCCAGGAACGCCTACAATAGGGTTCATCAAAAGGGATCTTGGAAGGTTTTTACTAGGTCAGCAGCGTGACTGCGGCGCTTCTGGTGTGGCAAACGTCCATAGACTACGGTGACCACCAGTCCTCCTGGTGGATACTTGTCTGCCACCTTGGTGGTATAAAAAAAATCCTCAGAGCATAAACTATTTACTGTATTAGTGATAGAACACGCGTTAAAAGGCAAGATCTTTCTTATCACAAAAGAGCTCCGTTTCGCCTAAACTGTCCTTGATAGTACTTATAACTCTACCGTGATGCTTGAACTGGCCTTTTTTCAAAAGGTTTTTGATTTGATCGAATACATATAGGTACAGAAATACATCATCTGTAAAAAAAAATCAGCTCTAGTTATCACGGATCCTGAGATACAGTCTCGTGAAGGACAGACAGACAAACGAACAGCGAAGTCTCATTAATAGGGTCCCGTTTTTACCCTATGGGTACAGAACCCTAAAAAAAAATATGTCATTCTCGAATAGAACTTGTTATATTCAATTAACCATTACCGTACTCTTTTGTTTATTGCTATTCTGCAAAAACTCTGTCTCGATACGAAATACCCGAATTCTTCAAGCACATCCAATGTTATCAACGGCTATGGCGTAAAGCACAGCGCATATCGTCTGACGAAATCCTTACGCGGATTGCTTTTTCTCATTTATATTCCTCCTTTGACGGCCGAGAGGAATGATAGAAGGTTTTCTTTGAGCTAACAATTTACAAGAATGAATTTGGACAAGATATTTTGGAAACTAGTATCGTAGGTCTATTCTATTCTGTTTTATATTGTGGCTTTCTGTCGGGGCCAATGCCGGCAACTCTGCCAAAATCGAACTTCAGTAGTAGTATGAAATGTCTTCTTCCTTCGTGTCAATGATTCACTCGGTAATGAATTTTAGCCCCTTTCTATAAAATAGAGTGCAGAGGGGCTTATGGCGAGACTTGTGTCTGTAGTCTGTGACTCTGTTGCATTAAATTACGTCACTAAGTCACGTGGATCATCTGTTCAAAGTTTGAAATAAAACAAGAAAGTCGTGAGATCGTTCGAAACAGACTGCCCCTCCAGGTGAAGGTGAAGGTGAAGGAAAGTTTGAAATAAGCCTCGGTGTTTATTATTATTAAAAGTACTTGACCGTAATTCGAAGCTTATATAATGAGATAGGCATATCCGTTACCCGTAGGCTTATCTTACTCATGTTTGATGACGTATTTCCGTCGACTCAGCAGGCTGGTGGCGCCATCTGTGAACTTATAAAGGTAGAACTGCGCCATTTTGTTCTCATTGGCGTTTTGATTCCCGTAGCAAAACGTTATAGCAGGAACACCTGCTAGTGCATTTATTTTTTCTAGTTACTAGTTATATACCTAGTAAAGTTATAAAAAGTGACTTAGGATGAAGTAAGTGAATTTACAGAAATAATTATTTAACGGCTTTGCCGTTCGTTTGAATATACAGTGAATCTAAAACAAGTGACTTGTGATTGAAGTAAGTGAACCTACAGACATATTTAACGGTTTGACCGTTCGTTGAAGTCTCAGGTATGTTTTTACTGCATATTTTTACGATCACATATGAGTGTGATACGTTATAACGTGAAATAACCTATTATTTTAAAATAGCACGTAAACCTTTCGAGGTTGCAGTTTCTTTTATTTAATATCTTTAGTTACAGCTAATATCAAACTGATTTTATAGATTGTATTCATAGGTACTAATACTTTTTTTTAGATATTATTTGCTTCGTGTATGTACAGCGTAAGTACCGCCGAATATAGAAAATATTTTTATACCTACCCACATAAAGGCACATTAATTACTAGATGTTCCTATACATGTAAAAATATGGCCTATTATGGGTAAAATCGTAATCATCCCAAGTTTCTGAATACGTACGAGTGTATCAAAGTAATAACTAAATGTTCACCATGAAAGTAGTACTTAAATTTTAGGTACCTAACATAATACTATTTCTTTTAGTTTGGTTTCTTGATAGAAATGAATCCTCCATCCTTAGAAAGTGAGCTAATTCCAAGTGGAGTATTTCAGAAGCGCGCTCTGAGCTCCAGTTACTGTATTAGGTACGTCAAATAGCTACAGTTCCAGCTCATTTAGCTCGAACTTCAAATAAGGGCGATCGCGACGCCACGTGCATTGTCTTAAGAGGAGTAAAAGAAGCCGACTTCCACTAAACCAGATAAGGATGATGGAAATAGGTGAGTTATTTCTCATTTACCTAACACTGGTCCTGACCAAGTGTAAATTTCTTCACAGATCAGAGGTTAATTTACGAGGATGATAGAAACAGTTATCCTTGCTTCGTATTTTATATAGGGACAGCATTAAAAGAGATGTCGGTTACCCAAGATCCTAAGACACAGTATAACCTAAGAGGTTGATAGACACGTTTTGGCGACAATTTGCCTAGATAAGATAATATGCTGATACCCACTATTGTAAAATCATAGTCCTGGGTTCGTCAACCGAAACAAAAACGGGGAGATCCGACAATTCGAATCCCTGCTACATTTTGAAAAAGCTGACAAGGCTCTTTCTGCCAAAAGGCTTTTGCTGCCAAAACCTTTTGTATTTTTAAACAAAGAGAATCTTTTGAAAAACTTAAGTTTCTTCGAAAATATTTATGACAAAATTGATAGATTATGATCCATAGATCTGATTTCATATATTATTCTCAGAATTGTCAAAGACCCAATTCTTAAAAATGAACCTTGATAAAATATCGCCTTCAAACACATACATTTTCGAGGCTGAAGCCTTTTCAACGGCACTCGGGAAGGCATGCATTTTGGTCTTCGATCTCCAAAAAGGATGACCCCGAAAAAAGTTCATCCAAATCATTACGCCAGCCTTCGAGAGGATCAGGCGTCAAGATCAGATCTCCATCGAATGGAGTCCAGATTCCATTGTACCAGGAGCCTTTTTAGGCCTGTATTACAGTTACCACTCTCGAGGGGTGTGTACAATATCTATAATAATTGGGCATACGACAGTAAATGTCCCTTCAATTAAGAAATTTCTGAGCTTTAGGCTCTCAAAGAGACTGAGAAGTTTAACATCCTCTGCCCTTACCAGCAAAGGAAACACTAACCAGTTACCACCCTCGAGGGGTATGTACAATATTGTGCATCTATAATAATTGGGTATACGATAGTGACCAGGCGTACGATAACATACTAAGTAACCATGCAAGGATGTCCCTTCAATTACGAAATTTCTAAACTCGAGGCTCTCAAAGAGACGAGGAGAGGTCTAACATCCTCTGCCCACACCAGCAAAGGAAACACTAAATGATATGACCCTGTCATTCTATGTCGGTCAGTTGACTCTGTACAAAATACGTTGGTAAGGAACGAGAGTACCAAAAAGTTTTAAATTTATAAAAGGGTACCGCATTCCCTTTATCCAGAAACTCCAATCCGTCCTGCACGGTATTCGAGAGGACGCAGGTTGGAATCCTGCTCAAAACTGATAACCTTCCCACATTTAAATTTACACCGAACTCTGTTCAAGTCCCGTCCTGACAAAGTTGTAAATTTTCACTTTATGTTAAAATGCTATGGAAAAATACTTAAGAATCCATACAACGAACTCTTTTTAAAAAGCGTTTCCTTTTTAACTGAAATGACCACATTGTGCAATGGTTCAAAAGATGAATGCTCAAGGCACTCTAAAACTAGTTCCTTTGTCACCAAGTTTGGTTTCTCCACTTTTCCTAACTTCAAATAGCGATGGGTCATCCGCCCAGAATTCAGTTTTAGGACATTGTACGCCTTTGTGAAGCCAGAATAATTTTATCTTTCAGCATGTTCCGTTTACCAGATTTCCTCCAACCGCGAGATTGGATGTGCAAAATACATCTCAGTCAGGCTTATTTTCATGGTAAAGCTGATGTAGTGCACATTATTCTTTCTCAGAGCACATTCTTGTCTTCCGCTCGGGTAAGCCGCACCCAAAACATTTTCGTTTCTCACCAGATGGTGACCCAGATGGGTGCCTCGATTTCTATAGAATAAGAGTATTCAAATACTCATCTACCTACACAAAATCTCATTTTGCGCATCAAAATCCTGTTACTCTTCACAAACACGTACAAATAGCCTTGAAAACTCTTCAAACCCAGGGATGGTTAGACAATTGGGAGAAAACAATAATAGGTTCCCAAAGAAACCTCTCATATCGTTATGCGATAGACATAGAACTACCTGAGAGTCCAATACCAAAAGAAAAGATATTAGACATAAAAGGAAGATTTATTTAATTCCAAATCAAAGAAACTTAGTTCTTTTAAAGAAAATTCAAACTTGGTGGGTCTTTTGAATTTTTACCACTTTCGCAGTGCCTAGAGGTAGCTTTACCTCAGCGTCACATTCGGTCAATCCCCTAACCGACAACCCACTGAAGAAAATAGTAGTGCACGGAGTGGTACAAGTGGAACTCCAATAGTGGGTCCGCAATTACCGGTTCTCGACAATTTTACAAGCTTTCCATCCGAGATGCTTTCTTACCACGGACGCGTCAGATTTCGCTTGGGAGCTCAGCTAGAAAACATTTCTCTAACAGGCTCGAGGGCCCAGAATAACAAAGATTGCACTGCATCAAAGAGAGATGTTGATAATCTTACACATGATTCGAAATCATATACCGGTACTGTGTTACAGTCTGTACTCAATCAAAGCAGTTGTAGTCCATCCCCCCAGAGGGACGAAACCAAATCAATTGCCTTGACGAACTTAACTCGTCAGCTTGCGTGTAATGGTCCGACATCAAATTGACTTCACCATACACTGCATTCCGAGCCGATACCATATGTATCAGCTCCTCCGGGTATTTTTTGTGAGCATCCTGCTTCAAACACCACTAAGGCAAGATTGCCTACAAACAATATTCCTATTATGAAATGGAGAACACTACATGATAGGCCTGTTTGTAATGTGTGGGTATTACTTCCACCACCATTTTTAATACCCAAGATGCTGTCACACCTTAATCGGTCAACAGGAGTGTTTGTGGTGCCGCGATGGCACAAGGTAATAATAGAGGGCAGATCTCAAAGCGAGAGCTCTGTAAGCTCCATTCGTTCTGCAGAACCTGCAAAAGAACCTAATAAACATTATTTCTTTCCTTCTAATAAACACCGCGACAGGTCTCCCACCACCTCACATAGAGAATCTGTGGAAATGGGGGGGGGGGCGAAGAGGTAAATAACAGATATAAAATCAAAAACTTCTACAATTGAGCTCCTTGAGACCTACTTTTTAAGATACTTATAAATTTTACAGTTTTAACCGACTTGCATTTTATTCATGGTTATTATATAATACGATTCTGTTTCATAAAACTGTTGTTGCTGTTCTATAGAAACCGTTAGTCAACTTTACATAGTTCGCATGTTTTGGTTAAACATATCTTGGTCGATCTCTTGAAAAAATGTAAAGAAAGTTAAGTCACATATTCATTGATATTGGGATTGATGACTTAGTTCAATATTACCAAGTATTGATACACAGAGAACATTTTTCAGGTTTCTCGTCATAATGATTTTATGCTTAGGTCGCCGCAACCACGATCTAACTTTGCTCGATTGTATTAACTCACGTCATAGGTACTACTTTTAGGCCCGAATCAAGAGTCCGAAACTGATCATTTTCATTTCAGACAATCTGGTTGGAAAACTATTGTAAACAAAGATAACACCTACGACTAATCAATTGAATCCTTTATTCTAGATAGAAATTAGGATATCAGAGTAACCGATATAAGACTACACAGTCAAATAGTTTATTTATGACTGTTAGAGGTTCTCCAACTATTCTAGCCCCGGCACTACCCGGTCAACAGCAGCTTCTAAGAATTGGTGGTGGTGGTAAGATCAAATTAATCCTTAACACGAGGTAATTGACGATGGGTTTCAAAAAATTTTATCGTCGAGTAATAATGTCAGCTACTACCACCAATCAAATATAATAATAATTCGCAATTATTGAATCCTGTCAATATAAGGAATACTTACTACTTCTTAAATAAGATTCCTTATTTAATCTGTTTAAGATTACATATGAAGTTGTTCAAGATGGTAAAGATTATAAATCTAGATACCATACATACAACATTCTATAATATTATTTTCCTAAAAATAAATTAGAATCACATTGGCGTTTCCGTCACTCACCAGGCGAAAACAAACATTTCTCATTATATAAGCTTCGAATTACGGTCAAGTACTTTTAATAGCGGCGTTTTCCCTGAAAGAAAACGCATATTAAAATACTTACCTAATTCGAAGCTTACTTTTTAAATCTGCCTGGTGAATAAAAGCCAATAAGAACAAAATGGCGCAGTTCTACCTTTATAAGTTCACAGATGGCGCCACCAGCCTGCTGAGTCGACGGAAATACGTCATCAAACATGAGTAAGATAAGCCTACGGGTAACGGATATGCCTATCTCATTATATAAGCTTCGAATTAGGTAAGTATTTTAATATGCGTTTTCTTTCAGGGAAAACGCCGCTATTATTTAAAGTTGACCACAAATTAAATGGATACCCATATTCGTGCTTATTTTGGGATCAGATGGTGCTGTGTGAAAAATGACCGTGAATTTGAAGGTATTTCAAATTCACGGTCATTTTTCAAACAGGTTCAACTGGAGATATAGGATAACTTCTATACCTATGCAGTTTGTTTTTGATTATAATGTCTGATAATTTAACAAAGCATGGATAAGTTTGCAGGTTCGAAGGAAATTCATATGGATGCCATGCCAGACTCCTACCGGCTTATGCCACACAATCTGCCCACGGCCGGAGGTCACCCTGGAAGGTTTAGCCCAAGGGCTTATAATTTCTATTTGTCAAATTAGCAAAATATGGCGTAGGCCCAAAAATAAAACACATGTACTGTCACATGCTTCATGATTAATTACGTAAAAGTAACAGGCATATCTATTATGAGTAACTTCTCTATCAACCCTATTTTAGGCGATTGGCCTGTAAAGGTTTCCTTCTCTTCACATTAAACTCAACAAATGCTCCATTAGCAGGTCAGGATGGCTTGGGCATTAAAGACTTATGCTGGGCTAAATAGTAGCTCTCAATTTTCGGACACCGCTATGACTTTCCATCAACCAGCCAATATTTGACGAATTAAATATTTTTTAAAAATCTTATCAGGACTAGCCTAAGAATAATTTAAAAAGGGTTGAACTAATCTAAAATAGGGGAGCTCAAGTGCCTAATTGAATAATTTCGCTTGGAAAAATCTTTGTCACGGGCGAGGCGACTATTAAGGCTGAAAAAGTTAAGTAGTTAATTTCATACATACATACATACATATGGTCACGCCTTTATCCCCGAAGGGGTAGGCAGAGGCATATTATATGCCCGCATTTCACCTTTTTGTATAATTTGTCCCACGTAATAGGTGGTGAGCCGTATTGCCGTGTTTAAATGGACAGGCGCAGGTTGTGACTACCTGCTGTTGAAATAAAGCCTTCAACTTAGCTTAACGACTGCCATTTTACTGGCAGCCGGGACCAACGGCTTAACGTGCCTTCCGAAGCACGGAAACGCTCAAATAAATGTCACAAAGTGATCACATGGATGGTCACCCATCCATGGACCGGCCATAGTGAAAGTTGCTTACTGCAGTGATCGTTTACAGAACACTGAGTCCGCGGGGCCACGAGCGCTTCGTAGTTAATTTCACTGATAGAAATAATGACCGCCACTGTTAAAATTCGAGAATTCTTTTGAAGACTTGCCCAGCGACTTTTCTGAGTAGTAAATTCATTCAATTTAATAATCAGACTTGACTTCGCTCGACTGTAACGGTCAATTTTGATAATAGAAGAGGCAATAAGAACATATATAATTCATTATACTCAATTAATGAAAGTTTTACCTTAATTGGGTGATCCATTTACGCAGAGGAGAAATATAAAATACCGCTGCGAAGTTCTCAAAAAACTTAAGTGATGACCCAATGTAGACCAATAAAACTATCTGGTCCACATGGGGTCATGATTTAAATTTAAGTAAGAATATGAATAGAAACATTTTTAGATAATAAGTTCATGATCACAAAATCATCATATAATGTAGAGAGAGGAAGTTATAGATACGTATTAGAAGTTTTAAACCTTGACGCTATTATATTATTGACCTTATCTATAATATGCGTGAATCAGTTAGATTAGATATCGACGTATTGGCAAACATGAGTTCATAGTGCTTATTGCAATTTTGCCCTTCGCCGGTGTGTTGTAGTGTAGTGTGACACAATATTGATAATATTATATTAATAATGGAAGCCAGCACGTCTTCCATGTTAAATAATAACTGTGTCGAAGATATAACAGAACCCACAAGTGATGTAAATCATGATGATTCTGAGGAAGATAACAATATGTCTGAAAATGATTTGCCCAATTTGGAAAAAGAACGAGCAGCTGTAATAGTTGATGAAATAGAACCTGTTATTGCTCCCACTGGCCATTTGAGCAAAAAGACTTCTACAAAAGATTTTCCTGTAAATAAAAGGGCTTTGCGAATGGATGCGGATGATTATGAGCTAGAGAAATTTCAACAGAACCTTTTGATTATTTTTAGTCAACAAGAAGTTGCTGGACATGACGAAAGAGTTGGCACAGAAAAAGATGTGAAGGCTTTACAAAAAGCTTTTAAAAAGTTTGGTTTTCAAGTGAATGTGCACAGGAATTACACTAAATCCAAAATAATGAAAAAACTAAATTATCGTAAGTATACCTATATGTAAAATTGAAGTGACATAACTTTAAGTATGTACTTTTTGTGACTTCGAAAGTTTACCAAACGAAATCATAAGAATATGTCTATCAACAATCGGCTTGTTGTAGATAAAATACAAATCTCTCGAGATTCAACCCCCGTTAAGTGCACTTTACAGATAGCACGATTGTACTAAAGCATGTTTTGGTAAGACTGTCCAGGTAGGTACCTAAAATATAATCGTAATAGTTCGCTGTCTGTACATTGGTGATTTATAAGAGAAAAAAAAATAGGGGGGCTTTATGAACGCAATAGAACCCAAAACAATGATTTTTAGAATTTTTGTCTGTATGTCTGTTTGTCTGTACGTTTGTGCACGCTTATCTCTCAACCGATTGCAATGCGGTTTTTTTTAACATTTAGCGTTTGTTTCATGTCAATCAGTTCACAAATAAAAACGTTATATCAATCTAAAGAGTTGTTGTACGTATAAAATGCAGCGTACGAAGTCGCCGGCAACAGCTAGTGTATAAAATATCTTATCATGTTTTGTTATGTCCGTATTTATACATATTTGGATCTTAGAATGTAAAATAACGTTGACTTGGTGACTCACTGAAATGTTCAGGGGTAATGGTTATTTTATAGATCTGAACTGCAACAAGGATTTCTCTGACTATGGCTGTATAGCAGTAGCCATTTTAACACACGGCAGCACTAATGGATTTTTAAGGGCAGCAGATCAGCAATTCAGTGAAATTGAGTTCATCAACCACCTCAAAATCTTAAACAATCAGACCTTAATAACTAAACCGAGAATTATTATGATTCAAGTAAGTGAACACTTTTTCATGTAAAATTATGTTTATTACCTACTTTTCTGTTGTTATCAAAATCATTGAGGAGTTCCCTTTAGCTTTTTATTTTGTTTAACGTGAGGGAAAATCCTCATGGATGTTATGCCGGACTCCTACCGACTGTCACGCCCAACAGCCTGTTGTTGGGAGCCCCGGGGATGCCCTCGGAAGGATGTCCCAGATCGCCGAAGGAGTTCGGTTTAGCTAGCTTGCGGGCTCGTGGACTTGCGAAATAAGTGTTCGGTAACGATCACTACCATAAGCAACTTTCACAATGGCCGGTTTAAGGATGGGTGACCACCATGTGACCACTTTATGACATTTATTTGCGAGCGTTTCCGTTCTTCCTGGTTGCCAGTAAAATGTCAGTCGTTAAGCTAAGTTGAAGGCCTTATGGGCTAAATGTAGGCATATAATATATGGCTCTGCCTACATATCCTAATAAAGACGTCACCATTTGTATGTTTAGCTAGCTTACAGCAACTTGAGCTGCGGAGTCCTAATACCATCTTCAGGACCCCAATGATTCGGATCCTCCTCGTGGTGCATCCTGGGCAACGAAGTAGTAACCACTCCTCTGCCTCTGTAGGGGAGTTGGGCTACTCCGGCTAATTCCAACCAAGGTGGGAGCACCTACCTGTAAGTGCCTGCTGTGCTATAGGGCGAGGAGGAAAACCGCGGGGTTTAGTGGGTAGGACGGTCCCTTTCCGGTCCGGTAAATCCATTCCCAGTGTCAAAAAAATACTTAGTCAACTTCCAGTTTACTATCTTCAACACTATTATAAAGTGTAATAATGTTTATTCCTACAGGCATGTCGTGGTAAGAAGGAAATACCAGGAGTTCCCGTCAACGTGAGCGAGAGCGAGACCTATCATAAAGACTTAGACGATGGGAATCTTCATTACTACTTGCCAGTAGAGGCAGACATGATTGTGCTCCACAGTTCATATTACGATACTGTATCAATCAGGTAGGTATCATCATCATCTCATCATCTCAGCCCTTTTACGTTTACTGCTGGGCATAGGGATCGCCACAATGTTAGATCTTGTGCCGCCGGCATCCAGGAGGCTCCTGTGACATTTTTAGTTAATCTGTCCACTTTGCGGGAGGTATGCCGCTCAAGTACTTTTCAACCCTAGTAGCCCATAGTTCATGTAATTCAATTCTTACTATAATTATAAATGTGCAAGTTTTTGAGGGCAAATCGTGGGCAAAACCAACACAACACACCGAAGTCTTGGGTCTGCTTATGTAAGTACTGCAAGCACTCATACTTATAGAATTCGGGACTTCACGCGAAATACTATTTACTTACATTCACCGACGTTTCGAGCACGTACTTATGTAAGTACTGCAAGCAGTTCACTCCCATGCATGCAGGAGGTTTGCGTTGCCTATCTAACCTACTCCAACTACCTGTACATTTTTATTTAAAATACATTAACCTGGTTAATATATTTTCAGAAATCCAAAAGAAGGATCATGGTTCCTTCAAGAGGTCTGTAAACACATCAATTCGCTCGCGTCATCTTATGATCTAGAATCTATTATGACCAAAGTGAGAAAAGAAATTGCCATTAAGTACGAATATAAGTTACTAGCTGACCCGCGCAACTTCGTTTGCGTGATAAATGAAGAACCGCTCGACCGATTTTGTGCAAACTTCACATAAACCATCTACTAAATAGTCCAAACAAAGCTTAAACATTTGGTTTGGATAGGTGAGCCCGATCTCGAGTTATAAAATTACAACGAAAAGTGGCATTGATTTTTATATATATAGATATGACATGAAGAGTAAAGAGATGAAAGTTGGTAAACAGGTGCCTGTAGTTACCAGTTCATTAACCAGGAAGCTTTTTTTAAAACCGTTTGAAGACTCGACAGAAAAATACAAAGACATGTTACGCAGCAATGCCACCATCTCAGATAATTAATTTTTTGAAATGTTTTTCTTTTTCATATACTTAATTTGCACTGTCTTTTACAAAACTTTTCCCGCAAATTCAATCAATAAATCATGATTAAAAATCTTCGTGAATTGTAACAGCAAAAACTAAGTGAGGAATTCTGGCAGTTTTTTTTTTGCCGTGGTACCATTACTCATTCCTGACTGCCTCTGTGGCGCAGTCGGTAGTGTAACCGCCTGCCACGTTGAAGGTCCTGGGATCGATTCCCGGGTCGATCTAAATATTTGTGTGATTCACAACTGTTCGTTTCGGAGTTTGAGTGTTTTCTATGTATGTATTTACAAATATGTAAGTATGTCTATCAGTCGTCTAGATCCCATAGCACAAGCTCACATTAGCTTAATTTGGGCTAGATGATGTTGTGTGAGATTGTCCACGAATATTAAATAAATATATTCCATTTTATAGTACAGTGGCAAATTTAATTTGCCGTGGTGATGTAAGTGGTTGATGAAAGTGGTCAACGAGGTCTACTTACGGCAATGATATATGAAATAGATACGTTATCAACACAGAAAAATGGCAACAAAAAAGTCAGGCAATTGCCTTAATTTTCATACATGCTATCATAGATAATTTCATAGAAATTCTTTTTTTGAATGTATAAAATATTTGCCGTTTTTGAAAGCCGTGATGCTCGTACATGACGTGTCTATATTTTATTACGTCTTTGACTTACGGGAACATCTTGATGTGAAAACTTTTTAGAGTGCAATAAAACATTTTTGTTCTGCAACCGAATTCTTACAGACGCGGCCGTCACGCTTACCGTCATCCGGAAACCATAACCAGCTCGAACAGTTCGGATTCAGAAAGCCTCCGTATTTTTTATATTCGTACTTATTATCCCTTTGTCCACTAAAATCCATTACAAAGATTCATTATGGATCTTTGTGTACATAATTATCATGTCCACTTTAATTACCCGTTATTATCACCCTTTCACAATAACGTTAAATCGCTATACATTAGTGTTATATAATTGTTCATTGCTTCAAATTCATTTCGTATATTTTTTTTCATTTAGAGAGCTTTTGCATTTCATAATATTATTCCTTTATACACTAATACCAACAACTCGTATCTAGTTTTCCAATAAGGCAACATCCCCATCAAAAATAAACTGGAGCTCGTCTGGTAGAGTTTCATGGAGCATAATGTTTTATATCATCTGAGCGTACAATTTTATGATCAACTGTCCAGTTCCTTTATTCATTTACGATATTATTAGCATACTAGCTGACACAGGCAACTTCGTTTGCATCACATAAGAGAGATAAAAAGAGAGATCATGTTTTCAGATTTGTTGCAGTCGCCTCATTGTAGAACCATTTTTATTTTACATTAAAAAGATTATTGTGAACGAAGTTTTTGGGAGAAATTTCTTTGACTTATGGTTAGTGTAATCTAGTAGAAATCGTCACGTAACAAAAAAATTGTTCTTTAGGCGTGATTGCTCTAATTTGCCATGTATGCATTTTATTGCTTTTTAATGGAAATGTAGGATACAATCAAATATTTCAACCTTAAATTACGCAAGCTAATTTAGTTCCTCTTTATTACTTTAAACTACTTATAAATTACATTTTTAAATATACATCCATATAAAAAAAGTACATTTAAAAATATAAAAAATAGTACCCCACCGGTATCGGGTACAGGGACCAAGCTACCGGTGGTCAGGACTTCAGAGACAGGAACCTCCTCACAATACGTGCCGTGTTAAGAAGAACCGCCTTCTGCATCAAGCCCTTGACCCAACTGCCCACCGCAAGCCTCTTAAGGTGTTGGTCGAGGCTTTTGGCTATTAGTCCATGCACAGAGATCACTATCGGTACAATAATAGCTGAGTCAACACTCCACATGTCCACGATCTCGTGGGCTAAGTCCAAATACTTGGCTTGTTTGTCTACTTCTGCCTTCACGAGATTGTCGTCATGTGGAATAGTGATATCAATTATTATTGCAAGGCGCTCTAAACGATCTATTATCACTATGTCAGGTCTATTGGCAAGAATAGTCCTGTCAGTGATAATAGGTCGGTCCCAGTACAACGTGATATGGTCACTTTCGAGAACTGGGTCGGGCACATAAACATAATACGGTACCTCTAATTCAACAAGGTTATACTTCAAAGCAAGTTGTTGATGGATAATCCTAGCTACTTGGTTATGTCTATGCAAATACTCACTATTGGCCAGACTAGAACAACCAGAAATAATATGCCTAAGAGATTCTCCGGGACGGTGACACGCCCGACATAATGTCAATCGTACCATGCTTTAGGATATATTTTCGGTAATTGTTAGTCATCACAACTTCATCAGTAATTGCAAATACAAAACCTTCGGTTTCCCCAAATAGGTCCCCGAATCGTAGCCAGGATACAGAAGATGAAAAATCTATATCTGACCCATGCAGGGCCCGATAAAAACGTCCATGCAACTCCTTGCTCATCCATGTATCCTTAAGATTATTGAGACTCAGTATCATAGGTTTATGCTAATTCTCTTTTGCCAGAGCAAGCGGGGTAAGTCCGTTATCAACTGCAACCACATCACGATGCACATCCGTGCCACCGTGTAGGAAATATTCCCTGAGGTTGCACAACTCACGATTATGAAGGGTCTTGGCATTTAGCAAACCACGACCCCCACATTTCCGCGGTATGTATAACCTCATCACTGATGAACGCGGATGATGCATTCGGTATGTGGTGAGTAACGTACGGACTTTCCTATCCAGGGCTTCAAGTTCCGTCTGAGTCCACCTGAGTATGCCAAAGGAGTACATTAAAACTGGCATGACCCAACCGTTATAGGCGCGCACCTTATTACCTCCTGACAAAAGACTTTTTAGGACTTTTTTCAAGCGGCCAAAGAAGCGCTCCTTCAACGATTGCTTCATGCCAACTTCACAAATGCCTAACGCCTGCGACATACCCAGATATTTATATGATTCGTTTGCGGAAAGACATCCAAGTTGCATAGAATCTGAAAGTTCAACTCCTTCAGATTCTATTATCCCGCCTCTGTTTACATGCATGACCGCACATTTGTCAACACCAAACTCCTTTCTGATAGAATTACTAAAAACTTCTGTTATCTTTAGTAATTCCATCAGTTGCAGCTTGTTGGATGCAAATAACTTTAAGTCATCCATGTATAGGAGGTGGGATATGACTTGGCCGTCCCTCCGCAACCGATAGCCTAACCCTGAATTCTCTAGTATAGTACTCAGAGGATTCAGTGCTAGGCAAAACCATGATGGACTGAGACTATCACCCTGGAATATACCCCGCTCAATCCTTATAGGCACACTGTTCCCGCAAACCTGTCAACATCCTGGATAGCACAAGACTGTTTTCCATTGCTCCATACATGTCTGCATAAAGGCACGTAGAGTTGCATCAATTTTATACAACTCTAGTACCCTCAAAAGCCATGTATGCGGCACAGAATCGAAAGCTTTCTTGTAGTCTATCCAACATGTCGCCAGATTCTTGCGGTTACGGCGTGTCTGTTGGCTAATGGCCATATCAATTATAAGGAGCTCTTTAGTGCCACGAGACCCACTTCTGCATCCATTCTGAGAGGTGGACAAGATGGAATTGTCAATCAAGTGTGACGATATTTTCCCTCTCAGAATAGATGTTAAAAGTTTATAGATGGTAGGGAGACACGTAATGGGTCTATAATTTTTTGGGTCTGTGGCACTACCAGACTTATACAAAAGATGGGTAATGCCAGTAGTGGCGAAATCTGGCAACGATCCTTACTTTAGGCATAATTCGAATTGAGTTGCCAAACGTTCATGTGAGCTCTTAAACCATTTTATCCAAAAATTGTGCAATCCGTCTGGTCCCGCCGACTTCCAATTCGGCAGCAGACGGACCGCACTGGAGACGTCTTCCGTTAGTACGCTTATTGGCTCCATGGTTTTAATAGGCTCACATAAACGTTCAACATCTCGCATTCAATTACCCTCAGTGTGACCAACGGGCACCGACCAAATGTTGCGGTAGTTACATCATCATCTGGTCGCCGCACGTTGGCCCCCGTAGAGTCAGGACGCTCCCAATTTCTGTATACCCACCTTTCGTCTCTTTGGAAAGTGCGATTTTGAGAATAGCGGTCTACTCTTTTTTTGTATCTACGAACACGATTTGGTGACTTTTTAACAATATAGGAATAAAATATGTAGAGCAAAAATATTTGACGTGTTGTAGATGCCAGGTTTTTTTTTTATTTAGTTTATTGTTAAAGTTTCGTAAGCCAGGGGTCATGAGTACCAAACTCACAGGAGGCAATGTTAACTTTTAAGTTTTTTTTACCTTTTGTTTGGTAATTTTTAGCGTTTGTGGCCCCGCGGACTCAGTGATCTGTAAACGGTCATGGATGGGTGACCACCACGCGACTACTTTGTGACATTATTTGCAAATGTTTGTTCCCGTTTGCCAGTAAAATGGTAAAAGTTAAGTCGAGTTGAATGCCTTTATGGGCGGCTTGAGAGATTTCAATACGTCCATATCAACACGGCAATACGGCTCACCACCTATTACGGAGATCAAAAATCTAAAAGGTGAAATGTGGGCAAATAATATGCGTCTGCTTACCCCTTTGAGGATGAAAGGCGTGATCATGTGTAGGTAGGTATGTATTTTTGTCCTATAACCTCAACAAGGAACCAAGGAACTTCGTTGTTTTAAGCTGGATCTCATAAGTTTGAATTTGATTTTAATTTAAAATATCATTAGAAAAAGTGGCTAGAGCAAAATGAAGACTCATCTTCACTTCCTCCAACCACATTTCTCCTAATAATTATAGTAGTTTTATTATTTATTTATTTCATTAATAACACACAAAAACCGATCGCATCTAATTGTGTTTCGAACGCTGAAAAAAAAAATTTTTAATCAACCAATTTGCGCTCTTAACTTAAAAATCTAGGAACCGTATATTACCAATAAGTTACCCCATCATCTTATCAGATATAAAAAAGGCTTATAATATTCATGAACTACAGTTATCTCTTCCCTTTCTTTTTTTTTTGTGTTAACGTGAGGGAAATCCTGCATGGTTGCTATGCCGAACTCCTACTGACTAAAAAACCTCACGTAATGCCCAACAGCCTGCGGCCGGGGACCCCGGGTAAGCCCTTGGGAAGGACGTACCAGGAAAAATTCAGCTATCTTTTCCTTACTGCAAACTATTGGTATTATTATTCATTAAAAATATTTTAAAATTTTTATGAACGAGAGAATCTAATTTTATACCGTCTCTACCCAAAGGATATTAATTGAAAAAATCATACTCAAATTGTTATTCTTTTTCGAACTAAACCGTTGTGTAGCTAAGAAACTGACAAGACTATCGGCCTCCATGACCAGAGGATAACACACAAAAAGCCCCCCAAAGACGCGGGTTAGTACCCGAACCCCCTCCTAGTAGCGGCCTCGCCACAGTCAGTGGTAGCCGTAGGTCTGTTGGAAGTCCTCGACACCAATTCTCGCTTCACACGACATATTTAGGAACGGCGAACATGAGACGGACGACGTTTCACCCGTAAATTTGCGTCCACGCATTCACGTCGTGCGGTCGAGAATCGGCGCCCAGGTGTATCCTTCCGAGGGCTTCCCTGGGGGCTCCTAACCGTAGTCTGTTAGGCAGAATACGTGAGGTTTTTTTAGTCAGTAGAAGTCATAGCATGCGCGAGGATTTTCCCTCACGTAAAAAAAATAAAGAAACTGACGGAGTAAGTGCAAGTTTAATGAAAGCGTACTCGGATGGAAAATTCTAACAAACACTGAGTCTGCATGTACTGTCTGTTTATTTCGTATGATTGAATCTCAGTCAATCTGTCTATTTGTAGAGAAAGTTAAGATAATAAAGTTTATTACTATAATAATCTATTACTCTTTCACACCGTAACGCTGACGCGATTTAGATGAAATTTTGTATAGAGATAGTTTAAGTCCCATTTAAGGACATTATTATAGCATACTTTTTAACGTATGCGCGTACCTATGACTGTTGAGAGCGCTCGAAAGCGGTTCGAACCAGACTAGAGTGGTAACTTATTTCTAGACTAAAATATACCCTATGTGTTATTTCAAACAACAATATTCTTTTGACCAAATTTCAGCCAGATCCGTTAGCCGTTAAAGGGCAACAAACATCCATACTCACAAATCTTCGTATTTATAATAATAATTATAAAGCAAGTATTTTTAAGATACTATATTGTTTTCATAGCAAGCGGCATCCCAAGCTTAAAACTGTAAAGCAATAAGAAATAAATCAGGGTACCCAGAACTGAGCCGAGCGTGCACTTTCCATAGTGGGCGGGCTGTAATTGAATTATTTCGTTAGAGTAATGAAACTGGATCTCAAGCGATTTCAAGAGAAATGCATAAATAATTTTATAGCCAGGAAGGTAGAATAAAGATATAGCTTTCCTAGATATGACAAAAATATCGTTCATTAAGGTTCCGTATTCAAAGGGTAAAGACGGGACCCTATTCATGAGACTTCGCTGTCCGTCGGTCTCTGTCTGACTGTCCGTCACGAGGTTGTATCTCAGAAACCGTAATTGCTAGAGAGCTAAAATAATACTAATTCCGTGCTTCGGAAGGCACGTTAAGCCGTTGGTCCCGGTTGCCAGTAAAATGGCAGTCGTTAAGCTAAGTTGAAGGCTTTATTTCAACAGCAGGCAGTCACAACCTGCGCCTGTCCATTTAAACACGGCAATACGGCTCACCACCTATTACGTGGGACAAATTATACAAAGGTGAAATGTGGGCATATGATATGCCTCTGCCTACCCCTTCGGGGATAAAGGCGTGACCATATGTATGTATGTATGTATGTAAAATAATACTAAAATCAGAAAAATAATAATTATCAAAGAGGACTGCCATTCAAAGAGACGACGCCGACGAAACCGTGCGAGTCCAATCCAACTCGTACTTGGCCAGTATTTTTTAAATGTGTTGAAATACCTACGATGTCATGCTGGATGCCAACTAATTAAAACCACACGGTCCCTGCCTACCTTTCTAATGTCGGGCAGGTTAGGTTAACCAACCCCTTATTATGACACGTTGTTGGGTGTGTGTGTCCACTATATGACCGGTCATAACAAAAGTTGCTTATTGCAGTAATCGTTTACAGAACACTGAGTCAGTGGGGTTACGAGTGCAGGTAAGTAAAGTGCCCAAGTGCGTTCCTTCACTTCACAAAATGAACCAGACCCGAACAAACCCGCAGATGTGAAGCACCTACATTAACTTACCTATCTCTGCATCACGCTACGGTTGACTGGAAGAAAATGCCTGCGACATAAAGTCCACTTTTTACTTAAGTTTTTAAATAAATAAAACTTGTCAAATGCGAGTCGGACTTGCGATCAGGGTACCAAAAAACAGTAAAAAATCAAGTTTGTTGTATGGGAGCCCCCTTAATCCTTTATTATTATTTGATTTTTTGTTGTTATAGCGGCAACAGAAATACATGTTCTGTGAAAATTTCAGCTGTCTAGCTATTACGGTTCCCGAGATACAGCCTCGTGAAGGACGGACGGCGAATTCTCATGAAAAGGGTCCCGTTTTTACCCTTTGGGTACGGAACCATTAAAAGACGGTCATAATCAAGCCACATCCAGTCATTCTATAATGTCATCGCTGTAAGTCTGCCGGTCAAATTACACAAGACGAACGTTGCAAATTGAAATGAGCCGACGAGCAATGCTTGAGAATTTCCGCGTTTTAGTTTTATACTGTTCTGAAGAAGCTCGTTATGAAAAAGTATACTGAATTTATTATTTTATAACGGAATTATGTTAAGTAACCAAGTGGAAAATACCCACGACTGCGAGTGAAGTAAATTCTGGTTGACTGTTATTTTGGGATTGATTGAGATGGTTGAAGAAGAATGATTGAGATGGGATAAGTGGGACAAAATAAAAAACGTGAAACGTGGGCGTAAAAGGCGTGATCATAAACGGAGTTTTGGTATTACAAGCGACATCGGTACCTTAGATCACGGGCCCACAAATAAGGGATTTCAATGATTAATAACACTCTGAAAGTTAATAGACTTACAGCTTTTTTATGAGACAGCCAACTTTTGTCATTGGGCCAAATTAGCTCTTACTACCTCTTTTTACCTCTTTGACACCTTGTTCACAACCTGCACCAGTCCATTTCTACATCTTAAGTCATATCTGACTCGACACAAACTGACTAAAAATACACGTCCCTGCCTACCGTCTAGCCGGGCGCTATAACTTCTCAAAAGGATATTCCAAGACGGACACTATTCGATACCTTCATTGGGCACTATTTGAATGAATTAAAATAATTTAAGAACCACGTGTGGCGACGAAAAAGTACAAAATGTCGCCATCCCAATAAAAAAATGAATAAAATAAAAACGAACGTTTTAGTTTATAAGAATATGTATCCTTTTAGTTTGTTGGTATGGAATAAACTATTTTTTTTAAACTATCGCGGTTTTCTACACTCATACATATAGAATTCGGGACTTCACGCGAAACACATTTACTTACATGTTCACACCGACGTTTCGAGTACGTTGCAGCGCCCGTGGTCGCGGTTGGACTGAGGCGAGGATCGACGAAAACCATGAAGTAACTTCTTGCCAAACTACCCTCCGCTACGCTATTGTCACAACGAAGGATAAGGCCGGCGACACACTACACTCACTACGTCAGTTTTAATTGGCACAGTTTTACGTTCAAGTTTATTAATCACTGCATTCCACATCCCGAAGAGCTTATATCCATCATCCCTATTGAAATTTTTGTGTTTTTTAATTTCAATGGCTTCACGCACCATACGTGGATAATAGTGGCGATCAGTGGAGAGGACTTTTGGTTGGTGAAGTTCGATCCAGTGATTAATGCTCGTATCGAGGTGTTCTGCTATTGCCGATTTGTTAAACTGACGGTTTACTAAGGCAGCTGCAATGTGTTCTTTGACCCTTTCCGCAATGGTCCGCTTGGTTTGGCCTATGTAGGAACTACCGCAGCTGCAATCCACTTTGTAGACACCTGGTGTTTGCAGAGGAATGACGTCCTTTGGTGTTCGTACGTACCTAGCTACCTTTGTTAACGGTTTAAAAATCGTCCGTATGGAGAACCGCCGTAAACACGATCCGATCTTGTCCGTTATTCCCTTGATATACGGCATATAAGCTGGTTGACGCTCCACCCCCGGCTTCACTTTCCTCGGTGCACGTCGTGTCTTCCTACTACTCGCTGCGTACCCATTCATCTTGAGTATCTCCTGAACATAGTCCAACTCCTGCTGTAAATGCTCAGGGTCGCAGAGGTCATTAGCTCGCTTGACGAGCGTCGCGCTGACTGATTTGAGATGAAGTGGGTGATGATGCGAGGAGGCGTGCAGGTATCTATTTGTGTGAGTGGGTTTGCGATACACAGTGTGGGCCAAGGAATCGTCTGCTCTCACCATTAATTTGACGTCAAGGAAAGACAACGACCTGTTGTTTTCAATCTCATAGGTAAATTGTGTTTTCACATGTAATGAGTTGAGATACTCGGTAAAACAAATCACCTGCTCCCTGTTGCCTTTAAATATGCAGAATATATCATCTACATACCTTTTCCACTACCTGATCTGAACTCGGACATCCTGGAATAACATGTCGTCTATATGCTCCATCCAAATATTGGCCACTACTGGTGCCAATGGACTGCCCATAGCCACGCCGTCTATCTGGAGGTAGTATTGGTTGTGGTAAAGGAAGTAGTTTCCTTCTATGCAACTCCGCAGCAGCGCTGTATAACCATCTGGCAGGCCATTCTCTCTTACCTTAGTCTCGACAATCTTCTAATGGAACGTTGGTAAATAACGATTCTACATCAAAACTTACCAAGAGCTCGTCCGGTTCCAGCTTAATGTCTTGGATAATGTCCACGAAATGGCGAGAGTCTTTGACAAAGGACGGTGTTTTCCCTACCAATGGCTGCAGTGCTTTGGCAATGTGTTTTGCTAGATCGTAAGTGGGAGAGTTAATTTGACTTACGATTGGTCGCAATGGCACATTGGGTTTATGCACTTTGGGCAAGCCATATAGTTTGGGTGGTTGCGTAATCTTTGGTCTGTGTAGATGGTTGAACTCGTCCTCTGTAAAATCTTCTTCGTGTTCCTTGATCAATTTTCGTATGCTTCGTGTTACTCTAGAAGTGGGATTGTAATTTACCGGCTTGTATGTGTGTGTGTCCTCGAGCAAAGTGCGTATCTTGTCCTCGTAATCTGTGGTTTGAATCACCACGGTGGCGTTGCCTTTATCAGCCTTAAGCACCAGTACCTCATCCTTGCTCCTCAAAGCAGCAAGTGCTTCGCGCTCTTCTCTAGATATGTTGCTTTTGGGCAGGCGTGCCTTACGTAAGACGTGGGAAACGTCTTGCCGTAGTATCTCAGCCTCCCCATAAGGCACTTTGTTCCGAGCGATGGCCTCCTCCACACCACATATGATGTTTTCATACGGCACTTTACTCGGTGTGAGCGCGTAATTCAACCCCTTCTGCAGTACGTTTAAGGTTGGCCGGTCTAAGTCCACATTTGACAAATTGATCACGGTATCATTAAAATTTGATGGTGTGTAACAAGTCTTATTTTGCAAGTGGGTATTTTTCTTCTGAGAAGCCGTTAATTTGCAGAATTTCTTTTCATGTGTTGCACTGCTTAGTTCAAATGTCCTCTCGGCTTGTTGGTATGTAATGCGATCAACTAAGTCGAAATCACTCCCGGTCAACACTTCACTGCATTCCAAATGTAACACATACAACTCACTGTGCAACTTGTCTAAGTCTGCATGGTGGTTTTTAATTAATTGTCGTAGTAATCGACCACTCGCGTGTCTTAGAATTTTATCCGAGGAAGCAATGTCCTCACGCGGCCTAATCCAAACACACTTAGGAATAACATCCCAATCATGGCACTTTTTAAAAAATGTGAATAAGGTACTTATACGCGCTCACTTTCTCCGATAGGTAACACTCAAGGTCTTTAACTTTTAGTGCAATTTCCGGCCCGTAACGGTTTGCTAATGTTATTTTTAAACTATCGCGGTTTTCTACTACTTATAGAATTCGGGACTTCACGTGAAACACATTTACTTACATTTTCACACCGACGTTTCGAGCACGTTGCAGCGCCCGTAGTCGCGGTTGGACTGAGGCGAGGATCGACGAAAACCATGAAGTAACTTCTTGCCAAACTACCCTCCGCTATTGTCACAACGAAGGATAAGGCCGGCGACACACGAAGACACGCGAGTGGTCGATTACTACGACAATTAATTAAAAACCACCATGCAGACTTAGACAAGTTGCACAGTGAGTTGTATGTGTTACATTTGGAATGCAGTGAAGTGTTGACCGGGAGTGATTTCGGCTTAGTTGATCGCATTACATACCAACAAGCCGAGAGGACATTTGAACTAAGCAGTGCAACACATGAAAAGAAATTCTGCAAATTAACGGCTTCTCAGAAAAAAAATACCCACTTGCAAAATAAGGCTTGTCAACACCATCAAATTTTAATGACACCGTGATCAATTTGTCAAATGTGGACTTAGACCGGCCAACCTTAAACGTACTGCAGAAGGGGTTGAATTACGCGCTCACACCGAGTAAAGTGCCGTATGAAAACATCATATGTGGTGTGGTGGAGGCCATCGCTCGGAACAAAGTGCCTTATGGGGAGGCTGAGATACTACGGCAAGACGTTTCCCACGTCTTACGTAAGGCACGCCTGCCCAAAAGCAACATATCTAGAGAAGAGCGCGAAGCACTTGCTGCTTTGAGGAGCAAGGATGAGGTACTGGTGCTTAAGGCTGATAAAGGCAACGCCACCGTGGTGATTCAAACCACAGATTACGAGGACAAGATACGCACTTTGCTCGAGGACACACACACATACAAGCCGGTAAATTACAATCCCACTTCTAGAGTAACACGAAGCATACGAAAATTGATCAAGGAACACGAAGAAGATTTTACAGAGGACGAGTTCAACCATCTACACAGACCAAAGATTACGCAACCACCCAAACTATATGGCTTGCCCAAAGTGCATAAACCCAATGTGCCATTGCGACCAATCGTAAGTCAAATTAACTCTCCCACTTACGATCTAGCAAAACACATTGCCAAAGCACTGCAGCCATTGGTAGGGAAAACACCGTCCTTTGTCAAAGACTCTCGCCATTTCGTGGACATTATCCAAGACATTAAGCTGGAACCGGACGAGCTCTTGGTAAGTTTTGATGTAGAATCGTTATTTACCAACGTTCCATTAGAAGATTGTCGAGACTAAGGTAAGAGAGAATGGCCTGCCAGATGGTTATACAGCGCTGCTGCGGAGTTGCATAGAAGGAAACTACTTCCTTTACCACAACCAATACTACCTCCAGATAGACGGCGTGGCTATGGGCAGTCCATTGGCACCAGTAGTGGCCAATATTTGGATGGAGCATATAGACGACATGTTATTCCCGGATGTCCGAGTTCAGATCAGGTAGTGGAAAAGGTATGTAGATGATATATTCTGCATATTTAAAGGCAACAGGGAGCAGGTGATTTGTTTTACCGAGTATCTCAACTCATTACATGTGAAAACACAATTTACCTATGAGATTGAGAACAACAGGTCGTTGTCTTTCCTTGACGTCAAATTAATGGTGAGAGCAGACGGTTCCTTGGCCCACACTGTGTATCGCAAACCCACTCACACAAATAGATACCTGCACGCCTCCTCGCATCATCACCCACTTCATCTCAAATCAGTCAGCGCGACGCTCGTCAAGCGAGCTAATGACCTCTGCGACCCTGAGCATTTACAGCAGGAGTTGGACTATGTTCAGGAGATACTCAAGATGAATGGGTACGCAGCGAGTAGTAGGAAGACACGACGTGCACCGAGGAAAGTGAAGCCGGGGGTGGAGCGTCAACCAGCTTATATGCCGTATATCAAGGGAATAACGGACAAGATCGGATCGTGTTTACGGCGGTTCTCCATACGGACGATTTTTAAACCGTTAACAAAGGTAGCTAGGTACGTACGAACACCAAAGGACGTCATTCCTCTGCAAACACCAGGTGTCTACAAAGTGGATTGCAGCTGCGGTAGTTCCTACATAGGCCAAACCAAGCGGACCATTGCGGAAAGGGTCAAAGAACACATTGCAGCTGCCGTAGTAAACCGTCAGTTTAACAAATCGGCAATAGCAGAACACCTCGATACGAGCATTAATCACTGGATCGAACTTCACCAACCATAAGTCCTCTCCACTGATCGCCACTATTATCCACGTATGGTGCGTGAAGCCATTGAAATTAAAAAACACAAAAATTTCAATAGGGATGATGGATATAAGCTCTCCGGGATGTGGAATGCAGTGATTAATAAACTTGAACGTAAAACTGTGCCAATTAAAACTGACGTAGTGAGTGAAGTGTGTCGCCGGCCTTATCCTTCGTTGTGACAATAGCGTAGCGGAGGGTAGTTTGGCAAGAAGTTACTTCATGGTTTTCGTCGATCCTCGCCTCAGTCCAACCGCGACCACGGGCGCTGCAACGTGCTCGAAACGTCGGTGTGAAAATGTAAGTAAATGTGTTTCGCGTGAAGTCCCGAATTCTATAAGTATGAGTATAAACTATTTTTCTTTTAATTCATCCCGAGGGTGTCGTAAAAGACACCTAAGGGAACACTCTCGCAAAACGATCCATTGCGTAGACAAGGAAATCTCGAAATGAAACCCGGTTGTCAGTAAAATGACAATCGATAAGCCAAGTTGAAGGCCTATTGGGTGGCTTGAAAAATTTCAACTGCTAGTCATCACGACCTGCGCCTGTACATTTCAACACAGCAATAGGCTCACCACCAATAACGTGGATCAAAAAATCGTAAGGTGAAATGTGGGCGTATAATATGCCTTTGCCTACCCCTTCGGGGAAAAGGCGTGACTATATGTAAGAATCATTTAAGAACCTACAATTTTATTATTATCTTGGGATACCATATTATCTTGGGAAAACCGACTCTAAACAATCCTGTGGTCTAATCTAAATAAACAGCTTTACCGCTTACCGCTGCAGCGTGTTATCTTAGTAAACATGGGTTCACGTGCTCCGAGTAGGTAGGCGAGCATCGGATTTTATTCTTCCTATGTGTTTACAGGTTCCGCTTGACGTCGTTATACTAATAGTACGTATGTGAAAGTTTGTGATGATATTTGAATTTTTTAATTCAATGCTTTAATGGTTGAATCTGGCTGAAAATTTGCTTAGGGATAGCTTATAAGATTGGAATCGTGTAATTTTTATTACCACTTCTGCTTTTTTATACCACTAATGTGTGACAACCATATATGCGCTCCACCAGAAGGATTGGTGGTCACCGCAGCCTATGAACGTTTGTAAAAACCTTCCAAGACCACTTTTGAAGAAGCGCATACTGTAGGCGTTAAAACCGAGGCAGGGAGATCATTCCACAACCTAAGCGTGCGCGAAAAAATGTCCCTATCGGAGGTGCGCAGAGTGTTAGGATGAAATCCCTGTCAGTGGCAAGCGGTGCGATGATAGAACGTAGCCGTGGGCATCATATCAAGTTAAAGGCCTAATAGGCGGCTTAAAACATTTGCTCTTCGATTTGTGCATACTATTACACCTCTGTAGAAATATGTCAGAAAAAAAATGAAAAATGCCCTTTCTAAACAACAGATTTCCCCAAATAGTACCCATTTAAGATGTATTTTTTGGGTACGTCATTATTCCTCTTCATAAATACTTATAAATAAAAATATTTGTTTTCATAAAACTTTAAAATCATACTTCCTCACTCAAAATTACCAACATTTTGCTTATCTCGATCGTTAATAGTTATCTTATATATAAAAATTAATCGCAAAATATTTTGGTAAGCGCATAACTTCAGAACGGGTGGACCGATTTCACTAATTCTTTGTTGTGTAAGGTATTGTCAGAAGGTTCTTATGGAAGAAAATATATTGTATCCCAACGGGAACTACGCGGGTGAAACCGCGTGACGTCCTCTAGTTTATAATACAAGTGAGGTATGTTGGTCATTACACTCGGGGTGATATTGCTGCAAGGAAACCGAGAGTATTTAAGAATAAACTGAAATCCTTTCTTCTAAAAAAAACATATTATAGTATTGAGGAATTTCAGTCGGACACCCTCACAATGATGGATTTTACCTAGGTTGATAACGTAATAAAGTTAATGACAATTATTGCTTGACATAAAATGTGTTTAATTTAATATTAATAAATATCCAATTCGAGTGTTTGATGACATGTATTTTTGTTTATGGCAACTTAATTGATTAATGACATATTTATTTGACATGAAATACTGTGACTTAAGTTTGTTTTAATGTATTATATAAATGTATCTTGGTATAAGAAAATGAAACCTCATTAATCAATTGCTCATTGGTTTTATGTAAGCATGCTAATTTGTTAAATGTTATCAGAGTATTTTGACTGCCTCTATGGCGCAGTCGGTAGTGATACCGCCTGCGGCGCTGGAGGTCGTGGGTTCGATTCCCACCGGAGACAAATATTTGTGTGACCCATAAATGTTTGTCTCAAGAGTCTGGGTGTTTTTATGTATAATATGTATGTATTTAAATGTATATAAGTATTAATATCCGTGGTCTGATACCCTTAACACAAGCAGGTTATTCCTAGCTTACTTTGGGATCAGATAGCGTTGTGTGAGATGTTCGTGAATATTTATTATTATTATTATTCTCTTTATTTAATTAATTAACTTACAAATTACATTTTTAAATATATATTATTATTATTCCCTTTATTTACATAGTTATACTTATTAAATTAAATTTTTAAATACATTTTATAAAAAAGAAAATATATTTAAAAATATAAAAAAATAGTGTCCCACCGGCATCGGGTACAGGGACCAAGCTACCGGTGGTTAGGGCTGCAGAGACAGGAACCTCCTCACAATACGTGCCGTGTCTAGGAGAACTGCCTTTTGCATCTGGCTCTTGACCCAACTACCCAACCCGAGCCTCTTCAGATGTTGATCGAGGCTCTTGGCAATCAGACCATGTGCTGATACGACTATCGGAACAATAACCGCCGAGTCCACATCCCACATATCGACAATCTCGTGAGCCAAATCCAAATATTTTATTTGTTTTTGCTTTTCTGCTTTCACGAGATTTTCGTCATGTGGGACGGTAATGTCAACGATTATTGCGAGGCGCTCTGATCGATCTATTACCACTATATCAGGCTTATTGGCCACAATAGTCCTGTCAGTGATAATAGATCGATCCCAATACAATGTGACACGGCCATTTTCTAGAACTGGGTCGGGCACATACCTGTAATACGGTACCTCTGAATCAACAAGTTTATATTTTAGTGCAAGTTGCTGATGGACAATCCTGGCCACTTGGTTGTGTCTATGCAAATACTCACCGTTGGCAAGACGAGGACAACCAGAAATAATATGTCTGAGAGATTCACCCGGTAGGTGGCATGCCCGACATATGTCAACCGTACCATCTCTCAAAATATATTTCCGATAGTTATTCGTCATGACAACTTCGTCAGTAATTGCACAGACAAAACCTTCGGTTTCTCCAAACAGATCACCACAACGTAGCCAAGATATAGATGCTAGTAAATCTACATCGGGCCCATGTAAGGCCCGATAAAACCGTCCATGCAGCTCTTTGCTCTGCCATATCTCCTTGCGATCATTAGTAGACAGTATTGCTGGTTTGTGCCAGTTCTCTTTGGCAAGAGAAAGAGGGGTCAGTCCGCTGTCTATTGCTACCACATCTCGATGCATACCCACGTCCACATGTAGGAAATATTCCCTAAGGTTGTATATCTCACGGTTGTGTAACGTCTTGATATTTAAAAAACCACGACCGCCACATTTCCGTGGGATATACAACCTCATTACAGACGAACGTGGATGATGCATTCGGTTTGCGGTCAACAACGAACGGACTTTTCTATCCAGGGTGTCTAATTCAGTCTGAGTCCATCTCAGTATGCCGAAGGAATATCCTAAGACAGGCATGGCCCAACCGTTGATGGCGCGTACCTTGTTACCACCTGATAAAAGACTTCTCAGTACTTTTTTCAGGCGGCCGAAGAAACGATCCATCAACGTTTGTTTCATACCTGCCTCAACAATACCTAATGCCTGCGACATACCAAGATATTTGTAGGTTTCAGTCGCAGAGAGGGATTTAAGTTTTGTGAAATCTGAAAGTTCTACTCTTTCAGATTCCACAATCCGTCCCTTCTTTACATGCATGACTGCACATTTATCTACACCAAATTCCATTTTGATAGAATTACTAAAGGTTTCAGTGATCTTGAGTAACTCTATCAAGTGGGAATCGGTGCAGGCAAATAATTTCAAGTCATCCATGTACAGAAGGTGGGAAACAACTTGACCTCCTCTCCGAAACTGATAGCCTAGCCCTGAATCCTCCAGTAAAGTACTGAGGGGATTCAGTGCTAGACAAAACCATAAGGGACTCAGACTATCACCCTGAAATATACCCCTCTCAATCTTGACAGGTTCACCATCCCCAAGAATCTGACGACATCCTGGATAAACAAGAGCCGTTCTCCATTGCCCCATACATGCCTTCAAGAAGGTGCGAAGAGTTGTATCAACTTTGTACAACTCTAGCACCCTCAACAGCCATGTATGTGGCACGGAGTCGTAGGCTTTCTTGTAATCAATCCAGCATGTCTCCAGATTTCTCCGGTTCCGACGAACCTGCTGATTAATGGCCATGTCAAGAATAAGGAGTTCTTTAGTACCACGTGACCCGCTTCTACATCCATTTTGAGAGTTGGACAATATAGAATTATTTTCTAAATGAGATGATAATTTAACTCTCAAAACAGATGTCAGAAGCTTATAGACCGTAGGCAAACAAGTTATCGGTCTATAATTTTTCGGGTCCGTGGTACTACCAGATTTATAGAGGAGGTGTGTAATACCCGAAGTCATAAAAGATGGAAGCGATCCAGACTCAACTGATGATTGAAAGCAAGATGCCAAACAATCATGCGAGCTATGGAACCATTTGAGCCAAAAATTGTGCAGTCCGTCCGGCCCAGTTGATTTCCAATTGGGCAACGAACGAACTGCACTGGCAATGTCATCGGGTGTTATTATGACCGGTGCCATGGTTTCAATAGACTCGCATGACTGCTCAACATTCCGCATCCAATCACACTCTGTATGACTAATAGGTGCCGACCAAATACCTCGCCAAAATGTGCTTGTGGTTTCGGCATCAGGTAGGCACACACTAGTCACACTTGAAACAAAATGGACCTTTACTGGTACATCCTTTCGAGAGCTTACCCGGGGCTACCAACCGTAGGCTGTTGGCCGTTACGTGGGGTTTTTTAGTCGGTAGGAGTCCGGCATATCATCGCTGTTTAGCTTTAAGTTAATATTATATACATAGTGGCGCTGTAACTATACAACTAAATGTTGTCTGTTCTGAATCGCGATATGAGAGCTGAATCGCGATTGTAAGATTCTCTTTGTTATCCATAAGTACAGCCAATATGAGTGCTGAATCGCGATTGTAAGATTTTCTCTTTTATGTATAAATATGCTTCGATTGTATTGATTAGTGAGAATAAATTAGGTCACAGTATTACCTACTGTGCCAAAGGGGTGCCTAGTTTTTTTTTTTTGCGGTTAGAAAACCCTCAAATATCAACCCCCAGTAAAACGACCTCTGAAGTATTAAAGAGTCGTACAAAATGGTCCTCCAAGTCGGACTAGGCACTAGATCTATTTTTCAGGTGTTTTCAGTACATTTTCAGCATATATTATGATTGAAAGCATCATCCCTGTTGTCTTGGTTTGATGAATAGCAGAACCCGAAGATCTTGGAATGTTGGATAATTGGATCAAAGTACATTCATTAACAACAGTGGAAGACAGGCAAGCAGTGCATACGATAACAAGTGACATATAACTTGGTACAGTCGCATCGAGGTGTAAAGTGGAGTGAGTGTTTCTACGTAAAACTGTGAGTACTTTCAATTTCATATTGCAGAGCAAAAGTGAACCTTGTGATCATTGCTGTACTATTAAAGTGTTGTTCGGAAAAATACGGGAATTTGAACTTTATTTTAAAGAGACTTTTAACTTGTAAGATTTCGATAAATTTAGACTTTGAAGTGTACTTTAGTGTTTTGTGTAGACTTAGAGTAATTTTATTGTTTATGTAGACTTAGTTAGATTTTAAGGAAATAGTGTTCAGACGGGGAACCTATGCCCGATTTCAGTGCGAATTGAAAGTAAGCAAAAACACTTAGAATATTTTAAAAGATTTCTAGCATTTCTATTTTCTAAGTTGTTGGCTGTTTGTAAGTTGCTAATTTTATTTTATAGAACGATAAAGAATATATTTGTTAGTAAAAATGTCTCTGCAATCGTTAGTTAAGTTACAAGAAGACGTTTATAGTAGATTGGTAAGAACACAAAGTAACTTTAAAAAATCGCCTAAAGATAGGCTTACCAAACCGTATTTAGGAGCTAAATTGGAAAATATAGAACAGATGTGGACTCAGTTCACAACTACTCATGTAAAATTAATTCAGGATTATGAAGAAACCGAATTAAAGTCCAGTTCTTATGGTAAAAATGACCTTTATTTCAATACGGAAGAATTATATTTGAGTATTAAATGTGATATACAAACTGTAGCTAGTAAGTTGAAGGCCAGTGAGGTCACGGTTTCCGAATCATCTAAGAGTGTCGAATTGCAAAATAATAATATCAAATTACCTAGAATTGTTATACCTATTTTTTCTGGTAAATACACAGAATGGCCTACATTTCGGGACTTATTCCTGTCAGCTGTTCACAAAAACACTAATCTGGCTAAAGTGCAAAAATTGCATTATCTAAAGAGCTACCTTACGGGTGAAGCAGAACAGCTTTTGCGCCACATCCCAATATCAGAAGATAATTACGATAGGTCCTGGGCTCAATTAGATGCTCGATACAACAATAAAAAATATCTTTCTCACTGCATATTACGCAAATTACTGAGTCAGCGGAACATTGTGGGGGAATCGGCAAGTGCATTAAAGGAATTAATTGATACCACCACTGATTGTTTGGGTTCATTAAATAATTTAGGAATTAATACTACGTCATGGGATATATTAGTAATCCATATTCTTGCTTTAAAGTTGGATGCTGATAGTAGAAGAGATTGGGAGCTTAAAGTCACTAGTAATAATGAATCCGATCAGCTACCGACATTTTCTCAATTCAAGGAATTTCTAACCAGCAGATATAGGGCATTTGAATGCCTAGAGAATAGGTCTGATAGGATTAATTCTGGTAGCACAAGTAAGGCTAAGGTATTTCATACTGCGGCTGGAACTTGCGTTTATTGTAAAGCTGACCATTACATCAGTAACTGCAGACAATTTAGTAAAGAAGATGGGCTCACTCGTAAACAATTTGTTCGCGAAAACAATTTATGTTTTAATTGTATGGGTCACGGTCACTCTGCCAGGCAATGTAAGCGTTCAGCATCCTGTAAAGTGTGTAAGCGACGCCACCATTCCTTATTACATGTGCAGAGTGAACATGAGACACCTAAGGAGGATGGTGAATCAAATGGTTCGATAAACCCCAATGAACCCCTACAATCTGAGACACATGTGCATACAGTGGGAGTAGAAGATGAAATAAATATATTATCTTGTGTGTCGAAAGGGTCTGCTAGCAAACAAGTTTTATTAGCCACAGCTCTGGTCAAAGCTGTTTCGACAAACGGATCTATGTACACGGTGCGAGCCTTACTGGATCAAGGCTCCCAAGCATCTTTTGTTACGAAAGATACAGTCCAACGTCTTGGCTTAAAGAAAATATACGTCAGGAGTACAATATCTGGCATAGGAGGGGTAAAGGGTGTTGCTTCAAGTGCAATGGTTGAAGTGAAAGTACAATCCCGAATTGATCCATCAATCGAGCTAACAGTAAAGGCGTACGTTTTAAAGTCCATAACTTCCTTATTACCTGAAAAGAATGTAACATGCTTTAATTGGGTACAGGTACAATGCTTACCTTTGGCAGACCCTACCTTTTATACACCAAATAGAATAGACATTCTCTTTGGGGCAGAAGTCTACGCTAGGATACTGCAGGAGGGTTTTAAAAAGGCTCCAGATGGGTCAATTATAGCGCAATGTACTACCTTAGGATGGATTATATCGGGATCTTTTAACACAATCAATAATATCTCACCTGCCATAAAAGTTTTACATGCGCAAATAGGGGCAGAGGATCTTTTGAAAAAATTTTGGGAGATGGAACGGGAACCAAATGGTATGGGAAAGCGTATGTTGACTGAGGAAGAAAGGAAATGTGAAGACATTTACCAAAAAACTACCACCAGGGATGAAAACGGACGCTATGTAGTTCACTTACCGTTCAAGACTGAAGATCCTAGTAGCCAATATGGAAATTCTCGTGCTGTGGCACTTAAAAGATTTCACGCTTTAGAATCGAAGCTAAATCGAAACTTAGAACTTAAAAAGAGTTACGCCGAAGTTATACACGAGTATTTATCTTTGGGACATATGAGGCTAGTAACTGAGGAAGAAAAACTAGACTTGAAGGCAGTTTACTTGCCTCATCATGCCGTAATAAGAAACGATAAAGATACTACCAAAGTCCGCATTGTATTCGATGCTTCTTGCAAGGGGCTCAATGGTAGCTCGCTTAATGATGATCTCATGATTGGAGCTAGCTTACAACCGGAACTAAGACATTTGATTATGAAGTGGAGAAGTTATCCTATTTGTTTAGTAGCCGACATCACGAAAATGTATAGACAAGTATGGGTAACAGAAAATCATACAGACTTTCAAAGGATAGTTTGGAGAGACAACAAGGAATCGGAAATTCAAGACTATAAATTACTAACAGTCACTTTTGGAACAGCATCAGCTCCGTTTTTGGCTGTCCGATCAATGCAGCAAGTGGTGCAGGATGAAGGGCAAAATTTTCCAAATGCAGCTCCGAGAATTCTAACTGATTATTATATGGATGATCTAATGACCGGCTGTCAAACAGTGGAAGAAGGTTTAGAAATCTACAATGAAATGAATAGCTTGTTAATGAAAGCGGGCTTTGAATTGCAGAAATGGTCCAGCAACTGTAATGAATTATTAGAAAAAATAGCAAATGACGGTCAGGGAGATGTATCAAAGGGTATTAAACTGAAGCAAGATGAGATACTAAAAACGCTGGGACTTACCTGGAATCGGAGCACAGACTCTTTCCAATACTCTGTACAGCTTCCACAGGCGCCGCAGTCGGAATCTATAACTAAAAGAAAATTATTATCAGAAATAGCAAAGTTATTCGACCAGCTAGGATGGGTCGCCCCAGTGGTAATTATAGCAAAGGTGTTAATTCAAAGATTATGGATAGCAGGGATTGGTTGGGATAATGAAGTACCGAGAGATATAAAAAGTGATTGGGATACTTACCGTCAAGATTTAACTAACCTAAATAAATTATGTATACCTAGATGGCTGAATACACGGCAAAGTGATAGGAGAGTCGAGTTGCATGGCTTCGCTGATGCCTCAAAGACAGCTTATGCCGCGGTGGTTTATGGGCGTATAATAGATGGCGATGGAAACATACATGTGACGTTGATCACGGCAAAAACAAATGTAGCTCCTATTAAGACAGTATCAATTCCACGGTTGGAATTGTGCGGGGCCGTATTGCTGGTAAAGTTGTTAAATGAAATATCAGAGACATTGCGCATTGAAAGATCTGCAGTATAAGCATGGACTGACTCCCAAATAGTACTAGCCTGGATCAATAGCCATCCAAGCAAATGGAAAACTTTCATCGCCAATAGAGTGGCCGAAATTTTATGTACAAGCGAACCACAGCAATGGCACCACGTTCAATCTAAAGATAATCCAGCGGATATTGCCTCACGTGGCATGTATCCAAGTGAACTTTTGAATTCAAAATTGTGGCTGGAAGGTCCATCATTCCTGAAAAACAATGAAATAGAGTATAAAAAATTAAAAATTGTAAATACTAGCATTGAAGAAGTGAAGGTACATTTGGTGGTAGATAAGTCTGACAACTGGATATGGCATAAATATTCATCACTTACCAAATTAGTGAGAGTGGTGGCATACTGCAGACGTGCTTTGCAATGGAAACTTCCTAAAAATGAGAGAAAACTAAATTCACATTTAAATTCGAATGAGTTAAGATTAGCTTTAGAAACCTGTATTCGAGAGTGTCAGAGACAAACTTTGCAGAATGAAATTTTGTTGGTTGAGAATAAAACTTATAATAAAAAAAGTATTTTAAAAGCATTAAATCCTTACCTGGATACTTCCAATGTTTTGAGGGTAGGCGGTAGATTGGAGCTATCTTCTCTAAGTGTTAATCAGAAACACCCCATAGTTCTTCCTAGCAAATCACACTTTACAGAACTGGTGATAGCAGATGCTCATCGCCAAACACTACATGGAGGTCCACAGCTCATGTTAAGTTATTTGGGCAATAAATATTATATACTGAGCTGTAAAAGATTAGTTAAGGCCTACGTGAGAAGATGTGTTACTTGTTGCCGGTTCAACGCTCATTCTCATCAGCAGTTGATGGGCCAATTGCCATCCCCTAGGGTTACTCCAAGTCGTCCGTTTAGTCATAGTGGTGTCGATTATGCTGGACCTATTAATTTGAGAACATCAAAGGGTCGGGGTCATCACTCAAGGAAAGGGTATATTTGCTTGTTTATTTGTATGGCCACAAAGGCTATCCATTTGGAAGTTGTCAGCGATTTAACAACACAAGGATTTCTAGCGGCATACAAAAGATTTGTGGCACGTCGAGGTCACTGTAAGGAAATTTGGAGCGACAATGGTACGAACTTTCAAGGAGCTTCAAGAGAATTACCTTTGCTTTGTCGAGGTGAGAAATCTAACATATCCGATGACATTGCTGAAGCTTTAGCAAATGAAGGGACCGCGTGGCATTTTATCCCACCACACGCGCCAAATTTTGGAGAGCTCTGGGAAGCAGGAGTCAAATCATGTAAGCATCACTTGCGCAAAATCATTGGTGACTCTACATTAACCTACGAAGAAATGGCAACACTGCTCAGCCAAATAGAAGCGTGCCTGAACTCACGCCCACTTTGTAGAGTCACAGATTCCAATTCGCCGGACGTATTGACACCAGGTCACTTTCTTATTGGAGAACCTGTAGTGAATGCACCCGAGTTTAATTATGAAACCGCCAATATCTCAAGCTTAAAACGATGGCAGTTAGTACAAAGGATGACCCAGATATTCTGGCGCCGTTGGTCTGGTGAGTATTTGACTACACTTCTACAGCGTTATAAATGGTCAAAACAAAATCCTGAGCCTGAAATTGGGGATGTTGTCTTGATCAAGGAAGATAATTTACCACCGAGCAAATGGCTACTTGGCAGAGTGACCGAGAAACATCCCGGTAAAGATAATATTACGCGTGTGGTCACATTAAGAACCAGTAGCTCTGTCTTTAAAAGGCCTACTTCTAGGTTATGTGTCTTGCCCATTAATGAGCAATGATCGGATTATTTGTGAATTTGGTTTAATTCTTTGGGAAGTTGGGAAATTACCTCATTTGGAGTTTTGTTTAGTCGAGTCTTTTATTTACTATAACAACTTTGTATTACAAATGGTATAAGGGTTAAAATTTAAGATACGCTGTTTTATTTATCATATTACAATGCAAGTTTTTTTATGTATTTTTTAACACTTGTTAAGAACATTATGGGCCCAGCCAATATGTTCTTGGTGGGCGGCATGTTTAGCTTTAAGTTAATATTATATACATAGTGGCGCTGTAACTATACAACTAAATGTTGTCTGTTCTGAATCGCGATATGAGAGCTGAATCGCGATTGTAAGATTCTCTTTGTTATCCATAAGTACAGCCAATATGAGTGCTGAATCGCGATTGTAAGATTTTCTCTTTTATGTATAAATATGCTTCGATTGTATTGATTAGTGAGAATAAATTAGGTCACAGTATTACCTACTGTGCCAAAGGGGTGCCTAGTTTTTTTTTTTTTGCGGTTAGAAAACCCTCAAATATCAACCCCCAGTAAAACGACCTCTGAAGTATTAAAGAGTCGTACATTACGTATTAGTATTTAAAGATTTTCCATCACGTTAAATAAAAAGATAAAAGGGGGGCTCCCATGCAGCAAATAGGTACGACTTTTTGTTGTTTTTTGGTACGGAACCCTCTGTGCGGGAGTCCGACTCGCACTTGGCCGGTTATATGAAAATAGTGTTACGTTTCGTTCCAACATGAAACGAAACGTATCTAAGTCAAAACTTTTTTCCGAGATTTAAAAATAAAACTATAACCCAGTTAAGTTAAGAGCAAATACAATGCATAAATAATATCTTTTAGCGAGGTACAAACTTAATTTGAGGAATATAAAATAAAACACTAGTGCGATCAAGAACAAAAAGCACAAGTGTTTAATACCATGGTTTATGAGTGTAAAAGTCATGTAAAAAAACCAATTTATGAGCAAGAGTGTTGAATACTAGTTTTTAATACAGTTGCTCAAAAAGTGGCGTATTACAGGGACGTATAGCGTTCGGGATGTGGGCTACTACACACTCGTGCTTTTTCTTTACCATTCCCGCACTCGTGCCTCTACTTTCCCAATTGTCAAAATAATGTCTGTGATTCATGCAAATATTTCTAAAAAAAGATACTAACTTGTTTCAATATCAGATTTAAAGTAATTTTAATTAAAATTTAAGCATAAATAAATATAAGTATCGGCGAAATCTATATATATAAAAATGTTGTGTGCGTTTGTGTATCTATTAAAAACTCAAAATTTACTGAATCGATTGAGCTCAAAATTGGACACGATATACAATAGGATTCAGAGATGGTTTTAAGTTACTTTATACACTTTTATCATAACAGCAATAAGAATAAAATAGCTTTAAAAAGTGATTTTACCAATAGATGGCGTTAGTCGTTTTTTTAAATTATATTCTGCCAGCTTCAGAACAAAATATTATAAACAACCTATTTAGAAGGTACCTACCAGATTGATGTTTTTTAAGAGAAGTTTGATTGCGGCCTTCTTGCATTCAGAATAATAAAAGAGAGTACTTACCTAATAAAGAGGTCAGATATGTTTTGCATGTTATTTTTGAACTTTTTGGACATTCGGAATTTTGGAGTTTTGGACTTTAGACTTTTTGAATTTTGGAGTTTTGGAGTTTTGGAGTTATGGAGTTTTGGACTTTTGAACTTTTAGAATTTTAGACTTTTAGACTTTGGAGTTTTGGACTTTTGGACTTTGGACTTTTGGACTTTTGGACTATTGGACTTTTGGACTTTTGGACTATTGGACTTTTGGACTTTTGGACTTTTGTACTTTTGGACTTTTCGAGTTTTGGGCGTTTGACATTTTGGACTTTTGGAGTTGGAGTTTTGGAGTTTTAGAGTTTTAGACATTTAGAGTTTTAGACATTTAGAGTTTTGGAGTTTTGGAGTTTTGGAGTTTTAGAGTTTTAGAGTTTTAGAGTTTTGGAGTTTTGGAGTTTTGGAGTTTTGGAGTTTTGGAGTTTTGGAGTTTTGGAGTTTTGGAGTTTTGGAGTTTTGGAGTTTTGTAGTTTTGGAGTTTTGGAGTTTTGGAGTTTTGGAGTTTTGGAGTTTTGGAGTTTTGGAGTTTTAGAGTTTTGGAGTTTTGGAGTTTTGGAGTTTTGGAGTTTTGGAGTTTTGGAGTTTTGGAGTTTTGGAGTTTTGGAGTTTTGGAGTTTTGGAGTTTTGGAGTTTTGGAGTTTTGGAGTTTTGGAGTTTTGGAGTTTTGGAGTTTTGGAGTTTTGGAGTTTTGGAGTTTTGGAGTTTTGGAGTTTTGGAGTTTTGGAGTTTTGGAGTTTTGGAGTTTTGGAGTTTTGGAGTTTTGGAGTTTTGGAGTTTTGGAGTTTTGGAGTTTTGGAGTTTTGGAGTTTTGGAGTTTTGGAGTTTTGGAGTTTTGGAGTTTTGGAGTTTTGGAGTTTTGGAGTTTTGGAGTTTTGGAATTTTGAAGTTTTAGAGTTTTAGAGTTTTAGAGTTTTAGAGTTTTAGAGTTTTAGAGTTTTAGAGTTTTAGAGTTTTAGAGTTTTAGAGTTTTAGAGTTTTAGAGTTTTAGAGTTTTAGAGTTTTAGAGTTTTAGAGTTTTAGAGTTTTAGAGTTGTAGAGTTTTAGAGTTTTAGAGTTTTAGAGTTTTAGAGTTTTAGAGTTTTAGAGTTTTGGAGTTTTGTACTTTTGGAGTTTTGGAGTTTTGGAGTTTTGAAGTTTTAGAGTTTTAGAGTTTTAGAGTTTTAGAGTTTTAGAGTTTTAGAGTTTTAGAGTTTTAGAGTTTTAGAGTTTTAGAGTTTTAGAGTTTTTTAGAGTTTTTTAGAGTTTTAGAGTTTTGGAGTTTTGGAGTTTTGGAGTTTTGGAGTTTTGGAGTTTTGGAGTTTTGGAGTTTTGGAGTGTTGGAGTTTTGGACTTTTGGACTTTTGGACTTTTGGACTTTGGACTTTTCGAGTTTTGGGCGTTTGACATTTTGGACTTTTGGACTTTTGTACTTTTGGACTTTTCGAGTTTTGGGCGTTTGACATTTTGGACATTTGGAGTTGGAGTTTTGGAGTTTTAGAGTTTTAGAGTTTTAGACATTTAGAGTTTTAGAGTTTTGGAGTTTTGGAGTTTTGTAGTTTTGGAGTTTTGGAGTTTTGGAGTTTTGGAGTTTTGGAGTTTTGGAGTTTTGGAGTTTTGGAGTTTTGGAGTTTTGGAGGTTTGGAGTTTTGGAGTTTTGGAGTTTTGGAGTTTTGGAGTTTTGGAGTTTTGGAGTTTTGGAGTTTTGGAGTTTTGGAGTTTTGGAGTTTTGGAGTTTTGGAGTTTTGTAGTTTTGGAGTTTTGGAGTTTTGGAGTTTTGGAGTTTTAGAGTTTTGGAGTTTTGGAGTTTTGGAGTTTTGGAGTTTTGGAGTTTTGGAGTTTTGGAGTTTTGGAGTTTTGGAGTTTTGGAGTTTTGGAGTTTTGGAGTTTTGGAGTTTTGGAGTTTTGGAGTTTTGGAGTTTTGGAGTTTTGGAGTTTTGGAGTTTTGGAGTTTTGGAGTTTTGGAGTTTTGGAGTTTTGGAGTTTTGGAGTTTTGGAGTTTTGGAGTTTTGGAGTTTTGGAGTTTTGGAGTTTTGGAATTTTGAAGTTTTAGAGTTTTAGAGTTTTAGAGTTTTAGAGTTTTAGAGTTTTAGAGTTTTAGAGTTTTAGAGTTTTAGAGTTTTAGAGTTTTAGAGTTTTAGAGTTTTAGAGTTTTAGAGTTTTAGAGTTTTAGAGTTTTAGAGTTTTAGAGTTTTAGAGTTTTAGAGTTTTAGAGTTTTAGAGTTTTAGAGTTTTAGAGTTTCAGAGTTTTGGAGTTTTGTACTTTTGGAGTTTTGGAGTTTTGGAGTTTTGAAGTTTTAGAGTTTTAGAGTTTTAGAGTTTTAGAGTTTTAGAGTTTTAGAGTTTTAGAGTTTTAGAGTTTTAGAGTTTTTTAGAGTTTTAGAGTTTTGGAGTTTTGGAGTTTAGGAGTTTTGGAGTTTTGGAGTTTTGGAGTTTTGGAGTTTTGGAGTGTTGGAGTTTTGGACTTTTGGACTTTTGGACTTTTGGACTTTTGGACTTTGGACTTTTCGAGTTTTGGGCGTTTGACATTTTGGACTTTTGTACTTTTGGACTTTTCGAGTTTTGGGCGTTTGACATTTTGGACATTTGGAGTTGGAGTTTTGGAGTTTTAGAGTTTTAGAGTTTTAGACATTTAGAGTTTTAGAGTTTTGGAGTTTTGGAGTTTTGGAGTTTTGGAGTTTTGGAGGTTTGGAGTTTTGGAGTTTTGGAGTTTTGGAGTTTTGGAGTTTTGGAGTTTTGGAGTTTTGGAGTTTTGGAGTTTTGGAGTTTTGGAGTTTTGGAGTTTTGGAGTTTTGGAGTTTTGGAGTTTTGGAGTTTTGGAGTTTTGGAGTTTTGGAGTTTTGGAGTTTTGGAGTTTTGGAGTTTTGGAGTTTTGGAGTTTTGGAGTTTTGGAGTTTTGGAGTTTTGGAGTTTTGGAGTTTTGGAGTTTTGGAGTTTTGGAGTTTTGGAGTTTTGGAGTTTTGGAGTTTTGCAGTTTTGGAGTTTTAATAATAATAATAATGTATCTTTAATTCGGAATAATCCATATTTGTTTACATTTACATAATAATTTTAAGTATAAAAATAATAATAAAATTCACAACAATATTTAAAAAACAGATATCCACATTAATGCTATCATCATAATCATCAATTAATAACAAAAAATAAAATAACATCAATAATACAATTCAAAATAATCATCAATACAGTAAAAGAAAAGCCCATAACAATAAATCAATAATTAAAAATCAATATTAAAAAATCAAATGAAATAAAATCTGTGGTCAAGTCCATAATAAATAAATAAAAACAATAAATATCAATATTATACATTCCACAAAACCATTCTTATGCTGCTATCTCAATCCAATTTTTATACATAGGACTAGTACATAACCTATCTGCAAATGCCCTAACTATACTATTACTACACGCTACAACCCGAGCCAAGAACACAGCGATTCGATTTCTCTGGATGGCATTAAACGTGTTCATTCTTGCCTCTGTAAACATTTCGGAGGCGCTACAGTATGGGGCCAAGCCCATAAGGTGCCTGTAAATGTTATTATATTGAACACGAATGCCATCCAGAGACCTCTTCGTATACACAGTCCAAAGCTGACACGTGTAGAAATTTTGGCAATATGTCCTAAATAAATGCATCTTAGTCTGTTTATCAGCCTTAAAAAATCTCCTCGCTATCATATTACCTAAGACTGAAATAGCCCTACGCTGGCGATCAATATCAGCATCGTCTTTCATATCCGATGCTAATATGTGACCAAGGTACTTGAACCTCTCCACCACTGCTACCACCTGGCCTCCAAGCCTTACCGGAGGGATAGAACTGGGACCTCTACCCGACCTGAAAACCATCATTTTCGTTTTTTTGGAATTGTAGACCAAAGAATGCTCTCTAGCATATCGCTCGCAAATATTTATTAGTTTCCTCAAACCTTTGATCGAGGGGCTGAGCAGAACCATGTCATCTGCATAACTCAGGTTATTGACATATCTACCCTCCAATCGAAGTCCAACTGGCGTTCTGCTCAGCTCCTCGACCAGATCGTTTATATAAAGATTAAACAGGTCGGGCGAGGTCAGTCCACCTTGCCTCACGCCACAGGAGAGCCTGTAGTCATCCGATAGTGCATTCCCCCACTTGACATTGTTGGACTGATTAATATACCAATACTTAATCAGTCCAACAATGCCAGCTTGTACATTACTATTTTCTAGTTTCTCCCACAGCAACTCGTGATTGATGGTATCAAAAGCACGGCTTATATCAAGAAAACAAGCATAAACGCTTGTTTTCTGACCAACATATTGCGACACAACTTGCTTCAGGGAGAAAATAGCCATGTCAGTTGACACTTCAGCGCGAAACCCAAATTGTGCGTCATCTATCTTTAAGGATGGATTCAGCTTTCTGTGTATCAGACGTTCAAGCACCTTGGCCACAATCGTTGCGAGAGATATGGGCCTATAATTTTCCATACTCGAGACATCACCCGTTTTGTTTTTAGGTATAGGGACAACCACTGTACGGATAAGTTCCGCAGGCAAGTACTCATGCTTCGCACACAGATTAAAAAATCGTGCCAACATTTCAGGGATATACTGGCCCGCATGTTGTAGATGTTCAATACTTAGACCATCGTGGGTGAGGCTTAAACTAATGCTTTCAGGGTTGTGCTGATCCCCCCGCTTACACGCTGTGCAACCTCTCACTGCTTAGCTGTAGGTGTAGCTTGTAGTTTGAGCCTTCCTGAGAGATCCTTCTGATCTCCTAGGAAGCTAAACGGTCTTAGGGGAGAGTGCTACGGTCATGTTGATCCCTAAGGCTAGCCAGAGAGATTATCCTTCACGTGGTGCCACCTGTTTTTGATCTAATTCCCTCAGAAATAGATGCAACAGAAATCTCCTGGCGGCAAGACCACAGGGTATCAGTGGCTGTGCCAGGTGGCACGACTCACACTAGAATATGTGAGGGTCGGTATAGGGGGGCAGTGGGCAAAATTGGGGGGGTTTTTCTTTTCTATGGGGGGTAAAGGGGAGGCCACCCGCGACAAACCCTGATCTGTCCACAGGGTATGAGTGACTGTACTCTGTGGCGGGACTCACACTAAGATATGTGAGGGTCAGATCAGGGTGGGGGGATGGGGCGCGGAGGGGGGGAGGTCACCCGCGTGTTTGTGCCGTGCGTGGAGACCCGTAAGGCAGGATGACGGGATCCTGGTGGCTGAGTGGCTTCCAACGCAGCGGTAGTCGTTGGACTCCACAACACTCCACTTTGGCCCGGATATCTGTCGAAACGGGAGGTCGTGGACTAGCCAACCACGATCAATCGGCTGTGGCGTCCGGTCAGACGGCCGCCAGGCGAGTATTCTGGAAGGGAGGGGTCCGCAGGCGGCGGCGCGCGATTTTTCGACGTCTTGTTGGGCGTCGTTGATCTCGTGCCGTGCGGTCTCGTGGGCACTCTCTTCTGGAATGCTATACCGACATGGTAACCCTGGTGTCTACTTCTTAGACATCCCCAATGTTGTGGACTCCGTGGCGGGTGGGGAGCCATGCTCGGTGAATATAACTTCAGTACGGCTATGGATTCAACAAAAGCCAACAAAACCAAACAAGATGACCGCAAGGGCGTCAAAAAGGACATTATGTCATCTGGCGGGAGGGTCACCGAACGCAATATCATGGGGCGTACTCAAGTGAGTCATACCGGGCAGGGGACCATCGGGCAGCCTGGCAACCAGCCAAGCATACCCGTTGGGACGAATGCTTCGGGAGGCGAGCTTCGAAATGCCAAACCGAAAAGGTTGAGTGGGGCAGCCAGGCGCAAGATGCTACTGGAAAGGCGGACAAGGACATTTTCGGAACGTAGTGCACCTGTCGGGGCAACTTCTGGGGAGGCAGGGGACTTAACTGCTGTCAAAAGGGCCAGGGAGTCCAGTGATGAGAAGGCCGACGAATCATCCAAGAGACCGAACCTGAACAAATCGTTCAGGGACGCTCTCAACGGATGCAGGATGGCGATCATCACTGATAACTTCCCGGCTTCACAAGTCACCACTGATGACGTCGGACCGATTGTCAGCGCCCTCTGGCAGATGATGGTCGGTCACCCGGATCCTCTGCCTCGATTCAACATCGGGTCAGTCAGCGCGGGAGCACTCCACGTATTCTGCGAGGATCAGAGGTCGGCAGACTGGCTTGCCGGGATCGATGGGAGGAGTATCGGCAGCCTTACCCTTAAAGTGGTCAACGCCAAAGATCTTCCCAAACCGGTGAAGATGGCGTGGAAATCGAAGAACGTCTGGATCACAGATCTGCCCAGCGTTCTTTCGATGTTACAGCGCCTAAACCCCGAACTGAAGACGGGAGACTGGAAGGTGGTGGACACAATTGTGGAGGCGGCCAGTGTCAGGAGGATTGTCCTGATGGACAGGACATCGGCAGACTTTATAAAATCCAAGGACTACTGCCTCTACGCTGGCGTCGATAAAGGCTACTTCAAACTCCTTGAAGACAGCGATGACAAGGTCGGCGCCAGTGGGGGGGCAGGAGTTCCACCACTTGCTCCACAGATGCTGCTCGGCGACGCGGGGTCACACCAGGACACCATCGGGGGCTACCCAGTCCCTTCACCGGCCACTTCTCATCGCACCGATGATGTGTTGGGCGATTTGGACGACCTCAACCTGTCGTCTCCACTCTCGCAGACGGAGACTATGGAGGAGGCTGTAGACGCAGGCGACAGTCACTAGACTGCCGATACCCCCCATTTGCAAAGAACAAAAAATGGCGGGACTAAGGTGTGTACAAATTAACTTACATCACTGTAAAGCGGCGATGTCCCTCTTGGGACGTCACCTTAAAGGACATCAATTCGATATTGCCTTGATACAGGACCCTTATATAAGCTCTGCGGGTGTTGTCTCAGGCTTAGGTAGAGAGGGATCTATTTTCCACTGTACTAATGAGGGTGTGAGGGCGTGCGTATATGTCAGAAATGGCATAGACGCTATGCCCTTACACGATCTTTGTTCCAGGGACCTTACAGCAGTCAAGGTCTATACGGGGGCAGGGCGAAGACGGAGGGCAGTTGTGCTGGCCTCTGTGTACCTCGCCTACCCAAAGATAGAAAGACCCACTAACATGAGGGAGATGAAGGAACTTGTCGAGTTCTGCGGCCGGGAGAACCTGGAGTTAGTGATGGGCTGCGATGCGAATGCCCACCACATCACCTGGGGGAGCTCGGACATCAATGATAGAGGGGAGGAACTTTTCGAATATTTGGTAAGCTCTTCACTTCATACACTAAATAAAGGCAATGCTCCCACCTTTGTGGATGCTAGGCGTTCGGAAGTTATTGATGTAACTATAGCTACTAATAATACTTATAAGAGAATTACTAACTGGCGAGTGTCTGACGAAGCTAGTGGTTCTGATCACAGGTATATCTGTTTTAGATACGATACAGAGGACTCCATTCCAGGGGTACGGAGAAGAAATCCCAGGAACACTAACTGGGAGGCGTACACTAAGGAACTAAAAAACGAGTTAGAATCAGTTAAAGGTAAATTGAACTCTACGGTTGACATTGAACTTGAGGCTGAGCGGGTTGACAGAGCCATTAAAACGGCATGGTACACAAACTGCCCAGAGAAAGAAGCGAAAGGAACTAAGGTTCCGTGGTGGACGCCAGATTTAGAAAAGAAAAGACAGGCAATTCGCCGCATCTTCAACGACGCTAAGTCCAAGAGATGTTTTAAAGAGTACTCCCGAGCGCTTACCGAGTACAATCTGGCAGTTCGCAAGGAACGAAGGAAATCATGGCAATCTCACTGCCAGGACATCAATACTGTTCCTGAAAGTTCAAGATTGGTAAAGGCTATGTCTGTGAGTAGAAGTAATACCCTTAATGCAGTTAGAACCCATGAAGGGAGACTAACTGAATCTGGTAAAGAAACCCTAAAGATCATGATGAAAACACATTTTCCGGACTGTAAGATTCATGATAATTCTGGCACAGATGATCCCATGCCCGTAGAAGAGCAAAACATGCGAACTACGAAAGCAGACTGGGATGTTGCAAAGAAGGTAGTAGAAGAAAGAAAACTCAGTTGGGTATTGAAAAACTTTCAACCATATAAATCACCAGGTCCGGACGGCATATACCCGATACTACTACAAAAAGGTCTTCCTATACTAGGCCCGCACTTGATGCGGCTTTTTAAGGCCTGCATAGCCTTTGGATTCATTCCAAAGATATGGAGGGAAGTGAAGGTAACTTACATTCCGAAACCAGGGAAGGATAGCTATGAAGAGGCAAAGTCGTTTCGTCCGATAAGTCTCTCGTCTTTCTTATTGAAAACCCTGGAGAAATTGGTAGATCAATACATAAGGGATGGGCCTCTCACAAAGAAACCATTTCATAAGCTACAATGTGCCTACCAAACCGGAAAATCAACCGAAACTGCGTTGCACCATGTAGTCGAGAGAGCAGAGAATGCTATTGATGGTCAAGAGATTTGTGCGGCTGCGTTTCTGGACATTGAGGGAGCATTTGACCGCACAACATTCGAATCGATTATGAAAGCCGCAAAAGAACACGGCATTGACCCCACCCTCTGCAAATGGATTGACTTCATGCTGAGGGGCAGGAGAGTAAGGTCATCTCTATTAGGAGATGAAATTCACGCCACAACGACCAAGGGATGCCCTCAAGGAGGGGTATTGTCCCCCACACTGTGGTGTCTGGTAGCAGACTCCCTCCTAACCAAACTGAATAGAGGGGCATGCTTCGCTGTGGGATATGCAGATGACATAGTTGTCATGATCAATGGCAGATTTCCGGAAATTGTCTCGGAACTTCTGCAACAGGCTTTGAAGGATGTGGAGGAATGGTGTGCTGAAAATCATCTAACCATAAATCCCAGCAAAACTACAATTCTTCCTTTTACAAGAAAGAAGAGGTTGAGCAAATTAAAGAAATTGCTTTTATTTGACACAGAGTTAGAATGGTCCACCAACGTGAAATACCTTGGTATGACCTTAGACAAGGAGCTCACATGGAATCTGCATGCCAAGAAGGTGACAGAAAAGCCATGAGAGCCTTCAATATGTGTAGATCGGCGTATGGCAAAACCTGGGGCCTGAAGCCCAAGGTACTGTACTTCATTTACACCACTATGGTTCGCCCAATTTTAAGCTACGGCAGTGTTGTATGGTGGACAAGAACCAAACTAACATCGTGCGTGGAAGAATTGGGAAAACTACAGAGGATGGCCACTATGGCTATCACAGGAGCGTTTAAGTCCACGCCTACAAAGGCGTTAGATATAATACTAAACTTAACCCCTCTTCACATCTTCATACAACAGGAGGCAATCAAAACCTTATACAGACCTTATACGGCAGGCGTTTTTAACTGCAATAGGCCAACAACGCGGCATACAAAAATGGAGCTTAATGATGAGATTCAAAGGAAGATGCATATGATTAGCGACGCTATGCCGTGCATAAAAATCTTCAAAAAAAGCTTCAAAATACATGTCCCCACAAGGGAAGACTGGAAGCAGGAACTGCGCTCACCAGATGCAGACTGCCTCATCTGGTACACAGACGGTTCAAAAACGGAATCTGGTACAGGAGCAGGTATTTACTCAGAATCTTCACAACTTTGGAGCAGCCTGGGTCAGTACACCACGGTCTTCCAGGCCGAGATGTATGCCATCATAGCATGCGCAGAGGAAAATCTGAAAAGGAGTGTAGAGAACAAGACCATCTACATTCTTAGCGACAGTCAAGCGTCACTAAAGGCCTTAAATTCCTACAAGGTCAACTCAAAACTTGTCCTGAATGCGGTGAAAACCCTAAACAAGCTGGGCCGCAGGAACAAGCTGCGACTGCTCTGGGTCCCAGGCCATGTAGGAATAAAAGGAAATGAGAAGGCCGATGAGCTAGCTAGGAGAGGATCGGCAAATGCCATGCTTGGACCTGAACCATGTATGGGCCTACCAGCATGTACATTCATAAAGGCCGCTAAGGATTACGCTGATAATAAACACATGCAAGAGTGGGATATCAGTCAAGGGTTACTACATTCGAAGAAATTCATAAGTAGCAGAACCAATGAGGCTTCTAAATTTATATTGAATAATGGAAGAAGCAAAGCTCGAGCTGTGGTTGGTGCCCTTACAGGGCATTACGGAACCAACGACATGCTTTTTAAAATGAAGATCACTTCAAATAACGACTGCAGAGCCTGCGGTGATGTCAAGGAAACTATGGAGCACATCCTGTGCGAATGCGACGTCTTAGCAGCGAAGCGTATGAGCCTCCTTGGGAATGCATATCCCAAACCGGAAGAATACAGGTTTCTTCCTCTTAGTGGGATCACCGCGTTAATAGACCACTTCTTCAAAGAGTAAGAAACATTAAGGTAGGGGCTAACACAAAAGATCCCACTGGGTCGAAGTGTTGCTGACTTCGTCAGCCCCCGATGTAAGATAAGAATAAGAATAGACCATCGTGACCAGGAGATCGTCCACGCTTCATACCCCTGAGCACGCTAATAACGCCCTCAGAAGCCACGTGAAAAACCTCCCCCCTGGTCACGTGGTCCCCTCGTGACACCACCGAAGTTGGTTGGCTAGGCTGTGGTACAGTGAAATGCATCCTGAAACCATCAGCAATTGCTTTAGTCTCTGTTTGACCTTCAATGCTAATAGGAGTACCGGTTTTCAGGTTCTGCTTCTTAACTTCTTTCCAAAAATCAGAAAAATTTTTAGACGAAGCATGTCGGGCCAGTATCTCCATTCTGATCTTCTCTTGATTATTCTGCACGTACTTAAGGGCCGATTTAAAATCTCTGCGCGCAGCACGCATCTGTTCGTAGTAATATCCCGAGCAAGGTTTCCCACACAAATTCCATTTCAGGAAGGTCTGCCTAGCCAGAACATGGAGATGTTTGACATGGTAATTCCAACCAACTATTCTACGATTATTAATTTTTTTATAAATATATGTACGTTCAGCAGCTGTCCGTAACGTTTCAATTATATTATAGTAAAAAATGTCAATCAACTTTAAATGTCCTATATCATTACATAATTCATTATTACATACTACATTAAAATAATCATTATTAATCATTGAACGAAAATTCTCAGTACAAAATTCACAGTATTTATCGCATTGATCCTCATTCCTGTTGCCCCATTTATATTTGAAATTGCAATCGGTCCCGTTATCTGCTGTCAGTCTTTTACAATAAATAATATTAAACCTTACCTGTATTACTAGCGGCAGGTGATCAGAGCGATAAGCACCGTACAATACATTCACGTCACTTACCGCCGTCTCAGCCGCTGCGGAGACAAGGCAGTGATCTAACCATCGTGTCTTCCCGGTCACTTCACTAACAAATGTGTAGGTGTTCACACCAAGTCGCTTAAAGTCTATACACGATAACAGTTCCTCAGAGCAATAGTCCAAGAGCTCCCTACAAAACCGCGTTTCCGGATGCGCGTTAAAATCGCCCAATACAAAAACGCTCTCAACATCCACACTTTCAATTATAGCACTTATATTGGCAAGACATTGTGACATTTCAGGAAAGTTATCGTCACAATTAGTCGGCATGTACACACTGAACACCAATAGGGAACGCCCCTCCCGCTCAAGTTTAACCGCGACCATACGGTCGTTGTTACAATTTACTATCTCTGCATACGGAAATATTCTTCGGTCCCATAGGAGTGCCACACCCCCATAGGGTCTCCCACGTATCATTCCTTGAGTTGTGTCCATTGCAGAGATACCATGATCCCCAAAATGGCCATTAATTGTCCTCAGTATCCCTAAGTCATGAGAAAACAACCAGGTTTCCTGTAGCGCAATGATTTGATGGTGTTTGCACAACTGTACCACTTCTTGTAACGAGCTCTTAAGCGACTGGCAATTATATGTAACAAGTTTTATATTTGTAACATCCATATTAGGTAGTAATATTAGTGTTGGTCATACTTTTCTCTTGCCTGTGTCCTTTGACCTGGGGGCGATTACGTTCCCAATACTTTCTAAAAACTGTATGAGCTGGCCAGAATCGATCCCCGTTTTCATTTAAAAACAACTCAACACTACTTAGAGGCACTACCACTTTAAAGGAATTAAACTCATTGTTTAATTTATTAATTTTGGAAACTTGCACGTCTAAGCCCGTTTTATGTTTCACAAATGCCTCGATGTCGTTCGAAGTGGTGTCTATATGCACCCTAGACACATATAGGGGTATGGTTCTATCAGCGGCCTTGAAATTAAATTGCTCCAGTGGTTGAGCAAGTCCTTTTCTGTTCTGTACCTTGTGCCGCTTATATTGTACTGTCGTCCATCCATTGTTGGTCTTATTGGGTTCGGAAGAAACCTTTTTAACGACATCCGCCATAGTAACTACCTGAACCTCAGTATTTATGGTTTCCTGGGGTTCGCGAACGCTAGGCTGAGTCGTCCTCATTGCCCTTACCATACCCGCCTTACCGGCACTTAGCGGTAACAGTTGGGAATTACCGTTTTCGTTATGTTATGCGACTACCTCCTTATCAATAACATTATTACAATTTTTTTCACCAGCATTTCTTGCTTCTTCCAAATCTTCATGTGCGTTTCCTCGATGCTTTGATAACAATGTAGATGTAGACCCTACCAGTTCTCTCAGCTCCTATATCTCAATCTTTGGTGCATTTATCTCGGCACTTACCAACAACGATGATGCCTCAGATTTTTCACTTCGTAAGTTGGCCACTTCTTTTTTGAGTAAGGCCATTTCTTTGAGAAACGTCGTCACGTCAATGTGATCAAAGGTAACCGGTGGTAACTTATTAAGGTCCTTTGCCACAAAAATTGGTAAAGATTCTGGTTCCATTTCCTTTATTATCTTAATTATTTCTTGCACGCTCTTCTGCTGGTTTCCTTCTTTCCTCCTCATCACTTTCTTCGCCGGAGCCAACAACTTATATACGAGCTGCCTGGCATTCTCAATTTCCGAATCGGCAAATGCACTGATACAAATTTGCACAATAGCAGTTTCAGCCAGCGTATCAACTTTGTTGTAGATAAATGCTAACAGTTCATTCACCACTATACTGCACTTATTACACTTCACTGAAGCATCACAATTAATATCCACTCGATGCGGAGATCGCGACATCGCGTATTGCACAACGCCGCCGTCGTGCGTAAACGTCGCGCAGATGCGTGCGCACAGTACCGACGCACGCGCCACACTGTTTTGGAGTTTTGGAGTTTTGGAGTTTTGTAGTTTTGGAGTTTTGGAGTTTTGGAGTTTTGGAGTTTTGAAGTTTTGGAGTTTTGGAGTTTTGGAGTTTTGGACTTTTAGAATTTTAGAATTTTAGACTTTGTAGTTTTGGACTTTTGGACTTTGGACTTTTGGACTATTGGACTTTTGGACTATTGGACTTTTGGACTTTTTGACTTTTTGACTTTTTGACTTTTTGACTTTGGACTTTTGAACTTTTGAACTTTTGGACTACTACTAACTCCTATGATATTTCTTTAGAAAAATAAGGTCATGAAGAAGTTTCAGTTCTTACGTGTGTACAATAGTTCACACATACATTTTTTTTAAATGTACCCATCATTTAGTTTGTTACTCATTTCTCATAGGCACATAAAACCACCATAAAAAAGTCACAGCGAAGCGTGGCAGGGTACCGCTAGTTAAATTTATAAATATAAAAAAAGTTGGCTGTATGAAGTGCACAGCCATAGTCTCTGCTTAGGAAGGAACATATATTCTTTTACGATTGGCGCCATTTTGGATATTCAGGTTTTTTGTGTTCTTAATATTTTATAAAATTGCTTAATTTTTTCGCAACTGTATTAAAAATAGTTGTTCAATACAACGTGTGGGACTGTTATTTAAACTCGTTCCGACTGTCTACCCTCGCCTTCAGCTCGGGTCAACACCTGTCGTAACTCGTTGTAATAACAGAGATCCCACACTTGTATCGAAAACTACTATTTCGATACAAGTGTGGGATTTAAACCTGAATATCCAAAATGGCACCAACCATAAAGGAATATATACCTTCCTAAGCAGAGACTATGGCAGTGCATTTCATAAAGCCAACTTTTTTTATATTTAAAAATTTAATTTGACCGATACTTATATTAATTGATGCTTAAAATTTAATTAAAATGAAGTCGGTTCATTACTTTTAATCTGATATTGAAACAAGTTAGTATCTTTTTTTAGAAATATTTGCATGAATCACAGACATTATTTTGACTATTGGGAAAGAAAACGCACAAGTGCGGGAATGGTATAAAGAAAAGCACGAGCCCACATCCCGAACGCTATACGTCCCTGTAATGCGCCACTTTTTGAGCAACTGTATCAAAAAAATATTTTGATTACAATTCAAAATTTGTAAAACATTTGTCATTAGAATCAGCAAAATCAATCTACCAACTTCTCTAACAGACACTATTTATAAAAATCAAATCCCCGATCTCACGGCTTGCTTTGATCTCTTAAGTCCTACTTGAGGATTCCGAGACAGGATCCCAACGGCACTTTTCACGACAGTGATTTGTTGTGAATCATTCGACTTCGCTCCACACCGTTTAAATCGAACGTCGAGCTGACATTAGCATAATAATAAGAAACTAGGGACTAGCTAGGAAATTCGAATGTTGCATTTAATAAAACAGCATATGGCCGTGACTATAAAAAATGAGCCCTGATGAATCCTTCAAGCTATAAAATTTTGTATTGAATAGTTTACTTTAGATGTAATAATTGAAAAAAATATCTTAGAAGGTGCCCCAAATTTTTAGATTAATGCATTTTAAGACTTTAATTTTTAACGACTCAAAAAAAAACAATATTATGAAGGTAAAGAAAATTTGATTTATTCGATTTTAAATGGGTATTTAGTATTACCTTTTTAAAACTAAAATAAGCTATAAAATACTACATTTTCTACTTAGCTTGAAGGACGCGCGTTTTGTAAGGTCAAGGTCGTTAGCCCTATGAACGGCCATAATACACTTCTTGTTCTTAGAATTCTTTTCTTTCTCACATTTAACGTTCTGTAAGAGTGAGTAACTGGGTTACTGTTGTTGTTCACTTTAATTAGTTCCGCGAAAACAAATTTGCAATGGGATTATACTTAAGTCTGTCACCCGTGACATACGTGAATAATAGTGGCATTTCTGCGGAATACTAATAAAATGAGAGGTGCGTGCGTACTTTCATTCGCACTATTTGGTCGCCGCCCTATCATCCCAAATGGCTACGAGGTTCCTTGCGATGAAAACATACTATTGTTTTAACATATCTAAGGAAAGCTTTTAGCCACTTCCAGTTGATTTTGGTTAATCAGAAGTGAGTGGAAATTGTTAAACATCCGCTAACGGCAGAAATGCAGAAGTGTGAACCTTCTATTCAAATCGGCGTCAAAGTTTGCATACAAAAGTGTGACGAGTGTGCGCACCGTTAATCGAATATCAGCCTAACGACTGCGGGCGGGGTATCAAGGCTCCGGTCCAAAAAGGTAGGAGTATTTTGTCACTATTGAATGCTTTGACCTGGCCATGTTTCATACAAATTGATGTTAACTTGTAGGGTGGCTATGCCGTGTGATTGAAGCATGATAACTGGTTCGCCTTTCTACTTCGCAACTAGATGTCGACCAAGAACTTTATTTGTATTTCTTTTTTTTTATTGTTGTAATTGTATTCTTTTATTATTGTAATTCTTATTTCGCAACTCCACGCTTCACAATCATTTTTTTTTAACACTAAGGTGGCAGACCATCATACGGCCCACCAGAAGGGCAACACCAGAGGCGCCACGCTCAATATGCATTAAAATGATTGTTTGCCTCACTATCATCCCAAATTGCTACGAGGATCCTTGGGATGACGATAATTATTATTGTTGCAACACGTCTAAGGAAAGCTCCTAGCTTAACATACAATATGCCATATTTAGTTCCTGAATCGGCCAAAACCAGTTGAGAGCTTCAATAATCTAGGGAATGGGGCGATTTGAAAAAAAAAAGAAGTAAGTCCAAAAAGTTTTCTTACAAATTGTACAAGCTTAGTACTGCCGTCCAGTATTTAGTAGCAGTATTTAGTTTATTTCGTTGCCCTAAGTGAATAGTACAGCCCAATAAATGTATTACCTATCTAATGTTTTTCCGAGAACAATGATCATTGTAATAAAATGTGATGTTAATGTGCCGACTGCTTAAGTTTTTGTATAATATTCATTCCTACTGTCTAATCTATCCTTGCTAATGTGTAAATAAATGCGACTTTGTCTTTGCGTTATGGTTTTACATCTGAAACACTAAACTGATTCTGATAAAATTATGAAATTTCAAAGAGATAGAATAGAGCTTCGAAAAAGCATAGATTATAAACATTATTTTAATCCGGTCGCAAGTTACTGTGGTAAACGGGTGGGATGTCGCATTAGTTGATTTATTGTAAATTTGTAAAGGTAACTTGTAATAGGTAACTGTGGCGTAACTTTCATATTTTCAATACTATAGCCTCATAGATATTATTTACTAGACACGCTATTCTTTGAAGAAGTTAGAGAGAAAAGTTGAAGTTGAAAATATCCAAGACACACGCATAAATTATTATAATGACTGTTTGAAGTCAATAGGAGAAAATGTATCTGGTGTGTATGGGGTCTTTTGTATTCTGAACTACAAAATGCTACGTGCTGTTTATACGTGATGGAATTCGAAAGTGGTCAGCCAATTTTATTTTTAGAATAAATATATAATACTCCACACAGAATTGCAGAATAAGTACCTAGTAAAAAACGAAAAGTCAAGTCAAATAAAGATCTGTGCAATCAGATTCTGTCAATACTACTTAAGAGCGCCTGAACAAAATACTCAAATGGAATTTAATTCATATTCACAGATATATTTTCGCAACAATGACAAATTGTTTAATTAATTAACCAAATGCAAAATTGAGCCCACAAAGAGAATCATTTGGGTAAATTATTACACGCTAGTTTATGCCACAATGGGTTGTCTGCTACTTTTATTTTATACCACTAAGGCACAGTATATAATTATATTTTATTTTTATTTTATTTTATTTTATTTTATTAGGGACAACAAACAGTTACAATATAAATCATACAATAATAAAAATAAAACATGCATTCCGTATACAATATTGTAACCCACAACGTTATCCGCAGATAGATTAAATTATAATTAACAGTGTGTGCAACTAGAGGTTACGAATCACAATAACGTTAAATCATCATATAAATAATATATTCGATGTAAATAAAATAATATAAAATCAGCCCACGACATCCATCGCTGGACGCTGGCCTCTTCCAATTCATTGATAATAAATTAAATTCATTTGACTAATTTATAAACCATATTCATATTTTGTACAAGTACATAGCATATTATTCAATTGAGTATATTAAAACAAATTTCAATAAAATAATAAATTACATACATTAAAAATGAGAGTGAAAGTGCAAATCACAAAAACATCATTTAGCAGAAACAGAAGCAATAAACCTAGCTACATAAATAATAAATCAAGAATCATAAATTTATATCAAGTCTTTAACCAATTTTATAGTGTTATAATTAAATTACAATACAGTACCTGTATTATTGTTGAGTGGTGGATAATAATAATATTCTGATACATATATCACGCCTTTATCTCCGAAGGGATAGGCAGAGGCACAGTACAGGCCCTCATTTAATCTTAAAATATTGTGCGTGCGACGTGAATGTTTATATACTAGGGGTAAAATATCTAACAATAATTTTGTGGTGACTGTCTAGATATCATTAATTTCTTCATGACGTCACTACAATAATGACAATAATTTAATACTGACTACATTAAAAATAAGTACATTTGTATTCAGAAATCGTGCAAATGGAATTACTAATTGAAATCAAAGCCAGAATATGTTGGCCAACATTGTGCAATAAGTAATACTCGTATTACACACAGCAGCAATTTTAAAATGATATCTGCCGTATTGCAGGTGTTTATTTTGTATACTAATACATTATTATAAATATATAACGTGCAGAAGTCACCATTATTGCTCGCGATGAACAAAAGATTCTGGTTGAAAATAGGCACATTCCATTTTCTATCATAACTGACTCCTAAAAAATATCTCAATTCGAATAATGCTTTTTTTTTATTTGGTCGCGGATAACTACAAGATTAATGATTGTTTTTGGAAAGAATGGGAACTAGGATCTGATAATAGCATCCCAAAGAAATCGGAGAAAACCTTCAAAAATTGTAGAGGCGAATAGGTACTTAAATCACAACAATTTAATAAAGGTCTGGAGTCAATCTCATGATGGAGTCGAAAAAAAGTCAAGGGAGCTCCTTAAGGGTTCACAGCAGTTACCTAGTTCGGGCGTGATTAATTTGTTTTGTTGAGAACTTTACACCTAGATCTATTATATATCTCGATACTTTATTTATATTTTATATTACCTTAGATGGTAATATAAAATGTAAATAAAAAGTAACGAAAATAAAACGACGATTACAAAGTTATTAAAGATAATCCACAAGTTCCACAAATCATGGTCTCCCTACACAGGAGCGGTGTATTCACGTCAGAACACAATACGAAGCGACTTAGTCACTTATTCGAGACACTTTCCGAAGCAACCTTTGTACACGGGGGTGTATTGAAGATTGTCAGGTACTTATTATGTTTTTTTTTTCTCCTGTCGTATCTTGCGATCGGTTTAATAAACCATTAGCAGATTTGTTGTAAGATAATATTGGCAGGTGAAGTTTGTTCTTCCAATGAAGAATCCACTTCTATTAATTTTATTTCCTTCTATTATGTCACTGCAAAGTCCCATATATGATTTCGCTTGAGCTTTTTCTTCTCCGGTAGTTTGCTTAGAGCTGAAGCCAAGCTGTTTTCGTGAGCCTCAATTCGGTTTTTGTAAGTCTTTACTCTCTGCTTTATTTCTTCCATTACAGAATTTACCTGTAGGTGCTCATGCAATTCCGAGGTTTTGATAAACCATGGAGCGTTTGTAATGGTTTTTAGGGCTTTATTTTGAGAGCGTTGCAGTATTTCCACATTTGAGTTTTTTGCTGAGCCCCACAGTTCGATACCGTACGACCAGACAGGCTTTAGTACTGCTTTATATATTAGTAGTTTGTTTTCCAGGGATACTGGTGATGATCCTTCCAAGAGCCACTTGAGTTTCCGGAGTTGTATGTTAAGCTCGTCTCGCTTTTTCATTATGTGATATCTCCAGGTTTGAGTTCTGTCAAGGTGCATGCCTAGATATTTTACTGTGACAGCATGTGGAAGTGTATCTTGCCCGAGTCTGACAGGAGGGCAGTCCTGTTTTCTCAATGAGAATGTTATGTGCGTTGATTTGTTAGCACTGGCTTTTATTCTCCATGCTTTCATCCATGCATCCACCCTATTATGATGTTTTTGAAGCGTTGTTGAAGCCTTAACAGGATCCCTGTCATTGCACAAGACAGCTGTATCATCCGCGTAGGTGGCAGAGAGCACCTGTCTGGTTGTTGGTAGATCTGATGTGTAGTTTAGTACTTATTATGTGTATCGACTTTTCTTAAGTATAGTTCTTTTAGAAAGTTTAAGCGTTGTTATAATTAAAAGAGAATTTGTCATAGAGAAATATGAATTTTATTCATACGAGCTGGTGATCATACTTTTGGTGCCGAAGAGATCAAATTAGGTCATCCTAATTACGATCCGATCCAATTTACGTCACAATATATGGTCGTGCATCTTGCGCATCCATCCTTCCCTGCGACCTCTTCCAGGTGTTAGTTCCATCTGTTGGGGGATCGTCCTACCGCACGTTTGTCAAGTCTACCAAGGACGCACTATGCTAGACAAATACTCCGGCATAACGTCACCTTCCACACGTTAAAAAACCCTTTATATAATCTCGAACATAGATCTTAAGCCCACCTAGTGATTGTTTATCTGAATCATTTCCCAAATGAACTTATTACCAAGATAAAAAGTAGCTTAGTTTTTTTGTCAATATTATCTCTCCCTGTACCAAATTTCATCCAGATCCGGTCAGTTGTTTGAAGAACAAACACCCTTCTTCACAAACTGTCACGTTTATATTTTCAGTAGAACTAGGTGGTAGGCTTTATAATATTAAAAAGTAAGAACAAGCACCTACAGCTATACAGTTTCGATGATATCTCAGTGCGGGCATTGAAGCGACAAATTAGCTTGTTTCACGAACATCAGTATACGAAACAGGTTAACTGGAAATTGATTCAATGTTGTTCACAAACTGTATAGTGGAAACATCAAAGAAGTCACTGGTGTATAAAACGACTATAATGCGGTTAGTAACTGTACATCTTCAGGTACACCAGTAGCTGAAGATGTACAGTTCGTTCGGATCAGTTGAGAGTGTTTCGTGAGAGATCGTATAAATAGGAAACTATTATTGCCCATATTATATACGGCAACTTTTGATAAATACTGTCCCGAAGTCTTTCTACGTCATTAGGGATATCAATCAAATTAGCCTGTAGCAGTCCACTGACGTACATTTTTCCCATTTCATACAACAATACACGGTCCGTATCCAGCCCAATCATCTATACTAATATTATAGAGCGGAAAGATTTGTTTTTTGTTTTTTTTTGTTTGTAACGAATAGGCTCCGGAACTGCTAGACCGATTTGAAAAATTATTTCACTGTTGGAAAGCTACACTCTTCGCGGTGAACATAGGGTATATTTTATTCCCGTATTCCCGGGGGAACTACGCGGGTGAAACCGCGTAAAGTCCGCTAGTAAGCGAAATAGTCATAATAAGTATGTCATAAAAGGCGTGAAACGAGATTCTACCAAGATTTCGGAGTTGAAGACAGTCTTACAAGTGGTGCACCTGATGACTAATGGTTGAGGTCATAGGGAAGAGAAGAAGAACTTGAATCCATACCCTGTACCGTCTTGTCAGAGTGGTACTATAAGGCCAATGGCCTTTCCAAAATGATATTAGATGAGGCCTATGCAAATCTTACTAATATTATAAATGTGACAGTTTGAAAGATCTTTCTGAAATTTGGTACAGGGATAGATCATAGTCTGGAATAACACATAGGCTACTTTTTATTCCGGGAATAAGTTCCCACGGGAAGTCAGAACGGGAACAAATCTTTCGCGGGCGAAGCGGTGGGCATCAGCTAGTATAAATATAATTATTTAATTGAATGCTTAACTTATTATAGACTAGATGACGACGCGTCAAATTCTGTTGCCGCTTTAGCGTCTCATGGGATAAATAATAATTTTCGCTGTACCAAATTTCAGCCAGATCCATTCAGCCATTAAAGCGTTAAGTAGCAAAAATTTATCGTCACAAACTTTCCCATTCATAATATTAATAGGATAACTTACTAAAAAAATCCGCATAAATACGAATTACAAAGAATTCTCGCTCCGTTTTTTCGAAGTTATTTCAGAGTAGATACCAAATTATTGCTCGCAAAAATAAACCAATATTTCCCATAGCATCCCATCCTAAGCATAAATAATCGTAATGGCTATATATTGTCTGTAATATTAACTAAACAGACGTCTCAGATATTCTATTTACTCCGTTGTTTATTTTGGCTTTCGTTTCCCGTTCGGTGGCCATTTGTAATGGTCCAGGAGCCACCGCCTGTGTTTTTCATTGATTAATAACAGGCTGAATCTTTGTGAGTAGTTTCCGTTCGACGAGACGCCCAAGTTTTTCCTCTGTGAAAATTCTCGATAGAGGTAGCTAATAAAGTGCGCAGCTACAAAACATGTCGATTTGATGGAGTGTTGAAATTGTCTGACTAACCGTTTATTTTTTATTACAATGTTTAAATAATTGTATTATAAACTGGGAGGAATAATTGTCCTACAAAACGGATGGTTTGTTTGAGAGCGTCCTCCACTCCGAATATGTCGAAACGACGGGGCCATAAAAATAATTAATAACAAGCTGATTTTTTGTATGCACCTTTGTAAATATTGTTAGAATGGAATGACCGTTTAGTCCTACAAATTTAGTGGTAGGATTTCTTAGTCCGACACTTCGAAGATGTCAATTCTATGGTAATATTTTTTTCGTTAATAACAGCCTAGTTTAAATTTTTTCCTATCGGGGATAAAGTGTAGAACACTATTTTATCACTGGCCTACAAAAAAAGTAGTATGTATATACAGGATGAATTTTTCAAAAGGGATTAGATGGCCAAATCTGAAACTATAAGGAATAGCGAAAAATGCTCAAAGGAGTCACGAGCCCGATTTTGATGAAACTTAAGACCCCATCATTAGATTTTTGAAAAACTATTAATCCTAGCTGGTAATCGAACCTATTGATTTTGAAAAAAAAAACACACCCTATATTATTACACCATATGATAGAGTTGCTATTAAGGATCTTATTCTGGGAAGTAATGACATACGGCAAATTAAAGGAAAGTGCTGATCTTTAACAAAATACAATTTATTTTTCATACGTAAACTGATTAATTGTTCAAAATGTAAACCATTGTTTTCAATACATGGCTGGAATCAAGATCTCAAGGATCGTACTGCATAAAATATAATTAACTCGGTTTAGAATATTCTCCAAAGGATGATTCTGAGCATGACACGGAATAGTTGCGATCTATTCTGGGATTTCGAACAAAACAAATTATGATACAAAATTTAGGTACATGGAATATGAATTCTATTAAAATTCCAAACTTTCCTTAAATTTGCCGTAAATCATTACTTCGCAGAATTTGATCCTTATCAGTGACACTATCGTATGGTGTAATAATAAAGGGTGTGTTTTTTTTTTCAAAATCAATGGGTGCGATTCCCAGCTAGGATTATTGGTTTTTCAAAAACATTTTTTAAAAAAATTTCAACATTTTAAAAAAAAATATCAAATTTTAAGAAGGTTTCTTAGAACTGCACAGCGAGCGCGCTGAATTATCAGAATCAAGCGAAATATTCCGGGTTCTTGAAGAGTACGTGTGCAGACTATATATGCTCTAAAAACTAAAAATGACGTAAGTAAACAAAGGACGGTATGAGTTATTTCAAAAAGGGTACAAATGCAGCAACCAAGAAGAGAAAATTGTCAAGAAAAAAATTGTCGGATACGATCCCTCAGTTCTGCCACCAACGAAACAAGAGCTGTTGCAGCAGATGAAGCGCACATCATACATTTGCAGCATTTGGTGTAATGCACACATGCGCAGCCCCTCGGATAAAAATCCGGAAAATTGCGGATGGGCATTAATTGATGGAAAGTACCATTATTATTGGTTTGATGGTCCGCACAGTCCATCTCTGGGAGAGTTGACTGCTGAAGTTCAAGGTATTTTATTGGTTTTCATACGTTTGATTATTATACTGTAATTTGTTAATTTTCCGGAATATTTTGTTACAGAATCAGATGACATTTCTTCTGATGATGAGGAAGATGAAGACGACACAGAAGCATCGGATTCTATTTGTTTTTATTTATTTTAATAAGTGTATTTTTTTATTTTCATCTTTTCATTTTTGAAAAATGTTTTGTTTAAAAATGTATTGATCAAGCTTGCGAATACATGTCTCCAAGCACCAAAACAACAGCAACGAAATAATGTCATATATTTTTTATTTTCTTGTAGGACTAGCGATACATACCCATTTTTTTGTAGGACACTGTTTGATTTATGCAAAGGATGCCCTAACTAATGATGTGTTTTTTTTGTCCTACGGTTATTAATGAAAAAAAAAATACCATAGAATTGACAACTTCGAAGTGTCGGACTGAGAAATCCTACCACTAAATTTGTAGGACTAAACGGTCATTCCATTCTAACAATATTTACAAAGGTGCATACAAAAAATCAGCTTGTTATTAATTATTTTTATGGCCCCGTCGTTTCGACATATTCGGAGTGGAGGACGCTCTCAAACAAACCATCCGTTTTGTAGGACAATTATTCCTCCCAGTTTATAATACAATTATTTAAACATTGTAATAAAAAATAAACGGTTAGTCAGACAATTTCAACACTCCATCAAATCGACATGTTTCATAGCTGCGCACTTTATTAGCTACCTCTATCGAGAATTTTCACAGAGGAAAAACTTGGGCGTCTCGTCGAACGGAAACTACTCACAAAGATTCAGCCTGTTATTAATCAATGAAAAACACAGGCGGTGGCTCCTGGACCATAAGGTTTCGTGATGAAGTAAGATGGATTTGACATAGCAATAACTTAGAAGACAATAGCGGTTATTAAAAAATTGACCATGTAACTTATTAAATTGTCAAGGTACAGTCTATACCTTTGGCCAAAGAAACTATTCATTGTACGTTTTAATCAGTCTTGTAATGCTGTCTTGATATTATTATGTGTGTAACTGGTGGAACAAGAGTAAAATAGAAAATATGACCAGGTTTAACGCTGAGATGATGATAATAACTATTACATTCGGTACCTAGTTGTCCCATAATAAGAATGTAATTTAAGTAACGTAATTTCCGTTTTAACTTTCGAAAAGCAATCATAATAGTATCTTTCTTGTAAACGTTGGCATTAAAATAAAGTAATGAAAAAATTATAACATCAGTTCGTAGACGTGCTACGATTACGTGTACGGACAGCCTCGTAGACAAATTCGTAGCATGATAAAGAAAACAGTTTGAATCTACGATTCGGAATCGACCCGACTATTGTGAAACATTGCGTATAACCAGAACCTTAGAAAGTTGCCCAACACGAATCACCTTCAATGTGAATACATGAATGATAACTATCTCATATATACCCTTAGGCCTCAAACTAGATATCAGCGCCGAGCGGGCGATAGCATCAGTGGCGCAATTGTGGATACTTTCGATCATATTTCTGGAACTTTAGATTTCAATTTAACCTATATCCTAACACTATGTCAATTTTTCGAAAAGGTACCAAAAAGAACGGCACTCGGCCAACACACATCACGTGACAGTCGCTCGTTGCTATGACGCCGGTTCCCGCTCGTGGTGATCCCGATATCATGCAGTTAACTTCAATAATAATCCAAACGTAATGGAAACTGGGACAGTCAATAACGATCAATTACTTGGCATCAATAGATCGCAGATGATATAAAAGTAACTTCAAATTTACATGCTGATCTGTAGGGAGTCCTGGGGTATCGTACCGTAGGCTGTTAGTTGGGATACTTGTGGTTTTTAGTCGGTAAGAGTCCGGCATAGCATCCATGTAGGATTTTCCTCACGTTATAAATAAAGTGTACGTGCTGTCTTTGCACGTGTGTGAGACTTATCAACTCACATTAATCGTCTCGGGAGCCCATTTGATCGCGACTCGCTCTCGCCGTTATCGCCGTGTCGCCCCGCTCGTCACTGACACTCAGTTAGAGGCCTTAGATCCTCAAACAACATGTTTGTCCCCGAGCGATTCAAAAGTATTGCCAGGACAACGCCTTCGGCAATCCAGTTACGGACCCAACACAAAATTTCTTTGGGTAATGGAAAATTCAACTAGATTATTCTTGTGTCCTTGTTAAGGTCACGCTTTACTGTAGAAGTTCGAACAGCTTAGAAAAATATTATAAATGTTATTATTTCGATCAAACAAGTTATATTGTCTTCGATTTTTTGATATTTGTTTGTTTATTTCCGTTACTATTTAAATAATAAAATGTTAAACGACTTGGTGTGCGTGAGCTAAACTTCATCTATGTCAATTTTTATTTTTCTTGAAACCTCTTATTTTACGTGTGGAGTAATGTAAAATAAACAGTGAAAAATATTTTCTCCTTAGAAATTCAGGTCTTTAATTTAAAAGACTGCCTCACCAACAAGAGAGTGCCTGCTGACCTTTGATGACTTGGCAATGAGAAGGAAAGTCATTCAAAATTAACAAAAAACTTTACTCGAGACATTAAAAAGAAACCACTTAAAATAATAATATAAACTAATCATCACAAAAACCATTTAAATACAAGTAAAAGTAAGCTTTAATCCGACTGAACTATCCTTTGAAACCTCCTCGGGACACTAAAGACCTCTCGATAGCTTTTTTACGATAATAAGACAGCACAGATCGTCTACCATCCCGAAGGTATATCTCAGGATGGGTTTTTTTCCTTCAGTTCCCTGCTTACTTGATGACCTACATAAAATAGGGTTGGCAGCTTTTAGGGTTCTGTACCGAATAAGTAAAAACAGGACCTTATTACTGAGACTTCGCTGCCCGTCTGTCTGTCTGTCTGATTGACTATTTGCCCTTTTCCAGGTTGTTTCGCATGAACGTAGCGATATCAGAAATATAGTACATCATCTGTGAAAATGAAAACGTATTGACGTTGAAATTTTCACAGATTTTATATTGTTGTTTTTCACAGATTTTGCAGTTATAGTTAGTAGTATCTATAACTGCAAAATCCGTGAATCTATACTAATATTAAAGAGGAAAGATTTGTTTTTTTGTTTGTTTGTTTTTAATGAATAGGCTCCTGAACTACTGGACCGATTTGAAAAATTCTTTCACTGTTGGGAAGCTACACTCTTTGCCGTGAACATAGGCTATATTTTATTCCCGTATTCCCACGGGAACGGGAACTGCGCGGGTGAAACCGCGTGACGTCCGCTAGTACTTAATATATACATAAACATATAATCACGCTTGTCTCCCATCGGGGTAAGCAGAGACTATGGCTTTCCACTTGTTACGATCCTGGCCTACAACTTTCGCTTCTTCTACTTTCATAACTGTTTTATGAAAGTACTTAATATAACCAGAGAAAAAAAATAAGCGGAAAATCTGACGTTTGTTGTATGGTCACCATACAACAAACGTCATATTTTGCCGTTTTTTGGAACGGAACCCTCCGAGCGCGAGTCAGACTCGCATTTAGTCGGTTTTATTTGAAACCCGTAGTGATGAGTTTTTCTTTAATACCGTGTTTGGGTATTTTTAATGTATTTCTTTACGTCTGAACCATTTTACTTTCTTTTTTTGGGTATAAGCCGCGGTTTTGTGCCAATGTTTACTAGAAATTTCTAACGGCTCAAGCCTAGCAATTGAGGACAGTCGGCTAAGATTGATTGAGTCTCGGATTAATAAGTGAAATCTGCCATCTATACTAATAATATAAAGTTTTAAAAAGAGATTGTTTCTTTGTTTGAACGCCAGAATCTAAGAAACTACAGATGGATTTCAAAAATTATTTTACAGGTCGATAGTCCTTGTATTGAAAAAAGACGAATAGGGGCGGAGCAGCAATGATATTTTTTTTCCAAAATGTGGAAATTTATTCATTTTGTGAGCTGTACAGGCAACAAGAAAACATGCTGAAGTAGACGAAACTTCGCTGTGCAATTGCGCAGGTTAGCTAGTTTCTTGTAATCGATTAATTAAAATATACGACGAAATTCTTTGTTGTAACGTAGTAATAACGTGTTAGTTTTTAGTAGAGTATAGTATCCATGACTGATTTACCAAACGTAAAATTAAAAAAAGAGGTGACGCGTTTAATAAATTTCAAAGAGGAAATTGATATCAATCAGGCCAAACTCGCGGCTAAAAGCTAGTTATTGTACTATTCTTTTCGAAAATAGTTCACAAAACCAATAGTTATGAATGATTTATCACAAAGCTAACAAATTGTTTCTTGGAAGAATCGAGGCCGATGTCTATTATATTATTTATCTTATTTCGCAGTGTTAGGAGGTACCTAACACTGCGAAATTTATCGCTATCGCTATTTCATTATTACTGACAAAATACAGCGCAGTAATAGAATTTTAGGAAGCTTATTTCGGTTTAGTTTGATTGAGAAAATAGAAAATAATTTCCGAGAATTATATATTAACCTAAATAGAGCTACACACAACTGTGTAGTCTATTCTAATATTATAAAGAGAAAAGATTTGTTTTCATGGAATAGGCTCCGAAACTACTGAATAAATTTAAAAATTCGTTCTTAAATTTACCCTTTTTTAATCCCGAAAATATTTAGAGAGTTTTCATGGAAACCGAAAACAAATTAGCAGGATAAAAGCCGCGAAGATTGCCTAGTCAGCTTTAAAATTTCTTCAGTTTTCTGTACGATATTCTACCTTAGATGAATCTCAATGAATTGTTGACCGTATTCTTTTCCCAAAAAAGACGAATTTCTCAACTGAATTCAGCTATAAACACTTGAACAAACACCTAACCTTATAAATTCTAGGAAAGTTCACGAGCAAAGTTGTTAATTTACACAATCACTTAGTCAAAGAAAGACAAGCTGAGTTTAATTGGACCCTCCTCAGGCAGGTGGCTCTCGAAGCCTGCTAAAGGGAATTCAATGAGTAGAGGCTCGGCCTTAATTTGTGTCGACACTTGAAGGTATGATGCGATGGGAGCCTTTGTTTTATTGATTTTGAGAAAAAAAAATGCGCACGCACAAGGTGTAAACCCGTTCGAAAGGTTTAGTGTTTATTGGCGAAAATTTGAGAGAATCTGATGTTACTCCGATAAACAATTTTAAAAAATAGATGCCGATAGTCTTCGCAGAAGACTATCGGCCTCCATCATCGGGGGCCCGAGGACGGTGAGAGGGCTGTTCACCGTCCTTACAGAAGCAGGTCCATGACGGCAGCGTGACGTGAGGAATTCACTCACGCACCCCCCCCCCCTTAGAAGCGGGATCATACCCGAAACCCCCAAAGACGCGGGATAGCACTCGAACCACCCCCTAGGCGGGGCCGCAGTGGCAGCGGAGGGTCTGTTGGGAGTCCTGGGACATCCTTCCGAGGGCTTACCCGGGGCTCCAAACCACTGGCTGTTGGGCGTTACGTGAGGTTTTTTAGTCGGTAGGAGTCCGGCATGGCATCCATGAGGACTTTCCCTCAAATTAAAAAAAAGTGACTTTTTATTTCTCGACAAACTCCATCGATGTCTCTAGTAAAGTCTTAACGCTTTACTGGAGTAGATCGTGTTCATTACGGGACATTATATACAAGAATACGCTGTTATCTACAACAATTTCATTTATGTAAAATAACTCTATTCTAAAAAAACTGACTTTGGCATACCTACCTACTCTCAAGCCGAGAAGGTTGAAGAAGAAGAAAAAAAATGATTTTCACATCTCGGACGCAAACAGTTTTGTTTTATGCGATTTAATTTTAGAACGAACTTTTACAAAGGAGGTTTCGGTTTCATTCTACAAAGGAGATTTAATAATAGAATGTAGACTTAAAGATTTTCATCGTCGCCGACCGCGGCTTGAAATTAGTAAAAACAGAAAATTGTGTTGTGAAATTTTACTCACGTTCCCAAAAATGAATTACAAGTAATGAAAGAGAATTCTCCCTTATCGCTTGAAGACAATCTCTCAACACAGTTTGTTATTTTTAACTTAAACTTATGCTATTGTTGAAAAAGAATGGTTTTGTATTATTGACACAACTTTCTTTCAAATTAAAATAATTTATAGAAATTGAAAGATTTGTGACCCTCGTTTCCTTCGTTTCTTTTCGTTGTGGCGCAAAATTATGTAGCCTTTAGCGTCCTAAATAAATAAATTATCAATCAAACTGAAAAATGTTTTTGAAATCTAAAGATAGTTTCATACAAACAAAGTCTTCAACTTTATAATATTAAGATACAGTCACGCCTTTATTCATAGGGTAGGCATAGGCCTTTGAACGAATAGGTGTAGGTTTAGCTACCTACTGTTAAAATTTTCAAAAGTCTCAAAGCGGTCACCCAACTAATTTTCAGTATCAGTCAACATAGCATACGATGCCTAACGAAGCTTAAATATCGTTCCTCTGTCGAACTATAAAAACATGGAACGACCTGCCCGCACACGTGTTTCCCTCATCTTACAATCCCGGGTTCTTCAAGAGGAGCGTGAAGAGGCACATCACAGGGCCGCCAACTTTTGGACCACTCAGATTGTCAGAAGTCTTACGGACTGTGTGAGTGGCCCCCAATAGCTAGATGCGCCACGGCTTTCCATCAGGCTGGTGGCGACGTCAATTTGGCGAGCTAAATTTATATATAAAAAAGTGTTTTTTTAAAGAACACTAAGTTAGCAAATCTACGAGTGCTTCATTAATCATTGATGTTCAGTAAATACTTAACATTTAACACAATAGAAGATACTCGTGGGTGCATCAAAAGTCACGTTTCGACCCTTGTAATATACCTAATTGGACTCTCTAACCTTAATTTCCAAATACACCAAATTAATTAAAAAGGTCTGCTCTGTGCGTAATAAGATAGAAATAAAAATAAAGCTTTTCTATTGAAATACGGCATTACATCATTACAGTAGAACAAGCTGAACTTTTTTTTCTCTACATATTATCCCATAATATCGCAAGAAGTGAAATAAAACCCAAACATTAGGCGCTATCCTTGCAAAGGTGTACCAGGGACTCTGCCGGCCGTAGACAGTTGTAAGGCACAGTGTGGATTTAGTCGGTAGGAGTCCGACATAACCTCTATAAGAATTTCTTCACATGAAAAAAGGGGTTAACACGTATGTCCTCTTCTCATGCCGTTATCACTAGGCACATGGAAATTTAAGCCTACCTTCACACGGCCACAATTTTTCCGTATACCGGGCACGAGATTTTCTTGAACGTAGTAGTAACAGTAGACAATATATGAAACTGTTCACATGTAGTCGTGTGTTCGAGACATATTTTTCCCGTTTCTCTAACAAAGTGGCCACTAGGATCGCCGTGCGTCGGAACGATTTTCTCGAATAAAAATCGTAGTGGCGCATATGTTTTAAGTTGTTTCTTTCACGCGACTAACCCATTCATGCGATTTTATCGTAACCTTAAAAACGCATTAAATGGTCGCCGTGAGAACGATTGCATTGTGTACGGGAAAAGCGTTCGCCGTGTGAACGTAGCCTTAAAAGTGTACAAATGTATACAATAGTGAGCTAACAAAATTTCCGTCCAAAAATTTAATTTCTACGGCCGAAAAAACACCCTTTATAGACGAGTCGCCCTTCATTTTATTATGGGCGTTCTTTTAACTTGCACTAAATCCGAGAGCTTTTTTATTGATAAATGGGGACCCGCTCTGTGGTATCACTCAACGTCGCTGAAACGTTTATGGGAATACATTGCTCGATGTAATTTGCTGTAACTGACTTTTACGTTGGTTCGGGTATTATAGAACTACTTTACTCATAGTTAGCTACGGTTTTAGTTACAGGTGTAGTTTTTTTTTTCATTTCAGATAAGTTATGATTCTTTTTTTTGCAAATATGGGTAAGTAGAATGAATAGTGTTACATATTTTTTTGGTCAGCCATATTTAACTTTTGCTTTTTTTTGCTTGTAAACGAAAGAGGTTAAAGCGCTTATTGTTTTGTAAATGAAACATTTTACGCTGCCTAAGGTGGATGTACATTAAGCATTAAGTCCCGCCTATCATGCTAGGTTTAGTAGAGGCCGCGGTGGTAGCCGAAATCAGTTGGGAATCCTAGGACATCCTTCCGAGGGCTTACCCGGCAATATCGGTTATAGGTAGTGGTAAGGTACCGTGTGGTTTAGTCGGTAAGAGTCGGACATGGGAACACCCAAAAATTCCGAAATATGTTTTTCCGAATTTCAATATTCCGATGTTCAAAATTCCCAAGATTATAATTCCTAAGAAACAAAGCTCCGAATATTCAAAAGGACGATATTTATTTATCCGAAAGTCATAAGTACGAATTTTTATTTTTTCTAATTTCATTAGTACGAATATATATAATAGGAGTCTCGATTAGACCGCGTTGCGATGCAGACGCATACCGCTGATTTAAATAATTGTATTATTGAGTAATTAGCGCGGCGCAAGCCGTCGCACGTGTGTTGCCATGAGTACCGAAATCGTGGTGAATGAGCTACTGGCGTTCTTGCAGCAGAAACTGGACGTGATGGACGAGGTGTCAGCTGTCCAGATCTGCTCTACAAACTTCAGTCAAGAGGACATAGCTGCAGCCAAGCATCTTCTGTTTGGGGTCCTGAACAAGATGGACCAGATGGTGTCTCGCCGACGTGATGGAACACGAAAAAGCGTGCAGGACATCATTACGCTGTTGAAGGAGACCGACCCCGACGATGTGCCGACGTTTGTGGCGATGGATCTGCAGAAGCTTCCTCCCGTCACTTTCGACCACGTCGACGTAACGTGCCTTTTGAAGGACATCGTGTCCTTAAAGGCAAGTTTGGCTGAAGTACAGGCCAAGTTAGCAAGCACCGAGGATGTGGTTGTGGATTTACGTAAAGAAGTAGTGTCGTTACGTGAAATCACAACAACATTATCTAGGTCACCGTCCAGTGCGAACATTAACACGCGTAGCGGAGCTGACTTAAACGTTAGTTTCGAGTCAGCGGTTATGTTGTCACCGAGTGGCAATGCTGAGTGCGCGCATTCCGCCGCGGCCGCCGGCTCGACGCTGCGCAGCCCTGCGCCCGCGCGTGGCGTTCCCCGCGCCACTGCCCCGAGCGCCTCGCTGCCCGCCCCACTGCAAGTTCCTGCAGCTGCAGCAAAGCCTCACGCAGAAGTGCGTCGCAGCTTTGCTACTGTATCTAGGAGCGCCCCAACTGCTCCATCAAAGCCTGTGACTGAGAAGGCATCGAACCAGGCTACAGACGGGTTCGTTACGGTGCAATCTAGGAAGCACCGGCAGCGGACGAAGGTGAACCGTTGCGGCACAGCACCGAAACCGGCGGTGCAGTGCACCTCAGCGCTGCGTGCTGCAATACCGTCCACCGCAGTGTACGTCTCCCGCCTGCAGTTTACTACTAAGGAGGAGAACATCGTGGAGTACGTGCGCAAGAAGACCAATTTCGTGCCGAGAGTGCAACTGTTGGAGTCGAGGCGGAACGTCAATTTCCTGTCGTTCGTGGTGCGAGTACCCAACACTAGCCTGAGCCTCGTCATGGAGGAAAGCTTCTGGCCACAGGGCGTGGTATTCCGTCGTTTCCGCGGACGGTTACCACCGGAACGCATAAAGACATAGTGCGTAGTGAAGTGATTATACTAATAATTGTCGTTAAGATTTAATAGACTAACACAACATGTTATATTTATATGTATTCATAGTTTTTAAGGTATTTATCTATGGGCCGTAGAATAAGTTAAATAAGATCTGTAACTTTTCTCATGTAGCCTGAAAATAAATGATTTATTATTATTATTATTATTAGTACGAATAATCAAAAGACCGGACTGTTATTTTCCCGAAAAACATTATTCAGAATTTCAAATATCCGAAAATTCACTGTTTAAGTTTTTTTAATAAAGTACGGTCAAGTCTAACTACCGAAGATATTATTTCCAAGTGAGTGGTAGGCAAACGACAAAACAAAAAAAAAACCACGATGGCTAAGGACGGAGCTCCGCTCCGCTTCGCTTTCGCCGTAGCCTTCTAACCTAACCTATCCGAGTCGAGGTGTTAACCATAATAAGTGAATGGCTAACACCCCGACTCAGCGTACCCCGACTCGGATAGGTTAGGTTAGAAGGCTAAAGCGGGAGCGAAGTGGAGCGGAGCTCCCGCCTTCGTGGTTTTTTTTTGTTGTTTTGTCGTTTGCCTTCCACTCCCTTGGAAATAATATTTTCGGTAGTTACACTTGACTATACTTTATTAAAAAACGGGTGGAATCGGGAACATAAATAACCGTCTTTAATAATAAGTTTTCGGGTTAAAACAGGAACGGGTGGAAACGACATTCACCCTTCGTATTTATGATATTTCGGATTTTTAATAATCGGAGTTCGTATTTATAATATGGCGGATTTTTAATGATTCGGAATTCAACGGTTCGGTTACTTGAAATTCGGCATTCTGACAGTCGGAATTGTAAACATTCGGAATTTTAAAATTATGACTTTTAATAAAAAGGATTAATGAAATATCGGATTTTTGACTTTCGGGATTTCGAATCATTCGGACTTATGAAATTCGGAATTATGAGATTCGTGATTGTGACTTTCGGAATGAAGTTTTTCGTATTAATGTAGTGTACCCGTCGGACATAGCATCCATGAAGGGTTTTCACACGTGAAAAAAACATACTAGGTTGACTTGGAGGCCATTCTCAGCAGTTTTTCAGATCGCTCTAATTCCAGTAACTATTTGGGTGGACATTGATATACCGCTAGTTAACACCCTGAATTAATACTAGATACTACATTTTCGCAAAACGATTCACTGCGTAGAGAAGGAAACCTCGTAAAGGCCTCGATTATCAGTGAAATGAAAGTCGTCAAGCCAAGTTGAAAGCCTTATGGGCGGCTTGAAAAATGTCAACTGTGGTTTGTCACGATTTGCGCCTGTCCATTTCTACACGGCAATAGGCTCATCACCTATTACGTGGGACATTAAACTATAAGGTGAAATGTGGGCCTATACTATCCTCTGCCTACCCTTTCGGGGATAAAGGCGTTACTACATGTATGTATGTGCTACTTTTTTATCTCGGCAACAAATTCTTGGATGTAATCGATACCTACGGAAAATGAACACCACACATGCGAGCGAAACCGCTACTCTACGCACATGACATAACGAGGATATAGCCTACAATAGAATAGTTTACGTGTCACCTTACCCTTAAAACCGTCTTTTCTCAAAACGTTCGTGTATTAAAGTAGATGCGTCGTCATCCCGGCTCCCTATTGTATAAGACAATGCGACGACGTCTCTTTGTGAACTGTAATCAACTGAGATATACTCTGTCTGTCTGTTTGTGTTACAGAGGGCACTACTTGAATAGTAAGGGCGGTGTAAAGTTACCGTATTAGATAGAGATGTCGTATTAACGAGTGTTTGTACTGAAATACAGGATGATTTTAACTTTATTTATTGTTTGCACCGAAATCTCTTGAACCTGACCTGCGACATACAAACATAAATAGTAACATGAAAAGGGTAGGCACAAGCATATTATACGTTCACATTATAATACGGAATTTAGTTCCACGTAATATTGACCCCGTTCTTTAGCCTTTCATCTACCAATCTGACCCCCAAGGCGAGCTGTAAATTTTTCTTTGATTTGTCCAACGGCCCAGTAGAGGTGAAGCAGAACACTACGACGTCTTAGTGAGTAGTTTGCCCCTCTATAGAGCCGTAATGACCCCCTGACGAATTCATAGGTAGATATAGAGTATAGGTTCTTCAAGCGGAGCGTGAAGAGGCACATCACAGGGTCGCCAACTTGAGGACCACTGTCAGAAGTCTTACGGACTGTGAGAGTGGCCCCCAATCTCTAGATGCCCCACCTCTTTCCATCTGGCTAGCGACGTCAATTTGGCGTACGTAATATAAAAAAAGGGTTGGTAGGAGAGGCCGCAGTGATAGCCAAAGTCTGTAGTCAATCCTAGGACATCCTTCGGAGAGCTTGCCCGGAGCTCTCGGCCGAAGGCTGTTGTAGGCATGTGTGGTTTTTGTCGGTAAGAGTCCAGCATAACATCCATGAGGGATTTCCATATATTAAAAAAGTGTCATTTCGTCTGAGGACATACGAATTTTACAAAATTAAGTAGCTATTTTAAGCTTCAGCAGCAACCATCTTAGTCAGCGTGTCAATGCTTTTGTTCCAAAGAGGCTCGTTCACACCATTAATTTGAGCACCCTCACGATAAGAACACTTAAGATAGCACCCACGACAGCCATTTAAATGGCGCATTAAAATTACTTATCTTTCAAACGGCCTCCCAAGTGAATACTCAGACGATGAATGTATTATGTTTTTAAACGACTTCTTGCTTTCATTTACTTGTGTCAAAAATCTTGGTTTATTAATTGATAACACATTAAGCTGGGTTCCCCAAATGCGTGAAATAAGTCGAAAAATGTTTGCATCAGTGGGGTCCTTGCGCAGATTGAGTAATTTTCTGCCTACTGCCACCAAAATTGCGCTTGCACAAACCATTCTTCTTCCTTTACTTGACTATGCGGACGTTAGCTATCTCGATGTCACAGAGGAGCAACTTAATAAACTTGAGCGCCTCCAAAATTTATGTATAAGATTCATATTTGGTATACGCAAATATGATCACATATCCGAGTATCGCCGTAAGCTCAAGTGGCTCCCAATTCGCCTTCGCCGGAATGCTCACATTCTCTCGCTTCTCTACAGCGTGTTGTTTAATCCCTGTACTCCTGTCTATTTAAAAGAACGGTTCTTGTTCCTCCATGAAACACATTCGAGAACCCTGAGGTCATCGGAGTCCTTAGAATTAGCAGTCCCCGCACATTCCACAAATTTCTATGATAAATCTTTTACTGTGCAAGCGACGAAACTGTGGAATGCTCTGCCGGTGTCCATTAGGCGTGCCCAGACATTGCAGGTCTTTAAGGGTATGGTGAAAACACATTATTTGGGTCTTTAATAAGTTGTGATCGTTGTGATATTAAATACATACCTATTATTTTTTCATACAATTTTGGTTGTAGAAAAATCCAAGTACTAAATTGTAAATATTATTTATTGTAATACTAAATTGTAATGTATACATATATATATATCTGTAATTATATATTTATTTTTATCAATATGTATATATGTATGTATCTGTGTATCAATATATATGGTATGTATCTATGTAAGTATGTATTTGTATAATATATATTTAGAGTATTTGTAACTTAGGTTAATATACATAATAATAAAATGTTAAACTTTCCTCTCTTTTTATAGTTTTTTGTCTTTATTTTTCTTAATTTTTAAACCAATAACTACCCATTACTCACCAATATTATTTGTCCATTCAAAGGTTGCCTGAAAGAAATTGCTTTTAGCGATAAGGCCGCCATTTGTACATTCTTTTTATGTTATTTCTTTTTCATTGTTAATTTTTTATTGGTGTACAATAAAGTTTTACTTACTTACTTACTTACTTACGCGTAAATTCTGGATTTCATTTTGTAGTCTGGGGTCTGCTATGATTCGATGGAAAGGAAGCGTTGTGAAAATGTTTGGATGTTTAGACTTCAATCACGCTTACTGAGTCTGACTCAAGTTTTTATACAGGAATCTATACTGATCTATACTTATGTTATAAAGAGGAAAGATGGTTTTTTTTGTTTGTTTGTTTGTAACGAATAAGCTCCGGAACTACTGGGCCGATTTGAAAAATTCTTTCATTGTTTAGAAGCTACACTCTTTGCAGTGAACATAGGCTATATTTTATTCCCATATTCCTACGGGAACGGGAACTAAGCGGGTGAAACCGCGTGTTGTCGGCTAGTAGGTTATAACCTTAAATAACTTAAAGTCTGCTTTTTATGTCTCAAATACATGATATTAAGGAATGCGGAAACGAGAGTTTTCCCCTCGAGTGGAGAGGCAGGCATCATTTAGGAGCATTTTATACTCTAGGGGCGTAAGTTGATTATGCAGTCTATACTGGTGACTGAAGACCTGCACATATTGTATTAGACCATGTCCTGTTCTAAGATTTGTGATGTTCAGACTTTACAAACCTGTCCGGTTTAGCCTCCCAATATTCTCAATGTTTAGTTAACGTTATAAAACAGTGCAGGCAGCGTAAAGTTTACTTTGGCTTGAGGTCATACATTTTTGGAAGCAACTACCATCTAAGAAAGTTTACAGAAATATTTCAGAATTAACCCTTAGCCACCTAACGTCGGTGACCGCTTGCCTATAAGTACTAATAGGAAGGTAAAAAGTTCAAAAACTGCTGTAAATATAAACTACATAATATTTTTCAATTGTTTTTATTCAAATTGTTTCAGAGGCAGGGGGAGGATACTGGAGGACTGGGTCACTACACGTGGCCTAGTCATCCTGAACCGGGGGAATGTCGCAACCTGGACGTGGCGGGGGCTCAGCTCGGTCATAGACGTTTCGTTTGCGACCCCTGAGCTCGCCCGCCGTGTCCAGAGATGGCGCGTGGTGGAGGAGGAGGAGACGTCATCAGATCACCGATATATTCGGTTCGACGTCTCCCCTCCACCTAACCTGCCGCCAACAATCGCGAATCCCCCGGAACCGCGTTGGGCACTCCATCGCCTGGATCGGGAGGCTCTCCTGGAGGCGGCCATCGTGCAGGCCTGGATTCCGACAGCGGACGGGCCTGCCGATGTTGATGCCGAAGTGGAGTGGTTCGGGAGAGCCATGTCGCACATCTGCGATGCGGCGATGCCCAGGGCTAGGTCCAGACCGGCGAGGAAGCAGGTGTACTGGTGGACGCCGGAAATCGCGCAGTTGCGCGCGGAGTGCGTTACCGCGCGCCGCCGGTACACCAGATTCCGCCGGAGGCGTCGCCGCCCAGACGATGCGGCAGCCCGAGAGACGGAGCTTTACGATGGGTACAAGGAGGCCAAGAGGGCCCTCCAGACGGCCATCAAGCGGTCCAAAAAGTTGGGCCGCGATGAGCTGATGGAGACTCTGGAGCGGAACCCGTGGGGGCGCCCGCACCTTATGGTAAGGGGCAAATTACGCCCTAAGGCGCCCCCACTGACTCAGAGTCTCCAGCCGGAGCGGCTGGAGGAGGTCCTGGACTCCTTGTTCCCGTTGAGAGCGGAGGAACACATTTCTCCACGCATGGCTCCGTCTCAGGCGCCCAACGCGGAAGGCAGCTAGAACGAAGTGCCCGTAGTCACCGAGGGTGAGTTAGGGGCGGCTGTTCTGCGGCTTAAATCCCGCAAAAACACCGCCCCTGGACCCGACGGCATTCCAGGCCGAGCGTGGGTCCTAGCTCTCGAGGAGCTTGGGCCTCGACTAATTGGGCTCTTCAGCGCATGCCTCGAGAAAGGCAGACCAGTTTCCCGGTCTTCCAGACCTTGGGAAACTGGTCTTAATTCGAAAGGCGGGGCGGCCGGCAAATTCCCCATCCGGATTCCGGCCGATCGTGTTGCTCGACGAGGTGTGCGAGCTCTTTGAGCGTGTTATTGCACAACGCCTCGTCGGGCATCTCACACGCGTGGGGCCTGATCTGGCGGATAGCCAGTTTGCTTCTGTCAGGGACGCTCCACCGTGGACGCGATCATGCGCATTAGAGGCCTGACGGAGGAAGCAGTCTCACAGGGTGAGGTGGTGGTGGCGGTGTCTCTCGACATCGCCAACGCATTCAACACCTTGCCCTGGAGCTGCGTCAGGGAGGCGCTTATCTACCATAGAGTGCCTCCCTACCTCCGTCGAATTGTCGGGGCTTATCTCTCCGAGAGAGCCATAACTTACCCGAGCTGGCTAGGGCCGGGTCGGCGAGATGTGTCGTGCGGTGTTCCACAGGGATCGGTTTTAGGACCGCTCCTGTGGAACATCGGTTACGACTGGGTGCTGCGTGGTCCGTTGCTCAGAGGGGTCGGCGTAACGTGTTACGCCGACGACACCCTCGTTACGGCGCGGGGAGCAACGCACCGTGCCGCAGCACTTAAGGCCACGGCAGGGGTTGCTCAGGTCGTGGGTCGTATTCGGCGGCTGGGTCTCGAGGTCGCCCTTCACAAATCCGAGGCTCTGTGCTTCCACGGACCTCGGATGGGGCCACCTGCGGGATCCAGCCTACAGGTAGGGGGCGTCAGCATCGGCATCGAGCCCTCGATGAAGTATCTGGGGCTCGTACTCGATGGCCGGTGGAACTTCGGACATCACTTCCGAAGTTTGGTCCCAAAACTGAGGGGAGCATCGGCCGCACTCGCGCGGCTGATGCCCAACATCAGGGGACCCAACGCTCCCTACAGGAGACTGTACCTGGGGATCGTGCGAAGCATGGCCTTGTCTCGAGAAATCGAGACCCAGCGGACCCTGCTCCACCAGGAAACCATGGAGACATGGAAGGTGCGACTTGAGCAACCAAAGGGGGGATTCGCCACAATCGCGGCCGTCAGACCGGTCATGGACGAGTGGCTGGAGAGAAGACACGGTGCTCTCTCCTACCGGTTGACACAGATGCTTGCCGGGCACGGTAGCTTCGGTAGGTATCTGTGGCGAAAACACCGGGAAACCACAGCCCAGTGTCAGCACTGCGAGGACCGCAGCGATGACACGGCGCTCCACACTCTGGTGGAGTGCACGGCGTGGGCACAACAGCGCCAGGTCCTCGTAGTGGGTCTGGGCGTGGACACTCTCTCGCTCGAGGCCATGGTGCGAGCCATGCTCTCCAGCGGGAGTAAGTGGGACTGCGCCGCCTCTTTCTGCGAGCAGGTCATGCTCGCGAAGGAGGCGGCGGGCCGGGTGCGGGAGAGAACTCTCCCACCCGAGTTCCGCAGTCGGCGCCCTGGGCGCCGCCGACGTGTCTTCGCCGAAGACTATCGGCCTCCATGACCGGGGGTCTGAGGACGGAGAGAGGGCCGCTCACCGTCCTTACAGAAGCAGGCCCATGACGGCAGCGTGACGTGAGCAACTCACGCACGCCCCCCCCCCCTTAGAAGCGGGGTCACACCCGAAACCCCACATAGACGCGGGATTGCACCCAAACCACCCCCTGGGCGAGGCCGCATTGGCGGCCGTAGGTCTGTTGGGAGTCACGGGACATCCTTCCTGAGGGCTTACCCGGGGCTCTCAACCATAGGCTGTTAGGCGTGGCGTGAGGTTTTTTAGTCGGTAAGAGTCCGGCATAACATCCTATGAGGATTTTCCCTCACGTTAAACAAAAAAAAAAAATAAACAAAAATTCAAATTGTTTGAATAAACTCTTCAAATTAACGCTTTTACTTTTTACTATCGTTATTAAAAGTTGACTTACAAATATTTTAACAAATTTTAAGTTTTAATTAAGATGAGATCTCAAACTGGATAGGGGGGGGGGGGGGAAAGTACACAGAGTCACATACGTGTGGCACGCGTAGTAACGGAAATATTTGCAAAAATATATCGAATGGTGTCACTGTGACCGACGCTAGGTGGTTAAGGGTTAAAGTCCTGTCCCATTTTAACCGTGAACGCTACAAAGCATTAAGAATTTCAACACTCCATTCAACAAAACGACTTAAAATCAATAAAGTTTATTGCTGGTATCGAATTCTAGTACTGAAAAAGGTTTCTGAACAATAGTCGCACTCTAAATCTTCCCTACGGAAATGAGGGTTGTAAGCCAGTATCGGCATAGTAAAAAGAGAAAAGTAAGTTATCGTCGAACGAACGCACGCACCGAGTGCGGTTTATGAATGTGTCCGAGCGCAGTGTCTACGAACGGGTGTTGCTACGCACACTTTAAATAAATAAATAAATATTCACGACCGATTCATACAACACTATCTGATCCCAAAGTAAGCTAGGAATAACCTGCTTGTGTTATGGGTATCAGACCACGGATACATACATAATATACGTAGAAACACCCAGACTCTTGAGACAACCATTTATGGGTCACACAAATATTTGTCTCCGGTGGGAATCGAACCCACGACCTCCAGCGCCGCTGGCGGTAGCACTACCGACTTCGCCACAGAGGCAGTCCATATTTGGAAGGAAAGGAAGCCTCGCAAAACCCGGATCGAGCTTACAAGCTACAAGGCAGCGAATTCGCGAGCAGCTTGTAAACTTTCTCCGTATCATCGAGCTTTGACTATTCGGTAGTAAAGAAGCTGCTTGTAAAATAGTAAGTTAGAATTTACTCGCTATTCGCTAGCGTTTTGGCCTGAAAACTATTTAACTAGCTGTGTATCGAATCGTTGCTAGTGAACTAGTTGCGAGCTCGAATTTAACAATAATTGGCTAGCTAGTTCGCTACTGAGCGAGTGACTGCGTCATCAACACTCGCTTCCTCGCTCACTCGCTAGCTTTTAAACTTGCCAACTAGCAGTTTGTAAACTAGGCCTGGGTCATCGAGCCTTCATACATATTTTAAGCTCAAATTCGGTAAAAGTGTGTGTGACCCGCTCGTAGATGCTCGTAAGCACAGCGCTCGCACACATGCAACCCTCACTCGGAGCGTTTTTTCGAAGGTAACTTACTTATTGTCTTTTACTGTGGTATAGGGATCGTAAGATTGTCGGTACATGACGTGATATTGAAGTTACAGATGACTAACAATTGTTAAACCACTTATTCAATTTTCTATTGTGCTTACAGTTTTTTTTTTATACCACTAAGGTGGCAGACAAGCATACGGCCCACCAGAAGGACTGGTGGTCACCGTAGCCTATGAACGTTTGCAACACCAGAGGCGCCACACTCGCGCTGCCGACCCTGTAAAAACCTTCTAAGACCCCTTTTGAAGAACTCCATACTGTAGGCGTTTGGGAAAACCGAGGCAGGGAGATCATTCCACAACCTAAGCGTGCGCGAGTTCTTAAATAGACTTAATGAAAGACCTTCTAATTTATAATGTGATCTGGAAGATGTTTGTAGCTTCATCATGCTCTTACCCCTGAATTGATTCTGCTGAAGGAAAAGACACATAGTTATTTTTATCAATGATAGAACTTGAGTAAAACCTCGGAAAGTCGTGTACACATACTGCCTAAAAACCCAAGTCCAAAAGCTAAAACAAATAAAAAAAATAAAAACATTCCTCACACACTGTTCTAAAATTGTAATCAAAGATCTCGAAGAGTCAAGGTCACTTGAACGTACTATCTGTTTCAAAATTCGAACGTGGTATAGCATAAATTAAGGTGCAGTACACACGCAAACGTTCGACGTTCAATAATTATGTTTGTCACGTTTCTACGTTGCGTACTTCGTAAACACAACAAACTTAAATTGTTCCTACATATTCTGCAGTATCTCATGTGGCTTTTTTTTCCCAAAAAAATGTGCCTCAACAAATGGGCACGTCCAATATTTAGCATGCAGACGTAGAAAAGAGTGTGAAAAATATTGGAACGAGTTATTTATACAATCTTTTACGTTGGTGTTTCTTCACAAAAACTCTTCTTGAATTTTAAAACGGACTAGAACATGAACGTTAAAGTAAATGGAGACACCATTATGATATTAATCTGTAGATGTACTATAATTTCAAATTAGTATAGTCTAACAAAAGCTTCTGAAACTCGCATAAATAAAAATCATGTCAAATAGCCGCCATCATCGTGTAAAAATCCCTGTACCAAATTTCAGCCAGATACGTTCAGCCGTGAAAGTGAGAAGAGTGAAATACAAACAATACAAATAATCTACACTTACAAAGTTTCGCTTTTACTTATAATTTAATAAGATATATGTATGAGTTTATATAAAACTATTGATATCTAAACAAAAGTTCTTAATGGATTGAAACTGTGAACAAAAGTTGGAAATGAGAAATATTTCCCGTTTGAAACAAATAATGGCGCTTTATGTAGCGCAACTTGCACTGGGGAAGCGCTTTATTGTAACAGTAAGCTCCCCGCAGACTACATACATTTTGTCGACCGATAGTTTCATCTGGCTGTAAAGACCTTGAGTTCATGCGTTCAAGCAAAGAGATGTATTGTCCTTCAATAGATTAATTTAATTATTATTACTAAAAACTGCAACTTATTCAAAATATAATATGCGGCTGATTTCATGTTTTTTTTACGAACAAGTACTTCTGAGAAGAGTAGACCTCGTGAGCGCCCAAAAAAACCTGTGAAGAATCACATCCCTTATGTTTCAGCCAAAAACCATCATGATAGTGATAAATACTGCGACAGCAATCTTCACCCCTATTCTCCTCCATATTCCTCCCTATCGAAAAAAGCTCTTGACGAAAGTTGTATTTTAAATCAAAAAATACGTGTGCCAAGTTTGGTGACAATAGGTTTAGAAATGCATCCTCTAGACCGGTACTGACATAATTATATACAGACATACGGACTAAAGCAAAATCGTCCACATATAGTCCTCCGTAATCTCGCTCGCTGTGCACGCTCGGCTCGGTCAGTTATGTAGTATGTGTATTAATATTCAATTTAGAAGAAACCATATTTTGACTTAGCTCTTGTAGATTAAAAATGCATAATGCTGTCCCTTTTGTTTACTAATTAACAAAATAAATGTTTGCATCTATTTTGCGTCACTTATTGAGTTAGGGGTTTAATCAATGTGAACATAAAAAAGTACGCACGTTGCATCGATTTGGGGTCGGCCTACAAATAAGGTGGATCGATTTCATGGCTGTCTTCAAACTGAGGGAACCCAGCAGTTGTTGGGTCGTGTCCGCGCTTACTCGATCAAACTATCGGCAGTTAAAAAAGTTCATAGTTTGCGGAGGGTCTAAGTTTATCGAATAGAGATTTTAATGCAAGCTATTGCACATATGGGACAACGAGTTTGAATAACTGTTGGCTTTATCCTTATTAACATTAAAATAAATAAATGGTTTAAAACCCCTAGAAGTGTAAACTATGTGCTTTTAAGTATAATATTTTATTGCAAAAGCGTGAGGCGCTGGAACAGGAAAGACTTTCCTGGCGGAAGCTGCATGATGTCTTGTCAAATTAAGGATAAGGTCACATTTATAAAAGCGTGTTTTTCTCGTGTTTTTAAACTATTAATTTACACTGTCACACTTTTATATATCTATTGTGACTTTTACTATTATTAATATCATTTTAAATTTCGAAAATGTATTAACGATGATAGGCTTTAATTGAAATGCATAACATACTTACTAGAAAAATAAAGTAGTTAATCACGCCTACGCATTTTCAACACTCAATTTTGCCAGTTTTACGTGACGCCCGCGTAATAGGAGCAAACCTATTACCGTTACGGATCTCTATTAGATAATTCATAGGTAGGTCCTTAAAGTTTAGGCATTCCGAGATATATAGTACAATATGTAGTAATCATGTAATAAGAATACAAACGCATATATCCCCAAGCGGGTTTTTAACGGTAAACAAAAATATCTCGTTCTCGAACAAGAACTCTACCTTTTGCTACTGTTAACGTATTCCCATCATGTATCTACTTAATTGCCTGAAAGAAGAGGCGTTCCCTTTGGCATCATAAACGTTATGCTCTTGTGCGACCTCATGCAGCTTTCGCCAGGATTTTTATTATATAAGGATTAGTATTAATAGGAATTTGCTTACAAAAAAGTCTTTCTTGTTCTAGCGCCCCACGCTTTTACAATCAAATATTATAACTAAAAGCACATAGTTTACACTTCAGCCCAGAAATAGAGGCAACTTGAACGATCCATAATTTATTTTTGGTATTTTTCGTGCATTATAGAAGCGTATTTTTCTAGGGTTTTTAAACCATTTATTTATTTTATACTTTTTAGTCACAACATTTATACCTTTACTAGCTGTTCCCTGCGGCTTCATCCGCGTAGAAGTCGTTATCGCATAAAATCATTACCCTCCTTTTGCGCAGTCAGTTAAAAAGTAGCCTATGTCCTTCCCTTAAACTCAAACTATCTTTATAACAAATTTCATCAAAATCGGTTCAGTGGCTTAGGCGTGAAAACGTAGCAGACAGACAGACAGAAATACTTTCGCATTATTATATTAGTAGGGATTTCTGTATTACATGGTGTTTTGTCTGAGTTCGACTAATGTGAAAATATTTCATTATTACTCTTATACATATACATTTTATGCAGGTACCTAGGTATGTCAATATTTACACTCAATATTAACTTCAATATATAACAGGTTTGTTATAACCTTCAACCCTAATCGTGGTCAAAGTTCATTACAAGACTTTTCTAACAAATTCAAACACAGCTATGATGCGATGGTTAATCATGACGTTACAGTGCATATCTTCTGGCTCCATCATCAGATCAGTTCGACAGTACCATATTATTGTATTGTCATCAGAACTACATACAGCTGCCAATTTTCATGAAGCTACGATCGTTGGAAGCTGGTTAAATTTGCTACCTTAGATTCCACTTTTCCATCGAAGTTTCAGTGCCTATCTTCCGGCTCCATCATCAGATCAGTTCGACAGTACCATATTATTGTATTGTCATCAGAACTAAATACAGCTGCCAATTTTCATGACCCTACGATCCTTGGAAGCTGGTTAAATTAGCTACCTTAGATTCCACATGTTTTCAGTGCCTATCTTCCGGCTCCATTATCATATCAGTTTGACAGTACCATATTATTGTATTGTCATCAGAACTACATACATCTGCCAATTTTCATGACGCTAAGATCCTTGGAAGATGGTTAAATTAGTTTCCTTAGATTCCATTACATTGTTAGTTACATACACGACGACCTAATAAAAGCGTATTAATAAATACGAAAGTTTGTAAGTATGTTTGTAGGGATTGATTAAAGTCCGGAATAAAGCATAAATTCTCGGAATTTGTTCAAACACTCAGCAATAGGTTAACCACAAAACTATAAGGTTAAATGTGGACGTATACTAAGCCTCTGCCTACCCCATCGGTGATAAAGGCGTGTATAAATCGAAATGCATGATGCTATACATGCATATTTGATTTTAGAAAAGGCTGTGCCATCAATATTATAACGAAAAATTTTCCAAGAGAACAATGCAAAGCATTCAAAACTATTCCAACGTTCCCAATTCAAATTCTTGCAAACCAACATTTTGGTATATGTTTCGAATCTATCTCAAACATTCGTCATCTTGAATCTACGACAGTTTTTATGTGCAATCTATGTATGAAACTCTGAGGGATGGAACTGTACATTTATTGAAAAATATATGTTACTGTCAGAGGAAAATAGGGAAATAAATTAAAGATTGTCTTGGGTTATATAGCTATCAATATATTTGGAAATACGAAAGCATTAAATTTAAGTTAAAATGGTTGCAACTCCGCTGCCGCTGTCGTGTTAAGGTCCGTTCACACAGACCGGCTCGGAGAGCAGAGCAGATTCTTATCACGTTGAAAACAGAGCTTTTATTATTTGAAGTAAGGTTTATTCTTGCATGTGCACTGCTTTTGTCAGTAAGAATGCTTGAACGCGCTTGGTGCGAAATAATAAGAGGAGCTGACCGGCTCCGATTTCATGCTCTTTCTCGCTCGCGCAGCCGATCGGCTCCAATTGCATGCTCTTTCTAGCTCGCGCAGCTGTTCGGCTCCGATTGCGTGCGCGCTGCCCCATGCCGACCGCCATTTTTAATAGCACAATTTAAACAGAACAGTTATGTGCACTTATACGAAAACATGACTGATGAAAAATTAATATATTTCTTCATCGGAGCTATCTAGAACCATGTTCCAAAAGAACCCGTTAACACCGAAAACTAAACTTGGAATACTGGTCCTGCCTTTGTAGTGAATCGATGCACTCGATGAATCCTACCCGCAAGCGCATCCGACCGGCTCCGAGCACATCCGCTTTCAGCCGGTCTGTGTGAAATAGTTGGCGGCTCCGCTCCGACCAACTCCGAGCGTATACGATCCGGTCTGTGTGAAAAGAAAAGTGCGCGCCGATGCTCTCCGAGCCGGTCTGTGTGTACCTGGGGACCGTGCGAAGCATGGCTCTATACGGAGCTCCTGTATGGGCGGAATCTCTGACGGCCAGCAATGTGGCTAGATTGCTGAGCCAGCAGATAGCGATGGCCATCAGGGTGATTAGGGGATACCGCACGATCTCCGGTTAGGCGGCATGTCTACTAGCCGGGACCCCTCCATGGGACCTGGAAGCGAGAGCCCTTGCGTCACTGTTCAGATGGCGCAAGGAGGCGCTGGAGCGGGGCCAAAGGCCCGCTTATCGAGAAATCGAGGCCCAGTGGTCCCTACTCCACCAGGAAACCGTGGAGACATGGAAGGTGCGACTTGAGCAACCAAAGGGGGGATTCGCCACAATCGCTGCCGTCAGACCGGTTATGGACGAGTGGCTGGAGAGGAGACACGGTGCTCTCTCCTACCGGTTGACACAGATGCTTGCCGGGCACGGTAGCTTCGGTAGGTATCTGTGGCGAAAACACTTGGAAACCACGGCTGAATGTCAGCACTGCGAGGACCGCAGCGATGACACGGCGCTCCACTCGCCGGTGGAGTGCACGGCGTGGGCGCAACAGCGCCAGGTCCTCGTAGTGGGTCTGGACGTGGACACTCTCTCGCTGGAGACCATGGTGCGAGCCATGCTCTCCAGCGGGAGTAAGTGGGACTGCGCCGCCGCCTTCTGCGAGCAGGTCATGCTCGTGAAGGAGGCGGCGGGACGGGTACGGGAGAGAACTCTACCACCCGAGTTGCGCAGTCGGCGGCCTGGGCGGGACGTGTCTTCGCCGAGGACTATCGGCCACCATGACCGGGGGCCAGAGGACGGTGAGAGGGCGGCTCACCGTCTTTACAGAAGCAGGCCCATGACGGCAGCGTGACGTGAGCAATTCACGCACGCCTCCGCTTTAGAAGCGGGATCACACCCGAAACCCCCCAAAGATGCGGGATAGCACCCGAACCACCCCCTGGGCGAGGCCGCAGTAGCGGCCGTAGGTCTGTTGTGAGTCCCGGGACATCCTTCCGAGGGCTTGTAACGTTGTGAAGCAACGAATAAATAATCTATTAATTCATATTAGTATTTCAATTAATTTATATATATTAGAAACTATTTTATAATGGAAATTGTTGAAAGCGCCATCTGCCGACAAATAGTCACATTAAGACTAGCGCGGGTTAACTCGCCAAGTAGGTAAATGACGTAGGGACGATCCTAGCCGCCAGAGGCGCTGTTCAATGCTATAAATAGGAGTGCACGCGCAGTTTCGGCGAACACATCACAAATTTAAAATATACTATCGCGAAAGTATCAGTGCATCAATAAAGATCTTTAAAATTAAATATAATTGTATAAGGAGCGAAATTCTCCCTAGGTGAATAATTGTCTAGCTGCAAACGACGAGTACCCCATCCTTGGGTGAGTTAAATTGTGTATAACGTAATCTAATTTTTAAACTGTGAAAATTAACGGCTGTTGGTCCACCCTGTTATAAGGGGGTAGTTAAAAGGGGTGTGAAAAAACATCTTTGTAAAATTAGTGCTGTAAGCAGATGTTGTAAGACTTCCGACTCCTGCAATGGTTAGCAGGAGCCGGCTGTCTTTGGGAATATGCGGGGAAAGAGGGTTCAAGCTAACCCCCAATCTGGAACATTCCAGGGTCCACCCTCCGGGTTCTAAAGAAACGTCCACCCTCCGGGTTCTAAAGAACCATTCACCCTACGGGTTACAAGAAGCTCACCCTCTGGATTTGCGCTCCGGGTTGAGAACACCGTGCCATTCTATATTATGGACGGCACGGCTACATCAGCGACTGCAGCATCCTTCAGGAGACCCAAGATAAGTCGGAACCCTGCGAAGACCATCGGGAATCGCAAAACCCCTTGCTGCCTGACCACGAACCACGACCCCGAGTTTAATTGATAATATACCATCATTTTAAATTTCAATATTACTTTTTATTCATCTCTTCAATTTCCTGAAAGCTCAAAGCATTTCAGGCTTACCCGGGGCTCCCAACCACAGGCTGTTGGGCGTTACCTGAGGTTTTTCAGTCGGTAAGAGTCCGGCATAGCATCCTATGAGGATTTTCCCTCACTTAAAAAAAAAAAAAGCCGGTCTGTGTGAACGGATCCATAATATTCACTGAATTCGCTGAATCAGGAATGCTATGTTATATTAATAACCATGATATGTGTGTTACCTAAACAGAATTGTTCAACAGGTATCTAGTTCTGTGACGTCCATTGCAAAAATACTATACTATTTATAACATTTTATTAAACTTTAGCCTCCCAAAGCGTACTGAAAGGCTCTTTGGACCAAACCATTAACATTATTGAAGGTAATCGAAGTCTTCCCGCATTGCCATTTCTCCTCAAAGCATTTTGTAAAGTGACATGAAAAAAAACTGTTCAGTAAACAAACCCACAGATAACAAATCGACACACTCAGCTTGCACATTCGGTTCATTTATTACATTCATCTCGGGAACATGGAGAATATTCGTGTATTAGAGATTTATACGCCAGTGGCGGCTTAAAAGCATTTTATATACAGGTGATTCCTGCGTAATGGACACAAAAACAACTCCGCTGTATGCTTCGTTAGATATACAGGCTGTATTTTTACGTACGCCTAAATATAGCGCATAAAAATGAAGTTGTGATATAAATGTTTTTTTAACAATACTAATATTTTAAAGAGGAAAGATTTGATTGTTTGTTTGTTTGCATCGAATAGGCTCCGAAACTACTGAACCGATTGGAAAAACTCTTTCACTATTGGAAAGTTATATTATCTCCGGTGAACATCGGCTATATTTTATTCCCGTATTGCTACGGAAACGGGAGTTGATTAAGCGATTGTTGGTGTAAATTTTTTTGTACTGGGGATGTAACTGTAATTTATGGTCATTCTAATTTATTATTATTAACTAGATTACGCATGTGGATATAAACCTATGATAAAAAATGTAATGACTACTTGTACCAGAATCAAATGTTTTACTAACTTGCCCTTAAAACATTCCTTAAATGCGAGAGTTTGTGAGGATGTATTCATATTCTTTTATATTTATATATTCTTTCATATTCTTTTATGTATGTATGTATTTTTTTAATGTTATTCTTACTTACTCACATATTTTTGAAAAAGCATCGACAGTAAAATCACATTTTTTATATTACTGTGGCGGCAGACAACCATATGGCTCTCCTGATCGAAAGTAATTACCGTGATCTATGGACATTCCTAGCAAAGATTTAGGCCTCGATGTCACGGAGCGATTTTAGTTTAATAGCTAGCGAGTGATTGACAATGGGATAGTCAAAAGCAGATTGTAAAAAAAACTCGATGACAAGAAGAGAGTTTACAAACTGTTCGCGAACTCACAGGTTTGTAGCTTGTAAACTTGCTCCGGAGGTTTCACACTCGCGCTGCCGATACGTCTTTATGGCTGTCAATCAATCAAATAAGCCTACGGCAGTCCACTCTGGACGTAGGCCTCTCCCAATTTACGACACACGGTCCTGTCTGCGACCTTTACCAGGTCGTCGGTCCATCTGGCGGGTGGACGTCCTACCCTACGTTTGCCGATTCGCGGTCTCCACTCTAGAACCTTTATGGCTGTGGTTTCCTATAACGTGCGGTGTATGCCGAACTTTTACCGACTAAAAAGCACATGTTTCTAACCGTAGGGTAAGCCCTCGGAAGGATATCCCAGGCTACGTTCACGTCATGCAAAACGCCGTGTCACCATAGAAATGTCACGCCGATGTCAGCGCATGAAATAGACCACAACAGTACATTTCTACAGTAAGCATTGTGCCGTACGGCATTTATAGTACACCATTGCCTAAAACCTTCATAATATTAGGCTTAATTACGAATGTTAAGGATCTTCGTGCTAATATTATGTAGCCATACCCCTGTAATCCTATGTTATGAAAGCGTAGTCCGATTGTATACATTGATGTACATTTTGTCAAACAAAAGCTCTGTTTGAGCGGCTGTCACGGTCGCCAGTTTGGTAAACATTCCACACTGAAAATTTGCATAGTTCAATGCCGACAAATGAACGTGACATCAAGGGCCTATAGGTGTAAGCCCTTTTATCCGTAACATCATAGGTATTCATTAAGGTGACTGAAAATAAAAATAGACATTTTTCACACAACGCTATCAGATCCCAAATTAAGCTAGGAATAACCTGCTCGTGTTATTGGTATCAGACCACAGATATTAATACTTACATACTTATCATACATGGCAATAGCCAGACTTTCGAGACATATATTTAAGGATCACACAATTTTTTGTCTCCTGTGGAAATCGAACACACGATCCGCAGTCGCACATTTCGACCTCTAGACCAACGAAGCATTGACGTAGTATACAAAATAATAGTAACCCTTTTGAGCGAAGTACCTAAATTGCACAATGGTAGTCACAAAATCATACACATTTGATAGTCAAGATTATTGCTTCTACATTAACATTTACCGCCAGATTTGCTAGACAATAACAGAATAGGTATGTAATACTTTTATATTATCTTTGGCAATAGGTAGAGCCTGTGAGGAGAGAAAGTATAAAAGAGAACTCACGACCACGTTTTTCCAATATTCAGTAATTATATAAAATCAGCAATGTGCGAGCCAGACTCACGCACAGAGGGTTCTGTAACCAAAAAACGGTAAGAAATCACGCTTGTTGTATGGGACCCCCCTCAATCCCCTCCCTTTTCATGATTTTAGTATTATTTTGTTGTCATAGTAGCAATAGAAATAAATCATCTGGAAAAATTTCAGCTCTCTAGCTATCACGGTTCCTGAGATACAGCCTCATGACGGACAGACGAACAGAGAAGTCTCATGAATAGGATCCCATTTTTACCGGGTAAGGAACCCTAAAAATAACTTTATAGAACCGGTCAATTGTGAGTACGACTCGACCGAATCTATTTTAAAAGAAATTGAAAAATAATACGAATGTCAACACTGCACTTTGAAAACATCGTGAGTGTGCTTACTTCGCTAAGTATCGACTAAGAGATTTACTTCGAAATTGGGGCTGTTACACACACCCAAGGGTTTTGTTCCATTTCACACTCCAAGACTGTATAAAATCAATTAGTGAGCTCTGGAAGCTCATAATACCGGCAAACAAGTTATTGAAGTTTGAGTCAAGAAACCTACCTGCATACACACATCTAATCAAACTCCTATCCCCGAAGAGGTAGGCACAGGCATAGTATACGCCCACATTTCACCTTATAGTTCTTATGTAGTACTTTATGTTCTACGTTTATAGGTGGTGAAGCCTATTGCCGTGTTGTAATGGACAAGCGCAGGTCACCGCGCCTTCACCTTGGCTTAACGATTGTCATTTTTCTGTTAACCGGGTTTCATTTCGAGTTTTCCTTTTCTATGTAATGAATCTTTTTGCAAAAGTGTTACCTTGGTCGCCTCTTACGACACCCTCGGGATGTATAGGGGTGGCGACATTTTGTACTCTTACCCGTCGCAATACGGGACCCTGTCGCCACACGGGTCACAAGAAACCTATAGACCTTTATTCATGACAATTTTTCCAAGGACTGGATCAAGTTTCGCTACCTAGAAAGTTTCTCCACCAACTGATATTTGATAATAAATAAATATTCACGGACATCTTCACACAACGCTATCTGATCCCAAAGTAAACTATGAATAACCTGCTTGTGTTATGGGTATCAGATCACGGATATTAGTAGGTACCTACATATATTCGTATACTTCTAAATACATATTTATCATACAAAGAAATATCCAGACTCTCGAGACAAACCTTTTTTATCTCCGGCGAGAATCGAACCCACGCCCTCGTGATCCACAGTCGCACATTTCGACCTCTAGACTCTAGACCAACGAGGCAGTCAAATATTTATAATTTTTGCCACTCAAAGATCGTACGACATCGATAGTATCGGAAAAAAATTTTTTCAATAAAAAATACGACCGACTTCGAACAAATCCTGAAAAATAAAATTTACTTGGCACAGAGTAATATGTACTTTGATTTATCAGATTTTTATTCAATATCATATTGAAGTCGGCGCCAAGTAAATTCATAGGTTTAGGTAGGTATTATTCATGGCACCAACTTCAATATTTTATTGAATAAAATCTGACAAATCAAAATACATATTACTTTGTGCTAAGTAAATTTTATTTTTCAGGATTTGTTCGAAGTCGGTTGTATTTTTTATTGAAATTTTTTTTTTAATATTTTAAGTGACGGGTGAACCGAAGAATATATCTATCTAGGTGAAAGTTCTCATTAACACAAATCAATCAAGCCCCAACACAAGGTAGCTGCTCTATAAATCGTCAAGGAATTTCCTCGACTGTCTTTTGGTTCCATCATCACCGATTGACTCCAGACCTTCATTAACTGTAGTACATTAAAGCAATGAATTAAAAAGTTAACAAACGCACTAGTTGTCCCTATAATTATCGATGGTTGCCCTCGATTTATCCAGGATCCCATAGGTAATCAGATCATAACCTGGTTAAAATGGGACCACCTCAGAAGTAAACCCTTTTTAACAAAAAAGAAATTAAATCCGTCTATAATTGACGGAAATATCGGTGAACATACATAAAACATTGAGAACTTTCTTTTTTTTTAAGTCTGATCTATCAATCTAGATGTAAAGTTCTCATCAATACAAATCAATCAAGCCCAAATACAAGATCACTGCTGTTAATTGTTAAGGAATGCCCTCGATCGGCGCCAGACCTTCATTAAAATGTAGAACATTAAAGCACTTAATTAAAAAGTTAACTTGCGCACTAGTTGTCCCTACAATTTTCCGTGGTTGCCCTCGATTTCTCCTGGATCCCTTCATCAGATCCTGACCTGGTGAAAATGGGACCACCTCAAACAGACAGACTACTGAGCCTACTTTAACCCTTTGTGTAGGAAACCCCAAAAAAGCACAAAACATTCTACCTTGAAGGTACATAAGCTCTCATGATCATGGAATTCAGTGATACCAAAGGCTCAGCGAAATAACGTTGAACGCATCTACGGTCAATTAATTGTGTTTTGTGACATGAGCATCCCCGAGGGTACATTAACAAAGGGGGGATTCGCCACAATCGCGGCCGTCAGACCGGTCATGGACGAGTGGCTGGAGAGAAGACACGGTGCTCTCTCCTACCGGTTGACACAGATGCTTGCCGGGCACGGTAGCTTCGGTAGGTATCTGTGGCGAAAACACCGGGAAACCACGGCCGAGTGTCAGCACTGCGAGGACCGCAGCGATGACACGGCGCTCCACACGCTGGTGGAGTGCACGGCGTGGGCACAACAGCGACAGGTCCTCGTAGTGGGTCTGGGCGTGGACACTCTCTCGCTTGAGGCCATGGTGCGAGCCATGCTCTCCAGCGGGAGTAAGTGGGACTGCGCCGCCTCTTTCTGCGAGCAGGTCATGCTCGCGAAGGAGGCGGCGGGCCGGGTGCGGGAGAGAACTCTTCCACCCGAGTTCCGCAGTCGGCGCCCTGGGCGCCGCCGACGTGTCTTCGCCGAGGACTATCGGCCTCCATGACCGGGGGTCTGAGGACGGTGAGAGGGCCGCTCACCGTCCTTACAGAAGCAGGCCCATGACGGCAGCGTGACGTGAGCACTCACGCACGCCCCCCCTTAGAAGCGGGGTCACACCCGAAATCCCCCATAGACGCGGGATTGCACCCGAACCACCCCCTGGGCGAGGCCGCATTGGCGGCCGTAGGTCTGTTGGGAGTCACGGGACATCCTTCCTGAGGGCTTACCCGGGGCTCTCAACCATAGGCTGTTGGGCGTTACGTGAGGTTTTTTAAACGGTAAGAGTCCGGCATAGCATCCTACGAGGATTTTCCCTCACGTTAAAAAAAAAAAAAAAAAATAATGTACATGAACAACTTTCGGCGCATAGCTCCTCCGACCTCTCTCAAGAATGCATGTCAACTTGGATTCAGAACCCTTTATTTATTAAACTAGCGGTTCCGGCGAACTTGGTACTGTCTCAGAATCACGACAAATCCAAGCCTAGCATTACTTAAATAAAATTTTAATTACTGCTCCGCTCTTATTACCTACTCTTAGCGAGAGTTCCTGAGATCCTAGAGTTTGAATAAACCAACAAACTCTTTAGTTTTATTTTTAATATGTATAATTATAGATAAAACCCGATGAATGGAACAAAACGGCAGGCAAAGCGAAATTATATCTCTAATTCTGCTATGTCTACCCTATAACACAGTGATGATCAGTGTTACTCACCAACTAGCGCGAGGTAGCTATGCAGAGAACTCTTTCCCAGGGCGCCTTACTACAGAGATTCCAGTGTGCGTGCAAGGGTAGGCCAGGGCTCTGACGAAAACAGTCAGGTAGGGTGTACACACATATATTTATATAACACAGAGATACACAGAGACACACAGAGAGCTTATTCACTGATAGACACAAATATCACAGGTACACAGAAGTATAGTCAGTGCTTAGGTACTTATGCTACTAAGCTACACATAAGTAGTGGATTTACTGGCCTGCAGAGTGAGCTGAGTGAGAGTGACTGCCTGTTGTTACTGCCAGGTGATGACGGCAGATACCTCTCACATGAGAAGCTCGTGTAGTCCGCACTTCCACGTTGTCGTACCACGTGCAGCCCACTAACTTATAGGTGCGGCACCAAATATCTCATCCGGCAACTAGCCCCGTAGTAAAAAACCCTGTCATGAAAGAAACGACAAATTAAGATCTTGGCTGCGCGACAGACGACAATCGACCCGCTTTGCAAAAGAAGAAGTGACTCACCAGTTTTCTGGGTAAAATGTAGCAAGATGCAATGCAGCAACCCAATCACAGCCCGTTAGGCCACGCGAGGTAACAAATACTCGCGCTTGAGCGAAAAACTGATTCGCGGCACAGTCTCAGAGCAAAAGCCAAAGGACCTCCAACTACCCCAAAGCAGGTCTCGGTCAAAAGTCCTGTCTTTCACGAAAAATCTTAACAAAACCCGTTCCTTTAATGCGAAACGCTTCGTCACCGAACTTATGACATCCTGTCATTCTGACAGCAGAAATGTCACCACTGACAACCGATTAAAAAAAGATAACTCGATAAGGCTGCTTTCACATCCTAAATACTGCATCTATAGAAAATAAATGCTACAACCACCCCCCCTTTAATAGTATTTCCTGCGGATATGACACGCTGGAAATACACAATAAAGAAAACAGAAAAGTACTGACTAATAAACAAAGACAACCAGCTAGGTCCTTCAAACACCAGCTGACTACGACCATTACAATACCAAAGAAAGATCCTCCTATGTACCTAACTAGACACTGACTCGTGTACCGGTTAGGCTAAGTAACTAGAGTCTAATGCCCTTCATAGAAAACGAATGCTCCCTTTACTCACTGCCGATACCCTAACACTACCCAAGCTCTCAGGATATTGTAGAGTACCGAGAAGCGAATGAGAGAAAAACGCTCGGTGCGGTGCATAGAAGAAACTACAACGTGACAATTTAAAGTCACGTACACATATAGAAATACAAACAAAAGATTAAAATAGTCTTACATAATGATCACATAGCACTGGTTTAATAAACTAGAGAAACAGTGCTATGTAGTTACGTTAGGTATTGGAGACTGCTCCTCCCGATACTTCAGGATGTCCTTGATATGGTACTCCCCAAGATCCTTACCGTCCAGATCTGACAGCCTATATACTAAAGGGGATCGTTTAGCAGTCACCACACATTTAAGGAACTTAGGAGCTAGCTTAGCAGTAAAATTCTTGGCCTTGTTGGACAGGTAGAACGTGCGTTTGTAAACTATCTGTCCCACTTTCAGCTCTACATGCCTTTTTCTGAGGTTGTAATACTTTTCATTACGCTGGTGGGCAACGTTCAAATGTTTCCTCACCTGGTCGTAAATGCGTTGTATTTCTCTCAGCTTGACACCGAAGGCTGATGGATCGTCTACAGAGACTGAAGTAGGATGGCACGCGATATCTGTCTGCCTGTACAGCACTCCATCCCCAATAAATTCCCTACCATGTACCAAAAAGTAAGGGGTGAAACGAGTTGCTTCGTTAACTGCAGTGTTTAAAGCACACTGTATCTCAACCAAGAACTGATCCCAAGACTTGTGTTGTGACTTCACATAGCATGAGATCGCTTGAACCACATTGCGAATAGCTCGTTCCGCCTGATTAGTTTGGGCATGATACCTAGGGTTATAATATATATTAGGTACATTGTATTTAGCCAACAGATCCTTAAATGGCTTACTCACAAACTGAGGGCCATTATCCATGTAAATAGTCTTGCAGACTCCGTGCACGAGAAACACACTCTTCTCTATGAACCTCGCGACTACAGCGCCTGTGGCAACCCGAACAGGGCACAACATGACGTATTTGCTAAAGTAGTCGGAGACCACGATCAGGTGTACGTTTCTATTGCTCGAAGTGGGAAAGGGACCAAGCAGATCGACAGAGATAGCTTCGAATGGCTTCGAAACCCGCTTCGGGCTACCCATTAGGCCGGGACGAGACGTATTTACGGGTTTGTACTGCTTGCATGTTTCGCAATTCCCAACATATTCTTTGACGTCCTCGTACATCTTGGGCCAGTAATAATTTAGGGCTAACCTTTTATGCGTCTTCCAAACGCCACCATGGGCACTAAGTGTGTCATCGTGGTACTTAGAGAGCAGGGGCAAGCGATCCTCCTGAGGTACCACCAGCTTCCAGTCAAAGTCTGAAGTCAAAGAATATTTATTTTTAGTTAACCTATATAGAAGGTTGTCACGAATGTCATAATTTGGTGACTTCCTAGGGTTCTTCCGAACACTATTCATGGTGTGGTCATACCACGGGTCTTTAGTGGGTACTGCATCGAGGGAATCAATTTTGATACGAGACAGAGCATCAGGTACAACGTGGTCTTTACCTTTTCGATGCTCTATGTCAAAATCGAATTGACTGAGCCTCATGCTCCAACGTGCTAGACGACCCGTGGGATTTTTTAGCTTATGGAACCACAGAAGAGATGAATGATCCGTGACGACCGTACATTTTTGGCCTTCGACGTACTGTCGAAATTGTTCCAAAGCGAAAATCACGGCCAGAAGTTCTCGCTCAGTTGTGCTGTAGTTCACCTCGTTCTTGTTGAGAGAACGGCTACAGTAGGCGATAGGGTGCTCAACACCATCGTGAGTTTGTGTCAGTACAGCAGCAACTGAGTAAGCTGACGCGTCACTAAGAATGCGGAAGGGCATCTCAAAGTTAGGCATTTTTAATATAGGGGCAGAAACCAAGGCTGACTTTAGCAGGTTAAAGGACTGTTCAGCCTCAGGGGTCCATTCGAACTTAAGGTTCGTAGAAGTGAGTTTGCACAGAGGTTTACTAATCTTCGAGAAGTTGTTAACAAAGCGACGATACCAGCCGGCCATTCCCAGAAATCTCTTAACCTCCTTAGGGTTAGAAGGGGTGGGATAGTTGAGGATAACCTCAACTTTACCCGGGTCTGTCCGTAAGCCATGTTTGTCCACATAATACCCCAGGTATTTGAGTTCACTCCGACAAAAGTGGGATTTTTTCATATTAATAGTTAGGCCAGCATCCTTGAGTTGCTGATAGACTCTATGTAAGAGCTCTACATGCTCCTCAAAGGTGCTGGACACACAGACTATGTCATCCTGAAACGCAAATACCTTGTTGTCGAACTCGGGACCAAACAGACGGTCCATGAGGCGTTGCATCGTGGCACTGGCACCGACAAGACCGAAGCACATGGAATTGTAATGGAACAATCCTCTCCGGGGAACCGTAAAAGCAGTCTTCTCAGCAGACTGGAGTGAGTCGAATGGAATCTGCCAGTAGGCCGCACTCAGATCTACAGAGGTTAAATACTTAGCATTATTAAGATGGTCTAAGATTTGATTGATATAGGGTAAGGGGTAGGCGTCACTCTTAGACACAGAGTTCAGCTTGCGAGAGTCCAAGCACAATCTGAGGTCGCCGTTCGCCTTCTCCACCATGACCACTGGAGAGTTCCAGGCGGACTGAGACGGGGACACTACTCCCATCTCCAGCATTCGGTCCAGCTCGGCTTCCAGGGCCTTCTGCTTAATGGGGAGAGAGCGGATAATAACGCTGCTTGATCGGCTTGCTGTCACCAGTGTCAATGACATGGTGCACAAGTGAGGTCCGACCTAAACCCACCTTATCAGTGTTCAACGAGTCGAACTTTTCAATGACCTCGTTGATTACACACCTTTGTTTAGTTGTCAGGTTGTCTTAATCCTCGAGGCCACCGTTAAGGGACACAGACTCTATAGGATTATTATCACTAAAGCTATCAAGACTAATATTTAGTAAAATTAACTTATCACTTAACTTAAATTGTTGCCAGAAATCCACTCCAAATATCATGGAGGTGGTTATACCTGGGACAACATAGAACTTGACAACTCGGATAACCGAATTGTACTCAATTGGCAAAGAGATACAACCCAGACATTGCAAGTGAGTGCTGTCTGCAGTTGTAATACGAAAAGTAGGATTGATACTCACAAGATCAAAACCCAGTTCCAAGAAGATGCGGTGCGCTCCCTTACCTAGTATAGAGCAGGAGGCACCGGAATCTAGAAGGCCTAAGACATTTAAATTTAAAACCTTAACAACTAGATACGGTCTAATGTCACTATCCCGTTTAGGAAACAGGACCTTATCAGAAATAGACTCAGATACAGAGTGATGCACAGAGTTCCTAATAAGGCCCTGGCCTACGCGTTTTTTGACTTGCTAGTACAGTGTGAGCAGTCTGGGGTCTTGACTCCTTTGAGACCACACCGGAAACACACCAGCTCCCTTGACTGTGTGCAGCTGTATGCAGTGTGACCGCCCCCGCCGCAACGAAAGCATTTGCGATCGTGGGGGGTAACCGGCGTCTCCACTGCAGACACCTGCTTAGCGGGCTTTTGTACACCTTTGTTCTTAAGCTGGTGTAAGTCAGATGTAATCTCAAACTTGTCAAGAGCAGGCTCATGGAAAGCGTCTGCCCTAGTACGCGCAAGCTCCAAGCGCTTACCCAAACGTCTCAAGTCATCTACAGAGTTGACATCATGCAAGGCCAGTTCCTTCATGTAGTCAGGTCTAATGTTGTGCATGAGAATGTCCAGCTGTTCCTCACTGGGCATCTTACACGACAACCTTGAGAACATGGCTTGCATTGTACATATATAGTTAACCAAGGACTCAGAGCGGGCTTGTGTACGCTGTCTTATCTCGTTCCTGAGGCGGTAATCATAATCAGGAATATCGAAGGTATCTCTAAGCTCACTAATAAGATCCTCATATGAGATGAAGTTAGCTTTGTTTGTACGGAACCAAGACAAAGTCGGTCCATCCAACAGGTCGGAGAAAGCCATAAGGAGTCTAGGCTTAGTAACCTCCCGAGCACATCTAAGTTCCTCTAATCTCTCTAAAAACACACGTACACAAGTAGAACCATCATATTTTAAGTTAAATGAACATAAGTTAAGGGGACGTTCTTTATACACTATGTTACATGTAGAACTATTCCTACTTGAACTAGCTCGCACCGAGCGGTCCTCTCTCACTACTGGTGAAGTATATTCCACCTGGTCACGACCCGAAGGATCATCACCATCATCATCCGAACCTTCGGATTCAGAATCACTAATGGGTTCAGCCCTAGCGATGATCTTCACTAGCCTACCACGAATATCCACCAGGTCGGGGCAATCCAGACCACAACGAGCTAACCTACTCAATAAGTAGTTGGCCCTGAGGGACACCCTAAGACGACTACCCTTATTAATGAAGATGTCACCTGACTGAATAGCCTCCTCCAGCTCGGACACCTTCGGGAGGCAGATCGAGAGCTCAGCCGATGCATCAGCGGGTACCGGAGCACTCGCTTTGATGCTACCTCGACGGACGAGTCGGTGTGCCGCTCTTAGCTCACTCCGAAGGCCAGACACTGTCGTTTCCGGTTCCACTGAAATACCCATGTGGGACAGCTCGTTAGCAAGTTCATCCTTTCTTAAATAATTAATATGTTTTTTCATCTGTGCCATTATGTAAAAATTTACTTACAACAATTATAAAGATAAAATGGCACAGATAGGGATCAATTACAAAGTAAAAATGTAAATTGAGTTACAACAAAGTGTACTAAGTTAGGTAATTATGTTTCAAATTGACTTTTAGAATTTAACAAAGATTAAGGGTATATTAAGAGAGAAAAGTTTCTAAATTTTCTGATAACACAGTTCAGGTTAACATTCAAAATTACAAGGTATGTACACACCTTATAAAAAAGTTTTAAGTTACACAGAGAAATTCACTAAGTTAACACAGAGAGATTCACTAAGTTTACCTTACAAGGTGAAACTATAGGATAATATATATTATATATTAATCTACACTAATTATATAATAAATATATGTGTGCACCATAAAAAAAAGAACATAAAGAAGAAAAAAAAACACAATAAGAAAAGAAGTGGGTATTCCAAATAAAATCAAAAAGTTTTTCCAAAATCACAGCTATTTTTAAATTTTAGAATTTAGAATTTTGTGTCTTTTCCAGCCAAAGATGTAGGGAGCTGGAAGAAGACGAAAGGGAAGGTTTTGTGCTTAGCTGCTAGCACCACCAATTAACGTCCTGGAGCGTCTCGGACGATTCCAGAATGGTTTCGCCAGAGATAACCACCTATGCACACACACCAGACTGAGACTACCGCAGAGTAGACCCAGAGATTTGCCACTACGTTGGGAGCCAATTTATAACACAGTGATGATCAGTGTTACTCACCAACTAGCGCGAGGTAGCTATGCAGAGAACTCTTTCCCAGGGCGCCTTACTACAGAGATTCCAGTGTGCGTGCAAGGGTAGGCCAGGGCTCTGACGAAAACAGTCAGGTAGGGTGTACACACATATATTTATATAACACAGAGATACACAGAGACACACAGAGAGCTTATTCACTGATAGACACAAATATCACAGGTACACAGAAGTATAGTCAGTGCTTAGGTACTTATGCTACTAAGCTACACATAAGTAGTGGATTTACTGGCCTGCAGAGTGAGCTGAGTGAGAGTGACTGCCTGTTGTTACTGCCAGGTGATGACGGCAGATACCTCTCACATGAGAAGCTCGTGTAGTCCGCACTTCCACGTTGTCGTACCACGTGCAGCCCACTAACTTATAGGTGCGGCACCAAATATCTCATCCGGCAACTAGCCCCGTAGTAAAAAACCCTGTCATGAAAGAAACGACAAATTAAGATCTTGGCTGCGCGACAGACGACAATCGACCCGCTTTGCAAAAGAAGAAGTGACTCACCAGTTTTCTGGGTAAAATGTAGCAAGATGCAATGCAGCAACCCAATCACAGCCCGTTAGGCCACGCGAGGTAACAAATACTCGCGCTTGAGCGAAAAACTGATTCGCGGCACAGTCTCAGAGCAAAAGCCAAAGGACCTCCAACTACCCCAAAGCAGGTCTCGGTCAAAAGTCCTGTCTTTCACGAAAAATCTTAACAAAACCCGTTCCTTTAATGCGAAACGCTTCGTCACCGAACTTATGACATCCTGTCATTCTGACAGCAGAAATGTCACCACTGACAACCGATTAAAAAAAGATAACTCGATAAGGCTGCTTTCACATCCTAAATACTGCATCTATAGAAAATAAATGCTACAACCCCTCTTATGGATATTAAAAAAGAAATGATTGCATTTTGTACCTTTTTTTAACACGAGTAAAATTATACATGGATGCTATGCCGGACTCTTACTGACTAAAAACCACACGTTCCCTACCTAATACCTACGGTTGGGAGTCCCGGGTAGGACCTCGGAAGGATGACCCCTTGACTCCCAACAGTGTATGTTATGTCTGCAGAGAATGTGATGTAGGAACCAATTCAAGTATTAATTACACAAAATGTCGCCTGTTTTAAACTATATTCAAGTGAAGTTACAAGCAGAACTGTAACTTGGTGTACCGTCAGCACAACAAGTGAATAAATTAACAAATTAAAACTGTCTTGCAACTGTCCGAATAAACGGATTGTGTGGCGAAACCCAGTTCAAGAAAGTTCTAGAAGTGTGTTTTTGAAGTCTGTAAATTGGTATTCTGTTCAGGCTCTTGCTGAAAAGCTTATTTTGTACCCAAAGCGTCTTCGCAGTCCGTCTGTTTGTCTGTCCGTCACGAGGTTGTATCTCCGGAACCGTGATTAAGAGCTGAAATTTTCACGGCTGATGTATGAACTCGCACTTGCCTGGTTTTTTTTACTTGCATAAACTTGAAATGCCGGCGGTAGGCAGTTTTAGGACACAGTTTTAGCTGGTATTGAGATATAGCATCCATTAGGATTCATACTTGTTAAAAAGCAAAACAACAATCTTTTAGGCTCTTATTACACCATTTTGCATTAATCTCGTATTTCTTTTAAAATTGTAGATAATATAAAATAACTCGCGGCCGGCATTGTCTAACAATTTTGAGAATATAACAGAAAAACAAAAAGAAAACAAAAAAAATGCATCATTAATGGAATTCGACTTTGCACAGCTCTGCCATTATTTTCATACGTAAATTTCTGTAAGATACGGACTAAAATAGCTCCGTTGGGATTGGAAAACCAGTATTTTCACTAGTCTTTTCGCTTCATAAACTTTTCACTTTACTAACTTACAGTTCTACATCCAAACTAATATGATAACATCAATGTACGTTTGTTAGCTGCAAGGATAATTATTTTCTTGTCAGGGACGCCGGCTATTCCGAGCAGACGATCCGACCGCCTGTTCTTCTGCTGCCCATTTCGTCCATTTCCACAGTAGCCGCAAGGATACTATTGATTCTTATAGTTTATAAATTAACCAAATAGAAACAGGTTTTTTTTTTAAGTAAAAGTCCCTCATGGATGCTATGCCGTACTCTTACCGACTAAAACCATACATGCACAAACACAAACACTTTTATAATTTGAATGAATGAGTTATACAAGTGTGACATAAATGGATAGAGGGAAATTGTGTTGAAATGTGAAGAGATTATAATATTTGATTTAATATATATTATAATAAATAAAATGAATTAACGAATTTTGATGTAGTCTATGTATGAATTGTATGATTAAGTTGATATAATATGTGTATTTAAAATTGAACGGGTAACTTCGCAAGTTATCAAAATACCATACCTAGTGCAGTATTTATTGGAATTGGTACTGTGTGGAGCAAAAAATACTTACCTCAATATTTATTTAAAACCAGTTACGATTCTATTATATGTAGTGATGTGTTTTTAAATTTTTTTTTTTCTAAATAAATAATAATTTATGTACCTACTTATAAGTATTTATATCTATTTAAGTATATACGTATATATCTAAAATCCCTAATAGTATTACGTATTTACTACACATCCACACTTACTACATTCACACATTAACATAAATACACAAATAACACACAACACACGGGTTCCAGTTGAAAATCAGCGCCAAGGTCCGCCTGGCACATGCTGAACTGGACACCCCTTTGGTGCAATCGTGAGGCACAAAATAAAACATTTTTATTTTTTAGAGTTGAGCAATTTATGTGTCCTACTTGCACCAAATAAACGTTTTTTCTTTCTTTCTTTCTTCTTTTTTTCACTGCCCACGCTAAGTCCTAAGGATAAGCCCTCAGAAGGATGTCCTAGGATTCCCCTGTACCACCAATCCTGGGTCTTAAAGGGGTTGGTTCGGGAGTTAACTCGCTTCTTTGGGGTGAGGCATGCAAAAAACTCATATTCACTATTATGTTCATAACAGATGTTATGAATATAACTCTCTCGTCACGCTGTCGTCTAGGAGTAAAAACTTAGGGTACTTTCCATTTACAGATTATTTTTCTAACCACATTTTGGAATTCGACACGAAAAATCACATTTTGGGATAATCGAATATTTATCAAGCGAAGTCTCGTGCGCTCTCTAGTATCATACAAACTTCGAAAGAAATTCCTTTAAAAATATTAAACAGAATTTTAAAACTGAAAAATAAGTCGGTTAAAGTTCTAAATCATCCGCACACTGTCGTAAGTAGGAAGTTGTAAATTTATACCATCGTACACTTTAACTGTCTTAGGAGGTTGCCAAAACCCTTGTTTCGAGTTAAAATCGTGCTAATTACCCGACTACAAAACAGGGTTAAGTTTTTCGTGACGCTCTACGAGATGAGATTCTGGGTTTACTTGTGAGTTGTGACATACTTTGAGAAACTTGAAACCTCTATTTTATTGGTGCTAAAATGTTGGAAACCTTAAATAAATCAATCATTGTGAACATCTATGGATATAATGTTTTACATATAAAAGGACGTGAAAGAAGTTTTATAAAACTGAACTTCTATGTAGGTAGGTACGTGTGTATTCATTGCTAATAATTATATGAATACATTTTTAAAGGAGGTATATTCCTACCTTATTGCATTTGCACCCAGTACGCAGATTTAAGTAAGGCCAAGTGGCATAGATGCGGTTTCAACTGCAACTTTGCTCCGTAGTAAGTTCATTGTAAGGCCTACTTCTAACTTTGTATTGTGTTATACTATGAGCGTTACTTATATTGTCATGATCTTACTAATGTAATGTGTGAAAATTTGAGGTTGTAAATGTCTGAATGTCAGGATGTGAGTTACTCATTCATGATCTATCGGCGAAACGGTTTGGGCTGAAATTTGGTTCAGAGTTAGATTATAGTTTAGAATAACGTAAAGGCTACTTTTCATTCTGGGAAAATGTACCTGTAATGTGGGAAGCGGGAACGGGTATCAAATTTTACGTGGGTGGAACCGCTGGCACCATCTAGTCACTTATCATTAGTAATCTGACCTTTGCATTAAATAATGAAAAATAAATGGTTTCATGTTCACGTTTTGTTTTTATTTTATTGGTGTTCTATTATTGGAGATATTTTTAAATGAAAATTTGGATTTTACCTATTAAATTAAAGATTCTGAAGTAAAAAACCTTGTCTATTCTCCGTTTGTTATATGTTTGACATGCTATAGACACTTTCACATTATTATATTCGTAGTATTTAGTTCTGTATAAAATAATCACATATTTGAGATCGCACGGATCTAGCGATCACCGTAGGTGACAAATGTGTCAATATAGAAAAGGGTAGCCATTATAAAATAACGTCGAATCACGTAATGGAATCGGGACATAATGTCAAAACCGTTAATGGCGGGAAAAGAGTGGATTCAAACTTCAAATTTCTCTGCATAATGAGGAGTCTCAACTTAACCAACATCTTAATTTAAGGCGCATCGAAGACGACTGTTTGTCGAATGCTTTGCGCCTCCCGGTTGCTAACATGTGTGTAGTCGTTGTGATTTCAGTCCAATTGGTTCAGCGGTGACATCGTGATTCTAATCTAGAATTTCTTTGAAGCGTGAGCCCCGTCATCAAACAACACATCTTAATTTTAGAGCCCGGTTTGGGCTATGCATTGGTTGTGTATATCCCCACTAGCTAATGCCGGCGACTCACGTGGTGAAGATTGCCTATTCCAGAGTATAATCTATCCCTGTGCCAAATTTCAGTCGGTTCAGTTTAGCCGTTAGAGCGTTATTAAGTAACAAACATCGAAATTTCTTCATAAACATTCACATTCAATTTATAATCATTAATAGCAGAAAGTAGGATACTCGCGCAACGCTATATTTACTGGAAGCCACTAGCCTCCGCTATAATTTCTGATATAGAGAATGCGATACAAACCACTTGGGGAAATCAGTAGGTAGGTGTATCTAGTTCGTGGATAATGCCCGCAAAGAATAGATGTATTAATTTATTAATGCTCTTTCAATCCCCAGAGGAGAAACAAAACTAAAAGAATGTACAAAGTTAATATTAGCTTGTTTTCTTTTTGTTTCAAATTATCTAAGAGGAAATTGACTTTTGGTATGTATATTATGTTTGCTTAGTGGTTATAGCTATATACGTCTTCGAGAATGAATTGTTTAGGAAAGATTTGTGTCACCAGAAACATCGTAATGAAGGTCGAAAATGAAGGTACTTCATTAAACTGTATTAAAAAATATCCGAATTTATCTCCTTGCTCTAGACTTGACCCCTGACGAATTACAAACACTCGTCGCCTCCCTTATGACCCTAAATATACGATAATGCACCTGTAACGTTCCCGATTAGTGTTAATGATTACTGCTCCGCACTTATCGGTCAAAATAACGACGTGTAACATCGTAACTTGGACCGATAGGAGCGATACAGTTATACATACAAGCTTTTTCAATACAGTCAGAACAGAACTGGAACGACCTGCCCGCACACTTGTATCCCTCATCTTACAATCCCGGGTTCTTCAAGCGGAGCGTGAAGAGGCACATCACTGGGCCGCCAACTTGAAGACCACTGTTAGAAGTCTTGCGGACTGTGTGAGTGGCCCCCAATAGCTAGATACGCCACGGCTTTCCATCAGTGGCGACGTCAATTTAGCAAGCTTAATATAAAAACTGTAGCTCAATAGCTAGGAAACTGTTAAATTATACCGTAGCCGACGCGTTGACTTTTATATTGAGCTACGATTACGATTCGGTTCTACTACACGGCAGGCTTGGGCCACTGGTCGCGGAGGGCTTTCTTTAACGTTTCTCAAATCCGTCATGATACTATACCGGACTCTTACCGATAAAATATCACGTGTTACTTACCTACTGCCTACGGTTCGGAGCCCGGGTATGCCCTCGCAAGGATGTCCCCAGGATTTCCAACAAAACCCAGAATTCCCAACAGCGCGCAAGGACTTCCAAAAAAAGAGACGGATTGCCGGAGCGAGCGCAAGTTGTCCAGTGCACCAACGCCTAACAGTGATTCATCAGCTCTTTAGGGACCTCGTGGGAATCGCTCATATGGCTGACAAGGAAACTCTTATTACGGGACATCCCTTTACGGGATCGCAGGTACCTATTCTAGGGCTATCTTATGACTGGGTTGAAAAATTTCGGTGATTTTGTGGCAGTCCTAGAGACCCACATAAAACCACTCTGTAGTAAAAATAATCTAAATGCTTTGTCGAGTTAAACTTGAAATCAGTTAAAATTGATTTCGCTTAAACCAATACACATGGCACTTGTAAACGTCAAGAATGTAAAACACAGATCACCAGATCATAACGCGGCCCGCCTGAGAACAACCAGCAAGAAACTTTGCAGGCTCTTCTTTTAAGTGCCCTATTTACAAATACATACTCTAAAACTAATGACAACTTCATACTTAAAGAACTCGGGACTTCATGGGAAATACATTTACTTACATTTTTACACCGTAATGTATTTCGTGTCATGTTATAACACAGTGATGATCAGTGTTACTCACCAACTAGCGCGAGGTAGCTATGCAGAGAACTCTTTCCCAGGGCGCCTTACTACAAAGATTCCAGTGTGCGTGCAAGGGTAGGCCAGGGCTCTGACGAAAACAGTCAGGTAGGGTGTACACACATATATTTATATAACACAGAGATACACAGAGACACACAGAGAGCTTATTCACTGATAGACACAAATATCACAGGTACACAGAAGTATAGTCAGTGCTTAGGTACTTATGCTACTAAATAGACCACTGCCGCGTGAGCAGGTAACACGGGTAAGCAGCTAACTACACTGTAATAGGGTGACAATTACTGACCTTGAGTTAAGATGAGAACAGCACAGCCCGAGAATGCCACGTGGAGGCGGCTGGTCCCTCTCAGAACACCTCGCTCATGTAGTCCACGTGTCATTGGGTGTGGTTTTTGCTAACCGCGGACGGGCCGCTTTTCCCCGTAGTAAAAAACCCAGTTTTCTGGGTAAAATGTAGTAAGATGCAATGCAGCAACCCAATCACAGCCCGCTAGACCATGCGAGGCAACAAATAATCGCGCTTGAGCGAAAAACTGATTCGCGGCACAGTCTCAGAGCATAAGCCAAAGGACCTCCAACTACCCCAAAGCAGGTCTCGGTCAAAGTCCTGTCTTTCACGAAAAATCTTAACAAAACCCTGTTCCTTTAAATGCGAAATCGATTCGTCCTCGAACTTATGACATCCTGTCATTCTGACAGCAGAAATGTCACCACTGACAACCGATTAAAAAAAGATAACTCGATTAAGCTGCTTTCACATCCTGAATACTGCATCTATAGAAAATAAATGCTACAATGTAAGTAAATGTATTTCGCGTGAAGTCCCGAGTTCTATAAGTATGAGTGTAGGAAACCGCGATAGTTTAAAAATAATAATAACAAATTGTTTGAGAATCCACCTGAGAATCATTTCCAAGTTTCCTTATCCAGTAAAAAATCTTAAACTTTTCTGTTATTAGAAACATAGTGATCTATTTGAAATTTAATTTGAAATTTAATATTTTCACAACGTATCCCCGTCAACAAACATAATGTGAAAGTTTGTGGCCAAAGATGTTTGCAAGTTGGCGTTAGTTTTAAGTAATCTCCCACTTTATGAGGGACGTAATAGTGGAAAGGTCGACCAAGTTTGAATGTGTTTTGTGACACTGTCATACTATTTATACTAGCGGTACCCTGCCCTGCTTCGCTGTGACTTTTTTATGGTGGTTTTTTGTACCTATGAGAAATGAGTAACAAACTAAATGATGGGTACATTTTAAAAAAAATGTGTGCGTGATATTGTACACACGCGTAAGAAGTGAAACTTCTTCATGACCTTATTTTTCGAAAGAAATATCATGAAATATACATAGGAGTTAGTAGTCCAAAAGTCCTGAAGTTCAAAAGTTCAAAAGTCCAAAGTCAAAACGTCAAAAAGTCCAAAAGTCCAAAAGTGCAAGAGCCCAAAGTCCAAAAGTCCAAAACTACAAAGTCTAAAAGTTTAAAATTCTAAAAGTCCAAAACTCCGAAACTCCAAAACTCCAAAACTACAAAAGGTCAAAAGCCCAAAGTCCAAAAGTCCAAAACTACAGTCTAAAATTCTAAAAGTCCACAACTACAAAACTCCAAAACCACAAAACTACAAAACTCCAAAACTCCTAAACTCCAAAACTCCAAAAGTCCAAAACTCCAAAATTTCAAAAGTCCAAAAGTCCAAAAGTCCAAAACTCCAAAATTCCAAAAGTCCAAAACTCCAAACGTATAAAAGTCCAGAAGTCCAAAGTCCAAAAGTTCAAAACTCCAAAGTCCAAAAGTTCAAACTCCAAAGTCCAAAGTCCAAAACTCCAAAACTCCAAAACTCCAAAACTCCAAAAGGTCATAAGCCCAACACTCCAAAAGTACAAAAGTCCATAAGTCGGAAAGTCCAAAAGTCCAATAGTCCAAAAGTCCTAAAGTCCAATAGTCCAAAAGTCCAAAATCCAAAAGCTCAAAACTACAAAGTCTAAAAGTCTAAAATTCTAAAAGTTCAAAAGTCCAAAACTCCATAACTCCAGAATTCCAAAACTCCAAACTCCAACTCCAAAAGTCCAATAGGTCAAAATTCCAATAGTCCGAACGTCCAAAACTCCAAAGTCTAAAATTCTAAAACTCCAAAAGTCCAAAACTCCATAACTCCAAAACTCCAAAAGTCCTAAGTCCAAAACTCCAAAATTCCGAATGTCCAAAAAGTTCAAAAATGACATGCAAAACATATCTGACCTCTTTATTAGATAAGTACTCTCTTTTATTATTCTGAATGCAAGGAGGCCGCAATCAAACTTCTCTTAAAAACCTTAATCTGGTAGGTACCTTCTAAATAGGTTGTTTTTAATATTTAGTTCTGAAGCTGGCAGAATATAATTTATAAAAAAACGACCAGCGCCATCTATTGGTAAAATCACTTTTTTAAGCTATTTTATTCTTATTGCTGTAATGATAAAAGTGTATAAAGTAGCCTAAAACCATCTCTGAATCCTATTGTATATCTTGTCCAATTTTGAGCTCAGTTGATTCAGTAAATTTTGAGTTTTTAATAGATACTTAAACGCACACAACATTTTTATATATATAGATGTAATCTTGCCGTCAGCTTTAGAAGCTATTATAATTTAACCCCTAAATTTTCAAACCCATCTTAACTTTATGATGTCTTTAATATTTGTCGTCTCTTTTCCATTTTAATATTCAATTTGATGTAGTTGTTCGAAAGTTATGCACCTAGAACGTACATACCTACACTTTTATAATTATTCTTTAATTATTTCATTGTTTTAAGATTTGTTAAGCTAAAGCTTCTCCCCATTAAAAGTACCTATTGAGATCTGTTTTAACTATCTCAACGATGCCATTTACATATGCCAGAATGAACAAAAAAGCAATACAAATTGAATCTAATCTCCCAAGCCATAGATCATAGTGTTGTAAAACTGTCGGTGAAATAAACCTACGCCTACGGTTCATTCCCCTGTCAACAGGCAGTGGGCTGAGAGCTACACGATCTGTGACTTTTATCGGAAGAGGAGGCGCCGTACTAAGATTTCCCTCTGTCAAAGCGTACCCCTAAAGGAGTACGCTTTTATACAAACGATTACCTATGTCAAATATGTGTGTGTGTGTTTGAAATTATGAGTGCATTGTTTATTGTAAGTTCCATAGTGACAGCCAATTGCTTTTGTTTTGGTGTTTATGAATACGATTTCCTCCTGCAACGTTTGACAGACAGATATGTATAGAGCAAACATGCTATGTCTACTCCCCTTGTACTGGTCGCGTTGCTCTATGTGACATACAGATATGTTTAGAGCAAACATGCTATGTCTACTCCCCTTGTACTGGTCGCGTTGCTCTAAGTGACACACAGATATGTACAGAACAAACATACTATGTCTATTTCCCTGTACTCGTCGCGTCGCTCTATGAGACACACAGATATGTATAGAGCAAACATACTATGTCTACTAACCTGTTAGTACTCGTCGCGTCGCTCTAAATGACACACAGATATGTATGGAGCAAACATACTATGTCTACTCCCCTGTACCGGTGGTGTTGCTCTATGGGCAGTGGGTAACGTTCGCCAGATAAATTGCCAATCATCTGACATGCGGTTGACAATTACTTGAAATGGCTGAATCCCCAATCAAAAGATACTACTGGTCGAAATTAACGTTTGAATTGAACAGCGATTGTGCGCTGGAGAGATTGGTATACCTTTACCTATAAGAGAACACTAGCATTAATGTCACTATTTTATATTGCTACGACTAAAGCTTGCTAAGCTTATACGGCTAAACTTCGGGTTTTATGTTCACACCTATCTTTATAAATAATATATTTACCAATTCGAAAATTCGCATTTTTTATACTACTAAGGTGCCGTAGCCTACGAACGTTTTCAACACCATAGGCGCTACACTCTGCTGACCCTGCGAAACTTTGGGTTTAAGGGATTCTTGCGATGAACATATAATTTTTTGTTAAAATATCTCTGATCTGCTAATGGCGGAAATGCAGGAGTGGGAAGAACTTCATGCCGTTTTTTGACTCGAGCTTAAATAATAATTCAAACTTAGAATAATATTGGCCTAAATACCCTCAAAAAAAGTTCCCATGCAGTTTCACATACCATATTTATAATCTGACATCCCGATTTATTTATCACGGCGCGTCTATTTTCTCGAAGTACACTTAAGGCTGTCTGCAGAGGGACGATGAATAACGAGAATGAACAACAATTAATCAACTCATAACGTGTCTGTCGTACCTCAGTGTGGCACAATGTTACCTTAATGTTAGTAATGCTCAAAATATTTTTCATAGTCCAAAATTGTGACGTATCAATACTAATATTACAAAGAGGAAAGATTTCATTGTTGGTATGTTTGTTTGCATCGAATAGGCTCTGAAACTACTGAACCGATTTGAGATATTCATTCACTGTTGGGAAGCGACACTATCTCAGACTATATTTTATTCTCGTTTTCCCACGGGAACGGGAGCTATGCGAGTGAAACCGCGTGACGTTCACTAGTAGATAGATAAGTCTATAGTTGCAGTGAATATGCAGTAAGTATGTATGAATTAGATGAATTAATCTAATAATATTTTAATAAATGTATTTGCAAACAGTATTGTCTAAACACACTGTAACTAATGTATGATATCAATATCCAATTTGTATTAACACAGTATCTAATAATGCAGCCGGTGTGGTGTCACGTGAGCCTACCGCTCCAATTTAATATTAATATGTAATTTCATGTCATTCAGCTTAGATTTGAGACTCCAATTAATTATAATTCCTAATAACTTCGTCGGTTTAGATTAGTAGGTTTGTTGTTTTATGGGTGAAAATTATCATCTTTTTTCAAATACCACACACTTGATTGAGAATTGTCACCGTAGCTTGTGGACGTTTTTTCTTTCTTTCTTTAACGTCAGGGAAATCTTACATGGATGCTATGTCGAACTTATATCGACGGAAAAGCACACGTTTCCTAGCTACGTCTACCAATGCCTACGGTTTGGAGCCCCGGGTAAGCCATCGAAAAGATTACCCTAGGATTCCCAACAGATCTTGGCTACCACTGCTGCCGCACCTGGGGGGGTTGGAGTACTTACCTGCGTCTTTCGGGAGTTGGTCGGGTGTTATGCCGCTTCTTGGAGCATGTGGCGTGCGTGAAACTATTACGACACACTGTCGTCTTGGGCCTGCTTTTGTAAGGACGGTGAGCAGCCCCCTTCACCGTCCACAGGCCCCCGGTTTTGGAGGCCGATAATCTTTGACGAAGATAAGTCTGCGGTGTCCAAACCGCCAACTTGTGGAACTGGAGTAGGAGAGTTCTCTCCCTCTTGGTTTTGAACGTTAGCAACACCTACACTATACTCGCAAAGCTATTTTTATGAAGAGAAATCCTCGTGAATCCTATTCTCCTGTCAACTAAAACCATACAGTGCCCTTCTAACTGCCTACGGTCGGGAGTCCTGGGCATGACACCAGGGTTCCCGAAACAGATTTTGACTGATATCGGGACCTCTCCAAATGGACACTAACGATGCTTACTAAAAATCTTTTATAGAGATTTTGCTGCAAATGACGCCGTACCAGTTATACAGTGGTAGGGAACAGAATTTCACAAGGCCTCTTGTTCAAATTCTGAAATTTATAATTTTCATTCATTACGATTTTCTCCCTATAATATTAATACTTTGTTAAAAATTTACTACTTATTAGTAATTGTATGGTTTCCTCGCATTCTTCGTTGGTATAGACCATTATGATTTGGTGACCGACCCGTGGTCCACCCAAGTGGTCCACAATTATCTCGAGTCACGTTGGTCCACCCTGGTGTTCCACGGTTAACTTTTTGTACTCTTGGTCCAACACCTGAGAAAATAATTTCTTCGAGGTAAGAATTTCTTACTGTCAATAGTTATAATTATTTTTGATGTCGTAGCAACAGCGTAGCTTCTACGTGATTGCTACGAAACGTCTACAAGTACGCTACGATATTTATCTGATCCTAAATTTTTGTAAACCATTAGTGCACTTTTATTGTCACGCGTGCCAGCGCACGGATGCGGGCGCTGGCATTCCGTTTTCTGGTATGCATTCAGTTAATTAGTTGAGTTACCTAGTGTGCAGAAAAAATATTCAGATGTGCATATAAAAATATCCCGATTTGAAACACAAATATATTAATACAATTTATTTGCCTTTTGTTCCCTCATGAATGTTTTGCCGAACCGACTAAAAAAAACTTCACGTGTCCTGCCTAACAGCCTACGGTTGGGAGTCACTGGTAACTTCGATCAACAAGATACTAGATAACAGGCCACGAACAAAAGTGAAGTTAAAAGCCGTCTTCTGTTGCTAGGTACTTATACCTGTATTCCGTTATAAGCAATCCTGATAAAATTGGCCAAAACTGTATTAAATTTCAACGTAAAATATACCTTACCTCATCTATACTAATATTATAAAGAGGAAAGATTTGTTTTTTGGTTTTTTTGTTAGTTTGTTTGTTTGTAACGAATAGGCTCCGGAACTACAGGACCGATTTGAAAAATTCTTTTACTTTTGGAAAGCTTTCTTTGCGGTGAACATAGGCTATATTTTATTACCGTATTCCTACAGGAACGGGAACTACGCGGGTGAAACTGCGTGACGTCCACTAGTACAAAATACATACATACATACATATGGTCACGCCTTAATCCCCGAAGGGGTAGGCAGAGACATATTATATGCCCACATTTCACCTTTGTATAATTTGTCCCACGTAATAGGTGGTAGAGCCGTATTGCCGTGTTTAAATGGACAGGCGCAGGTTGTGACTGCCTGTTGTTGAAATAAAGCCTTCAACTTAGCTTAACGACTGCCATTTTACTGGCAACCGGGACCAACGGCTTAACGTGCCTTCCGAAGCACGGAAACGCTCAAATAAATGTCACAAAGTGATCACATGGATGGTCACCCATCCATGAACCGGCCATAGTGAAAGTTGCTTACTGCAGTGATCGTTTACAGAACACTGAGTCCGCGGGGCCACGAGCGCTTCTAGTACAAAACAAATTCACTAGTACAAAATAAAGCATAAAATATCAAAATATCACAGCGCTGATATCTCTGTTACGTCGTTTTGCGTCGACGCGATAACTATAACTAGTATATTGTAGATGGAAGCCGGGTAAGCCCTCGAAAGGATACCCAGGACTCCCAACACACCTTCGGCTATCACTGCGACCTCACCTAGGGGGAGGGGGGGGGGTTCTATCCCGCTTCTTTGGGTGTTTTTTTGGAGATTATCACGCTTCTTAAATGGCGTGCGTGAATCCCTTACGTCCCGATGTCGTCTAGGGCCTGCTTTGTAAGGATGGTGAGCAGCCCCCGGTCATCGACGCTGATGGTCTTGCGCGAAGCACGTCACCTTGCCGCCGACTGCGTAACTTGGGTGGGAGAGTTCTCTCCCGCTCCCTCTCTGATTTATTGGCATTAGTAATTAAACAAATGTAAACATAATAAATCTTCAAAACTTACCAATTTTCAGATTTTAATTTTTGCTTAAATTTTCGAATACAGGAACCCATTCATTGCATTTTCGAGCCACGCTGCGTCCCTTACATCCCTGTTTTTGTATAAAGCATTTTTTTGTCCCATAAGCAACATCGTAAATGAACATCAAATAATAATCGATTTTCGTATTAATTGTACAACGTGCGTGCGACCGGCTTGACTAAAACAACACTGGCGGTCGAGGTACGCGTGTGGCGCGCATGACAAAAAAAACATGTATAGCACTATAGGTTCCGAGCGGCGCGCATGCGTGCCCGGCCAGCATGCGCACGAAAACACACATGACTATAAAAGCGCGCACTTATACTAGTTTATTTTAATGACATTAATATTCGAACCCAAGCACTACCTGGTTTATAATAATAATGGAACTTGACTAGCATTTCATTTTAGCTGATACTAGCTAACCCTCGCAACTCCACTTACGTCACATAAAGGTGTATGAAAGGAAAGGTATTTCTTCATCAGACTTATCAAGCAGCGTGTGAAACTGCCCTGTTCGCTTAATCATAAAAGAGTTTTAAAATTTAGTCCATTCTAAAACAATTCAGTCCAAGCCTTCGGCGCCGACTGAATTATTTTACAATAGCCTTAATTATTAAGCTCTTTTTGGTAAGGGTGAGCCCCACACTTGGGTAGTGCAGGAGGACATTTGTTACCAGCACATCTCCAAAACGCAGACTCAGTGGAGAGACTAGTAATACAGGTCCGTGTGGAAGAAACAAGGTCACGAGAACTGGTGCTCAATCGTACGCAGTACAATGCTCTCACAGTGTCGAACATCATCAAAAGTAGAGGAACATGGTGAGATGTGCAACAGCCCCGAAAGAGGATGGTGACGGTGAACGACAATTCTGCTCATCTCTACCCACGACCACTCTGACAAGAGTGACCGACTAGGAAGGTTAGTTAGCATGATGCCGACCTCGTGATCCGCAGTTGCACTTTACCCATGAGGAGGATCCGATTTTTACTACAGGACAATAGTTAGAAATATTTGTATCGAGAGTTTCGATGTTTTTACGTCGGTATACATTCACAAAAAAAAGTAGTATTAGGTAATATCGTTGACTGGCAACCAGAAGTAGGTTAATCCGAGCCTACTTTGGTATCAGATAGCGCTGTGTTAAAAAAAGTCCGTGAACATTTTTCAATTACATCAACCAACCATTCCTCACTACTAATTCAAACACATATTACACCTTAACTAAATAAACTAACAACCAAACACTAAAATGTACAGATACGATAAATCTCTATGTCCAACGATCCACGTAGTCCTGTAGCGAGCCCTCAGAGACGACGCCAGAATATCTACGTACCTATCTATCTTAATTTGTGCCGCAGCCGACGTGCAGGAAAACCGTAATAAATATACCGTCGTCTCCTCCCCTGGGTTCGATACCATTTGAGGACGTTTAATTACAATAATAACTGCATTTGTACACTCACGCCTATCTGTTATAAGGAGGAAGCAGTGGTGTAAGTAATTACAAATCAATAATTCGCTAGGTAATAGATTCAGCCTCGTATCAAGACCGAACTCATTTTGATAGTATGATACAATATAACTTACAAATAATTTCAAGCCCTCATGGCCCCGCGGATCCGTGTTCTGTTCTCATCCTAACACAAAATTCTCACACAACATCATATATAACCCAAATTAATCTAATATAAGCATGTGCTGTGTGATCTAGACGACTGATAGTCACACTTATATATTTCTAAATACAAACATATTATACACTAGCTGACCTCCGCAACTTCGTTTACCACACATAAGTTGTATGAAAGGACAGGTATTTCTTCATCAGACTCATCAAGTTACTTGCGAAACTGCCCTGTTTGCTTAATCATAAACGAGCTTAAAGACTATGTCTATTCTAAAACAATTCTCTTTTATGATTAAGCCAACACGTCAGTGTGGTTATTTGTTTTATTACCATCTAAACAAAACCACGCCAAATTTTAATTATTATACTGATTATTCTGAATAACATATACATCAAACTTACCAAATGAATGGTGGTTACTTAGGTGGTTATAAAAAAATAACCACGAAGGCTAATGCCTAACCTATCCAAACAAATAATAACAAAGAAACATGTAGATAGATAGATAGATAATAAATTTAAATTAAAATTAAAATAAAAATAATAAATTAAAATTTCCGCAAAATCTCCAGTGTGGCTTTGCCGGCCTTTTTGTCATCTGTACATGCCACGTCACCACTCGTAGGTAAAATCCTAAGCAATTGTCTTACTAACTATGAGATGGCTGGCTGTACAGATGCCAAGGATGCTTGGCTTATGGCTTGCCCAGGTCAAAATTTTCCGATTCATCCAAATTCTCAACGGAGCTGGGACGACGCAATTTCAAAATTAACTTTTGACACGTTTTTAAACGCCAGCTTAGGCCCAGATCGTGCTAGACTATTAGCGCTCAGCAAAAAGGAATCCGGTGATTGGCTGAATGCTTTTCCAACTGCTAACACCGGAACCTTTCTTGAACCGGACACTTTAAGAATGGCAGTTGGCTTGAGACTCGGCGTCCCGCTCTGCGCCTCACACCGTTGCCCCTGTGGTGTTACCGTTGACTCTATGGGACACCATGGACTATCCTGCTTGAAGAGCGCAGGCCGCTTCTCTCGCCACGCTGCGCTTAACGATATCATTCGCCGTGCTCTTGCCACCGTCGGTGTGCCCGCTCTCTTAGAGCCAAATGGCATTTTTAGGGACGATGGCAAGAGACCGGATGGGATGACCTTAATTCCGTGGGAGATGGGTCGGGTGCTAGTCTGGGATGCCACTTGTGTAGACACTTTGGCCCCGTCCCATCTGCCTAGAACAAAAGAAAAAGCCAGCGCAGCAGCGGAAGCGGCAGAATATAAAAAAATAAATAAGTATAAGGGTCTCGGCTCGTCGTACAATTTTATTCCAGTCGGTGTCGAGACCCTAGGTCCATGGGGTCCCAATGCGCATAATTTTTTTAAAATTTTGAAGAAGCGTCTTGTGGAGTCAACTGGTGACCTAAGGGCTGGCAGTTATTTCTCCCAACGAATAGGCATCGCCGTTCAAAGGGGGAATGCTGCCAGTCTTTTGGGCACAATGCCACGGGGGCCCTATTTAGATTTAGTTTAGTTAGATTTATTCATATTGTAAATAGTTATTATGCTTTATTGTAACATTTGTCTCATTAATAAATAAATATTTGATTAGATAATATACTTTATTGTACACAGAAATCACAAAAAATACAGATATTAAGCATTTACTTCAGTACAATGGGCGGCCTTATCGCAAACAGCGATCTCTCCCAGGCAACCTTTAGATGGATAGGATTGTATTGAATTTAAGCGTGGGAAGTTTAAATGGTGACTTATTTTTGTGAAGAAAAAAGAAACCAATATTAAATAAGTCAATACCTAATTAAAGAAAAAACATAGTAATAATAATAATAATAATGTATAGATACATCTAATAAACTTACACAAATATCTACTGCACATTTTACCTATCCAAACATGTAAAAATAAATATACAAACATATACATACATACGCAAGTACATACATAGGGAAAAAATACATACTTTGATCTACATGCATAAATAATACTGTTTTACCTGTGCCTTAAGAGATGCCAAAGATTGAGCTCGCCTGACAGTTACCGGTAGTGCATTCCACAAACGTGCCGCTTGTACTGTAAAGGATTTATCGAAGAATTTTGTAGAATGCACAGGTATGAGTAGCCTCAAGTTCTCCGACGACCTCAAGACCCTCGAATGCGTGTCATGTAAGAACTTAAAACGTTCTTTGAGATATGAAGGAGTTAGGGGATTAAATAATACGTTGTAAAGTAAAGAAAGTATATGAGTATTCCGACGAAGGCGAATTGGGAGCCACTTGAGCCTGTTGCGGTATTCGGAGACATGATCATATTTACGTAATCCATAAATAAATCTTATGCAAAAATTTTGTAGACGCTCAAGCCTATCGAGTTGCTCCTCTGTAAGATCAAGATAGCTGGCATCTGCATAATCTAATATTGGAAGTAAGAGAGACTCCGCAAGCGAAATCTTTGTGCTGGTTGGAAGAAAGTTACGCAGTCTTCGTAAGGAACCCGCAGATGCATACAGTTTTCGACTGACTTCCTGCAATTGCGGAACCCAGGATAATTTCCTATCGATATGTATTCCTAAATCCTTAACAGTATCACTTATCGGTATAGGCATCCCATTAAAAAGTACTTGTGGTAGCTGTGCAATTTGTATACGAGAGACCATCCAGGGGCTGCCCACAAGAATGACTTGTGTTTTAGCGGGATTCACTTGTAGGCCATAGTTATGATTCCACTGACATACTCTCTCTAAGTCATCATTTATTACTGAAAAGGCCTCATGTATGCAAGCGAGTGGTGCCTGAGTGTATATTTGCAAATCATCTGCATAAAGGTGGCAGGATGAAATTAGTTGTTGAGTTATAGAATTTATAAAAATTGCGAACAAAAGGGGAGATAAAACGCCACCCTGCGGCACACCGACAGGTATATCACACCAAGCAGAGACAAAATCATCAATGCGAATACGTTGTCGGCGACCAGACAGGTAACTATGAAACCAATCAATCACTGTCGGAGATACGTTAAGGGGAGTGGTTGACAAAGTTTGCGAAAAAGAGGTGCAAATAAAGACGTTCTTCTCGGTATCAGTATACGAAAAATGACAGCCAAAAGTAGATTTGAAATCTACAAGATGTGTTCCAGAAAATGGTTTCATCAGAAATTGTGTATTTATTATAAATAACTAGTAAAACATCACTGAAATAGCCCATAATTTTTTAGAAGAAGTCGTTGTATGACATCTATTTATTAATGAATGATAATAAAATTTATATCAGAGACTAAAGAAAACATAGACCTCTAAAATGGTTTTCTTCAATTTTGAATTAGTATAAGTTTTAACTAATTATAACTAATAATGTATTCAAAGCATACATCACGTTGCTTGCTTCCCCGCGCTCGCCCGAAAATCTAGTGCGGGGGGAACCGTGTTGCTAGACGGACGTGTGTCGCTCTGGTCTGCAAAATATTCTCGTAAAATGTTATATTTTCATTCATGTACAGAGTAATGCGTGCAACAGAGCCAGAGCCCGAGTTACACAATGCATGCTGCATTACATGAGAATATAATGCATTTCAACTTATTTTTCGTATTGTTTAATTAAATTACTTCGAAAGGTAATTATACTTATATTGTAAGCGGTACTTAATCATTTCAATATAAATAAATGAAGAAATATTTGTGGACATTCGCACACAACTTAAGCTAATATAACCTTGTGCTAAGGGATACTATAATATAAGTATTTTCATCAGTTGTCTACTGATGAAAATACTTATATTATAGTTATTATTAACACACTGCTTTTTTGAGACACTGCTCTCAACCTAAGCTGAAAGATTTGACTCTTTTAGCTTATTACGTCTTGTGGGTCGCCACAAGTAGGCACCATCTACCGGCAAATTGGTTAAGGTATAAAAGTGAATAAAGTCAGTGCCCGCCGAGTTTCTTGCTAGTCTATATCTATACAATAATAAAACTGTTGAGGGTCGAGAGTCTGAATATGGAAGCTATTTAAAAAAAAAAGAACGCGTTCTCTAATCGATATGCTTAAGCCAAAATGAAATTTAAAATTTTCATGTCCGTCTGTATTCCGAACACGTATCACGCCGAAACTACTGATTTGAATGAAAATTGATCCGAGGAAGTTCAGGAGTTAGAGACATCTCAACTTCTCTAAACCTAGAATTCAACCTAGGATTGCTTCACACAAGTTTCAGTGCTGAGGGTTTTGTAGTTCAAGAATTAGAGATATCTCAACTTTCTCAAAACCTATAATTCAAGGGTTCCTTAGAATGTGACGGTAAATCTAAACAGGCGTGTTGGCTGAATAATAAAAGAGCTTAATGATTAAGGCTGTTGTAAAATAATTCTGTCCGCGCCGAAGTCGGGGACTGAATTGTTTTAGAATAAACTTAATCTTTAAGCTCTTTTATGATTAAGCAAACAGGGCCGTTTCACACGCTGCTTGATGAGTCTGATGAAGAAATGCCTCTTCTTTTGCAAACCTTATGTGACGTAAACGAAGTTGCGAGGATCAGCTAGTTTTACAATATGCTTAATCTTTAAATTCGTTTATGATTAAGCAAACAGGGCAGTTTCACCCGCCGGTTGATGAGACTGATGAAGAAATACCTCATGTTTCATACACCTTAAGCGTCGTAAACGAAGTTGTGAGAGTCAGCTAGTTACATACATACATATGGTCACACCTTTATCCCCGAAGAGGTAGGCAGAGGCATATTATTATGTCTCCACATTTAACCTTTTTAGAATTTGTCCCACGTAATAGGCGGTGAGCTGTATTGCCGTGTTGAGATAGACAGGCGCAGGTTGTATCTGCCTGCTGTTAAAATTAATCAAGCCGCCAAAACGGCCTTCAACTTCGCTTAACGACTGCCATTTTACGGGCAACCAGGATCAACGGCTTAACGTGCCTTCTGAAACACGGAAACGACGCTCAAATAACTGTCATAAAGTGGTCACATGGATGGTCACCCATCCAAGGACTGGCCATAGTGAATGAGCTTACTACAGTGATCGCTTACAGAACACTAAGTCCGCGGTGCCACGAGCGCTTCTTATTTATTCATAACTAGCTGACCCTCGCAACTGCGTTTACTACTATTTTTGTTTGTTATAATAAAATGAAATGAAATTTTGTTCCAAAAGTAACAAAAATTTTAAGCGAGTAGAAGACCCCCCTTGTCTAGATTTGTAATGATTTAAGTAAAACGATATATGTGATATATATGAATATATGAACATTCGTCTTTGTGAATTCGTCACATTTAATTTTTACGTAATAACCAATCACATTTTTTGCAGTGTATTTTTACTACACTTAAAAACAAAGGAAAATTGAAATACAAACGTTCCTTTGTTTTTTAATTTATTTTCGCCTCTCTCTATAAAATAGAGTGCAGAGGGGCTTACGGCGAGACTTTGTCTGTAGTCTGTGACTCTGTTGCATTAAACTACGTCACTTGGTAACGTGGATCATCTGTTCAAAGTTTGAAATAAAACAAAAATGACAACGTCAATCGAATTGAACTCTCGCAATAAACGTTTTAGAGAGGGGCAGTCGGGTGGGACCGTCTCACAGCTTCTTGTTTATTTGGTAAAGCGAGGAACGCCTTTCCGCTACTATTTTTCTTCTTCTTCCGTAGTTCTTTTACTTTGATATCTCTGTAGTTGCGCTACTCTATGTTGGCGAGTCATATCGCCCATATGCTCAAGGTCGTTAGCCCTGGGTATGGCCTTAATGGAGCGCAATATCCCCAGCAAGATGTGGAAATCTACAGTATTAAATGCATTGCTGAAATCCAGCAGAGTACGGAGCGTGAGATTCCCACTCTCCATACCCATTCTGATATCATCCGTAACATTAATTAGAGCTGTAACGGTACTATGCCCTGGACGGAAGCCGGATTGGTAGGAGTTTAAAAGGTGGTTTTTACATAGGAAAGAGTTAAGTTGGGTGTGGACAAGACGTTCTAGGACTTTAGACAAAAATGGTAGGATGGAAATAGGACGGTAATGAGCAAAGGAAGAAGGGTTTGACTTCTTAGGTAACGGTATGAGCTGAGCTTCTTTCCACATTGAGGGAAACACACCAGTTGAAATGGAATAATTTAAAAGATCACAGATTATAGGTAGAATTTCATCTAAAATGGGAAGGATGATTTTCCGGCTAACGCAGTCGTTTCCAACGGCATTAGAAGATATAGACATTACGCTTCTCTTAACATCACAAACAGTGAACTGATTAAATAGAAAAGGTGGATATTCAGGAGTTGGAAGTTGTAAAAGATGTTTCAGTGTGTTAGTTTTGGTAGAACCGTCAAAACTAGAAGTAGAGGAAAAATGCTTGTTTAATGCATTAAGATCAATATTATTTGGATTAACTTCCTGTTTTTCCTTACCTACTCCCAGGGTTTTAAGAAATTTCCAGATTTTGGCTGGATCTCCATTTTCTACTGATGATTGAATATGCTGGCGTTGTGCATTCCTACACACCTTATTGCAGTGATTACGAATTGACACATAATTTTCGCGGTTGCATTCGTTTGGCCGATATTTATATTTAGTTTTGGCCCTCCCCTTTTTAGCTATCAGCTCTTTTATTTCCTTAGTGAGCCACGGTGCTGGAGCATGTTTCACCTTGACTGCACAGACCGGTGCGTGTGTGTCATAAAGATGAACCAAGGTACTCGTCAAAATATCAACTTTGGCATCGAGAGAAACCGCACCATAAAACGACGCCCAGTCCAGCACACTTGCATCCTCACGAAGCCTGTCGACGTTCATGCCAGCAAAGTTTCGCTGCATCAGCACCTTACATTTTGCCTTAGGTGGGCGAATTCGGTATGAAAGAAAGAGAAGATCGTGATAGGAAAAGATATCAGCATTTCGCTGACCATGTTTGGCTACATGCTCAGAAGAAGAAACAATAATAAGATCTATTAGGGAAGGTGCACAGTCAGGAAAATGATGAGTAGTATCTGAGGGAAGAATATTTAAATTACAAGAATCTAAAATGTTGCGCAGAGAAGCAGACCGGAGAAGAGAGGTGGGATCCTTTCTAACAAGACATGTATTAAAATCACCCATCAAAATGGTGTGCGTATAGGAAGGGACTAGATTTTCTAGAATGCGTTCAAAAGAAGAGAAATAATCAACTTTAGACGAATGACAGTAGTACACGCCGAGAAGGACTTTAGTGTGACAGAGTTCCATTTCTAAGAAAATATATTCACCCGAGTTTGAAGGCGGTGGCTGCGCTGATACTTCAATAATTTTATAAGGGATATAATTGCGTAAATAAATAGCAACGCCGCCACCGCGTTCACAAACACCAGGAACCGGCATGCGGTCATTTCTTATTAGCTTGAAACCAGGGAGAGTATAAGAAATGGTTGAGTGAAATTGTGGCTTGAACCATGATTCCGATACAAGAATGGCGTGTAAATTGTCACAGTCAAAGCTGGCCAGCATATCTGAGAAATGGGCGGGAATACTCTGGGCATTGATGTGCACAGCATTGAAGTTCCCAGGTACATCAGAAAACCGAGAATGTAACGTGTCTGCGAGTGATGGCACCTTAGATCATCTAACCACAGGATGCGCCTTACTTAAGCATTGTTTTCTGCCATTGCACATGACCATTTGGTCTTTTGGCTTTATGAAAAGCCTGTACATCAGTACATCATTTTATATGATTAAACTAGTACATTACATTGTAGTTGACTGTACAATAACAATTAACACACAACAGCCATTACGCGTTTGTCGATAAATACATTTTTAAATGCAATGAAATTTTATATGTCTTTGTGTTTCCCCCTTCATTTGTATGAAAACTGGCAGAATATTTTTGTATGCGGTGGTTCGCAAAGGCTAGTCCCGTGTTATATGGTCTAAGGATGGCACATTCAAAGCGCTATTGTTCAGGTTATTTGCAATTGAAGAAGTATTCAAATCTACATTTATGCAATTTAAAAACGACATAAATAAAATATAAATATTATTAAATACAGTTATAAATATATACTTACAAAATTATAAATAAATACTACTGAAATATTATTACTTTCTATAAGATAACATTAACAAGTATCAATACAAGCTAGTATACATCACTATTCACCCACCAGTTGAGTGCAGTATATTAACTCCTGGAAGAGAGAGCTGAATACTCAATAGATTGATAAATAATTTTGGTTTACATAAATATTCTAAACAATCCACACAGAAATCAGAAACAAAAGGAACACAAATTCAAGCTTTATAACAAAGCCAAAATTTTAATACAAAATAATTTAAAAAACTAAGAAGCTATTTTTGACACCTTCATTACATTGACACATGACAGCAGTGACAGGTTAAAAAGTTTATTATTTTGTTGTAATGCCGGTGAAGGTAAAAAAAAAAACATATAAATTGTTGTTATCAGTATGAAGCTATAGATAAACAGTTATCAGTGAGTTGTGGAGTGTAAATACAATGAAGTTAGAACTTTGTTACCCAGAAAAGCAAACGGACATTACTTTTTTGATGCAGCGGCTCGCCTGGATTTGGTACTTATCGGCTTTGATGGGACAGGTGTAGCTGTCTTCACGTGATCCGGAATGCCAGGGATGTTAATTCCTTCTAATTCCTGGCACGAAGTAATACGTTGACGCTTTCCATCAGGGCCAATTACGTGGATGAATCCTTCTTTTGTCCAACACTTATTGACACCAAAACGCTCTCTCGCAGCCATAAATGCGTCGTGTCTCATCTTAGTAAGAAACTCTGACACGGTAACGCCAGAGCCCTTGAGTTTACTTTTGGAGAACCAGACATTATCACGGCTACCAACCCTTGAGAACTTAACCAATATTGGTCTTGGTTTTGAAGAAGGTCTACCCATTCTATGGCATCGCTGTATATCTGCTGACACAAAATCATCAATACCAAGCTGCTTGCTGACAACATTCACCACCACCTCTGCTGTGTTCTCAGTAGATGTATCCCTGACACCATGCAAGAGTAGCATTTTTCTACGACTGCGGTTTTCAATAGAATCTGTTTTTTTGACCAATGTTTCTATTTGGCTCTGGAGGAGATTTAGAGCAGTAAAAGTGAACTTTTTAAATGCTTCAAAGTCTGCTAGCAAGTCAACCTTAGCTGGAGATGTGCCGCTATCTCTATCCAGCCTTGTCTCAAAACTAGACATCTGGTCTTGGAACATGGTTCTTAAGTTTGTCAACGAATCTTGAATGGTGTCCATTATATTATTGTGCTTCCTGTTGTGTGCAAACTAATAAAATAAATAAGGAATTTACACTCACTGGTAAGTGACTATCTCTACTTTGTAATTATTAACATAAATATAAATATTAACTATATTAACTATTTTTAAATTCAAATATTATCAGAGAGCAATAAACATATGTAGGTACCAATATGTCGTTTTATTTAATAAAACCTCAAATTGGACCAATAGCGTATTGAACTAATCGCGAATTGGACCAATAGCGTATTGGATGAATCGCGTATTGGACCAATCGCGAATGGGACCAATCGCGAATTGGACCAACCGCGATTTTTTCCTAATTTTGACAATTGGACCAAACGCGTATTGGACCAAACGCGACCAAAGGTGTAAGACGAATAGAAGCGGAGCAGCAATGAGAAATGTTACGAAAACGGGAAACATTTAATCGTTATAATAAGAGTATCCGTTGCGTCTCTGCGTAAATGGTTCAAGTAATGGTAAAAATAAATAAAATATATTACAAAATTGTTCCTTTTAAAAGGTTTTAAATCGAAATACCTATTTATTTATTTATCTCTTTTAAGGCTCGCTCACAGTTACATTTTTTTTAAAGTGAGGAAAATCCTATATGTATGCTATGCCGGACTCATACCGACTAAAAAGCACACGTATCCTGCTTAAAAGCTTGCGGTTGGGAGCCCCGGGTAAGCCCTTGGAAGTCATCCCAGAACTTCCAACAGACCTACGGCTACCACTGCGGCCTCACCTATGGGGGTTTGGGTGTTATCCCGCGTCTTTGGGAGGTTTTTGATCAAAGCAACGTTAATTATTTCTAAAATAATTAATAGTAACGACGCGACGGGAGTAAACGCAACGGGAGCATATGACATGAACATGATATCAAAATAACAATAGACCACAGCGCTCTTTTTCTCTCTCTCTCTCTCTTAGTTGAGTTGCGTGGTTCAGCTAGTTAAACATTATTTAATATTAGTCAAAAGAAATATTTAATATCAGTTAACAACACAATAAGATGTTGTAAAGTTAGCTGATCACGTAAAACTTAAGACATAAGGTCCCATAATATGGGACTAAATAAAATAACTGACTTGGTGTTACATGAATCTCACCACTTCTTACGGTAGAAGAGCTGAGTTGCTTGATTTGATTTTTTACAAGTTTTGTTCTTGATGTCATCTTATTTCTTTTTGTAGATAATAAATAAATAAAAAAAAACAAAATCAAATAGGATCGTGTCAATTTAATATTAATGATATCTCGTAGACATGTCCTAGGGTTTAACATTCGACGTAGACACTCGGCACAACATACAGTTGCAGACAAAAGTAGCGAATTAAATAAAAAACTATCACAAACATTTCAAAATTTTCTATACTACTTTAAGTGGCAGACAAGTTTACCGCCCAGAAGATGAGTTCCACTCGTTCTTGCCGGATTTTTGAATAATTGTTTCATTTGATGCTTCTGAATTTCATACAGTGCGAGACTACCCACCGTTCGATAGATGGCGTTGTACCACTGTTTTACGTCGCGGTATGGTTTCGTCGTGAGTTTCTTTTAATATGTTGTTCTAAATTTACCTGAACTATATAGTACATATTTACAATTATATATTATGATTTAAAATTTTTGAGGAGTTACCCTATCGAGGCTAACTCTCTACGTCTATTGGGATATAGTACTTTAATTATACTTGTAACAATGTAACAATGCATAATGATAAATTATTAGTAAATACACGTACTTTTTCCTAATTATAGGAGTTAAGATAAGATATGGACGAATCTTAAAGCAATCAATATTTTGTTCAAAGTACTTGTTACAGTGTTAAATAAAATTAACTTAGGTTAAACATGAAATAAGTAAGCACTATTTAATTGAAAAGTTATTTTTGTTAAGTGGGTAATGGAAATTGCCAAATTATCACTTCTCAAAAAACATATGCATATTTTCATTAGCCAAATTATTACTTAGCAAAAAATATCTCCACAAGTAGTTAAACTTACTTCTCAAACGTTATGTTTTGGGTATGTTTCAGTTGGTATAACACATTTTATGCACAAAGAAATAAGGGAAATATCATATCATTTTTTTTACTGAGCTTCCGTTTCTGAATGGTTATAAAAATATAAACTGGCCGCACAGTATTCGACTTGGAACCAGTTCCGAGTTACACTGTTGACATCTATACATATAATAAAACTTTAGAGGGTCAAGAGTCTGTACATTGAAGATATTTTGAAAATTTTTATTGTAGGGCATTTTCTAATCGATACTGAAGCAAATGTAATTAAAATTTTTAATTTTTCATGTGCAAAAATTTTGGTCTCGAGCAGGATTCGAACCTGCGTCTTCTGGTTTGCCGGACCAGACGCCCTAACTATTGGACCACCGAGACACTGCTCTCGACCGTCAATTCTTTCACCTTATTAGGTACGTCTTGTGATTGAGTTAGCATACTAATTGCTTTTCAAAATTATCTCTAAATTTTTCATGTCTGTCTGTCTGTCTGTATCCTGAATAAGTATCACGCCGCAACTACTGATCCAATTTGAATGATACTTGGTACATTCCGAGCTTATAGTCCTGGGAAGGTTCCTGCGGGAGAGGGGATGAAAGACAAAATGGTATTTTTAATTGTAATTTCTCAACGCTTGATCCAATATCAATTTTTTTTAGTATTGAAAAAATAGTACTTTATGGATATAGATCAACATTAAAGACTTTGTAGTTCAAAAATTAGAGACATCTCAACTATTGCTAAACCTATAATTCAAGGGTTCCTTTGAATGTAAGGTTCATTCTAAACTCGACCGCATATGGAGTACTGCTGTCACCTCTGGGCGGGAGCCCTCTGCGCTCGCAACATATGCCTACTGCGACGACCGCAGCGGGTGATTGCGCAGAGGGCGGCGCGGGCATACTGCACCGTCTCCTACGAGGCGGCGTGCCTCATTGGCAGTAGCCCCCCCTGGGATCTCGAGGCGGGAGTCCCGAAGAAGGTCTACGAGGAAAGCGCCCTGATGCGTAGTAGTGGAGGATGTCCGCTCCCGGAAGACATCAATCGCTGGAGAAGGTCGGCTCGCGACGATCTCTTCCAGGAGTGGACCAATAGGTTGGAGGATCCTTCCGCGAGCGTGCGGCTCGTGGGGGCCGTCCGGCCCGTCCTTCGCGCTTGGGTGGAGAGGACATACGGAGCGCCGGCGTACCACCTCAAGCAGCTTCTCACAGGACATGGCTGTTTCGCCAAGTATCTGTGGGAGGTGGTGGGCGTGGAGTCGGATCCTGTGTGCCGTCACTGCCCAAACGGCGCCGTAGACTCGGCGGAGCACACTCTCGCCGAGTGTGCGGCGTGGGATGGGCCGCGTATAGCCCTCTCGGGCATTATCGGCAGGGACCTGTCGCTGCCGGCTGTGGTGCGAGCCATGGTCGGCAGCCAATCGTGCTGGGCCGCCGTTGCCTCGTTTGCTAGCGAGGTTATGGCAGCTAAACGAGGGGCATCCGAGAGCGGTACGATGCCATTTGAACTTATAACTCCTTTAGGAGTTCAGGGAGGGGGCAGACCATCTAGTCCCCCCCGTGGAGAGTCCCTAGGTAATGGGGCGACCCTTTGCCGGGCCGCAGTGATTTATCCACCGGCCTATCCTGTGACCCGGTTAAGGCGAGGCGGAACACCGCAGGGTTTAGTGGGTAGGACGGTCCCGCATATCAGACCGTGAGTCCCACACGAAGCCGTCTTGTTCCCCCGAAACAAGGCGGCGAAGTGCCAAACCTGCAGTCCCCGCGTAAAAAAAAAAAAAAAACCTCTGGGCGGGAGCACCTGAATATCAGCTTCGTCCATTTGACTCGGTGCAAAGACGAGCTGTAAGTGTTGTCAACGATCCAGTACTTACAGCTGGTGTGGAACCTCTTCGCGACAGGAGAGACTTTGCCTCCTATTGCGTGTTCTACCGCCTGTACAATGGTATGTGCTCTGAGGAATTGTTTGATATGATGCCCACGGCTACGTTCTATCATCGCACCGCTCGCCACAGACAGGGAGTTCATCCTCACACTCTGCGTCCGGTGCGTTCCAGCACGGTTTGATCCGATAGGTGTTTTCTTCCGCGCACGCTCAGGTTGTGGAATGATCTCCCTGACTCGGTTTTCCCAAACGCCTACAGTATGGGGTTCTTCAAAAGGGGTCTTAGAAGGTTTTTGCAGGGTCGGCAGCGCGAGTGTGGCACCTCTGGTGTTGCAAACGTTCATAGGCTGCGGTGACCACTGGTCCTTCTGGTGGGCCGTATGCTTGTCTGCCACCTCAGTGGTATAAAAAAAAACTGGCGTATTTGCTTTGTCACAAAAGAACTTAATTATTAAGGGTATTGTAAAATAATTCAATAATTCCTTAATCTTTAAGTTCTTTTCTGACTAAGCAAACAGGTCAGTTTCAAACGCTCTTAGGAGTCTGATGAAGAAATACCTCTCCATTCATATACCATACTAGCTGACCCTCGCAACTTCGTTTACGTCACATAAGGTCCATAAAATGAGAGGACTCCTAGGAGCGTGTGAAACTGCCCTGTTTGCTTTATCAGAATAGAACTTAAAGGTCTATTGTAAAACAATTCAGTCCCTGTGACGTAAACGAAGTTTCGAGGGTCAGCTAGTACATATAATAAAACTTTTTTTTTTTTTTTTTTTTTTTTTTTTTTTATACCACTAAGGTGGCAGACAAGCACACGGCCCACCAGAAGAACCGGTGGTCACCGCAGCCTATGAACGTTTGCAACACCAGAGGCGCCACACTCGCGCTGCCGACCCTGTAAAAACCTTCTTAGACCCCTTTTGAAGAACCCCATACTGTAGGCGTTTGGGAAAACCGAGGCAGGAAGATCATTCCACAACCTAAGCGTGCGCGGAAGAAAACCCCTACCGGATCTAACCGTGCTCAAACGCTCCGGACGTAGGGTGTGCGGATGAAATCCCTGTCTATGGCGAGCGGTGCGATGATAGAAGGTAGCCGTGGGCATCATGTCAAACAATTCCTCGGAGCACATACCATTGTACAGGCGGTAGAACACGCATAAGGAGGCATAGTCTCTCCTGTCGCGAAGAGGTTCCACACCACCTGTCAGTATAGGATCGTTGACAACTCTCACAGCTCGCCTCTGCACCGAGTCAAACGGGCGAAGCTGATATTCAGGTGCCCCCGCCCAGAGGCGACAGCAGTACTCCATGTGTGGCCGCACTTGCGACTTATAGAGAAGCAGTGTTTGCGCCGCAGTAAAGTACCGCCGCGCCCTGTTGAGCACACCGAGCTTCTTGGACGCCAGCCTGGCCTTGTCCTCCAAATGACTGCGGAACTGAACGTCACTGGAGATGTCAACACCAAGGATCCCTATACTTTTAGAGATGGAAAGAGATGTGCCCTGGAATCGTGGCGCTACAGTAATTGGGGCTTTCTTAGCGGTGAAGAAACACGCCTGTGTCTTGGAGGGATTGAACTGGACAAGGTTTTGTCTACCCCAATCGGACACTCTAGTAAGAGTAGCCTCGATTTCAGACACAAGCTGTTCACGACTTTCCTCCACTGCGTCCCGAGAGATACCGGGACGGCCTGTGTAACAAGTGTCCCCTGTACTGTCGTCCGCATAACAACGAATGCCGTCAATAGACAACATGTCATTGATATGCAGCAGAAACAGGGTAGGGGACAACACTGAGCCTTGCGGTACTCCAGCGTTTATGGCCATGCAGTCAGAACAGCTGCCGTCGACAACAGCCCTGATGCTTCTATCGGCCAAAAAGCTGGACACCCATCCGCAAAATCTCTCGGTCAGTCCGTAGGAGGGCAATTTTTTAAGAAGACCACGGTGCCAGACCCGGTCAAAGGCTTTAAAAATGTCGAGGCTCACTGCTAGAGCCTCGCCCTTACTCTCGATAGCCGTCGCCCATCGGTGTGTGAGGCACACGAGAAGATCGCCCGTCGAGCGACCGTGACGGAAACCGTACTGCCGGTCACTGAGCAGGTCGTTTTCCTCAAGGTACCTCAGGAGCTGTGTATTAATTACACGCTCCATCACCTTAGACAATAGAGAGGTGACGGCTATAGGCCTGTAATTGGCCGGGTCGGTCCTATCACCCTTCTTGGGCACAGGATGCACATACGCGATCTTCCACGACGCCGGGACTTGTCGCATGGAATAAGAAAGCGAGAAAAGACGTGTAAGTACCGGACACAACTCTGGACCACACTGCTTAAGTACTACCGCGGGTATACCGTCTGGCCCACTCGACTTATGAACGTCCAGAGAATGAAGCTCCCGTCGGACGTCCCGCTGCGTAAATTTAACTTCCGGCATGGAAGTTCCACACCACGGAACGTCCGGCGGCACAGCACCCCCGTCGCTCATGGTCGAGTTAGAGGCAAAGAGAGAACCCAAAAGGTCGGCCTTCTCCCTGGCACTCTGGGCCAGACTACCGTCGGGTTTAAGCAAAGGTGGTAAACCTGACTGACAGAAGTTTCCCTCGGCAGCTTTGGCAAGCGACCAGAATTCACGACTTCCTGAAGGGTACCCTGCTAGCCGCTCACCAATTCTGCCGACGAAATCGAATTCAGCCCTGACAATTGCTCTTTTGCTGGCCCTCGAGGCGGCATTTAGTTTGCGTTTCACCTCAGAGATGTTAGGATCTGAATTTGCACGAGCCGTGGTCCAGGCTCTGTAGGCAGATTCTTTCAGCATCAAAGCTTCTCTGCAGAGCCGATTGAACCACGGTCGCTTTTTTGCTCCTACAGGGATCCAGCGGTTGGGAATATAGCACTCCATGCCCTCCAAGATCCCCTCAGCGACTGCTGCAGCGCAGGAATCCAGATCGTCTGAGGCAAAACAAAGCCGCCTCCACGGGTACGACGCGAAGAACTCCCGCAGTCCATCCCAGTCTGCTGACTTATAGTGCCACACATGTCGCCACTCCTTGGGCCGAGGTGGTTCAGGCCTTGCGAGAGGCACATGCGCCCGAATGATACAGTGGTCCGACGATCCGAGCGGAGCATCCACTGAGACGTTGTATCCATCCGGACGCATTGTCAGCAGGAGGTCCAGCAATGCACTATGCTCGTTCTCCTTATCTGGTATCCTCGTATGGGATTTAACCAGTTGGGAGAACCCATAGGTCAGGGCAAATTCGTGTGCAGCGTTCCCCGCAAAGTTGGTCATCCGGGAGCCCAACCAGTCAACATGATGACCGTTGAAGTCCCCCAGAATCACAATCTCCGCAGAAGGATACTGTAGAGGTTCGAGAGTCTGTACATGTAAGATATTTTGAAAATTTTAATCGTAGGGCGTTCTCGAGTCGATACTGAAGCCGAAAATGTAATTTTGACTTTTCATGTCTGTCTGTCTGTCTGTCAGTCTGTCTGTCTGTATGTATCCCGAATAGTTATCACGCCGAAACTACTATCCTTTTTTTTAACGTGAGGGAACATCCTCCTGGATGCTACCGACTAAAAAACCTCACGTTACACCCAACAGCCTATCGTTGGGAGTCCCGGGTAAGCCCTCGGAAGGATGTCCCAGGACTTCCAACAGACCTACGGCTGCCCCTGCGGCCTCGCCTAGGGGGTGGTTCGAGTGCTATCCCGCGCCTTTGGGGGTTTCGGGTGTGATCCCTCTTCTAAGGCTTGCGTAAATTCCTCACGTCACGCTGCCGTCATTTGCCTGCTTCTGTAAGGACGGTGAGCAGCCCTCTCATTATCCTCAGGCCCTCGGTCATGGAGGACGATGGTCCTCGGCGATGAATGATATTATCCTTCGTATTATGTACCTATATTCAACAAGATAAAAATTTATAAAATAATTCCAAACATTGCATTCATTGGAATTTATTTATTTTTATTTATTTATTTATTTATACCTACATAAATGTACACAAAAGGTTGCCATAATTTGTTTGGGTAGTGAAATTTTGGCAAATTCTTTTCGGCAAACGGCAGGTTCAACGGGTAATGAATCTAGGCACCATTAACACTGCTGCAGTTGGAACGGCTAATGGGAGTCCTGACCCCACCAGCACCCCCCGCCACCCCGGGACAGAGAGTATGCACTCCAGCCGTCCTTACCCGCTAAATAAATACACAGAAATATAAAGTTACTTAAATCCTTGCGTGCTCTTACTCTTAATAAAAGAAAACATAATTCATAGTCACATAAGTGTTAATTTTTAGACTAATGATAGCCTCGTACACAATGGCTACAATTTAACGTTTGACGTAGACCCACGACACAAAGTACCGTACCAGAAAATTTTGTGTTCATCAAGCTTAACGTAAAAAGCACATCTTCAATAGTCTTGACGACCGTAAGATAGATCTTCAATTCGCTAGATATCACCATGACTTTTCATCAAACGGCTAGGGGTAGGCAGAGACATAGTATACGCCCACATTTTACCTTATAGTTTCATGTCCCAAGTAATAGGTGATGAGCCTATTGCCGTGTTGAAATGGACAGGTGCAGGTCGCCGCGATCCGCAGTTGAAAATTTTCAAGCCCATTAGACCTTCAACTTTGCTTAACGATAGTCATTTTACTGACAACCAGGTTTCATTTCGAGTTTAATTTAATAAGTTAAGTTAAGTTTAAGTTTAGTTTAATTTTTAATTTCAAGCTGTTGACAAATGAAGTATAAATAATTGTTAAAACTACAGTAAACCACTTTTTAGCCGATACTACCCAGAAGTGAACAAACTAAAAACTAACTCTGTACGTCAACTGCACACTTCACGTTACATGTTACGCTACACGAAGCAGCGATCTTTCTGTGAGCATCTGCTCGATGCCATTTTTCAACATCAAAGTTTATCAGACTTCATTGTTATAAATTGTTATAAAGTTGCCAACATACACACGAAAATCTTATAATCTTTGCTATTCTTTTTTAGTTAAATTTGAAATTTATAAAAATAAACTCTGGTACCGCCATCTGAGTAAACGCCCACGTCATCATCTACCGTAAGGTAGGGTCCGATGAGGGCTTTCTTTTGCGTATCCTAAGCAATCTAAGAACACGTCACAGATCATCAGTAAACTGATAAACTTTTTGGCAGCAGTAAGCGTTTATTTTCCCATTCTTTCTTTATTTTCAGGGAATTCGACCTCAATCTCTACTTGTTTGTGGAGGTATGGGCGTTTAGCCTTTTAGTATTCCTCTGCCTGACTTTTCAGGAATAAGGCGTGATTATTATGTATAAATAATAAAAAAGAAATAATTATTCACGGACATTTCACACAACACTATCTGATCCAAAAGTAAGATAGGAATATCCTGCTTGTGTTATGGGTGTCGGACCACGGATATTAATACTTATACCTATACTTTTTAAAAACATACATATTACTCGTATACATATAGAAACACCCAGACTCTTCAGGCAAACATTTATGGATCACACAAATATTTGTCTCCGGTGGAAATCAAACCCACGACCCTACATCGTCGCAGGCGGTATCACTACCGACCGCGCCACAGAAGCAGTCGAAAGTACAGTCAGCCTCATAAGTAGGTAAACACTATTGAAATTTATGAACTAGATTCATGAATGAAAAATTACACTCAGTACTTGTTTGGAACAATACTGTTATAAATGGAGTGAATACTTATAGAAAAATTGTTACATACAAGTACTACGAGTAAGTTTTCATTCATGAATCTATTTCGTAAATTTCAATAGTGTTTATCTACTTATGAGGCTGACTGTACCACAGTACACAAGTATGTGAAGTATGTATGTAAGAAGCGCTCGTAGCACAGTGTTGTGTCACTGCACTTAGCAACATTTAGTATGGTCGGTCTTTGGATGAGTGACCAACACGTGACCACTTTGTAACTTCCACTTGCGAGCGCTTGTGCTTCGGTCGGCACGTCACGCCTTTCCATTATTATCATCAACACGGCAATACGGCTCACCACTTACGAGTATTACGTGGGACTTAATGTAAAGCTGAAATGGTGGACAGATAATATTCCTCTGCCTACCCCTTCGGGGATAAAAGACGTGACCATGTATTATGTAACACACGTAAAATGTGGTACGTCGTTACAGTCTGCGGTTTATACCGCGGTAAGACTAATAATCCTTAGTACAAACTTTAAGAGCCGTACGCAGGATCTCTTAACACGATAGATTCACTGACTCCTATAAATTTCGCTACGTCTAAGTTAATTTAGTGGCACTCGACGTCAACTGTAGTTGTACAACTTTGGTTTGCGTTCAATTTATTTATAGATAGGGTGAAATCCGCAGTGCTCGTAAAAGCTGAAGGTTCACGTACTTAAACTTCTCTAGTCTTGGCATTCTTGGCTCTTTCTCTGTCTACAAAACGAAAATTTGGGCCGCCACGGGACATTTGAAATCTCGAAATTAAATACCAATCGAAAATACCAATTACCAAAATTAAAATTCCGAGTTCTTGCACCGTCGCCACCGGTGACGACACTAGCACCACTATTCCTATGCTTATAGCGATGTTCTGGAGTAACCTTACGAGGGCTTAACCGGGGTTAGGATATGTGTGGTTTTTAGTCGGTAGGAGTCCGGCATAGCAACCCTGTAAGATTTTACTCATCATAAAAAAGCATAGACAGCGAGTCTATCTCTAAGAAACTTGGAGCACCTCCTGATCTTCCAAGCCCGATATGACTGGACCAGCGTAGTTCCCTCGTCTTGTGGTCTACACCGCTAACAGGTCTCACCTGCTAGTTAGGTCGCTTGGGCTACGGAGATTTTTGTGGAACCCGGTACTCATAGTAGACTATTTGTTTTGTTTATATCTCCATCGGCTCTTTAGACATTATGGTGGACTGGTCATATGAACAGCCCACTACCATAAAATTAGGAGCCTCTCTCACAGTTCAGACAAATATTGACAGTAGACCTTAAGTTTTTTTTAGATTTTTGTCCCACGTAATAGGTGGTGGTGGTATTGCCGTGTTGATATGGACAGGTGCAGGTTGTGACTGCCAACTGTTGAAATTTTTCAAGCCGCCCATAAAGGCCTTCAACTTTGACTAACGACTGCCATTTTACTGGCAACCGGGACCAGGGACCAACGGCTTAATGTGCCTTTCCAAGCACCGAAAGGTAAAATGTGGGCATATAACATGCCTCTGCCTACCCGTTGGGGATAAAAGGCGTAATCATATGAATGAATAAGGCTTTAAGTTGGTAACCCAATGAAGTTGCTCCACGCTTTGCTTGAAGAACCTAAGTATATAGCTCGTTCGCTCTAACTTTGCCGCTCGGCTCCATACTAAAGTTAAATTTTTAATTAGACGAAATAAATTATATATATAATATAATGGGGGGGGATGTAGTGTGCCTTCACGAAGAGCGTTACCTGTGCTCGGGCCCTCCCCGTAAGTAGCGGCGAAAGCGAAAACGCGAAACAAAACACTACCGATGAGTGCCGACAGGGCTAGGGCGTCCCCCCAAGGCGACGCGAACCGATATGCCCCCGTCGGTACGACAGCATGCGCACGCGGCGAAGGGGGCTGCCACCCTTCACGCAGCGCCAACTCTGGCGGGATGCGAGGAGCCGAGTGCCGGATAGGCACGTGGAATGTGCGTGGTGGTATGGAAGGTAAGATGAATGAATTGATGGATGTAATGAAAGAGCGATGCCTGGATGTATTGTGTGTCACAGAGACTAAGCGGAAGGGGAGCGGCACCGACGATCTTCCTGGCGGAATAATTGCTTTGTGGTCCGGAGTGGACCAAGAGGATCATGCCAGTAAGAGAGTGGGTGTCTTGCTCTCCTCCCGTTTGGCCTCTGGAGTAAAAGATTATGGTTTGGTAGGCCCGAGACTCCTGTGGGTACGTATAAAACTGGGGATCACGAGAGTTTTTTTCCTTGAGGTCGCAGCCTATGCTCCCGTCAGCTCGGCTAATCCCCAAGTGCTCGCGGAGTTCTGGGAATCCGTTAGGGACGTCCTCGATTTGGCTGACGGGAATGAAAAGTTGATCATGTGTGGTGATTTGAATGGATGGGTGGGGACCAAGCGAGATGGCTTCGATGCTGTCCTTGGTCCGTATGGAGATAAGAGAGCGAATGATGCTGGTAAGTCAATCTTAGACGTATGCTTGGAACGAGACCTCCTTGTGGCGAACAGTTTATTCCGTCACAAAGATATCCACACGTATTCATGGAGACGGAAGGAAGAAAAAAGTGTGATTGATTTGATTTTGATAGACAATCGTCTTCGACAGACTATAAGGGATACAAGAGCCTACAGAGGCCCCACTCTTGAGACTGATCACTACCTGGTGGTAAGCCGGTTTGTTGGTCTTTTCAAGAAGTGGAGGCACTGGCGAGTGCGTGTCCCTTGCGGAGACTATGAAAGGATAAAGAGTGAAAAACTGGAAGATGAAAGCGTAAGGAGTATGTATGTTGGCTTAGTCAGTGAAAGGATTGCAAACGCGAGCCTTTTCGACATAGATGTGGATGAATGCTGGAATATTATGAAAGAAAGTATAGTGGATAGTGCAAAAGAAGCATGTGGGAGTGCAAAGAGACATGAACATTCGAAAGGTGATGCCTGGTGGGATGCAGAAGTTCAATCCTGCGTAGCAAGAAAGAAGAAAGCGTGGTTGGATTATGTCTCATCTTTGCAACTGAATGACAGTATGAAAGACACGAAGAAAGAAATTTACCGCCTCTGCAAGAATGAAGTCAAAGCTTTAGTGAAAGAGAAGCGTGAAAGAATAAATATGATTGCGGAAGAGAAGCTGACGAGAAACTTCGAGACGAATACCAAACTCTTTTGGAGGGAGGTCAAGAAGTCTCGGAGCTGTTCGTCAGTTTCCAGAATGGATAAGATAAAGAGTAAAGCTGGGAACATTCTTGCGGACCCCTTAGAGGTGTTAGAGCGGTGGAATGAGTACTTTGGAGAAATGTATGAATATCTCCCGGATGCGGGCACTGCGAGGGAGGCGATGACTGATCTTGCGATGCAAGCACTTTGGAAGAGATTGAATGGTCGATACGAAGCTTGAAAAATGGAAAGTCTGCGGGAATTGATAGGATATCTGCTGAAATGATCAAGTTAGGTGGTCCTTGCGTCCGGGACGCCTTCTGGTCATTGAGCAATCTATGCTGGAAGACTGGAAGAGTCCCAATGGACTGGAGGCGTGCTATCGTCGTGCCCTTGTATAAAGGCAAGGGCTCACGTATGGAGTGCGCCAACTATAGGGCCATCAGTTTGATCAGTATAGCAGCTAAAGTGTACGGCAAAATTATTGAAAGGAGAATGAGGGTGGAATCTGACGGATTACTGTGGGAGTCGCAGGGTGGTTTCCGAAATGGAAGGGGATGTATGGACCAAGTTTTCTCGCTCCGCAACATTGTAGAGAAGCAGCTGGCTGTAGGCCGGAAGGTTTTCTGCGGTTTTGTGGACATGGAGAAAGCATTTGACAGAGTTGTACGGAAGGATCTCTGGGATATATTGCCAGGATACGGGATTGATGGTGCGCTGCTTCGTGCTGTGCAGTCTACATATGTGGGATGTACGGCATGTGTGCGGGTGGGCGGCAGCCTGTCTCCCTGGTTTGACGTCAACATTGGCGTCAGACAGGGTTGCGTGCTGTTGGCTCTGCTGTTTGTCCTGTACCTGGACGATTGTCTTAAGAGAGTAAGATCGATGAATAATGGATTGCGGATGGGTGACTTACTTGTGAACTGTTTGCTGTATGCAGATGATGCCGTGCTCATAGCCGAATCGCCATCAGAACTACAGTCACTAGTCACAACGATGAAAGATGATTGTCTAATGAGAGGCTTACATTTGAACGCGACTAAAACGAAAGTGATGGTATTCGAAAGAGAAGAGGACAGAACGAATGCCAGGATAACTGTAAATGATGTAGTGCTGGAACAGGTGGATGAGTTTGTATATCTTGGATGTGCATTTAGCAGGGATGCACGTTACACCGCTGATGTAGAAATGAGGGTAACTGCGGGAAATAGTGTGAATGGAGCGTTAGGCAAACTTTTAGGTACCAAGGCCTTAAGTCAAAAGGCCCAGCTCGCAGTACACAATGCGGTGCTGATACCTTCGCTAACGTATGGAAGCGAGAGTTGGGTATGGCAGGAAACGCATGAAAGTAGAATAAACGCGGTCGAGATGCGCGCGCTACGCAAAATCTGCGGAGTAACGCTCGCAGATCGCGTTCGGAATGAAGATGTAAGAAAGAGAGTTGGTCTGAAAGAGAGTGTCGGCGTTAAAGTAAGGAAGGGCATGCTACGATGGTTCGGGCATGTGGAACGAATGGGAGATGAAAGAATGACAAAACAGATATACAACGCGAAAGTGGATGGACGTAGGAGTCGGGGAAGGCCACGACACACCTACCAAGACCAAATTAATCATGTGTTAGTGGAGGGTGGTGTCAAGAGCCGTAGGAACCGACGTGCATGCATGAAAAGAAAAATGAAAGTTGAAGAGGCGAGTGAGGTGTGTATGGACCGTGCCGTGTGGCGCTCGGTTCTTTCTGCCTACCCCGCAAGGGATTTGGCGTGAAGATAGTATAGTATAGTATAAATTGACAGCAACTAATGTCCCTTCTTCATACAATGTTGCTTATTTTCTATGACGAAGTGACATTAGCTACTGTCAATTTACTTCGTGTAATTAAAAATTCGGGTTTACGCCTCTACGCCAGCGGCAAAGTTAGAGCGAACGGGTAGTAAGTTGTTCTATAAACACTTATTTACTTTTTCACACCCCTATTCCAGACTTTAATCCCAGCGTGTGAGCTACATAAGCTTAAGGCATCGCGTTGAGAACCAGCTGCGTTTTATAGCATAGTTAAGCCGTGGCTGTAGAATGAAGTATGGCTATGAGGAAGCTATACTTAATGTCGTTATGGTTAAGTGTTTACAGTGTGAAATATCTCCTTTTTCTTAGTTGTCATAATGGCTTATTCAGGCGTCACGGTAAGCACGGACGTAATTATAATACGTCATCTTCACGTTTCCTTCCAATATGAGGAGGAACTTCTTATTATACATGAAACTTCATTGTATAAAGTTGGCAAGTCAGTAGGATTGGAGTCAAAAAGTCTATCTTCAAAAAAATGCATAAATGCATATTGAGAAAAAAAATTAAGTGTCTGATTGAGTCGACTGGCGACCCAAGGGCTAGCAGTTATATCTCTCAACAAATAAGCATTGCTATTCAAAAGGGGAATGCTGAAAATCTTTAGTGCACAATGCCATGATGGGGGCCTCATTTAGATTCAGTTTAGTATAATATAACTATAGTTAAATAGTTATTAAACTATTCAAAATATATACCTATTTAAAACTAAACTAAATCTAAATGAGGCTTTAATAAAAAAATATGAAATATCTATCAATATGATATGTATTCATAATATTTTATTGAATAAATGTACCTTCAAGTAACTTCAATCTTTTACGCCTATACGAAAATATTCATGACTTGTAAAAATACAAGTTGATCACACATGTGCAAGTTCACTCATAAGGTACAATGACTGAGATTAATGACAGCAGTGTGCCAGAGTGTGTTCGTGTAGGAGCAGCTATACCGAGCTATTACTCACGCTGTACCGCTCTCTTGTATAAATGTCTATGAATTTCTTATAAACACTTTAGTTTGATAAATTTGTATAAACGATTTCGTTACATACAAACACACAGTCACGCCTTTATCTCCAAAGTGTCAGCAAAGGCATAGTATACACTTGCATTTTACCTTTACTTTTTGTCCTATTGCCATTTTATTGAAGGTGGTGAGCCATGATTGAAACGGCCGTGAGTCGCTCTGTTGATATTTTTCTTGCCGCCCATAAGGCCTTCAACGTGAGAGTTATGGTCTTTTTTACAGGTGTATGTTATGTCGGACTATACGCCGCACTGTATGGTCTCACGTGGATGTTATAATGGACTATACGCCGCGCCGGGCGGTTCGAATATTATTGAAATTATTCTTGTGTCGAGGTTTTTTTTTGATATAGAAACATTTCGATTCTAATTAATCTAAACTGCTTCTAGTAACCACTCATTCATTAAGCTTAGTACTTAAATTAAACGTGTATCATTTAGAACAATTTATTGGCAGTCAACCATTAAATGTCAAATGTAATTCGATGTGTAATTCAATAAACTTGCGTCTACATACTCGACGTCTAATAAAGCGGGTATCGAGCGAACGGTCTTCTTCGTTCCTACCTAGTGATGTAAGGGGGAAGGTGTAGATTCAATTAAGTGTAGGAACCGTCGATAAAGGAGTGTGAACTTCGACGTTACTTAAGATGGTTAAGTGTGGAGAAGCTTGCTTTTTATTTAGGTGCGTTTAGGGTGGAGAAGTTTGTATGTAGGTGGGAAAGTGTGAATAAACTTGTTTATATTTGGGTGGGTTCTATATAAGTAAGTGAAGAAGATGGTTGTTTTATTATGGTGGGTTGGGTGCACGGCGTGGGTACAACAGCGCCAGGTCCTCGTAGTGGGTCTGGGCGTGGACACTCTCTCGCTTGAGGCCATGGTGCCAGCCATGCTCTCCAGCGGGAGTAAGTGGGACTGCGCCGCCTCTTTCTGCGAGCAGGTCATGCTCGCGAAGGAGGCGGCGGGCCGGGTGCGGGAAAGAACTCTCCCACCCGAGTTTCGCAGTCGGCGCCCTGGGCGCTGCCGACGTGTCTTCGCCGAGGACTATCGGCCTCCATGACCGGGGGTCTGAGGACGGTGAGAGGGCCGCTCACTGTCCTTACAGAAGCAGGCCCATGACGGCAGCGTGACGTGAGCAACTCACGCACGCCCCCCCTTAGAAGCGGGGTCATACCCGAAACCCCCCATAGACGCGGGATTGCACCCGAACCACCCCCTGGGCGAGGCTGCATTGGCGGCCGTAGGTCTGTTGGGAGTCACGGGACGTCCTTCCTGAGGGTTTACCCGGGACTCTCAACCATAGGCTGTTGGGCGTTACGTGAGGTTTTTTAGTCGCTAAGAGTCCGGCATAGCATCCTACGAGGATTTTCCCTCACGTTAAAAAAAAAATGGTGGGTTGGGTAGGGAAAAGCCTGTTCTAAATTTCTTTTTCCGGATGCTGTACATATCCGTAAGAAATTTTCAGCTTTATGGGAATTTATTTTTCGTCCAAGACTACATTTGTAAAGAATGCACCACTTTAATAGGATAAACAATTAATATCATATTTTTAAATATTTTACAGATGTACGAAAGGAAACCCGGCCAAGTGCAAGTCTGACTCGCGGACAGAGGGTTCTGTACCAAAAAATGGCAAAATATCTGGTTTGCTGTATGGAACTCCCCCCTCAATGGCCCCTTTTTTTGATTTTAATATTTTTTGTTATAGCGGTAACAAAATACATATCATCTGTGAAAATTTCAGCTCTCTAGCTATGCCTAGGCCAGACGGACGGTGAAGTCTCATGAACAGGGTCCCGTTTTTACCCTTTGGGTGCGGAAAGTGCTATAAAGACTGCGAAGAGATAAACACAGTCAACTGATCCTACAAAAGTAAAAACAACCATTCAAGGACAGCGAAAACAATTTGTAAAAGATAAAAATGAGGTCAATACTCATTTCTTACTCACAACATTAGATGCTTAATGATGTAACACTATCACTGTCCGATGAATATTTCTTAAGTTGGTATGTCAGTTGTATTTAAGAGTATTCCGGTGCCATTTTAACTCGATTGATCTGAAAGGTGGGTTGTGACTACTTTCCATCGGCTAAGCTGGCTCGTTAATGAATTTTTTTTAGGCTCGCCAAATTGACGTCGCCGCCAGACTGATGGAAAGCCGTGGCGGATCTAGCGATTGGGTACAATCTAAAATCTGTGAACTTTGGTGCGACTTAATGGCGGGAAAATAAATGTGCAGTAGCTGAGCGGAATTATTAATTGGCCTTCTGAGCTCGCGGTGGATACCGGTCCTAATATTCCAAATATTAGGCCCGTTATCCCAAATTTGACTATACAGGGTGGAAATTAAAGACCGTGGTTGGAGGAAAAGTAACTCTAATATTGATGATAACAAATTTAGCTGAAAGGAAACAATTTTTTTTTTGAGCCCTAAGGCACCACCCGGGAGCGAGGGGTGGAGGTAGAGAACGCTACATGCGTACCACACGGCCGGCCGTGTGATTATGTCAGACTCTTACTGACTAAACTCTACCTTGAGCCTCTATCCCTTGGGCCTTGGAGACTCATCGGATTCGATCACCCTTCTATGGAAGGGTGACGCAGCGTCACTCAGCTAACGCTGGGCATACGCTTGTGAAGTACTTTAACGGCGGGGGCACTAGGTATCCCTGTCGTGGACTGATTTCCTTTCAAATAGGTTTATACTTACTGATAGTATATTTAAAAAATACCTTTTTCGCACAACCTTCATTTCACCGGAGCCACAAACTAGTGATATGGGTATATCGGACTCAAACTGACACGCAGTGACACACAGGCACAGTGTAACCCTTAGGGGTTTCGGAGGACCATTTTATTTTTCTCCATAGAAAGGATTGTGTAACTCATCGTTAAATACATAGCGGTTGACGCGTATTTTTGAGCACTTATTTTATACTTTAATTAAAATTTTACATTCTCGAAATCCTAATTTGACTGCATTATGACAAATAATTGCTTTTTTAAAATAATATTCCGTTAAACGCTACACAACGTGAAGCTTGCATTCTACCATTAATTTATCACGGCGGAATTCTGAAGAGCTCTTCAATCTAATTTCTTCCTACCCTTTTCGATCCCGAACAACGTGTACTGGACAGAGGTGATATTCTCACAGAATGGACAGAACCTTCGCCAGAACTAAGCAATCCTAATGATCGTTCCTCTGTCGAAACATAAAAACCGAATCACAAATAATTGAAATATGGAACCATGAACTCTTAAAATTCAAGATCAGCAAACATTAATACTGAAACATTCAAAATAACTACGAATTCAACTATCAAAGTTGGTAATACCTTTTTGTGAAGAAAAAATCATGAATAACATATACCTACACCACAAAGTCTTTTCAAAAATCCCTTCGATATCGCCGCGTCGTCTGTCAGTCTCCAAAACACTTTGGAACAAAGATACGCTTATATTTTATGAAACATCATATACTTTGTGCGTACAAAGCGTCACATTCACTTAAGTCCATGATAAATTATGAAAATCATCATATATGAGGATAATAAATTGTGTAACGGAGGCACTGTCTCGTCATGACACGGAGGTAGACTGATATTTTCTTATATGAAATATTATAAGACTACAAGGTTTTGTTATGAGAAAGCTATGCTGTGGAAATGACAAGGCTAATTTGTTTTTTTTTATATGTCAATCAATCAATCAATCAAACCAGCCTGTGGCAGTTCACTGCTGGACGTAGGCCTTTTAGGAGTAGGACACGGTCCTGCGCCTTCCGTATCCAGTCCCAGCCTGCGACCTTTACCAGGTCGTCAGTTCATATGGCGGGTAGCTTAGAAGTTTTATAGGTAGCTTGTCAAAATTATGCCTTTTAAAGACTAATCTAGAGACTATAGTATCGTCTTACTCCGATTTCGGTAGATCCGCGCTAAGTTAAGAGCCGTTAGTTTTAAAGCCTTAAAATGTTTGTAGCTTGGTTTTAAACGCCGCCTCTTTTTGCAAGCAGGTCATGCTCGTGAAAAAGGCCGCGGGGTGACACCCGAAACACCCCCCTAAAGACGCGGGATAGCACCCGGACCCCCCCTAGGCCGCAGTGGTAGCCGAAAGTCTGTTGGGAGTCCTGGGACATCCTTCCGAGGGCTTACCCGGGGCTCCGTGGGTTGTTGGGCATTACGTGAGGTTTTTTAGTCGGTAGAAGTACGGCATAGCACCCAAGAAGGATTTTCCTCACGTTACAAAAAAAAAAGCTTGGTTTTAAAATTCAACTTAATATTTATCAATTTTTCCCTCCCAGGAGAAGACATTATACATCAATTTCAAACTTCAATCTAATATTGCAAGACTCGGTGTAAAAGTTTCAGACATTTTTCAGTTAAGTTCCGCGATAAATTTCATGTAAAGTGATATTCGACAATAAACTGTTTTAAGTTGAAGTTCCAATAATATGAAGTGAAGATAGTGTCTTAATTGGTGTCATACTAGACCAAATTTCATAGCTCTACAGAAACGATTGGTAAAGGATCACGGCAGTAAGCATCTTTCGTTATGGCTGGTCCTCGGATGGGTGACCACTTTGTGACTTTTCATTTGCGAGCGTTTTCGGTCTTCGGAAGCCACGTTAAGCCAAATTGAAAGCCTTATTAGCTTATATATCAGATATTTGCATTTTTAAAGGAAGGCATTGGTAAATTAAAACGATGAATAAATCGACCTTATAAATCCATTATTCGAACGTATTCACAGATAATTAATTAAGGGTGACCCCACATGAAATATGAGACCTTCTAAAGATGCCGAATTAAATATTCAAATGGGTATAAGCTGGGACCATAGATTTAGAATTTTTCGCTACTCTCAATAGATATACAAAGCGTGCGAGCGAGACCTCATTATCCATAGCACTTAGCTCGAGAGGAAAAGAGAAAGCAAATTGTGTACTCATATGTCAGTATTTTGAATCGCTGAGCCCGCTGGGATCCTATGGCGGCTCTATGTTATTCATAATATCCAATAATCTGTAGTGATCTTACGATTAAAATAGAAAATTTTATATTTTCAACAATATTGTCGTGTTTAGTGTGTGAATAGGATATTACAAAACGCAATTATACGAAGAAAGACTCGTTTAACAGGTCATTTGTGACTTCGTTCATTCCATTTTTGACGTACATATTTTGCCAAATTGGATGTAAAATTTCACTGAAAGTTCAACTCATAACGTAGATTATGCATTTTCCTTCATACATAACACAATATTTAATGTGTAAATGCATTTTTGGAGGATATATAAGGCAGAAATAGAAAGGGCTGTTTACAGTAAAATAGTCATGGGTAGGTATCGATAAGGATGTCGATAGTTCATTATAGTGACATTGCTACAAACAAACTTATCTGGATTTAATTTACTATAAATATGATTGATTTCTACTCGAACTGTGTTATTTAACCTTTTTTTTAGGGTTTTGTGCCTATTTTAATATAATATTTCCAAAATTTGTGATCCATTTTGAGTTGAATTTTTATAATTTTACTTTACTTAAGGTACTCCACGCCACACCGGGATGTTTGCTGTACAAGGCGCAGATTAGCCTCTGCGTCGAATACTGTTCTCACCTTTGGGATGACTGTGCGAGGTACTTACTGGACGCGCTTGGCGCTATGCAGAGACGTGTTATCCGATTTCAATTATATGTTGTCCTAAGATGACGGTAAGCCTCGAGCCGTTAGCGCAGCAAAGAACCATAGCGTCCTTGGCTGCCTTCTACTGAATGTATCACGGCGAATGTTCTGAAGAGCTCTTCAACCTGATCCCACCATCTCCTTTCCGATTCCGAACAACACGTCGGGCAGAGGTGCCACTCATATATAGCGGAGAGAATCTTCGCCAGAACTGAGCGTTTCAAAAGATCGTTCCTCTGTCGAACTACAAAATCCTGGAACGACCTGCCCGCACATGTGTTTCCCTCATTTTACAATCCTGGGTTCTACAAGCGGAGCGTGAAGAGGCACATCATAGGGTCGCCAACTTGAGGACTACTGTCAGAAGTCTTGTGTGCTGTAAGCATGGCCCCCATTCGCTAGATGCGCCACGGCTGTCCATTAGTTTCCATCAGTGGCGACGTCAATTTGGCGAGGTTAATATATTTAAAAAAATCTACGAGTAATATCTTTTATTGTTACTAGGGTTCAATAATAAATGAGTTTCTAGGTTTCGCATTACGATAAGAGTTGGATTTTTAGTAAAATTTCAAATTTAATTGGCAAAATATATATGTACGGCAACAATGCAATGTACGATGCCATAAATTACATGTTAAAAGTGTATTTTCACATTCAAACACTGAATCAAAATTCGTAAAATCACTACAGAATTTCTAATATTACGAGTTACCCCATATTATCCCATTTTTACTTTTTCATAGTCGATTACATTCAAATTAACAATTTATTCCCCAAAACAAGAAGTTGTAGATGAAACTTCTAAGCACTTTGTGTGCTTAGAAGTTTCATTTCCATTCCATCCATTTATACAGATACATACAGATACTTTTATCGATAACATAGGTGTGACCATTCAACAACACTATTTAACCCACACATAGATCTTTCATTTTTGGTCTCGTCTTCAGTTTGACACTGTTCATCTTGTACATTCTAAATCTATGGCTGGGACAGTGGAGCGGACGAGGCTGCGGTCTTTATATTAAGCGGGGCGAGTAAAAACCTCTTTTGTTGTGAATAATGTCCTCCTTTTTTGAAGTCTAATCGACTCTCAATTCAACCGTACGGAAGGCACACGACCGTGGGTTGTGGTGTAAATTAGAGAGGGGTACATCCAGCATGGACTGCCTTAGGCTGATTTGATTCATTCGTTGATGAGGTTTTGATAAAAATGTTCATGAATATTTATTTATATGATAAAATTCCCCTCGTGTTGTAAAAGTAAGTAAAGTAAAAAACTCTTTATTGTACACCAGGAATAACATATGAGCAAAACAGTTACAATTACACATATTGTCATAACAATTGGCGGCCTTATCGCACAAGGCAATCTCTTACAGGCAACCTTTTTTATGGAGATTGTAGGGTGTGGATTTTGTTAGGGCAGTTTGGTGTACATACTGAAGGTTACAAATAATAATATATGAAACATTTATAATATTACTTAACCTATACATATATATATAGCTTACACTACAATAACAATATATATAATACATATATATATATATATATATATATATATATATATATATATATATATATATATATATATATATATATATTATATTAATACCTAATTATAATAAATACAAGAATATAATAATATTGTATTTTAGGAGACCTACTAGCAGATTACATGCAGGCATTGACACGTAGATAATAGTTTCTGACTAATCCCTTGAAGGTGTGCAGCGATTGTGCACGTCGAATATTCACTGACAACGCATTCCACAATCGAACTGCTTGGATAGTGAACGAATTGTCCATAAAATTTGTGGTGTGGGCAGGCATTTTTAATGTCAAATTCTCCGATGACCGTAAACTACTAGAGTGGGTGACATTCATGAAACTAAAGCGTTTCTTTAGGTATAAAGGAGTAACAGGATTAAAAAGGATACTATATAATAAGGAGAGGATGTGAGCATTCCGGCGAAGGCGGATAGGTAACCACTTGAGTCTTTTGCGGTATTCAGAGATGTGATCATATTTACGTATCTAAATAGCTGGCATCGGCATAATCAAATAAAGGAAGAAGAAGTGATTGTATAAGCGCAATTTTGGTTGTAATTGGTAACAAATTTCTCAATCTGCGCATGGACCCCGATGCAGCGAATACTTTTCGTCTCAGCTCCTGTAATTGAGTACCCCAAGACAAGCTTTCATCTAGATATATGCCCAAATTTTTAACTGATTTACTGTAAGGTACATAAGTTCCATGACAGGTTATTTTTGGAATCAGTGTCCAGTCAATTCTTGATACCATCCATTGGCTGCCAATTATTATAGCCTGAGTTTTGCTCGGATTTACCCTCACTCCGTGAGATTGACTCCACTTGCGAATAACATCTATGTCCTCATTGACTTTGTCAATGGCTACGCTCAGGTTGCTCAGTGAAGCTTGGGAGTAAATTTGAAGGTCGTCTGCGTACAGGTGGTAGGAAGAAGATAAGTCTTTGGCGACGGAGTTTATAAAAACAGCGAAAAGTAATGGTGATAGAACGCCGCCCTGTGGCACACCAGCAGATGTATCACACCAAGAGGAATAGATGTCTTCAGCGTTAATACGCTGCCGGCGACCAAACAGGTAACTACGAAACCAATCAATCACCGTTGGAGATATGTTAAGAGAGCACAATGTACCGAGCAAGATATCGAAATCTACCGTGTTAAAGGCATTGCTGAAGTCTAGCAAAGCTAAAACTGTCAACTTGCCATTCTCCATACCTGCTCTTATGTCTTCCGTGATATGAAGTAAGGTAGTGGTTGTGCTGTGTCCAACACGAAACCCGGATTGAAATGGGTTTAATAGTAGGTTTTGGGACAGGAAATTATGAAGCTGCGTGTGTACAAGTCGTTCCAGAACTTTTGACAGAAAAGGCAGGATAGAGATAGGACGATAGTCAGAAAACGAAGAAGGATTGGATTTTTTGGCAATGGGGATGATTAGTGCATCTTTCCAAGCTACTGGAAAGATACTATGGGTAATCGAGAAATTAAGGATATGACAGAGGATGGGGAGAACTTCATCAAGTATGGGCATAATCATTTTACGGCTGAGACAGTCATTACCTACGGCGTTGGAAGTAATTGACAATATGCTCTTCTTAACATCACAAGCAGTAAATTGACTAAAGATGAAACGAACACAGTTGGGAGTAGATAAAGTTGAAAGATGTTTTATCGTATTAGTTTTGGTTACCATATCAAAATTGGAGACAGCAGTGAAAAACTGATTAAGTGAATTTAAGTTAAGACTTTTTGAAACAGAGACTTGACGAGATTTACTAACTCCCATAGATCTTAAAAATTTCCAGACTTTAGCCGGATCTCCATTCTGGACAGAGTTGTGAATATGCTGGCGTTGCGCATTCCTACACACCTTGCTGCAGCGATTCCTGATGAGAACATATTTTTCCCAATTGGAGGGTGTAGGCCGTCTCTTGTATTTGGTCTTGGCTGCAGCTTTTTTAGTAATAAGTGATTTGATTTCGTCGGTTAGCCAACGAGATGGTCCATGTTTTACTTTAATCCTGCGTATCGGCGCGTGAACATCGTAGAGGGAAATTAAATGGGATCTAAGTAATTCTATTTTATTATCAATGCATGTGGAAGTAAGTAATGGTTCCCAATCAATATTGTCAGCATCCTTGTGCAAGTCTTCGAGATTTATCCCACCAAAATTGCGATGAAGTAAGAATTTGGGTTTGGGTTTAGGAGTTCGAAGGCGATAGGAAAGAAATATAAGATCATGAAAAGAGAACTCATCAGCCGTGCGCTGACCATGCCTAGCTACACAATCAAGTGATGAAACAATAATGAGATCAAGTAAACCAGGTTTACGATTAGGAAAATGATGTGTAGTTCGGGAAGGAAGAATTGAGAGGTTACAAGATTGAATAATGGATTGAAAAGTTGAAGATCGAGAGTCATTTTTGAGAAGACAGGTATTAAAGTCGCCCAAGATTATAGTTTGACTGTAATTAGGAACGAAGTTTTCTAAAAGTATTTCGAAAGAAGTGAAGTAGTTTATATCAGAAGAAGGTCCATAGAAGACCCCTAGGAGTACCTTAGTGTGGAGGAGTTCAACCTCAACGAATAGATGCTCGCCAGCAAGTCGTGGGGGTGGTTGAGGTGAAGAATCCACAACAGCATACGGTAGGTGACTACGTAGATAAATTGCCACTCCACCATAACCATCCGGTCCGCGATCATGTCGAATGAGGTTGAATCCCGGTAGAATGTAAGCCGATGAGGGTAAACAAGGATTTAACCATGTTTCAGAAACAAGTAGAGCATGTAGTTGTGTACAGTCAAACGATGCCAGCATTTTAGTGAAATGAGCCGGAATACTTTGTGCATTTATGTGCACCACATTGAAATTTTCAGAAACATCAGAGAATTGAGTCGAGATGAAATCTGCCAATGAAGATTCATCTTGGGAACTAGTGTTACTACAAGCAGAGTAGTAATCACCACTAAATCCGTATCAGTACTGCAGTCCAACATAGATATTTAAAAATAATATAACAATATAAATATAATATTACCTATTGATAATTATAATAATATAAATATCCAAATCTAAGCGCTTAAGTCATATAAGTTCTCTGCCGGTTGTCAACATTATTATAAGTTTATAACACTAAAACAAAAATAATATGAAATGTAAAAAGTTACAAAGAGAAGTAAAAGTTGCACAGTCCAGACGTTCGGTTATCTACTATTTATGGTCAATCAACATGCTGTTGTTTCAGTTGAAGAAAAGAAAAATAAATTAAAATATTAAAAAGAAAAAAAAACATAATAGCACTTGGCATTAAGATGTTCTGTCTTTAACGCGTTCTATAAACACACGCTATAGAAAAACGTACAGTGACAGTGACAGCTGACAGATAAAGACAGATATTGTCATGTCATGTCATGTTTGTTGTGCACATTTTGACTGTCTACCAGGAAAAACTTGAGACTGGCGTATCGCCATTTTTTACCGATTTAATTTGTATCTATTTATTTTACTGGAGACTGGCAAAATCGTTAATAAACGGAGGGCCATTCATTAAAAGAAGAAGAAGAAGACTGTCTACCAAAAATATTTTAAACAAAATCAAAAATAAATAAATAAAAACTAAACAAAAGAATTGAGCAATAGAAACAAACTAACAAAATCTTGTTGGAGCTAAATAATACCATAGCACTGATATAAATATTGAAGAGAAGGATACAAAGACTAGCTCGTGGTAAACAACGTCATATTAATGTGATTTACCTGGACTGCGCAATCTATAATTGGACATCTATTTCACTTTTGTGGCAACAGTACGTTTGGACTTCGGCACCGCCGCCTTCGACTTGGTGACCGCAGACTTTGCCGGCACATTACAAGCTAAGTCGAGATCAGCAAACGTGTCAATACGCCTCCGCACGTTATCTGCTGCCAGCACATAGACGGATCCATCCTTGGTCCAGCTCTTCGTTACTCCCAGCCTCTCACGAGCCGCCATAAACAAATCATGCCTGGACTTAGTGAGGAATTCAGACACCGGTATGCCAGTACCCTTCAGTTTTCTTTTAGAAAACCAAAGCTTATCTCTCAAAGCCATATCTTGAAGCTTGAAAAGCAGTGGCCTAGGTTTCTTATTTGTAGTGGCCCGCCCAAGCCGTTGACAGCGACTAACATGGCTGGCACAAAACTCAGGAATGTTGAAGCGCTGCTTCACCACACTAATCAGCGTGTTAACGGGATCCTCATCAGTCAGCTCACCTACACCATGCAACAGCAAGATCTTACCGCGCCTCTGCATCTCCATGGCATCCATTGCTCGACCTAATGCATCCATCTGCTGTTGGAGCAGTTTTAGAGCCTGTGTTGCAAAAGCTCTGAAAGCGGCAAATTCTGTGGCTAAGCTTGTAACACTTACTGATTTATTAGGAGTCAGCTGCCCCAATTGTGTCTCAAATTCTTCCATTCTATTGTTGAGACACTCTCTAAGATGAGACATGGAACTCTGCATAGCATCCATTGTGTCTATAGTGAAGTGACAGTTATGTGCTAAATAAATGGAGTTTTTACTTGGAAATTATTGTATCCGGCAGAGTGACTTCTTAGCTGTGTCTATATACCATGTAAGTAGACAGACATGCAAAAATATTAATTAAATGATTAAATAATTTGTAGAGCAAAAATACTTGAACTTTATCTTTCAACTACCCACATGTGTTGCATGTAAATTAATTAGACATTATGATACGGTGGGCATTTCGATACAGAGAACGACTTGAAACTGTGGACATTCTGATAGAGTGGACGAGATGGCCCTAAAGGAATAATTATATATACTAAAATAACAGATAAAATAAATATTAAATATGAAAAAGGAAAATCTCCAGCACTGTAAAGGAGTAGAAGTAAAACGTAAGTGTGAAAATCCTAGACATCACAAAATAGTATTACGACTCCTTTTCATAGATAGATATTACAAAATCGCTTTCGAAAGCATTGCGACCGTAGCCTTACCCATTACCTTCCCCGCTTCTTCATTTCGGTTCAAATTAAAATACAAATTTACTCATTGAAAACGTTTTGCATGGAGATTACCTTCGCATTTATTTCTTTACCTCTGTATTTGCACGTGACATCTATAAGCTTTGTTCGTTTCGTTATTTATATAGCAGGTTCTGATCGGCTTAAAACGGGTTTTATCGAGGCATACTTGTCTTGTACTGATGAGAGATACCATAAGCAATTATTGTGGTCTTTGTATGATAACGAATACAGATTGGAAATTACATCCTATAGTATCGCCCGTGTGGATTCGAAGGCGTCTAACACAAAAATAATATCTACTGTAGTATGATTGACCGATCGAGCGAAGCGTACGCGAGTCTCCAATTCGACAATAATAGACGATTTTACTATCGTCCGTATGTTCCGGTCTAGAGGACGTATTTCTTAACCGATCTTCACCATACTTAGCACACGTGTTCTTTGATTTAAAATACAGCTTTTTGTCGATTATTTTGTCGAAAGCTTTTTTTTGATAGATAGGAAAATGGGGGAGAAAAGGTGTAAAGATTGTTGTCTCGTTATTTATAGACGGATCTTGATGTTTGGCTGAAACATAAATGGTATGATTCCTCTACTGTTGTTTTTTCCTGGGTGCTCGCGAGGTCTAATCTAAGCAGGAGTAGGTACTATTATAAAAATGGGTTTTCTCGCAAAAGAAACTGGCATTTAAAATGTGATTAAATTATGTTACCTAGAACACACTTCAAGAGAGAAGGGTAGACTTCCATACCTCTCTGTTGAACATCCAGTATGCAGATCATGAGAGAACCAAATACCCTTGTGAGAATACCTCGTTCCTCGTGACCGAAGAGTAAGTTTGTAAACTATTTATGTGGGATTATTGAAAGCGATTGCAGTCATACCTTCCTGTATTTATTATGTAACATCTTTTTAACCATGTTTCGTGTAAAATAAAATTATCTTATCTTATCTTATCTTATCTGTACTGTAAGGGCGCCAGCGATGGAGCCTAGTCAGTTAGTTACCAGATGCATCACGTACCTACTATAAATAAATAATTACATTAAAGCTGAGCCCGGGTCTCAAAAACGTTGATGGAACCGAGATAATAATATTTACTCTCATTTTTCAAAAAAAGACACCACGAACCGTTGGAATAACATTACCAAAGCCTATATCAAATTTAAAAGTTATATAGCTTTTAATGGCTTATAGCGGTTAGAATGTTGCCAGTCGCGAAAATAATAAAATTACAAAGCTTAATGGTGCGTAAAAATAAATTTCCCACAAACGACTTGTCGTAAAAGCTCTACTGCTGTATCCACAACTAGATTGTACAGTTATTATTTTAAGTCAGTATAGAGTATTTAGATACTTACCTACTAGATGATGTTCGCGGCTTAACCCGCGGGAATAATGGCACCCGTTCCCGCTTCACGTAGGAACATTATTCCCGGGATGAAATTAGCTTATTTGTTGTTCTAGATTATAGTCTATGTCTCTACAGGCGTTTAGAGCATGATTGAGTAACAAATATCCAAATCTTTCTTTTTTTTCTTCTTTGTTTTAGCGTGAGGTAAAATCCATCATGGATGCTATGCCGGACTCCTACCGACTAAAAATCCTCACGTAACGCTCAACAGTCCTTGGTTAGAAGCCCCGGGTAAGCCATCGGAAGGATGTCCCAGGACTCCCAATAAAATAAACAACCTACTCTTTCCCTGCTATCATACAACTTCTACTCAATTGAAATGATCTGGAATCGATTAACAACTGTGCCTAGAATGCTCCGGAAATAAATATAGACAATAATATTGGCTTTATCTAAGCCGCAGGATTTTCACATTTGTTTGCTTATTGAGAAATATCTGGTCATCCGTAACCATCTTACGTAATCAATTTGGCTACACTGTCCTCGATACTTGACCAGCTTACAAAGATCTTAAATTTTCATCTACTGTCGGTTATAATAGAGCAAATTTTGTTCTAATAAAAGGGGCTGAGGGATCTTAGTGAAATAGTCTATTTGCTGATTGATCGGACACTGCGTGTTTTTATCTTTTTTCATTTTTGTAAGGATGTTTGTTTAGAGGCTCTCCAATACAGGGTCTAAAATCAATAGATACGTGTGACTAAGCTCTTTAATTAAATTGATTAAATTAATATGAACCACTTTCCCCTACTTAAAGTCAAGTATTAGTATTAGAAAGATTGTTATGTACTGCTTGGTCAGTACAGTTAAATTCAGAGTTGCATCTTCGGGCTACCTATTCGATGATTTATTTGTTTGAAATTTGAAATTTTTTAACCAAATCTCTAACAAAAATTTGACCAGAGGAAAATGTAACTATGGATAGAGAACCCAAAGGCTTCTTGCACGTACTGTAACTGTGGATATACATAAGATATAATAATTGTACTGTTAAGAGTATTGTAGTTATGCTTAATTAGGTTTAATTTGAGGTCAGTGGCACTTTCCTAGGGATGTCCTTACGAGAGCTTACCCGGGGCTCCCAACCGTAGACAGTAGGTAGAAAACGTGTGGTTTTTAGTTGGTAAGAGTCTGAGCATAGCATCCATGACGGATTCTCCTCATGTTAAAAAAAAGAAAAAAGCTAAGTTGCACGGGGCATAAATTCTTATCACACCCTACAGTAGAACAGTACTTGAAGACGAGACAAGTCGAGAAGAACCCATAGCACAAACTAAAATCAGCTTATTTTGGACAAGAGGGGTTGAACTTATTTAGTATAATAAAGGTTCCAAAAATATTTTATAATTATCTTACAAAGTTACAAAATATCAAAAAGAATGACGTAATAAAATTTTAATGTAGATTTTAATTTCAAAGAAGTGGTTGTGTCTCCAATATTGCGTTCCCTCGAGACACGGCGGTGTCCCTGTTAATGATGGCCCAATTAGGAATTCATCGTCATTTCCCGGCGGTATTGTACAAATTGATCCCAACAGATTTGGCACCAAATTGCTCATTTGTCGTTCGGTGAATGATTTTGGGATGTTAATTGAAAATCCTACTTACTGTTCTCATTTGATTGAAGCTTGCTGTAGGTACTTCTTTATTTTCTAATAAAGTTGTAACATTGAATAATAAAAATAAAGGTTTGGTTGTTTGTAAGTCAATGACGCTCTAACTGCTGCACGGTTCTGTCTGAAGCTATGTACAAGGATCGATTATAGTCTGGAATAGCACATAAGGTACTTTCTATTTTGGGAATATCAACACAGGTACAAAATGCCACGCGGGCAAAGCTGCTGCCGCCATGTAGACAGTGGAACTACTCATAACGTGGTTGGTCGTCAATGAAAATACCACAAGCGATCACCCATCTCAGAAACAATCGTATCATTAGATGCCACAATCGTTTGCAAAATAGTAAGTTATTGCTGCAAGCACTTCAACATGATAATTAATAATTTTAATAGTTTAAAAAACTAAAAAACACGCTTGTTTTTTATAGTTTATCTTGGGTGTGCGCCATGTTGGATTTAAGTCACGTGACTATTTTTTTCATATTCCTGACAGTAAACCCTTTCATTTGATACCCATATCATGGAGGTGCATTTCAAATAGCCTGTCCGCCATCTTGGACGTCCGCCATATTGGATTTAAGTCACGTAACTATTTTTTTCGTATTTCTGACAGCAAACCCTTTCATTCGATACCCATATCGGGGGGGTAGATTTTAAACAGCCAGGCCGTCATTTTGGGGAGGCCGCCATATTGGATTTGTAAAGATGTTTTTTAGCTAGTCATGTATTGTCATCAGAACGCAGAGCGTTTGCAAAATTTCAGCCTGATCGAAGGTCGGGAAGTGGGTCAAATTAACATTCCAAGATTTTCTTACATACATAGTTACAAGTGAAGCTAATAAAAGCGTGTTAAAGATAAACGGCAACGGATAACTGCCTGTGAAAGCTGTGGGAACTATATAGGTAGGTTCCATTAGCTTCCTTTCCATCAGCTAGATCCATTTAACCGTTAGAGGGCGATTCAGTAGCAAACAACCAAACCTCTTCACATACTTTTACATTTTAATGGATATAAAGAATTTCCTTCACCATCCAAGTTTAATAATTCCCTATTTTAAAGCTCAAACATAAATCCGTCGAATGTCGTTACGCGGGCTATGCCACATAATACTGTGCCACTAAATAAAACAAGGGTGCGTTTACAAAGTAAAATATGACTCCATTTCTTCGAGACGAGTGCGGCCATATTGTCACGTGTCAAATAGACATTCGGGTAGAGAATAGTAATAAGTATTATAAATAAATACATTTCTGGACATTCTTACAAAACATCATAGAATATTAGATTTATAATTTTAGAATATAAGCTTGTGCTATGTGATCTAGAGCTAGACGACTGATAAACATAGTTATATATTCATACTTATTAAACTCGGGACTTCACGCGAAATACATTTTATACACCGACGTTTCGGGCACGTTACAGCGCCTGCGGTCGCGGTTGGACTGAGGCGAGGATCGACAAAAACCATGAAGTAACTTTTGGTGGTTGGAATTTCAGCAGTGGGTCGTCACAACCTACGCCTGTCTATTTTAACACGGCATTAAACTCACTCAAAATATGACGTAAATAATAAAATATGAAAATGCCACAAGCGATCACCCATCTCAGAAACAATCGTATCGTTAGATGCCATAACCGTTTACTGAATAGTAAGCTATTGCTGTAAGCGCTTCAACATGATATTAAGCAACAATATATAAACGGGTATTAACGCGATCATGTACCTTATAATTGAGGTTTATATTATAGTGTGTACTAGTGCGTGGATGGACAACGCGAGGGTAGATTTGAACGATTCTACCTCGCAATCGGAGTGACACCGCCTCTTCTGTCTGCTTGTGACCACGGCTGGTGAAACCCAGCCGAAACGTCAAACCTCAATTATAAGGTATGATCGCGTTAATACCCGTTTTATATAGTTTCTTAATATCATGCAACGCGAAAGTTTAAAAGTTAGTACTTCAATATGATAATTCAAAAAAACGGCAACGGATAACTGCCTGTGAAAGCTGTGGGAATATACAGGTAGGTTCCCTTAGCTTCCTTTCCTTCGGCTAGATCCATTTAACCGTTAGAGGGTGATTCAGTAGCAAACAACCAAACGTCTTCACATACTTTTACATTTTAAAGGATATAAAGAATTTCCTTCACCATCCAAGTTTAATAAGTCGCTATTTGAAAGCTCAAACATAAATCCGTCGAATGTCGTTCCGTGGGCTATGCCACATAATACCGTGCCACTAAATAAAACAAGGAAGCGTTTACAATGTAAAATATGACTACATTTCTTCGAGACAAGCGCGGACATATTGTCACGCGTCAAATAGACATTCGGGTCGAGAATAGTAGTAAGTATTTTAAATAAATACATTATTTATTGCTTTTCAAAATCATTTTAATTTTTAGGACTTGATCACCCAAATCTGCCAACAAGCTTAAATTTATTACGACTACTTGTGTGCCAAGCAGTAGTGCTATGTGAAAGAAGTGGAACAATATTTGTACTTCTAAAAGCATACATACAACACACAAATTTTAAACAAGCATTGAATCACAATAACAGTACAATAATAAACAATACCAAAACGGAATTCCAACCATAGACCACCGCACGGTAGCGGCCTGCACTTACCACAGCGCCATGGAGGCAGTAAGTTAAATAAGTTGATTGTTTATCGTTCCTCAAATTAATGGTTTCCATTACTGCCGTGACATTTAAAATAAATTTTAGCCCCTCTCTATAAAATAGAGTGCAGAGAGACTTTGTCTGTAGCTGTGCCTCTGTCGCACTATACTACGTCACTAGCTCACGTGGATTATCTGTTCAAAGTTTAAAATAAAACAAAAATGAAAACGTCAACCGGATTGAACTTTCACTTTCACAATAAATGTGTTAGGGGCAGTCTGGTGAGAACGATCTCACGGCTTTCTTGTTACAATTATTCAAAGTATGACATTCATAATTATTAACTCAGTAATTGACATTACATTGTTTTTGACTAATTGTAATTTGAAACTGAAAAGCTATTTACATCGTTTATGTTAATTTTGACGCCAATTTTCATCGTCAAGTTTTTCAAGACAATTGTTGTTATGAGACAATGAATAATAAAATATGAAAGCTGACAAGCAAAACATTCTATTCTAATGCCCTGAGTATGAATATTAAAAGTGGCATAATTATACCTAATTCCAACGGATGAATTTGTGAAAGTGTCAGTCAATATAATACCCCATGTGGCGACGGAAAAAAGTACAAAATGTCCCCACCCCAATTCACCCCCCCCCCCCTGGGTTTTGTAAGAGACGACTAAGGGAACACTTTCGCAAAACGATCCCTTGCGTAGAGATGGAAAACTCGATATGATACCCGGATTTCAGTAAAATGGCAAACGTTACGCCAAGTTGAAGCCTTATGGGCGGCTTGTGTCTCTTGCGTAAACTAATCAGCTCACCTCCAAAGTGGAAAAAATTGTGTCCTCCCCCCCCCCCCCCCGTCTAACTTCTAAACGTAGAGAATGATAAATCTAAAAAAGATATATAATGTACATTGCCATAAAAACATCCAACGAAAATTGGTTTGAACAACATCTAGACTTCTAGAGAGTAGTTTTTTAAATCGTCATAAACCGCAATTTTGGCGAACGTGTTAAAACATCAATCAAAGTTACAACGAACTACAAGAACTTAATTATAATATAGTACTTGCTGCTACGGAACCCTTCATGGGCGAGTCCGATCCGTACTTGACCGGTTTTATTCACGTTAAGTTTGATGACCTTTTAGAAGTGTTCGTTTTTTCTTTGGCTCAATGGAGCGCAGCGGATTAAGATGCCAAAGATGTTACGGTCACAAAGCAAGAATCAGATATTTAAGTTCTCGCGACGAAGAATAAATGACTCCTGCAATGCGATATCAAAATTACCGCGGCGATGATTGACATATACAACAGTTCGTAACATAATTTTTCGTATGTGTGTTGCATGTCGCGTGACGGTCGGCCGCCATATTTACCGTGCCTGCACTTTTACCCCTTTTTATCCCCATTTTCCTACGGGAACGGGAACTTCGCGGGTGAGAGCGCGGGACGTGGGCTAGTTATTTATGTAACAGTAAAATGTAATAAACAAATCGTAAGTACTTGTTATTTCATTTATTTTGACAGCATTTTGGCAATGTAGCCAACATGAAAAATATTAGTTTCATGTCATTGATACAAATATACCTACGAGTATTCAGTTTAAATTGAATATTACTGTGAAAGTAACTGTCAATCTTTGATGACATTTCGGAAACAAAAACTCTGCTACAAAGAGATTGAAGGCAGGGCGACATTTGTCTTTCCAGGAATCGATAACCAACTAAGAGGATATCTGAAATTGAAAACGCCGGAGGTACAATTCGCACTACCCAGGCTGATGTAAGCTTTTATTTGGGGCGACGAGATAGGACTCGGCTCAGGGCTTGAATACACGATTGTCATGATTTATTTCTTTACAACTGATAGTCTGAATACTGGCATTGCCTAGAGTAAGGAAGATTATTTCAGTTGCTTGAAGATAGGCAGTAGTTGTAGAATAGTTTTTAAAATATGTACTTCTACCATAAACCTACTTCTTTAAGCTTTCCTCTCGCCAGACTGCAGTGCTGAAAGAAATTTCTTTCTAGAAATAAACAGTATCAATTACAAGTAATGTTTGTGAATAATTATTAAATAAATAAAAATAGTTTTGTGTATTCATGAAATGAAATAGAAAAAAACTCATTTCTTCAAGAAAAATGTTTGACTATTTTTTAAGTCATGTGTTTATATGAGTACTATGTACAACTCGTATGATTAGAAAAAAAAATTGGTGTACCTAATTGTATTTTAATTCTTCACACGTGGTACATAACATAATTCGTCCCTGTTGCTAGGAATATAAAGTCGAATTTTTAATTAGACGAAGTCAGTTGACAGCAGCTAATGTCACTTCTTCATACAATGTTTCTGAATTTGGAAGTGACATTAGCTGCTGCAAGCTGACAATTGACTAGTTGTCGTTACGCCAGGCCATATTAGGTAGGTATATAGATGACTTGAAAATGTTCAACTCTAGGAAGGCAAAAAATTCTTCTCAACACAACAATAGGTCAGCAAAGCGAGAGTGACAATGTTGTGTTGCAAACGTCCTTAGGTTCCGGTCAGGCGAATGCTTATCTGCCACCTCAGTAGTACAACGAAAACTTTTTCTTAACCAATTGGCAGCATGAATATTCCAACTTTGCTATCAGAATTTAAAAGTTTATTGGAAATGAGAAAAGTTGCTCTCATTTCAGGTACTTCAATCGGAAGTTACCAGAGCTAATCATGAACTATTTAAATTAAAAGACCGGCTTAGTAGGTATATATCCTATTTTAATAGGTAAATTATTTGAGATTTTCATACCTCTTATCAACTTAATTTTTTTTCGTACAGATTTTTTCTAACCGATCGTACTTGATTAACTAGCTATCAAAATAATATATCAAAGTCTGTCTAACGTGTTGATATTTAATGATTGTATTCAGCTCCTTTGAAAGGTAGCGTGATGTTATAATTTATGGGCTTTTTGTTTTATTAACGTGAGGGAAAATCCTCATGGATGCTATGCCGGACTCCTACTGACTAAAAACCTCACGTTACGCCCAACAGCCTACGGTTGAAATCCCGGGTAAGCCCTCGGAAGGATGTCCCAGAACTCCAAACAATAATTTATGGGCTTAGTCGGCAAATTGGCTATCAAAAACACGACAATTATTTTTAAATTTCAATAGGTAATTTTCTGATAAACTCAACAAACATACAAATCCTTGCAACTCTGCTCTCGTAGTGCGGTTATCTTACCCGTTTCCCAACTTGATCCCGGGCTCTAGGTATGAAATGTAGTTATACCTAGGGCTAGATAAAAAGATTTTTGTCCCAGCTGCATTCACTTTATTGCCGTGGGCAACTTGATAAACCACCAATTTAACCTCTTATTTTTAACCCGCAAATTGCAATAAAAAATAACAACGATTAAATAAAAAGTTGCAAACAGTTATACAAAAGTGACTACCCCTACGAAAAGCGTGCAACAACGTGCATGTTTGACACGACATTGTGCCGCGAACAAAGCACACTTTCACAACTGTGCGCAACAGTTCCACAAATACAAAACATTTGCAATTATCAAGTGTATCAAAATATGTACCTATGTATTACTGTTTGCGACACGAGCGGCATATTGTTTTGATATTTTATGAATAATATCTGAAATTACCCGTATTAACTCGATCTATTGTTTATTGAACTATTTCATATATTTTTAAGGTTCAGTATATCAAAAGAATAAAGGAATCCCTCGTCATTTTGTTATCATTTCGTGAGTCTGTCTGTCTTAATCTTACGAACGCGTGGCGGTATCAAGTTAAAATTTTAACTATAGGTATTCTATGGTTTTCAATGATTCCTCGCAGCAAAAAAAAAATCGCAGAAAAAGATACGGTCGTTTATTTTATTACTAAAAAACGTAGCTTTCGACACTCGCACAGGAATCAAAATTATTAGACACATAATTATTGAAAAAGTAAATTACGTTATTCCCCGCTAACTTAGAAATTTGTGATTCAATCATTAAAAAATATAAGTCTTTAAATTACGTAATCAGAAACTGGGAGAAGTCCCTTCCCACCTTATGGGGATGATTGACAACCTCGATGGGCGCGACCTTTTTTGGAATGTGATAGCACAGATAACATAATAATTTAAACTTTTTGTTCTAGTGTATTTGTATGCATATTGATTTAACACGGTATACACAAGGCCTCCAAGCCACTATCTGACTGCAACCTGTAAAATAATAAGCTCCTGAACCACAAACGCTCATTTGTTCCCACCGCATTTTAATTTATTATAACGAATACGTGGATGCTTCAAAGTGCCCACTTTACTCTCGGGGATTCCCTGTGGTGGCTGTTAATTGCTTGTTGCGATCTCTTTGTGGTCGATGCGCTAATGTTACTGCGGTTTTCATTGCTTTTGCAATGTGAGGAGAGCACTTAAGTGTTGTGACCACTTAAGTTGTACAAAGCAAGTCAATATTATAAAGAGGAAAGTTAACTCTAAAGACACTGAAAGGATTATAAAAATTCTTTCTCGAAAGCTATTCCGATGTAACATAGGCTATGTGGGGTACGAGATTGGGAAAACTAAAAAACGGCGCCGGCGGTGCGGTTTTCTATTCCTTCGAGCTATATGCCCAGGGGGAGGGGAAACTAAATTCAGCTGGTGCACCCTGAAGTATCTGCGGTTGTGGCATGCTGCCCCCGTCGCGGTAGGGTGGGCCTGTGAGGCCCACGGTGTTTGTTGCGGCGTGTCTACGTCGTATATTATGTTGCTGCCGGCCTTGAGTAGCGATACGGCTGGCAGCAAGTGTGCTAGGCCACCATCACCTAGTTTGCGGGCGAGATGATGGTGGCAAAGCGAGAGGCGCGGAGGTGGCGGGAGCAAGAATTGCTAGTTCTAAAACGACCCTTAATCTATGAATATCATTGTGCGAGTAACAAAATACAAACCCTAAACAATTATACACATTAAGTTCAATTCATTTATCTCAGAGAAAATGTGTTTCTCCCAAATTAATAAAACATTTTGTTCTAAACGTTCTCGTAAATGCTTTCTTAATTTCGTTTTAGTCTGAGCCATTTCTAAGTCAAGTCGCATTAATTCCTCATAATAATTAACATTCATAGATCTTACGCCAAGTTAAACACAACAAAATGTTTACGAGATTCGTTTTGAAGTTAATTAAGTTTCATCAAGATTACGTATTAGGTTGACTTCATACTAAGGTAAACGCAGCTATTAACGACCCATCGAAAATTCGCAGGTATTACCGATCCATTCGATTAACCTGCAATTTTTACGTTACTGGAACAGTTTATGCTAGAGACATTTGACGAAATACGCACACTTGTTCATTGAGTGTCGCAAATACTTACGTTAGTGTGCGTGGCGTTCCGGGAAAGAGACAAAATTCGTTTGTTTCTATGACAATAGCAAACTTGCCGATCGTGTGGTACAAATCCTTGTTCTTACAGATAAGCACATCAAAACTTCGTTTAACACTTTTTAAAGAAATGTATAAAACCTATGATTGTTCTGTATTATTGAGTGTGTTCATTTAGATGTGAGGTCTTAATTTCCTAGAGTATTTTATAAAGTTTAATTAATTAAATATTATAAAACTTCACATTTAAATAGAGCGGTAATACCTTCAATGACTTTAATAGTAGCAGCTATTGCCGGCTCATGGGTCGGTGATTGCGATGCATTTTAAATTTTGTTTTACCTCTTTCTCGTCGATATGTGACAATAAAGCAATTATTTTAATATGACATCTTAATCTAATACAATCAGCCTTTGTAACATACAATTATCGATCTATACTATTTGGTCTAGTTTTCTTATTTTATCGTTTTATGTTTACTACGAAATACAACTTTAATCATTCATTGTTATTATAAAGGAGCATTATAAAATTACTTTTTATTGCATTACAATGTTTGTATTAATTAATATTATTTGCAACACTATTTATTTAAAATCTCTGCTATGGCTACAAAAATCAAATAAATACATATAGTCTACTTTTTATGAGTCGGCCATACAATTTCGTAATTGTGTATTATATCAACTATTACCGATCTATATGAGTCAGTGATAGCAAGTACGGAAAGCTATTGCCGATTCTATACAAATCCTGGTCGTTTATGTAACATTACACTAGTTAAATGAAATGTTAGCTTCAAACAAACAATATTTTGATGATAAAATAATCATGAAATGTCTTTTACAACATAATGTCTTAGTCAAACAGCATGGACCAGAGCATCTAAGTGACTTTTCCTATGAAGTATAGTATGAAAGTGTATGAACGGTAGTATGAAAGGACTTAGAGCAAACCTACATGATTTTCTGCAAAAGCACCATAATGTGTTTTTTCTTATTTAAACAAAATACCTGCCTATACATTCTTCTTGTTTTTAACAGTCGGTAATAGGTTCATAAAAATCGGTAAATAGCTTCATAGCCTTTCGTATGGGTCGGTAATACAAACAATGGACTTGTTCAATTAATTATTTTTTTATTTTATGAGTATTGTGTTTAAGAGCAATTTAGGGCTTTAAACATAAACTAGACAAACTAAAGTTTCATATAAAAACAAAACATTGGGTGTGAACTCAATCACCATTCTTAATAACTATCATAGAATTTAAAATTGTCTTAACAGGGTCGGTAATACCTGCATTTACCTTACGCTATTCTATATTGTGCTATAAAGTACAGCAAATAAGGAATAGCTTTTGGCAAAAAGTATAAAACTTATAGTATAGCTGATGATTATGATGGTTATTAGGACTTCAGTTTGATGACAATTAAGATATGCCTTTTTACCAAAGGTATAACTGGAAGAACCAGAAGGAACTCATTTCCCTTGTCCCTTGTCACATTAAGGGCGCCTTCGAAGTAGAATCATGAAGAAGTGCTGCAGTCGCGCTACCTAAAAGAAGCGCTGCAGTGGTGCGTCTGTAGCGCCATAGACGCGCGTCAGTACAAACTGCTTCAGTAAATGTTAGTGATGATGCGTGTGTCACGATAGTGGCGCCACGACAGCGCTTCTGTGAATTGTATGAGAACTAGTGGTGGCGCAACTAGCCCACCTCAGTAGCGCTACTGCAGTGCTTCCTCACGCCGCCAATTTGAAGGTGCCCTAAGACGTTCTGCTATGTCAAATTATTTAATATGCAACACGTTATCGTAAAACCGGCCAAGCACTAGTCGGACGCACACACAGAGGGTTCCGTTTCAAAAAAAGGTAACAAAAGCAATGTGTTACATGAGAGCCATCACGATTAATGAGCTACAGCAGATTCTTAGTGTTTAGGGTTCCATTTTAAAAAATACATTTCAAGAACTTGTTGTAATGTCTACTTCTAAAGTTGTAACACCAGTAAAAAAAACCTTTTATAATTCAATTTTCACATCGTTTGTTATTCAGGCCGTTGGACAACATTTTTCGAAATTCCAACCCTAAAGGTGACAAAAGTATAAACCAATGCGTTATTCCAGACTCCAGACTATAAGGTGGTGAAGGGAACTATCCCTGAACGAATTTTCAGCAAGATCAGTTAAGCTGTACTCGTAAGAGACAATTAGAATATCCAAATTTGTTACCAAACTTTCACATGTTTATTATTTTTTTAACGCGAGGAAAATCCTACATGGATGCTGTGCCGGACTCCTACCGACTAAAAATCACTCGTATCCTGCGTAAAAGTCTACGGTTAGGAGCCCGAGTAAGCCCTCGGACGGATACCCCAGGACTAATATTTGATTGTTTGCATAGGAAATACTCCGAAAACTACTGAATTAATTTGAAAAATTCTTTCTTTTTTGGGTGACTACGTTATCCCCGGTGAACAAAGGCTATATTTTATTCCCGCTTTCTCATGGGAACGAGAACTATGCGGGTGAAACCGTGTGACTCCCACTTGTTTATAATGTAGCTAGTCATAGCTAGATAGTGCCTACTGTATAAAACCCTTTCTGAACCCCGCGAATTCTAACAAGACCTTATGAAATACTTGTAGTACTTCTATAAATCAAAATTATTCCGTACGATACCATTTATATGGAAAATATTTATAACTGCAAGCTTGTACCTAGGAGTTGATTTAGTGATAGCATTCATCATCGTTAGTCTACGTAGATAAAAATTATAAATATTACAGGCTTTATTACAGACTTGTCTGATATATCGTAGGCTAATTAGTTACGGTTAAATCCATCTTTATATTCATCATCATCCATCGAGTTTTTTCCAAAACGGCTGGGGTCGGCTTTTCAGTCTTTCTGCAATACGACTGAACTTCAATATTATCCCTGAAGCAACTGCCATCTCACCTTCAACGCCGATGTAACGCGGTTTCACCTTCACAAGTTTCTGTTCGCGTGGGAATAAGGGAGTAAAACAGCCCAAGTTAATAATAATAATAAATAAGAAATGGCAGACGCCGTCATCATCCATACCATAAGTTACTTAGTTTCATTTAACCCCTTACACAATAGCTCATTTTGTAGTTAGCATATTTTCCAATAGTTTAGTTCCCATTGCGGGCGGTTCATTACCGTTCTTCTACATAAGGCGGGCCTGAATAGTCTGCAGTGGGGGTCCCATATCCCCTTACATTAAAAGTCTCAAAGGGCCTCTGCGTGTTGGACCAATATATCCCCATGTAAGCCTTCCAAAAGACCGGGTATCTTCATAATAAAAAAGAAAAAGGTACCCGAGAAAGATAGAAACATAATAAATAATATAAAATAATAAAAATGTTTATTTTACATAAATATTTTAGAATCGATGCAATATTTGTATCAGTAAAATTACACAGAGTGTTTACAAAAAGTGCTGATACTGTATTCCATACTAGGCAAGAGCCTGTATTGTCGAGGACAGCGTTCAGTCGTGGAGATTATGATTAATTAGTATATGAATCAATAGTGCCGTGATATCGCTCTGCACAGCAGAGTTTGGCGTATAAAGGAATATACCTCAGTTACCCGTGATAATGTTCCTGGGCTATTCTTCCTAGACCCGGGAGCTCCCAACCTTGGGCATTAGGTAGGGAAGATGTAGTTTTTAGTCGGCAAGAGTCTGGCATAGCATCTATGTAGGATTTTCTTCATGTTAAAAAGTATACCGGGGGATTGTGTAGATTTCCAACAGTGATATTTTTTTCTTCTAATCGGTCCAGTAGTTTCGAAGACTATATAAGGCGACCAAACGATGAAATCTTTCCTCCCTACATTACTAGTATAGATAGACTCTAGAGTATGTACTTATGTAATTGTCGAAATGGAATAATAAATAAGGTACCTATGTTTTGCAATCATCTAGATCTCATAGCAACAACTTATTAGTTTTATTTAAGATAGATTGTGTTGTTTGAGAATAAGCTAAAATTATTTATTTCAAAAGTTGTTAAGTCGTGACGTTCCACTCGCTCAAACGCTCGTCTATCTTAAATTTAGCGAAATTCAAAGGAGCTTGTTAGCATCATTGTTTCAATGTAAGAGCTTAGTTTTTCGCTTTTTTTTTAAAAAAATAAATATAAATAAATACTCACGGACATCTCACACAACGCTATCTGATCCCAAAGTAAGCTAGGAATAACCTGCTTGTGTTATGGGTATCAGACCACGGATATTAATACTTATATACTTTTAAATACATACATATTATACATAGAAACACCCAGACTCTTGAGACAAACATTTATGGGTCACACAAATATTTGTCTCCGGTGGGAATCGAACCCACGACCTCCAGCGCCGCAGGCGGTATCACTACCGACTGCGCCACAGAGGCAGTCATGAATTGCAAAATGCTTCGATTGACATGAAGGGATACTGAAAAATACGCGGCGTTTCGATGTTGAGAGAACAAAGGTTTTTGTACAGAATTTGGGGGTGGATTTGTGGAGAATTTACTGTTATTGCTAAAGATTTGTCAGTCACAGTCGTATTCGTAGATGGTAGAAAAAATCGGATACATAGTTGAAAGAACGAATCTATTTAATCAAATTAGATTATTTGCAGGTCACAGAGTTGCTTGCTCTTTGTTGGAGCTTTTTAAGTCTTTTTATTAAAAATTTGTTCCAATTGGGTAAACTTAAGTATACATTATTGACGTCACGTTGCGTCGCTGCGTTTGAAATAATTTAGTGAAAATAATAGATGTTTGCATTGCCATGAATTCAGAGCGAACGACGCAAGGAGGCCTTAATACACTGGTCTTATAAAATCTATTTTTAAAGTTTCTTTAAGTGGCATACGCCTCTCATGGTCTGCAGCTGAACGTAGACCTCTCCCAATATTATGGATGAGTAGGGCAGATATTTAGCATTACTACGCAGTATCACGTTGGCGAGACGAGTGACTATAGGGTTTTGAGTTGAGTTTTCCTTCTTTTTGCCTAGATCAAAATCTGCAGATAATTAAATAAAATAATAGCACTAATTAGCAATGACACGGTTCATTTAACAAACAAAATTGCTCCTGGCGCTAAAGTTCTTTTTAAAAAGCAACAAACATTCACTTTATTTCGAGACTCAAATAATATAATTTGTTTTTGTGAAAATATTCCATCCTGCATTATACTCTAATAATTTTAAACGTTTTTAATGAATGCCACTAGCAAAACAGAAGGTTGTGTTAAGAAAACCAAAGTAGTGGAATAAAAGTTGGAGTTCTGAAGGATTTGATTCCCAAGATGGCGAAGACGTTACAAGAGAGTAATAATTTATACCATGCTTTAAGCAGTTTAAACAAGATTGAAAGGCTTGATACACAAAGGTACTCTAGATAGTGCACTCACCATTTGTTGCACTGTTTTCTCCTATTGTCCGCCATCTTTCAATTTCTAAGAAGAGTATTTTCAGGTTATTGTCAGAACGTTGTATCTGTTTGTGGAATATGTCAATAATTATGTTATACTAGCTGATGCCCGCAGCTTCGCCTGCGTGAAATTTTGTTCCTAGACTATAACATATCTCTGTAGGCAGCAAATTTCAGCCATATCCGTTCAGCCGTTACAGCGTAAAATAGGAACAAACATCCACACTCACGAACATGCGCATTTATAATAATACCTAGTTAGGTAGATTTCTGATTAACAAATTCATAATGCATAATAATATGAGCTAAGTAAATTTATTCATTAAATATATTTTTTAATTCAATGGCTAAACTACTACTTGACACAACTTCTTCAAGCTTTCTTCAAGCAATTGACATCGTAACTTAGTTCCTTCTTCAGGTAGTCCCAGCCTACGACGTTCGGACAAACCGAACTACTGTAGGCTTTGCCCTCCTAATACAGATGGTCCAACCAAGACCTGGTAATGTAATAACAATGTAAATTTCATTAGCTGAGCGTTCATGTTCATTGTAATGGCTCTTTTCAGTCCTGTCGAATGTAGTCTACGTAGAGGCCATTCCCGTATTTTACAAAGACTTAGTGAGTCTGTTTCCTGACAGAATGCAGTCGGCACTATTATGTAGAATTTATCTAATGTATAAAATTCTCGTGTCACAGTTTTCGTTGCCATACTCCTCCGAAACGGCTTGACCGATTCTCATGAAATTTTGTGAGCATATTGAGTAGGTCTAAGAATTGGCCAACATCTATTTTTCATACCCCTGTGACCGGGAATAACATTCCACGCGGGCAGAGCCGCGGGCATCAGCTATTTTAAAAAAGTTCATGCCTTCCATGACCAGTCGCTTAGGTCTGCTGACAATCTTTGTCGTAAGGATTGAGCGTAGATGGTAACATGCTGTGTTATTTTATTGACCAGTGGATACTACCTGAAGCGTGGTTCTTCATTTTTCTGGCTAGTCATCTTAGAATTTTCTTCTTCTTTGCACAAATGTATTTTTGTCACACAAAATTTTAATAAATGAGCAATAATACTTCCATAAAGCATATTTGGTTAATATTATACCAAAATAGCGCTTTTTTATTTAACTTTATGTCTTTGTTGTAAAATCATCTGTTTGAAGTTTGAAATAAAACATAAATGAAAACGTCAATTGTATTGAACTTTCACAAATTATGTGTCAAAATAAAAAGTAATTTAAGTATAAAATAAGAGTATTTAAGGAGTATTGATATAAAAATAATTTACATTCCCTTTTTAGCTCGTTATAGTATAAATTTCAGTAAAATACGAAACACGTCTTCCATCAATTATGTTAATAATATGCCAAATTTTAAGTAGATCGGACCAAGGAATCACGTTGTCCCATACAAACTTTACCCTACTTTTTTATACCTTTGGAGGTGGAATTTGCAAAAATGTTAAAATTACTTTTTTCAAATTGTAACAAACAACGCTCATGCTTAGTTTCATTATCGTACCATCAATACCACACTCACTACGTCAGTTTTGATTTGGCACTTAACCTCCCATAAAGTTTATTTATCACTAGCTGATGCCCGCAGCTGCGCTCGCGCAAAATTCCGCTTCCCGTGGGAACTTATTCCCGGGAAAAAAGTAGCCTATGTGTTATTCCAGACTAATAATGTATCCCTGTACCAAATTTCAGCCAGATCCGTTCAGCCGTTCGAACGTGAAAGAGTAACAAACATCCACACTCACAAACTTTCGCATTTATAATATTAGTAAGATTAAATTCCACGTATTCCACTCCACAGAGCTCATCCATCATGACAATTATAATATTTGTGTTCCTAATTTCAATAGTTTCACGCACCATACGTGGATAATAATGGCGATCAGTGGAGAGGACTTTCGGTTGGTGAAGGTCGACTTTGTGATTTCTGACCGAATCGAGGTGTTCTGCTATTGCCGATTTGTTGAACTGACGATTTTTCAAAGCTGCGATGTGTTTTTTGATCCTTTTTGCAATGGTAGACTTATAGTCCTGGGGTATCTTCCGAGGGCTTACCCGGGGCTCCCAACCGTAGACTGTTAGGTAGGATACATGTAGTTTTTAGTCGGTAGGAGTCTGGCATAGCATCTCTGTGGGATTTTCCTCACGTCATAAAAAATGGTGGACTTATTCGATTTTTTACATTCAGTATTCGATATAAAACAGGTAGGAAAGATGCCATACATCCACATTTTAATCTCTGAAGTCCGAGCAATTCACAAGTCAAGCATCACTATATTATAGTACTACAAAATATTAATTAAAAGGACAATCTGCTTAATTTATGTACCATCATTGGCCATTCGTTAATTAAAGCTTAGCATTACGGCAAGCGCGTCTTATGAATAAATGATTAAGCTCTATTATCCCAATCTATATTAATCTAAGACATGATGAAATATTGGACATTAATGGATCACGATTTATTGTGATCACATCACATCGTTTCATTATCTTAATTGGGTAATAAGTGAGCTCATGTAAAGCCAAAAAGAAAATTGTACGTTTTTTTTAATAAGCGCTCGTGGTCTGAGTGGTGGTGGCTCGTGGAATGAGTGTTCTGTCATGTCACGTGACAAGTTTTTGAAATTACATTTGCGACTGTTTCCCTGAGCTTTAGATGGCACGTCTAGCCATTGGTTTCGGTGGTCAGTAATATGACATTCATTAAACCAATACCATAAAATACTTCGAAAAATTTAATAGTTCAAAATAAATAATGTTAGAGTACTATTAATGTAAGCCGAAAGTATGTATCTTGTAAATGATATTTTTGGTATATTATTTATCTAATTCTATTTAAGTTTTTACCCTTAATTCAAGTGTGTCAACGTAGGTTGACTAAATAAATTATGTAAACTCTCTCAAGGTTAACTGCTCTTAGAATGACTAGTTAATCTTAATACAAAACATTATTTGACTATGCACACAAGAAACTTAGATTAAGTTTCATAACTTGCAATCTCAAGCGGGTTATTACAAAAACAGTCACACTGATCTTAACACTGAGGCCACACATAATATAACCACAGTGCGGTAACTCCATACAAATGATTCATTTTTAATTCTGTCTACTACAAATAAAAACACGCTATATTAGTACAGAGCTTGAATGTGTGTGTGACCACTAAGACTAAGCAAATGTTCCCTCAAAACACCCTCCAACTAGAATGACAGCTGTGGCGGGGGTGGGGAAGCTTGCTCAGCCTCTTATCTGTGTTGGTTAAAAATTGCTAACACCAAATCAGTGGCTACTGTGGCTAGGTCGATTACGTCATCCAGGATGACCTAGACGACCTTGATTAAAATGATTTTATCTCGTAACTTTTGTATAGTAGCTGTATATCATTTATATATCACTAGAATCGTTAAAAAACAAGCTAAAAACAATTTCGGCCTTTAATTGTTGTGTTTTTTATTGTTTTTTTAATAAATAATTGAAATCAGAATTTGTGATTTTTCGCCATTTTTTTGCATAAAAGTTTTTATTTTGAAAAAATTAAATCGAAAAAAATTTTTTTTATTGTATTTTTTCTAAAAACAGACTTGAATACTCATTTTAAAAATATTTAAATACACACCTGTTTACAATTTTTTTATCACCTAGCCTCATAAAAAAAGGTACGCCCCGTGCGGCGTCGACCGTAATTATGTAAACAAAGACTTACCACTCGATCTCCGAGTAACGGCACTTCAGATAACCTTACGACCTTTACAAAAACCACCCATCGGTTTGTATAGTTCTCAATAAACAATGGTGAGATTCGTATTAGTGTATTGTTTAGATAATATGAAACTTGAAACACATAGCGTCGCACTTACGAAAACAAACTTTTTTTATAGGTACTTTCGAACTTTGATTCACTGTTTTCACACACTTACTGATAACTTTTTAAATAAAAAACTTCACTAATCGATTAGCACATTAAACAGGATCGCGTCACTGTACATTACTTTTATAAAATCAATTAATACGTAAATAATAATCGGCCATAAACGCCGGCGTCGCGACAATGACTAACGGAAATGGCACCGAGAAATTAATACTTTTAAAATCCGTAATAGGGCGTACACGGTTATAATTTAGTCGCTTATTATGTACTACAAATCTGTCCTGCTCTTCCTTATGAACATTTCGTGCAAGTTTGAGCAAGATAGGCGTAGTAGTTATTATACTGCACACGAATTAAGACGCGACGGAAAGCGACGAAAACGCGAGCGCCAAAATGGTCCTCCCACAGATACGATGTTCCCGCCACAGAACCGAAACGGTTCTTGCCACAGATAAGAGGGGGGACAGGGAGTTGCCTATCTGTATGTAGGTATTACTATAATATTATCTTTGATATAACTATACGTACACAGAACTACACACATACATTTTACACATTATCCACGACCTACCAGCTCCCTATTTAATTATAATCTTGTCAGTTTATGCAGTTTCATGTTTAAGTGCGACACAGACGACAGACCATTAAATTTGTGGCACACAGTCTGTGAAATACCGGCCTAGTGAAAATTGGACTCGCGAAGAGAGGTTACTGATTTTAGTGTCTGTTGTTATAGCTTTTTTTTTAATCGTGAGGAAAATCCTACAGGGGTTCTATGCCAGTCTCCTACTACTACAGACCAAAAATCACACGTATCCTACCTAACAGCCTATGGAGCTCCGGGTATGCCCTCGGAAGGATGTCCCCAAACAGACCTACGGCTACCACTGAGGCCTCACTTAGGGCGCGGGGCTTCGGGTGCTATCCCGCGTTTTTGGGGTTGTTCGTTTAATATCCCGCTTCTTGGGGGGAGGGGGGCGTGAATCTCTCACGTCACGCTGTCTTGTTGTTATAGCTGGAAGCTGCAACAGAAATACATCATCTGTGAAAATTTCAGCTCTCTAGCTATCACGGTTTCTAAGATACAACCTCGTGAAAGACGGGCGGACAGACAGACAAACAGACAGACGGAGGGTGAAGTTCTGTTTTTACCCATTGGAACAATAAAAATCTGCGATGGCTAATGCACGTCAAGTGGTGTTTTTGCGCAGTAGACTCATTCGCATAAAAGTATGTCGTCTACACTGTACGTATAATGTCAGCTACCGGATTGAAATCTTACACTTTAACTTAATACTGCTGCAGTGCAATGCAACCAACTTTTGATTTTGTTGAAATGTCGTCTTTATCTTAGTTTACATTACTGTGATTGAGTTTCCGAGCACTAGGTATAACGAGCTGACTTTTGAACTACTTTATGCAGCTTCAGTAGTCTTGAGTGTTCATGGCTGACAATTTTCAAAACAACGAACTAAAAGCGTGAATTCGCTTTTAGTTCGTTTGTTTTGAAAATTGTTAAACCTTAAGCAAAAGAGGAAACGATAATTTTTTTACCAGCCCATTTCCACAGGAATTCATTCTCAGGGTAAATAGATTCTTCTGTATTACTGTATATATTTTACAGCAGATTTCACGAATTTAGTTAGCCGAAAAAAGATACTCGTTCAATTAGGTAAACATCATTATTTCGGGCGACTGTGAATATTATTTTTTACTTGATATATTTCTGTCTGGCAAAATAAAATCTTCTTATTTTCTTTTTTATTGCCTTCGTAATTTACAATTTTTAATCACTTTTACTCGGTTTTCCCAAACGACAAAAGTATAGGGTTCTTCAAAGGGGTCTTAGAAGGTTTTTACAGGGTCGGCAGCGCGAATGTAGCATCTATGGTGTTGCAAACGTCCATATGCTACGGTGACCACTAGTACAACTGGTGGGCCGTATGCTTGTCTGCCACCTTAAAAAAACAACACTTGGGCATAGACCAACATTACTTGCTCATCACACAAAGAGATTTGTCCTGGGTAAGAATTGAATCCATGACCTCGGTTTCATAATTACTGTAACCTCTAAACAGTTTAATCTTAAAACTGCCTAATACTGTTATTGTGATAGCTCTTAAGTTGAGCCAGTTGAGCGTAAAATCCATTTACAAAATTGTAGTTTTAAAAATATTTTGCTCTTTTAAACGTCAAAATGCTGTAGTAACTTGTAAAAAAAATTTTTCAATAAAAAATACAACCGACTTCCAAGAAATCCTGAAAAATAAAATTTACTTAGCACAAAGTAATATGTATTTTGATTTATCTGATTTTTTATTCAATATCATATTGAAGTCGGCGCCAAGTAAATTCATAGGTTTAGGGAGGTATTATTCATGGCACCAACTTCAATATTATATTGAATAAAATCTGATAAATCAACTACATATTACTTTGTGCTAAGTAAATTTTATTTTTCAGGATTTCTTGGAAGTCGGTTGTATTTTTTATTGAAAATTTTTTTTTCAATATTTTAAGTGACGGGTGAACCGAAAAATATATCTATCTAGGTGAAAGTTCTCATCAATACAAATTAATCAAGCCCCAACACAAGGTAGCTGCTGTAAATCGTTAAGGAATTCCCTCGAATCTCTTTTGGTTCCATCATCGGATCGACTCCAGACCTTTATTAATGGTAGTACATTAAAGCACTGAATTAAAAAGTTAACAAACGCACTAGTTGTGCCTATAATTTTTGGTGGTTGCCCTCGATTTCTCCAGGATCCCATCATCAGATCCTAACCTGGTTATAATGAGACCTTCTCAGAAGTAAACCCTATTCAACAAAAAAAAACTGAAATCCGTCTATAATTGACGGTGAACATACATAAAACATTGACCCCTTTCTTTTTTTTTTTAAATTTGGATCTATCAATCTAGGTGTAAAGTTCTCATCAATACAAATCAATCAAGCCCAAACACAAGATAACTGCTGTAAATTGTTTAGGAATGCCCTCGACTGTCTTTTGACTCTATCATCAGATCGACGCCATACCTTCATTAAAGTGTAGAACCTTAAAGCACTTAATTAAAAAGTTAACAAGCACACTAGTTGTCCCTACAATTTTCGGTGGTTGCCCTCGTTTTCTCCTAGATTCCTTCATCAGATCCTGACCTGGTGAAAATGGGACCACCTCAGAAGTAAACCCTATTCAACAAAAAAAAAATTTTTGAAATCCGTCTATAATTGACGGAATTATCGCTTGACATACATAAAAAAAAATACATACAGACGAATTGAGAACCTCCTCCTTTTTTTGAAGTCGGTTAAAAAACAGGATTAAGCTGCCAAGAATACAGCTCATAATTCTGTCGCCCCGTAACAGAGGGCCCCGTTACTGAAAAATTCTGCTCAAATTATCACCTACTTTTCGCTGAAACAAATTTGTTTTTATCTCCTCGCTGGCAAGGTTATGAAATCGTTTTAGGGGTCCACGAATTGTGTGAACGTTGAAAACTGTATATACACTTTATCTTTATTTGTGTATGTTCATTTGTCCGCAAACAACTTCTACCTCTACGCCTTGACTTGGTATATTAGTCAGTACCACTAATAAGTGAAACTGGCTTAGGTTTAAAAGATGTCGGTGAGGTCCCTCCGCATTTTGGCGTTGTTAGTTCTGTTTTCAGAGCATTGTCAATTTTAAACGTATGTGTTTTTAATAGGCTTAATATTTAACAAGCTATCCCCTCCCCTCTCATCCAGTCCTCGATTGTGGCTTACTACTACTTCTACTTTTAGCACTACACTTAGTGCCCACATCTCTAACCCGTGCTCTTTAATTAGTTTTGGGATAATGTTTGGAAGTTAATTCGATTTGTGGACAAGTTTGATTACTGCTCCGCATCTTTGGATAGGAGTAAGTATTATGATAAGTAGCCTAAGCTACTCCTTATAACATCAATTATTTGTCATTGAAAGTCGCGCTTAAATCTTTCCAGCTGTTTCGATAAGAAAGTATATATTCCAGTAATCCTACTTATTACTTCAGGACTTCGTATTTCTAAAACAACTTCAATATTCTTTCCTGATTACACAAACAACGACCCAGTACCAAAACGGCCCTGTGAAAACGAGTCAGTTTCTTTTTTGATTTATCATTGGTCATTTACACTTGGGATTGCCGATAAGAAGGCATGAAACCAATCTGAGGATAGGGAGTGTTGCCTTTGCGGTCAGTGATGGATCGTTGACTCTAGCCATGGGAAACCTCCGTAGATTTATTATAGAGGGTAGAATAATTATACGCTTTGTCCCACTATATTTGACTTATGAAATGGTGGTGAGTTACAGAATAGTGTAATTATGAGAGATCGTAAATAACGTAAATGGTTTTCGTATGGATTACAAACTATTTGATGAGTCATTTATTAACTACTAGTGGATGTCACGCTGTTATTGTGGGAATACGGGAATAAAATTTAGTTTAATATGTTATGTTACCCGGGCAGAGTGTAGCATTCCAACTGTGAAAGAATTTTTCAAATCGGTTCAGAAGTTTCGGAGCCTATTCGATGCAAACAAAGAAACAATTAAAATTTTCCTCTTTATAATATTAGTATAGATAGTATTCTTGAAATTTAAACCAAATTGAGACTTGGGCTACGTGGAGTAGTTATTGATATTAATTTATTTTATTCGTCCAATTATCGGATAGGCACAACAAAAGACCGACCGACTACGTCGTAAAATGCTGAATTGTTGATACTGTAGACCGAGGAGAGTCGAAATATTCCCGTCATGACTTTAACTTGACTTAACTACTCCTAACCACAGAGTAATGCCGTAGCCGTTTGAAAAAGATGCATCAGGAGTAAGTTTGCTATTTCAGCTATGTAGTATTTCCAATAACTAGCTTTAGATTCTTAACTTCAAAAGAAAGCTTCCTAGTGCTAAAATATCCTAAACTAAATCTTCCTAGTGCTAAATATCCTTTAAAATATTTAGTATAGATATCTAATACTTTAATACAGATATCCTATACAATACTGTAGTGTAGAATATTTTAGCGCTAGGAAGCTTTCATTTGAAGTTAAAAATCCAAAGCTAGTTATCACAGTATTTGTAAAGTAAAAAGTCCCTTCCGAATCCTCCCAATGGTTCTAATGATAATTTATAACATTTATTTTATGTTAATAGGAAGGCTTTCATTCAAAGCCAGGGTTATATTGAGGTTTAACTGTTTTTTGGGAAACAAACATTGATTAGATTCAGAAACATAGATGCGTGAATACTGTTCACTAAGCACATTTATTATACCTATACTTTTCAAAGCGATTCAGTCTTCTTCGGGTCCACATGTATGATTATTCCACTAATATTATTATGGTTACTAGCAAGTGGCATGACATACAGTTGGAAAGTTATTATTTAAAACCTTTTAACTAGTCAGTGCTAGCTTGAATGGGAAGTCGTAAGACGTCCAAATGATTAAAGCTGCCATCCAATTATTGGTCTTGTAATGTTTGTCCATACACTCATGATGACCAAGGGTGATGGCTAGAGACAATATAAGTCATACAAGCAATTTATTTGACAAACAGATTTTTAAGCACTTTCCACGCTACGAGCTGAACTTCAAACTTCGATTTCAGCACTTTACTAAAAATATTTCAAAACCAATATTGTGTTTTTCAAAAGCCAATGAATTTCCAGTCAGCGACATTTTTATTTTGCTTCTAAGTTTCGTGACTCGTGGTTCACAAATCCTATTATGCAAATAAAGCAAAGCTTGTATCGATCGTTCGTGATATTGGCTTTAGATTTGCAAACATTTATTTCTGTTTTTTAAAAGGATCTAATGCTTTCAGCAAACTCAGTCTTGTGTATTCGAAATGTAAAAAGGGATAGATATATAAATAAATATTGGTAATGGATTTTGTACAATGAATTTGAATTGGTTAGACTTTATACTACGAGTTAGCAAAGGTTTTATTAGGACTAAATAATTTGCTTTTTATTTTGCAAAAGTTTTGCGAAGAGAAGAAAAACTGAAACGAAATCCTTCATCTTCCCGACTGGCAGCTGCATGTCAACATACACTGGGAGCATTTTGGTCGTAATATATTTACTGATTAGCGTGGTGCAGCCTTAATACCCCCTTAGCATATTATGTGTGCCAAGTCAATGGCTACTTAGTCCCTAATGGTACTGTTAGTCCTAGAGAGTTACAGTAGCATTCTTACGGTAAGCAATAGGGTACTGATCTCCCTGCCTCGGTTTTCCCAAACGCCTACAGTATGGGGTTCTTCAAAAGGGGTCTAAGAAGGTTTTTACAGGGTCGGCAGCGCGAGTGTGGCGCCTCTGGTGTTGCAAACGTTCATAGGCTGCGGTAACCACCAGTCCTTCTTGTGGGGCCGTACGCTTGTCTACCACCTTACTGGCATAAAAAAAGTGTGTGCGTGTAACCAAAAATTATTACCCCAATATTACTCTGAATCGAACAAAAACGTGTTAAGATGTTACAACTGACTGCCTAACTAGAGAAAGAATTTACACCGCCATAAATTGTATGAGTAGGTGATTGTATTTTTATCATCTCTATGATAGTTTTAATGTAGTTTTTATTGTTCAGTTATATGACCTTTTTATAGGAGGTTTATGGGTGAAGGTTCAATCCACTGAGAATAACACACGTCATCACAATGGATGTCTGAAAGTCAGCTTTTAGATACTTACTAACCTAGTTCGAGTGAACTTTGAGGAAAATCCGCGATTGGTTGTTTCGGGGTTTCGGCGTTTTTCGTGTATAATATCATTAGTATACATTTTGTATATCAATGTATGACATGCATGTACTTTTAGAGTTCCGTACCCAAAGGGTAAAAACGGGACTCTGTTACTGACACTTTGCTGTCAGTCTGTCTGTCTGTCACGAGGCTGTATCTCAGGAACACCTTTGTTTTTTTTTACAATTTATGTATTTTTGTTGCCACTACATTAAAATAAAACCGGCCAAGTGCGAGTTGGACTCGCCCATGAAGGGTTTCGTAGCAGCAAGTAACATAATATAAAAGTTCTTATAGTTTGTTGTAACTTTGATTGATGTTTTAACACGTTCGCAGTGGTAGTGATTTTTCTAACCGAAAATTGCGGTTTATGACGTATTAAAAAAAACTACCAGCTCTATCTCGTTCAAACCAATTCTCGTTGGTATTTTTTATGGCAATGTACATCATATCTTCTTTTTAGATTTATCATTCTCTTAGTTTAGAAGTTAGAGGGGGGGGACACACATTTTTTCACTTTGGAAGTGTCTCTTGCTCAAACTATTCAGTTTAGAAAAATACGATACCTCAATAGCATTTTTGAAGACCTATCCATATTACAAGTATGGTTTTATGAAAAAAAAAATTTGGAGTTTCAGTTCTGTGTATGGGGACCCCCAAAATTTACTGCTTTTTTTCTGGTTTTATATAAGAATCCTAATGCGGTTCACAGAATACATCTAGTTACCAAGTTTCAATATCATAGGCCTTATAGTTTCGGAGAAAAGTGGCTGTGACACACGGACGGACAGACAGACGGACAGACAGACATGACGAATCTATAAGGGTTCCGTTTTTGCCATTTGGCTACGAAACCCTAAAAATACCGCATATAACAGAAACATATTATTATTTAAGGGGAGCTTCTATACAACCAAAACTGGCCGGATTTTTTACGATGGGCAGAGTCTAGTGACAATAATTGAATGTATTTAGAAATGTAAAATTATGTTATTTGCTTATAATATTTGCTGAATTACATATGCATAGTGCTGTGTTATTATATTTCATGAAATAAATGAAATCAACAGCATATTACGCCCAAATGACATAAAGCGACCCCATTTTACCCTGCTGACAACCGGTGGCATTTTTAAACAGATTATATCTCTTTATTTTTGGGGCCATGATAAAATTTTCGTGTATGGTATGAATTATGATGATTAATAGCCTGAGGAAAACATATTGTGGTCTTTATTTGTTAATGTAATAAACAAAGGGCGTCATCCATGTTTTAACTGAGTAACCGCTTTGTTGTATGACATTGTTGAACCATAGGTGGAGAATTATTTTGTTTGTAGATAAGTTTGAATGTTTAATTTTGTTTGCAGAGTTCTGTAGCCAAGGGTAGAAAAAAAATATTTAGGTGATGTTTGTACCTATGAGATGAGGGGCTTCATAAATAAAAATACATTGTTTAATTGCAAATTTTAGTGTAAAGGGTTTTTCATTTATACATATAAAAATAAATCCCTATTTTCTTTGGTCACGCCATCACGCGTGAACGGCTGGTGATTTCGTTAATTCTTGTATCAATATAAAACTAAATTTAAAAAGCACTTCCGATGTAGCTTCCTAGAAATTATAAATGCGAAAGTTTGTGATCGAAGATTAGTGTGGATGTCAGGATGTTTCTTACTTTTTTTTACTCCATCGGCTTAACGGATCTGCCAGAAGCATTGATAGCATTGGCTTTTATCTAGGGCATAAGTTCGAAGGCGCCACTTAGAAATAAATAAAAAAGTATTGTATATTTCAGCATATTTCAGTGTGATGAGGTTCTTTTACAAATATGAAACGAAATACCTACATTACACGTAGCTCAAAGCACTACCTTCCACAGTAAAGCAGCATGAGTTGAAGCGAAATAGCTTGTCGACAGTAAACAAGAGATAATTGTAGTGAATATAGCAGCGAGAGTTCATCTGAGTTGCCTGGAAGAAATTTTATCGGAAAAGCCGACCGTTGTACATTTTAAAACATGTATTCCGTATTCATGTAATTATAAAATGGTGTACAATAAAGCATAATTTCTATTCTATTCTATTCAAAATTTTCTTAAGATGATAGATTATATTAAATTTTACGAGTATATTGACGATTTTTGGTTCAATATTTGTTATGAGTTAAAGTAGTCGTTGTTAGTCAAATCAAGTCTAACTTTGAAATAATTTGATAATCTTTTGTGATGACGTGAGCAGAAGAAGATAAGAGTAGGACGGAGCTCCCTTCGCTGATGCTATTATGCAGTCATCACTTGGAGTGGTGTAGACCTGACTATCTTAGGCTCTTTCTGCCCTTATTTGTCATAGTGATTAGAGATGACGACTCTTCTCCAATCTAAACAGTCAACCGAAACCTTAGTCTTCGACGTTAGTGTCTTATTCACCCCCAACCACCGTATGAGGAGTAGAATATAGCCCACTGCATAATGAATTTAGTTAGTACCCACGCTTACCAAAATATTCTGCCTCACCAGAAAAAAAAACAAAAATGTCAGTCCCCGAATATCTTAATGAGTCTCTAAATCCAATTTTTTTAACGTTGGCTCTCCCTATTAAATGTGCGCTTAAATTTTCTGAACGAGGTAAAGGGTTTTTTTGCCATTTCCCCTTTGATCTAGATAATTTCTTCCGGATGGTTTACTAAAATCAATACGCCAATCAACCCTTCAATTTACTGATCCTTAATAATTTCATTTCTCACCGCTTTTTGCTGCAGCTTTAACCCTTATTAACTCTCCAACATTTATTAACTTGCTTGCCAGAATTATTAACTAAAACAAGCTTATAAATGTCATTGGTCATAAAATGGAACCCTTTGTGAAATTAACTGGCAGTAAAGTTGCGATATGGTTGTTCGTTGTAACTTTTACCTAATAACCTCGTTTAATAAATAATACTTGAGGAGCCCGGTATTAGCAAATCATTCTTTTTGTAACACTAAGGTAGCAGATAAGTTTTGGACTGCCTCTGTGGCGCAGTCGGTAGTAATACCGCCTGCGGCGCTGGAGGCGCCGGAGGTCGTGGGTTCAATTCCCACCGGAGACAAATATTTGTGTGACCCATAAATGTTTGTCTCAAGAGTCTGGGTGTTTCTATGTATAGTATGTATGTATTTAAAAGTATATAGGTATTAATATCCGTGGTCTGATACACAAGCAGGTTATGCCTAGCTTACTTTGGGAACATACAGCGTTGTGTGAGATGTCCGTGAATATTAAATATTAAAAGTTGACGGCCCTCCTTATGGAAAGTTTTTAAGCTCACACGATTTATTCATAATTATTTAAGAATCTTTATTGCTCATCTCTCGACGTTTTGGCAATACTGCAAGAGTAGACAAGTGAAAGCAGCGATCATCGTCATCTCTTACCGGCGATTGTACAGGTACCCACATAACATTTGTCAACAATCCACCAAAACATGTGTAATACGCGAAAGTGACCCGAAAATAATTATCAAATGTTTAAACTTAGGTAAGTTACTGCTAATAAACTGAAGCTATAGGTATCTAAGGCTTATCGTTTTCGAATTATTTTCCAGTCACATTAAAAGGATTTTGAAAGTAAACTGCTTTGACCTGAAAAATAATAAAACTCAGACATACTTTGAAATAAAATGGATAATAAATAATGTTTCCTTCATAGGGTGGGTACCTCCTCTTTAGTCTTGAGGGTTCAAGACTGATTAGCAACAAAGCCTCTTGTTCTATTCATCATTACTGTTACGTTATAATTAATTGGGATAATCCTTGAATGGTAGCTAAGCGCTAAGTTTCAGAGGTTGAGGGTGTGTAGTATTATTGTTCTTGCCCTTCCTTTATTATGGTTTACATTAAATTCAATCTTAAATTCCTACTAAATATTATAAAAGCGAAAGTTTGTGAGTGTGGAAGTCTCGATATCAGGATGGTTTTTACTTTTCCAACGGCCAAAGGAAAAGGGAAAGGAATAGGTAGATAATAGACTGGAATATCTTATAGACAACTTTTATTCCTGGAATACGATCTTTTGATACAGTTACAGTTACGGGAATTGAATTTCAAGTGGGTGAATTCACGGTCATCAGCTAGTTGCATATAATTATATCAATCTTAACTTTCCCGTTCTTGACTGTCTACTTTACGAACGAGGTGATTTCGAAATAAATCACCCGCCCGAGATAAAACTTTCATTTTGTTTTCCAAGTCACTTACTTGAAAGAAAATTTTAGCCCTCTCTAAATATAGCGAAAGGAATATTTAATTTTTCATTCAAAAATATACGCTTCATTCAATCGTTTAAAAGCCTGACTCAAAGCGCTTTAATTAAGCTTTTTTAATCCTTGCAGTTTCGGAGTCGTGTGGTTTTTCGTTGTGAAAGTAGAGAATACTTTTTTTTTGCAGATTCGCTGTGACCGGCTTTCGCATCACATCTGCAAATAGTTGGGTTTTAATAGAAAATAGATGAAGAGAATTTAAAAACTGTGTTGATAATGTAGGTTATTATTATTATTACAAATCAATACTTGATATTATTTTGAGAAACACTTGTGGTTATTTTTAACAATAGTTCTCATAGATTAAAAAGGAAAATCTGACAGCTGGTGTGTAGGTACGTGTATAAAAACTTCACGTTTTAAATGTGATAAATTCCCAAATTAACGAGTACCATGTATAATTTAAGAAACATTCTATAATACTGTCTCTTATGTTAAGCCTTATGCCATACTAAATAAATACGAGTACAAAATTAAAACTATATCCAGGTAAATCAAAAGTTAGAAACAGTAATGATTCTCTATTTAACTAGCTCAAACTCTATGCTCGCTCTTATGAAACCCAATAGTTTAGGAGTTAGCAACAACACATGAAGTTTAGAAATGTATATCGTGAAAGTTCATACCACTAAGTTTGTTCGTAACAAAGTATTTTACCTGCTCAACCTTTAGAACATTAAACCTTTAAAATTTGCATCAACTACACATTAGACTTTCTAATGACATTATTAGGTCCTGAGCAGACCAGCGGTTCTGTGGTTCGGGCCAGCAAAAAAAAATACAATATTGAATAAGTAGGTGAGCTTATATATGATAGTGTAATTTCGGCTATAAAGAATACAATAAATTCTGTGACAGAACTGCCTCTTTTTTGTCTCCTCATTTACAAGGTTAAATGTTACCCTACGTTAAGAGCCTACCAAAAGCCAAATTGTTAAAAGAAGATAGAAGATATACATTTTAGCGTGCAAGAAAGAGAGAGATGCGATCGGTTTTTGTGCGCTTTTAACGAAATAAATTAATTATAAAAAATCTAAAACCAATATGAAAAAAATGCTCTGGTGCAAATGAAGATTTTACTATTGTCTTTCTTATAAATATTTTATATTATAAAACAATTTATAACATACGAGATCTAGCTTAAAACTTCACGAAATCGAGGTATTTTCAACACAAAAATCTATCGAGGATTTTATCAGTAATCGTGTTTCGAGCCTAAAGCGTTTTTAGGTCATGAACTGAAGTTGTCTGTGTTCAAATTTAATTCAGCAGACCTCACGAGTCCTGAGATCCAGATCAAAGTAATAGTCTATTTGGCGTCATATGGACTCTTAATAGATTTGCAGTTTAAAGTCAATTAGGACATAAGTTAGCCATTCTAATAATGATTGCTTTCGCACTTGGGGTCACATACTGAATATTACAAATCATCAAGGGTGAAATCGAGAACATTCGTTACTATTTTATAAATGAAACAAACTCTGTGAATAAAAAAGTATGCAAGTGCCATAGTTTTAGATTCAGAATTCCAGTTTGACATTAAACGTCACACACCTTTACACAGGTAGACAGCATTTCACTTAATAATATACCGAAAGCCATTACGAGTACGAAACCGCAGCGTTCCACCCGTCGAACTGTTCCCCACTGTGTGTAATTACAAGGCTAAGAGAATTTAGAGAGGCGGTCACGTCATTATACAGGTTTAGTACAGGCGGCTTGGAAATTAAACGCGGACGCCAAGCGGCATGTGTTATCTTACTAATATTATAAATGTGAGACTTTGTGAGTGTGGATGTGTAGACGTGTGGATGTTTGTTAATCTTTCACGCTCTAACGGCTGAATGGATCTGGCTGCAATACGGGCATGAATTATAGTCTGGAATAACACATATGCTACTTATTATCCTGGGACTAAGTTCCCACGGGAAGTGAGAGCGCAAACAAAATTTCACGCGGGTGAAACTGCAGGCATCTGCTAGTCGATCATATGTCTTTAGAACTTTAAGTGCAGAAATTCTGTGATGAAAACTACTTTAAAATAGATTTTCATAATAAAAACCCCACCCCACAAAACAAAAAATAATAAATTATAATGTACATCAAAACACAAGAAATTAATTAAATTGCACTAATAAAAATAAAAATTAGATAAAATTGTATAAATAAAATAAAAACAAAATAGCATCAAATTAAATAAAATCAAATAAACTTATAATCAAGTGAAATCAAATACACTCGAGAGCAATGAATCCGGGTCACTAAAAGAATCCTAAAAATCTCGGAAACTAAAAATGCTAGGTTAATGCAATAAATTGTATTTAATAGACAATGTAATACTCCTTAAATGAAGGTATTAAAACTTCTTAGTTATTGTAAAGTTATATCATAAAAAAATCAAATTTGAAAAAGGGCCACTTTCGAAGATGGAACTACGAAATTACAGCATTTGGTGTTGCTTTTGTTTGTAATCTGTCATTTATGTGGGTACATAAACCATGTTGATAGTGCTCTATATTCATTAATCAAGCTGAAATTATGTCGCTTACGCCTGAAGAATGCACCAGAATACTTACAATGCTGGAAACCGGCCGGAGTCAGCGCGATACAGCCAGGACTGTCGGTGTGTCGCTGTCAACAGTACAAAGAGTTCTCCGACGTTACGAAGAAACTGGTTCTAACCTACGCAGACCAGGAACGGGCAGAACCAGGTGTACCACAGCACGAGAAGACCGATACTTGGTGAACACCATGCTTCGAAATCGCTTTCTCACAGGAACTGAACTCACCAATCAGTTTCGACGCCTCGGAGGAAGTAACCCAAGTGCATGGACAGTAAGACGTCGGCTTGCTGAATCTAACTTAAAACCCCTTAGACCTGCAAACGGCCCTAAACTGGAGCGTGGGCATCGTATTTCGAGACTAAGGTATGCCCAGAGCCACGTAAATTGGAGTATTGAAGATTGGTCAAAAGTTATGTTCTCCGACGAATCAAAATTTATGCTCTACAAGCACGATAGAAGACACAGAGTGTATCGAAGACCAGGGGAAAGATTCAAGCAAGCATGCATCGAAGAAAAAGTAGCCTACGGTGGTGGGTCTGTACTTGTGTGGGCCGGAATTTCTTCTGAAAGTCGCACAGAGCTGGTGATCATAGAAAACGGCTCTTTAACTAGCGTAAGATATGTGGAAGAAATCCTCAATGATCACGTTGGTCCATTTATGGTCAATTTAGGTGAGGATGCTATATTTATGCATGACAATGCCCGACCTCATACAGGTAGGATTGTGAATGACTACCTTCAAGAGATGAACATTACTCGTATGGAGTGGCCAGCGCTCAGCCCGGATATCAACCCGATCGAGCATGCTTGGGACGAGCTAGGCAGATGCGTAAAACAACGAAACCCTCCCCCAATCACGCTTCGTGAGCTCAAAATTGCTCTCACAGAGGAATGGGAGAATATTCCCCAAAATCGTATAAGGAACTTGGTGTACAGCATGCCAAACCGCGTAAACGCAGTAATGGAAGCACGAGGAGGCAATACGAAGTATTAAAATTCAAGAAAATCGTAATAAAGTTCAAAAATTTCATGTTTCCTATTTTTGTTTTAAGGAGAGATCGGCAGTTTTTTCTTTATGTAATTTTGTGTTAATAAAATGTATGGTGACTCATATTTTTTTTACTTTCATTTAAGGAGTATTACATTGTCTATTAAATACAATTTATTGCATTAACCTATCATTTTTAGTTTCCGAGATTTTTAACATTCTTTAAGTGACCCGGATTCATTGCTATCGAGTGTACAATAAATCTGAATCTATTCAAACCAACTCAAATAAAATTGAAAAATCATAACATATTAAATAAAATAAAAATAAATAAAATAAATTGTATGCTAATTAAATCGAGTCAAATAATATAATTATTTTAAAATTTTATCTGAAATTTATTTCAATTAGTGGAGTTTAATTATACTATACTATACTATACTATACTATACTATACTATACTATACTATACTATACTATACTATACTATACTATACTATCTTCACGCCAAATCCCTTGCGGGGTAGGCATACACACCTTACTTGCTTCTTCAACTTTCATTTTTCTTTTCATGCGTGCACGTCGGTTCCGACACCACCTTCAACTAACACACGATTAATTTGGTCGTGGTAGGTGTGTCGTGGCCTTCCCCGACTCCTACGTCCATCCACTTTCGCGTTGTATATCTGTTTTGTCATTCTTTCATCTCCCATTTGTTCCACATGCCCGAACCATCTTAACATGCCCTTCCTTACTTTAACACCGACACTTTCTTTCAGACCAACTCTCTTTCTTACATCTTCATTTCGAACGCGATCTGCGAGCGTTACTCCGCAGATTTTGCGTAGCGCGCGCATCTCGACCGCGTTTAATCTACTTTTATAAGTTTCCTGCCATACCCAACTCTCGCTTCCATACGTTAGCGTAGGTATCAGCACCACATTGTGTACTGCGAGCTAATTAATAAATAATTATTAATGAATTAATTTAATTCTTGTATTTAAATATTCATTGTATTTTTTTGTTCTGTGGGTAAAATGTGGATAAAATGATTATTTTTAGGTTTAGTTAAGATAGTGACAATGTAAATATTTAGATATGTAATAATTATGTTTCTCTGTAATTTTTAACAATAAATGTATGAATAAATATGCATAACCATACTCATAAATATAAAATTACCTAAATCACTAAGTTCTATTAGAGAAAGAACACTAAATTCAAATATTTGTGTACTGAAGAAGACTCATTTTGAATTAACTTATTAACTTATTGAAATATTGACTTATTAAGACTAACTTATTAAAATATACATAATTACCATGGTTAAAGATTAAGATAATAATTAGACTTAGTTTAAATCTTTGACTCCTTTGTACACTAAAGTCATAGATTTTGAGTTAACTTAATTTAGAGTCAGTAGCCCCTCTGGTGTTGCAAACGCTCATAAGCTACGGTGACCACATTCTATCAGTTGTGCCATTATCTTGTCTGTCACCTAAGTAGTTTTTAAATGAAACTAAGCATTGTTCACTCAACGTCTTTTTACGTAGACTTACGTATTTTGAGGTTTTTTTTTGCAAAAATACCGACATCAGTCCCGGAATACGTGTTGCTTTTAATTTTTACCAATTTGAAAACTAAATTTATTCACCAGACTAAAAAGTCTATGTTCAGTTACTTAAAACAATTAACTGTTCTACTAGAATCAAAAACTAAATAGATTAGTGTGAATTTTACATTTATGATGGCTCGTAGCCACTGCTACGATTTAACGTTCGTCGTAGACCTTTGGCACAACCTGTATAATACGTCGTAATTAAACATAAAACAATATTTAATATCAGTTAGGAACATAATATGATGTTCTAAAGTTAGCTCATAACGTAAATTTAAGACATAGCTCCATGGGACTAAATTCTACTTCTACGGTAACGCTTACGGTAGAAGATCGAAGTTGCCTGAAATAAATTTTTGAATTATTATCTACAAAAAGAAAAAAGATGCCATCAAGAACAAAACTTATAAAAAATCTAGTTTTTCTTGATGGCATCTTATTTCTTTTTGTAGATAATAATTCAAAAATTTACAAACAAAATCACAAATAAAATCAAACAGGGTCGTGTGAATTTTAGAATAATGATATCTCGTAGACATCTACGATTTAACATTCGACGTAGACTAGACTACACTAGACACAACATTCAATATATGCGGATAAAAGCAGCCGATAAAAAAATACCATTACGAACATTTAATTTTTTTATACTACTAAGGTGGCAGTCAAGTTTACCGCCCAAGATCAAGTTTTTATCAACTCGAATTTTAGAAAAAGTCTATTGCGGTATAGTACGTTTATTATACTTGTAAAAATGCATGCGATAAATTAGTAAATACAGGGACTTTTTCCTAATTATGGGAGTTAAGATATAGAGGAATCTTAAAGTAAAGTAACGAATATTTTGTTGTGAGGACCTACTATTTAACGGCAATACGACAGGCTCTCCAGGTAATGTATCTACTCTATTATACACTCTTTAATTTTTAAGACCTCTTTACGTTGTAATTAGTAATTACAATTCTAGATATAACTATTTGACGACCTTAGAAGTAGTCTGTCTCTTTCTGCAATATCTGTTACATTAGTGTGTAGCGGATCTCCTTGTCTGACGTGATGGACATTTTCATTTAACATTAATTTGCAAACACTTAGTGTGTTTGCAAATGAATGTTTTAAAATCGCGATAATTTGTAGTTTTACATTTCTTTTGCGCAAAAAGTTCAAAACAATTACACCGCGGCAATAACGGTACCCCGGTCGTACATACACAATACGAGTGTGCAAAAAATGTATGGCCATAATTTGTTTCGAATATCGTCCAATTTTTTCGTGTAGGCTTTAACGGCAGCCATTTTGGGACACTGGAATCAATCACGAACGACTTTGTCAGTTTTATGACTTTAATATTTTTCGTTTATTGGATCGTAATGTACTTTGTTTTTTGTAGATTTCACTTGCATATTATATTTAAGTACATATTTGATGAATGGTTCAGCAAGTTTTAAGCTGATGGTTTCTGCCTTTGTTGCAGGTGACGATCGAAGGATAAGCTTCACAGCACAATAAAGAATAGTGATTTTTGACTGTAAGTGTGTACTTTTCTCGTACGTTTTCTCTTCATGTGCCCGTTGCCACATGGTCGACGTAACAAAATCGAATAATAATATTTCCTTTACCCTTCATTGTCTCAATTTCAATGCAGCTGTTGCACATCACCTGTTCCTAGTCATGTTAGAATAATAAGTACTGTCGGTTTAACAACCATTTTTACACTATGGGTTGTCTTCCCCCTTTCCAATATTCGAATTCGGTACATTCGGCAAGTTTTGGAAAGTTGGAATTCGGCCGAATATTCGTTTTATTTGCCGAATAATTACCGAACGTTGAAATTACTAGTAACAAAATTAAATAATTATTGAATAGGTAGGGGTTTTCCCATAATTAATGTCATGGTACAGAGATCTCTGGTGATGCACATTAAAGTAACGCAGTCATTTAGGGGATAAGGTCAATCTGGCGTCCAATAAGATCGGAATGCTTAACGTTACTTCCCTAAAAATTTCCGATTTTCACCGCGAGCAGAGCAAACCCATTATTGAAACCGTTTTTCTTGTATTCCCAACAAAAAATGATCAATATGAAAGGTCTGCGGGGGAGAAATTGTTGTAATGAGCTGACTAAGTTCTAGATAGTGGTCCGTGTCATTATGGAGTCCATTTTTATCTGTTCTTCTTTAAGATACAATTCGTAAGTACCTTTCTTCACTTGATTCGGTGTCACATAACGTTATCACTATTAATACGCTACAAAACTCGACCGCACACAGCGAGTCCAAAACTCGCAACTGAACTAACTCTCTGTGTTCCCTTCAACAGATTGGATGTATTTAAGTTTAGTTGAAAATTATCAGAATAATAAATTTAATAACAGATCGATGAAAAGTCTTCCAGAACTAAGAAAAAATAGAAAATTCTATAAAATAAACGAAATGCTTTACCTCAAACAGTATAATATCTTTTCAAGATTAAGATTTTTTGAAATTGGTATGTATACTCATTGAGTGTAAAAAATATCAATAAATTTCAGAAATTTTGTTCTTACGATTACACATGATATAAACACAAATTCAGGCCCCTCTCTCTTTTTTCATAACAAAAAAAAATAGTCCAGCTAACAACTAATTAATTTTCCTAAAAGCCTCTTTACAAATCGAGTACAAATGAAGCTACTTAACTTATTAACAAGAGGGAAGACCTCGCCTAGTTTCGTTTCAATGCGCTCAGCCAACACCTTATTGTTATGAACCTGAACCTTTTTCCATGCCAGTTGTTCACAACCAACTCCAACTTTTTATTGACCTAATTGATACATTTAGCTACAGACTAAAAAGAAATGCGGGAAGAGAGACTTTTGAGAAAATAAATAGGTATAAAAAAACAGGTTGAGTGCGTGTCAGACTCATTTAGCGGCAACAGAAATACATCATCTGTGAAAAATTCAACTATCTATCTGTCACGGTTTCCGTGGTATACAGACAGATGGACAGTAGAGTCTCAGTAATCCCATTTTTACCCTGCTGGGTACAGAACCTTAAAAAACGTAATCAGCTTAATTTGGGCTAGATGATGTTGTGTGAGATTGTCCACAAATATTTTATACTATCTAATGACCGCAGCTTCGCCCGCGTAATTTTTTTTCCGGCTCCCGCTTTCCGTGGGAACTTATTCCCGAGATAAAACGTAGCCTATGAGTTATTCCAGACTGTAATCTAACCTTCTGCCTAGTTTTAGCCAGATTCGTTGAGCCGATAGAGCGTCAAAGAGTAACAAACATCCACATATCCACACTCACAAACGTTCGTCTTTATAACATTAGTAAGATTTAAACTACACTCGAGAGCAATGAATCCGGGTCACTTAAAGAATCCTAAAAATCTCGGAAACTAAAAATGCTAGGTTAATGCAATAAATTGTATTTAATAGACAATGTAATACTCCTTAAATGAAGGTATTAAAACTTCTTAGTTATTGTAAAGTTATATCATAAAAAAATCAAATTTGAAAAAGGGCCACTTTCGAAGATGGAACTACGAAATTACAGCATTTGGTGTTGCTTTTGTTTGTAATCTGTCATTTATGTGGGTACATAAACCATGTTGATAGTGCTCTATATTCATTAATCAAGCTGAAATTATGTCGCTTACGCCTGAAGAATGCACCAGAATACTTACAATGCTGGAAACCGGCCGGAGTCAGCGCGATACAGCCAGGACTGTCGGTGTGTCGCTGTCAACAGTACAAAGAGTTCTCCGACGTTACGAAGAAACTGGTTCTAACCTACGCAGACCAGGAACGGGCAGAACCAGGTGTACCACAGCACGAGAAGACCGATACTTGGTGAACACCATGCTTCGAAATCGCTTTCTCACAGGAACTGAACTCACCAATCAGTTTCGACGCCTCGGAGGAAGTAACCCAAGTGCATGGACAGTAAGACGTCGGCATGCTGAATCTAACTTAAAACCCCTTAGACCTGCAAACGGCCCTAAACTGGAGCGTGGGCATCGTATTTCGAGACTAAGGTATGCCCAGAGCCACGTAAATTGGAGTATTGAAGATTGGTCAAAAGTTATGTTCTCCGACGAATCAAAATTTATGCTCTACAAGCACGATGGAAGACACAGAGTGTATCGAAGACCAGGGGAAAGATTCAAGCAAGCATGCATCGAAGAAAAAGTAGCCTACGGTGGTGGGTCTGTACTTGTGTGGGCCGGAATTTCTTCTGAAAGTCGCACAGAGCTGGTGATCATAGAAAACGGCTCTTTAACTAGCGTAAGATATGTGGAAGAAATCCTCAATGATCACGTTGGTCCATTTATGGTCAATTTAGGTGAGGATGCTATATTTATGCATGACAATGCCCGACCTCATACAGGTAGGATTGTGAATGACTACCTTCATGAGATGAACATTACTCGTATGGAGTGGCCAGCGCGCAGCCCGGATATCAACCCGATCGAGCATGCTTGGGACGAGCTAGGCAGATGCGGAAAACAACGAAACCCTCCCCCAATCACGCTTCGTGAGCTCAAAATTGCTCTCACAGAGGAATGGGAGAATATTCCCCAAAATCGTATAAGGAACTTGGTGTACAGCATGCCAAACCGCGTAAACGCAGTAATGGAAGCACGAGGAGGCAATACGAAGTATTAAAATTCAAGAAAATCGTAATAAAGTTCAAAAATTTCATGTTTCCTATTTTTGTTTTAAGGAGAGATCGGCAGTTTTTTCTTTATGTAATTTTGTGTTAATAAAATGTATGGTGACTCATATTTTTTTTACTTTCATTTAAGGAGTATTACATTGTCTATTAAATACAATTTATTGCATTAACCTATCATTTTTAGTTTCCGAGATTTTTAACATTCTTTAAGTGACCCGGATTCATTGCTCTCGAGTGTATTACTTTATCACGAACTAGCGGATGTCACGCGGTTTTACTCGCGTAGTTCCCGTTCCCGTGGGAATACGGGAATAAAATATAGCTTATGTTCACCGCAAAGGGTGTAGCTTCCCAACAGTGAAAGATTTTTTTAAATCGGTCCAGTAGCTCCGGAGCCTATTCGTTACAAACAAACAAACAAAAAAACAAATCTTTCCTTTTTATAATATTAGTCTAAAGTATAGATTTATAATTCATTTTATTGTGGACCACTATAAAAATACTTCATAAACTGATTATGTTTAGAACGGTTTCCTGTTCATTAATTTTCCATTAAGTACGTCGTTGTAATAATTATGCAACTCCTGATCGTGGTTCCATTTTTCGATTCCCGCCTCGGGATCATTAATTTATGTTATTAGTAAATTTGTACAAGAGACGGGGTGGTTCAGTGTATTTTAAGTATGTACTTACAAAAAGTGTTTAAATATTAATATCCGTTGTCCGGTCGTTATCCTCAACACAAACAGGTTAATCCTAGCTTATTTTGGTATCAGATGTTGCTGTGTAAAATGTTTGTGAATATCAATAATTATTGTTAAAACATAGTACAAATTAGGCCTCAAATTACAACTTACTAAACGGTTTGAGTCAGAAATGACTATCAAAAACATACCCTAGCTTTATGACATTCAGACAAATGTAATCCTCGTTTAATCTGCAAGTCAAAGTCGCAATTTACTTGTCAAAGGGCGGACTAAGGGTCGATCGCTTGCAAATTGCAAACCGGGAAAGCCGGAAATAGACAGACAAAGTATCGACACGAGATGTGACGAAAAGTGGGCATAATTTTTCCTTAAATTCATTGACTAAGTCTGAAATTTAGGGTAAGACATCATTTGGTTTTTGTTTCAAAATATTTTTGTATTGACGAGCTTTTATATAAGGTGAATAATGATGGCATGTATAAAGTTCGCATTGAACACGTTGTGTGCATTTTATATGCTATAAGGTCCGGTTGTTGGATGATTTCTAAAATTTAATACGATATCTTATTAATATGTTTTTAGTAAATTCATTCCAGTGAGGCATTTTTCGAAATACAAGACTGGTGCTAGAGCGACTACAATTTTAAAAACTAAACACAATCGTATCAATTCTCGTGTAAATACTGGGATTTTAGTGTGTCGCAGTGCAGTTGATGATGACAAAAGTAAAGATTTTATCTCTCTGGATAGGAAAGAGGGTAGAACAAATTATATCTCAGCAAGATTTTTTTTCATCTGCAGTGTCTTCTGTTTCTTTCTGACACTTACAATTGCAGCAGTAGCAAATATTCGAAACTACAGAAGGACATTGTGAAACCATCGGTGAATTTATTATTTATTTATTATTATTTAAAACTAGCTGTTGCCCGCGACTTCGTACGCGTGAAAATTATGTTATAATGCCAATTTGATTGCTCTCTGCTTAGCCCCTAGGATATGTAGCGTGATAATATATAGCCTATTTTAACACCCTACCCCTAGCTAATACACTCGAGAGCAATGAATCCGGGTCACTTAAAGAATCCTAAAAATCTCGGAAACTAAAAATGCTAGGTTAATGCAATAAATTGTATTTAATAGACAATGTAATACTCCTTAAATGAAGGCATTAAAACTTCTTAGTTATTGTAAAGTTATATCATAAAAAAATCAAATTTGAAAAAGGGCCACTTTCGAAGATGGAACTACGAAATTACAGCATTTGGTGTTGCTTTTGTTTGTAATCTGTCATTTATGTGGGTACATAAACCATGTTGATAGTGCTCTATATTCATTAATCAAGCTGAAATTATGTCGCTTACGCCTGAAGAATGCACCAGAATACTTACAATGCTGGAAACCGGCCGGAGTCAGCGCGATACAGCCAGGACTGTCGGTGTGTCGCTGTCAACAGTACAAAGAGTTCTCCGACGTTACGAAGAAACTGGTTCTAACCTACGCAGACCAGGAACGGGCAGAACCAGGTGTACCACAGCACGAGAAGACCGATACTTGGTGAACACCATGCTTCGAAATCGCTTTCTCACAGGAACTGAACTCACCAATCAGTTTCGACGCCTCGGAGGAAGTAACCCAAGTGCATGGACAGTAAGACGTCGGCTTGCTGAATCTAACTTAAAACCCCTTAGACCTGCAAACGGCCCTAAACTGGAGCGTGGGCATCGTATTTCGAGACTAAGGTATGCCCAGAGCCACGTAAATTGGAGTATTAAAGATTGGTCAAAAGTTATGTTCTCCGACGAATCAAAATTTATGCTCTACAAGCACGATGGAAGACACAGAGTGTATCGAAGACCAGGGGAAAGATTCAAGCAAGCATGCATCGAAGAAAAAGTAGCCTACGGTGGTGGGTCTGTACTTGTGTGGGCCGGAATTTCTTCTGAAAGTCGCACAGAGCTGGTGATCATAGAAAACGGCTCTTTAACTAGCGTAAGATATGTGGAAGAAATCCTCAATGATCACGTTGGTCCATTTATGGTCAATTTAGGTGAGGATGCTATATTTATGCATGACAATGCCCGACCTCATACAGGTAGGATTGTGAATGACTACCTTCAAGAGATGAACATTACTCGTATGGAGTGGCCAGCGCGCAGCCCGGATATCAACCCGATCGAGCATGCTTGGGACGAGCTAGGCAGTCCCCCCAATCACGCTTCGTGAGCTCAAAATTGCTCTCACAGAGGAATGGGAGAATATTCCCCAAAATCGTATAAGGAACTTGGTGTACAGCATGCCAAACCGCGTAAACGCAGTAATGGAAGCACGAGGAGGCAATACGAAGTATTAAAATTCAAGAAAATCGTAATAAAGTTCAAAAATTTCATGTTTCCTATTTTTGTTTTAAGGAGAGATCGGCAGTTTTTTCTTTATGTAATTTTGTGTTAATAAAATGTATGGTGACTCATATTTTTTTTACTTTCATTTAAGGAGTATTACATTGTCTATTAAATACAATTTATTGCATTAACCTATCATTTTTAGTTTCCGAGATTTTTAACATTCTTTAAGTGACCCGGATTCATTGCTCTCGAGTGTATATGTACAAAATTTGAACCAAATCCATTCAGTACTTTTCGAGATCCTTCCGGACAAAACAAAGCAAACAGACAAACAGACAAACAGACAAACAGACAAACCGACAAACAGACAAACAGACAAAAAAATTCTAACTATATTTTCGACTTCGGTATCTTATGTTGAACACCCAGCGAGTATTTTTTTTTAATATTTCCATTGTACAGTTTTGACTTTTCTATCATTTTATTATTATGTATAGATTAAAAAAAAATCTTTTTATACGTTTTATGGTTGGAGTGTTACAAAAATTGGTGAGTATTTCGTTTTCGTTGTAGTAGCCTTACAGGAGTTTTACTTCTTGCTAACATTATAAATGCGAAAGTTTGCGAGTTTAAATGTAAGAATATTTGTTACTCTTTTCGCTGTAACGCCTGAACGGATTTGTGTAAAATTTGAACAGGAATTGATTATAGTTTGAAATAACACAAAAGCTTCTTTTCATTACAAAAAAATCCCATGGGTAGCGGAAACGGGAACAAACTTCCACGTGGGTGGAGCCGCGGCCTACATCTCTGGGAAAGTTAGTCCATAATAATAAATAAAATATACACGACTTATAAACTGTTGTTTTACTTGTGAAAGCGTTATTTGATTTCTATTGAAATAAAAAATACAAAAAGAACACAAATTTTGTCAGTTATTTTTTTTTTCAATCTTAATAATCCATTGACCTTTCAGTTCGTGACAGTCCTGTGATATTAATAAATGCAGTAGATCTCTCAGCTATAGGTTCGTACCCAAATAGTTTACGGAACTCTATTATTGAGACTGTCCGACTGTCTGCCACAAGGCTATATCTCATGAACCGCGAGAATAAGACAGCAGAATGTTTCATAGATGATGTATTTGTGTTGCCACTATAAGATTTCTTATTACAGCAAACATAATTGCGTGCTATTATGAAAGAAAGAAAGAAAGAAAGAAAAAGAAATTTATTTCACATAGGCATTTACAGATGCTCTTGTAAAACGTCCAGAATATAAATCAAAATCTACCACCAGTTCACAACGCGACCCACCTGAGAAGAACTGGCAAGAAACTCAGCGGATTATTCTTTTTAGAGCTCTATTTACAAAATGAATCTAAAAACAATGCATTTTAACAATTTTTTGAGAATCCAGTAGAGCAGGTCATTTCCAGGCTTCTCCATCCAACAAATAATCACCAATTGTATAGTAGCCCCTGCAGTACAATTTACTTTTTACAACCTTTTTAAATTTATTAAGGGACATACTTTTAATTTCGTCTGGTAGCCTGTTGTAAAAGCGTATACAGTTACCCATGAAAGAATTGCTGATTTTGTGGTTTGATTCGCACTTAGACGGTTTTATATAAATAGAGTTTTTAGCGTCCTTGATATTAATTTAAAAGAATGAACTGTCTAACCAAATCATTGTTTGAATTTAAATAAACATGTGCTATTCGTTACATAATTACCTACACAGAAAGATGAATAATGTCCAGCAGTTATCTATCACAAGTGCAAGCTTGTATTTAGCTTAATTTGTATGAAGTTGTATGAGAATGTACAAAAAATATTTATTTATTTATTAATTAGTCAAAGTAATCAGAACTTAAACTACTTAGCAAGACATGTTTTTGCGATTTCTGCTCTTGGAAATGTAAATAAAATTTATCAAGACTTTATTTTGTTTAAGTTTCTACGAGACGGTAAAATTCAAAACATTTGAACTCTAAAGTTCGAACTCAAGTTTCACCACTATTCACTCCGAGATTTCTATTACCTGAAAACTAAAACAACGTAAAAGACCGTTAAATTTATTTCCTGAAATCTTGCTAATTTCTTGAAAAGTTATTGAAATAAATGGTGAACTCGTTATAATAATTGGTTTTATTGTCAAAACAGAAATTGTTTTCGAATTGTTTTAGTACATAGGTATTCGTAAGCACTTAGCATTATTGTTTTCTTGTATTTCAATTTTTAAAATGTTGTCAGTCTTTTGGCACAATGCCACAGAGATCTAATTTGGATTAAGTTGAGTTTAAGATAGTAATAATGTACACAGTTATATATAATAATTATGTTTTATTGTATTTTTACCCAACCGCCGAAGAAAGGAGGACAATGTTTTTCGAGACCATGTATGTATATGTCCATTTCTTTGTCACAGCCTACACTCTGAACGGCTTGATGAGTTTTGACATGCGAGGTGTCATTTCATTCGCAGTGATGGTCTGAGTGACCACAGGTATAAAAAAATTCTAGAAAATCAAAAATGGCGGATTTTTCGTTACAAAACGTAAATTTTCAGTTCTATTTTTACGTTTTAGTCGGGTTTTTTGTTTTCTTAATAATTTATTTCTTGTTATAAATACATGTTTTCTTTTTCTTCTTTTTCAGGGTTCCGTATCCAAAGGGTAAAAACATGACGCTATTACTAAAACATCGCGAGTCCGTTTGTCTGTCTGTCATAAGGCTGTACCTTAGGAAGCGTGATAGCTAGATGAGTGAACGTTCCACACATGATGTAGGTATTTCTGTTGCTGCTAATAAATTCAGAAAAGAAAAATTAAGCATAACTCCCTTAAGGCGGCATCGAGCGAAAAATGGCAAAACGATAGTTACCATTTCGTTGATTCAAACAATTCTATTTGCACAATTTGCATAAAAAATTAATATGTATGTCAGCAAGAACCAATGCATCATTACTGATACTCACAATCAGGATATAATGAATAGGTATTTAGAAAAATACGTTTAAAAATCACCAATATCTAAAAAATCTTATTCTACTGTTTAAGGGATTTAACAAAATTGGATTTAGTTTACTATGTATGTCTTTACTTTCAATAAACTACACTTCATAAACTACAATTAGTAATTCTAATATTTTACCTACGTTTAAATTTTAATTCATTAATACCTAAAAACAAAAGAGTTGCCCAAGTTTCTCATACATTTCTGCGAGCACGCAGCTTGCCGACTGACAAACCTTAGTAATCCGCAAGCGCTCAGAGTGAGTACACGTCTCGTTGCGTCGCAAAAAATAGAAATATTTACGTAAAGCATAGCGTGTACGCACACTTGGACGTGCAAACAAAAAAGAGGTAAGTACATTTTCAAGTTTTTTTACTTATGTACGCAATTGTAGTGGAAGATGAATAGAAATAGGTCCATAATATTTTTTTTATATTAATAGGTTAACGACTAAAATAAATCGTATGTTCTATGTCTGATTTCCTTGCAATTATTGTAACTCATTTAAGATGTTCTTTATAAACTATCGCGGTTTTTAGACCGAATGCCTGAGTTATCTGAAAATGTGTTATTTAACAAAAAATATTGTATTTCACAGAAAATGGGACGACGCAAGGAAAAGTATTATAAATAGAAAAGTGGGCGAGATTCCGCAAAAATAGGATATCTTACTACAAGTAGCACGATAAGTTATTTGTATTTTTTGGTGTTCCGTTCTCAATGGGAAAAAATGGGACCCTATAACTGTGACTCAGTCTATCATCTGATTGGATCTCATAAACCATGATAGCTAAAAATTATAAATTGTCATTTGTTTGTATGTATTATGATGGTATTGTGGCTGAAGGCCACATTTTATTCTTCAAAATAAATTCACAAATAGGTTAAGGGTGTTTTGCAATGTAAATATTATCAAAATACACATTTGAGTCTATGAATATGATCTTAAATTGCCTCGCTGATCCATAGTATATAAGTAATAAGGTCGTCTATAATGATGTCAACAATACAATCCTGAAAGTAGTACATTGTGTAACACTAATATTCTTAGCCTTTTCCCCCATAGTACCACCACAAGGCAGTGGGACTACGGGGAAAAAAAATTCTCCGTGGACCCACCAGTGGGACGTTCCGGTGGGACCACGGGTAATAGGGGCTGAATGGTAACAAAACTAAATGTAGACTAAACAAAGACAGCAATTATTTCCTGAGTAACTGTATACGTTTTTACAATAGGCTTCCACATGACATAAAAAGTATGCACTTAATTAAGTTCAAAAGTGTATAAAAAGTACCAAAATTACACTGCATGGGTTACTATAGAATTGACGATTATTTGCTTGACAAGGAAGCCTGGAAATGATCTGCTCGCTCTACTGCATTCTCAAACAACATTTTGTGATTTTTTTTATATTCGGCTCGCCAAATTGATGTCGCCACCAGCCTGATGGTAAGCCGTAGCGCATCTAGCGATTGGGGGCCACTTTTGTCAGTGGTCCTCAAGTTGACGGCCCTGTCATGTGCCTCTTCACGCTCCTTTTAAAGAACCCGGGTTGTATATGAGGGAAACACGTGTGCGGGCAGCTTTTCTTCACTGTGTATGAGTGGCAACTCTCTCAGCCAAGGACGCTATGGTTCTTCGCTGCGCTAACGGTTCGAGGCCTCCCGTCACCTCAGGTCAACCAATTATTAGGATAGCACGTCTCTGCATAGCGTCAAGCGCGTCTAGTAAGTACCTCGTGGAGTTATCCCAAAGGTGAGAACAGTACTCGACGCAGGTACCGTTTCACCTTATTTAGGACTTCGAGTTTCCGCCAGGCAAGCCCAATACAACTCTCTATGTAGTTTTTGTGATTGAGCTCACGCCGGACGTCTATACCGAGGATCTCCAGGTTGTCCTTTAGTGGAACCGTAATGTTCTGAAGAGAGGGTAGGGAAAGGAATGGGGACTTCTTAGCTGTAAACGCACACGCCTGTGTTTTTCTGGCATTGAACTCGACCACGTTGTCTGAATCCCATTTCGCAATGCGACCCAGGTCCCGGTCGAGATCCGCCACGAGTTGTCATCTCTTCTTCTCCACGTCGCAAAGCCCCTCCGCTGGACGGCCAGAATAGCTCCCATGCAGAGTACTATCATCCGAATAACAATGAATGCACCCAAGGGACAGCATGTCATTGATATGCAGAAGAAAGAGAGTTGGGGATAACGTTTCGCAAGTACAAGTCACACACGTCACACGTGTGCCAAATACCTAAATGTTTTTTTTTTAGTAAAATGAAACTAAGTAATAATTTCTGAATAGCTATAATATTGTTTTTTTAGTTTGAGTTTGCCCACGGGAAAAAATATCAGTGGTCTATAAATGTTTGTTCACAAACAAAAATACGTTTGTTGAATAGAGCCTGCCTTAAAATGTATTATTTTTCTGTAATTTGGATTTGTTGTTAAAACAGAAATTTTAACTCCTGTTGACGGACAGCCGTGTCTCAGCGATGTGGTCCTGTTTTTTACCCTTTGGGTACGGAACCCTAAAGACTAGGTGAAATGTGTATGTGCCTCTGCCGATCCTTTCAGCGTTAAGGCGTGTCTATATACAACGTGAACTTTTGTATAGCGCAAACCTCAGACACCCCAACTAGAGTTTCGCTTCAAAATACCGTATAATTTTTTTCAAATTAAACTAACGAAAACTGACCAAGTTATAAGCCTTTGTTTACAATTGCACTATTTTTTCCGCGAACAGCGTAGGTGTAGGTATTATACGCAAGGCAGTTAGTCACTATTCGTGTGGTATTGATAATAACATTAACAAACCATTTTCATAAGTGGTAATTATGGAACTGTGTTTAAGACAGAAACCGGCCAAGTGCGAGTAGGACTCGCGCATGTAGGGTTCCGTACCAAAATACGGCAAAAATTACGTTTATTGTATGGGAGCCTACTTAAATGTTATTTTGATCTGTTTTTAGGGTTCTGTACCCAAAGGGTAAAAACAGGACCCTGTTCATAAGATTTCGTTATCCGTCTGTCTGTCCGTAACAAGACTCTATCGGAACCGCGATAGTTAGAGCTAGTTACTAAAATCAGATAAAAGGGGGCGATTAAACGGGATTCCCATACGACACACGCGATTTTTTAGTACGGAACCGTCTGTGCGTGAGTCCGTCTCGCATTTGGCAGGTATTCATTATTATAGCGGCAACAGAAATACACCGTCTGTGAAATTTTCAACTGTCTAGCTATAATAATGGTTAGTGAGATACAGTTAGGTGACAGAGGGACAGTGGAGTCTTAGTAATAAGGTCCCATTTTTACCCTCTCCGATGGTAAGGTTCACTAGCATTAGAGTCTTAGTAAAAGGCTGTAAAGCCTATGAAAGTAGGTACCTATGTGTTCAAGGGCTGAATAACAAAATCTTTCTTTCTAGCTGTTACCAATTGATTACGGAACCCTAGAACTGCAAGTATGTACATACTGTCATTTACGAGTAGTAGTCAATACGATTACGTGACTATTCATAATGCCTGCACACACATTAATGGACAAGCGGTGTCGGAAGGAGTTCTGACGGGGTAAATGAGGATTAGTAAGGCGCCAATAGGCTGCATTATCAGTATCATGTAATCCTCTACGCGTAAAAGTACACAAAACACTTACACTGTTCATTTTTTTAGCCACCACTCACTAAAGCTCACTTTAGCAACGATCAAGTATGCTGTAAGCTTTTCTGTCACCTTAGTAGTATAAAAAAGTATAATAAAAGACATGTTGTTACAAGATCGCGTATTTTGCACAGCGAGACGGGATGCGGAACGGCGACACGTATGACGCGATGACGTCGCGCTCGTGTTATCGGTCACTGACTGACTGGTGGCCAGCCCGGGTGGCGCGGGCGCAGGGGCGCGGCCGGGGGTGGCTGGTCGAGGGCACGGGATCGGCTGGTGGCGGATCGCTTCTGATCACGCGTAGTGATGTTATTTTATGATACATACTTATACATACTTTACGTTATTAGAGTGTTCAATGGGTTAAATTTTTTCGTGAAGTTTTGAAAAAAATTAACATAGGTTGAAATCGGGTCCATTGGATAATGTTACTGATTCTGATCAAAGTGTTTTCAGGTTTGCGCTATACAAAATTTCATGTTGTATATGTATGGTACATACATATGGTACATACATATGTATGTATGTACTTATATAAGTACCTATTAATATCTGCTGCCTAGCACTAGTACTGCACTTTGGGATCAGATGGCGCTTTGTAAAAGAATAACAAATGTCCGTGTCATATTAATACGGTCCACTGTATTTAAACTTATCTAAACGTACTTCATAATATAAAAAGTAGTCATGATCTTTTCGAGCCATTCGTCTCAATAAAATACTAATATTTTTTGAAATTTTTAAGTTGCCTAATGTTGCGTTGCGACCAAACAGAGCGACTGTCGCTGAGAGAATTGTCTATGTGTGAGTGCCGCACGCACACAGCTGAACCGCCGATTCAAAACACCGAAAGTGCCGCTGCCTCGTGCGCTCGGACGGGCCTTAAAACAAACATGATTTTTGCTGTTTCTTTGGTACGGAACTCTCCGTGTGCGAGTCCCACTCGCACTTGGCCAGTTTTAAATGATCAATCAATTGTACTAAAGTATTCCCGCAGCTCCATCCGCGTGGGATTCTGTTCCCGTTTCCACATCCCATGGGAATTTATTTTAGAGAAAGTATAAGGTTTTGTTTTAGTCTTACCTAGTAGTCCTGGCATTTAGACATCCAGATATGATACTCACAAACTGTCGCATTATAATTATAATCTACACTAATAAATCTATACTAATAAATATAGAGAGGAAAGATTTGATTGTTTGTTTGCATTAAATAGGCTCCGAAACTACACAACCGATTCGAAAAATTCTTTAACTGTTCGGAAGCAACACTATTCGCGGTGAACGTAGGCTATATTTTATTCCTATATTACCACGGGAACGGGAGTAACGACGTTTGCTAGTATTTAAATAAGAGAAATAAGATAACTTTATGCTCAAAATTATGAGCAACGCAACACAAATACCAGATCGCAGAAAACTAAACAAAGCGAAAGAAACAAAACAATTTTAATGTTACTTCTTCTAACATTATTCAGTGAGGAAACCGCTGTTTTACGAATTTTATCATTCAATTTATGAATACTACGTCACGGACTTGGAGAAGTACGGACATAACTGTCGTATCATGGACAAAGATGGCCGACTTTTAATGTATGGGCATACAATTGATGGATTTTTATTTTTTTTATGACCGATAAGTGACTGACAGCAATTGGAGTGTTCGATAATCCTAGATGTACAGAATACTTCTTATTTCATGAAGAGGGACTAGTCTCTACCTATTTGTGTGACTCGGCACTTGCACACTAATAGGTAGAAAATTGTCGGGACGGAAAGAATTGTCCAAATGAGTGCGCTTTTCTTAGAAACACGATGATTTGATTGAACACACTTCTATAAAGTTGAATCTTGGGAAATGGACGAAATACAAAACAAACTTGTAAAAGACTAGAATAAGGTCGGTCTATTCTAAATTGATTATATCAAAGTCAAAGTGCTCGTGGCCCCGCGGACTCAGTTTTCTGGAAACGATCACTGCAGTAAGCAAATTTCACTATGGCCAGTCCTTGGATGGGTGACCATCCATGTGACCACTTTGTGACATTTATTTGAGCGTTTCCGTGCTTCGGAAGGCACGTTTAGCCGTTGGTCGCGGTTGCCAGTAAAATGGCAGCCGTTAAGCCAAGTTGGAAGCCTTTTTAAGCGTCTTGAAAAATCTCAAACTGTTGCAACTGTATAATCAAAATATATATTATATTTATCTATACTTTTATTTTTGGTCCGCGATTGCGGCATAAAAATGGAGCAAATATAGACTTTAACCTTTTCTCACATCACACTATTACATTCGTCTGACAGCCAAGCGTAGAATTAACATAAATACATATAAAATCGTTGACATATGCCCAGGATATTGTAGTGCCGTGTTATTGACAAGCTAATCCGATACCACTCAACGCTTACATATCAGATTGACAGCTGTAGGAGCTCTCTCCACGAGGGTGTAATCTGAACGGTGAAAATGAAATGTAAACATAGTGAGATGACACGATATGCCTGTTCAGTTGTATTAAATCGGAATCGAGAAGTTGTATTTTATCTCTATTCTTTTTGGTGCTTTATTTACAAATTATGGAATGTAAAAAGCTAGTCAAGTGCGAGTCGGATTCGCGCACAGAGGGTTTCGTACATTTTATCACATTCATAATATGGCAAAGAATTGTATGGAAGCGAGCCCCCTTAATCCCCCCCTTTTTCTGATTTTAGTATTTACTGTTATAGCGGCAATAAAAATACACAATCTATGACAATTTCAGCTCTATATCTATCACGGTTGCTAAGATACAGCCTCGTGGCGGACGGACTGACGGACAGACAGGTAGATAGGCAGTCAGACAGGACAGACAGACGGTAAAATATCATGAATAGGGTTCCATCCCGAATCATAAAAACTAATTAGGTACATAAAGGTAACAACTCATCATAACCAATTTTATCTTACAATCCCGGGTTCTTCAAGTGGAGCGTGAAGGGGTACATCACAGGGCCGCCAACTTAAGGACCACTGTCAGAAGTCTTACTGACTATGAGAGTGGCCCCCAATCGCTAGATGAGCCACGGCTTGCCATGCCAATGGCGACGTCATTTTGGCGACCTTAATATAAAACAAAAAAAAAGACGTGTGGCACTCGGGGACTGCCGCGGTAAAGCTATTACATAGCATTTTTTATCAACTATGCTAGTATAATTATTTCTAGATAAGAATACTAGCTGATGCACGCAGCTTCGCTCGCGTAAAATTTGTTCCCGCGGGAAGTTATTCCCGGGATAAAAGGTAGCCTATGTGTTATTCCAGACTATAATAATAAATAAATAAAAATAATAAATAATGTATCTCTGTACCGAATTTCAGCCGGATCCGTTCAGCGGTTTGAGCGTGAAAGAGTAACAAACATCCACACTCACAAACTTTCGCATTTATAATATTATATATAAGTAAGATTTTAAGGCCTATGTTCAACAAAGTAAAGTACCAAGTACCTACTTGACTGTCGACATTTGGGCTTTTGGACTTTTGGACTGTTGGACTGTTGTACTTTTGGACTTTTGGACTGTTGGACTGTTGGACTTTTGGACTTTTGGACTTTTGGACTATTGGACTTTTGGACTTTTGGACTTTAGGACTTTAGGACTTTAGGACTTTAGGACTTTAGGACTTTAGGACTTTAGGACTTTAGGACTTTAGGACTTTAGGACTTTTGGACTTTTGGACTTTTGGACTTTTGGACTTTTGGACTTTTGGACTTTTGGACTTTTGGACTTTTGGACTTTTGGACTTTTGGACTTTTGGACTTTTGGACTTTTGGACTTTTGGACTTTTGGACTTTTGGACTTTTGGACTTTTGGACTTTTGGACTTTTGGACTTTTGGACTTTTGGACTTTTGGACTTTTGGACTTTTGGACTTTTGGACTTTTGGACTTTTGGACTTTTGGACTTTTGGACTTTTGGACTTTTGGACTTTTGGACTTTTGGACTTTTGGACTTTTGGACTTTTGGACTTTTGGACTTTTGGACTTTTGGACTTTTGGACTTTTGGACTTTTGGACTTTTGGACTTTTGGACTTTTGAACTTTTGGACTTTTGGACTATTGGACTTTTGTACTTTTGGGCTTATGGCCTTTTGGACTTTTGGACTTTTGGACTTTCGGACTGTCGGACTTTCGGACTTTCGGACTTTCGGACTTTCGGACTTTTGGACTTTTGGACTTTTGGATGTTTGTACTTTGGACTTTTGTACTTTTGGACTTTTGGACTTTTGGACTTTTGGACTTTTGGACTTTTGGACTTTTGGACTTTTGGACTTTTGGACTTTTGGACTTTTGGACTTTTGGACTTTTGGACTTTTGGACTTTTGGACTTTTGGACTTTTGGACTTTTGGACTTTCGGACTTTTGTACTTTGGACTTT